>JBAWJW010000017.1:0-640966 GCA_037356055.1 Xylaria sp. Z34
TTCAGGGGGTTCCACTTCACTTCCAACGCTTCCAACCCATCTTCAGGGGGTTCCACTTCACTTCCAACGCTTCCAACCCATCTTCAGGGGGTTCCACTTCACTTCCAACGCTTCCAACCCATCTTCAGGGGGTTCCACTTCACTTCCAACGCTTCCAACCCATCTTCAAGGGGTTCCACTTCACTTCCAACCCACCTTAGCCTCTTGCCCCACCTCGAAGGAACGGGTGAGGGAGGCTGTGAAGTCAAGCGAAGCCAATCTTCTGGCTGATAGGCTACCTGGCCAATTGTAGTACAAGCGTTCCTGGATTCTTGACGCCTGTTCTACTCTCGGTATCTAACATTCGATCGACGCAAGTGCGTACGCTGCCGAGCATAGTCGTAATTGCAATGACTGCAAATTTTAGCTCGATGTCTGTGGACAAAGCGAGCCCTCGTGACGCTAGCGCCTGGGCTGGTGAATGGGCTTTCCTAGCTGGCTGAAATTGGAAACATTGCTTATATGTGCTGCAATAACCTGGCCTATTCTTATGTTTCTCGTACAGCCTATAAAGTAGAGAGCATGTCCAACCGTCTCGTCAGTTCAATTTCTTGTGTTCAGTCAACAGCTTCTGTATCGCGAACACTTCTCCGGCCAAAACTCTATCTGAAGTTCTCTTTTCGGTCATCTTTTCACAGTCGAGTTATTTGCTAAGCACCAAGAATTAGTCGGTCTATCGGCCTCTTCAGAGTTAGTATTTCCCGCCCAGATCTTCTGATGCATACACAGCCTAGTACAAGCCCAACCGTCCTATTAGCACCGGGCACCACAAGTCTGTCTTGCGATCCTATTCTAGTCGCCATGCCGACGGGTTGTCATGCTGAGCATCGCGTCTCAAGGAGGTTGTCTAACGGTCTTGCCTTTCTTGAATAAGATACCCACGTTGCCGTACCTCGGTACATGGAGTTGTTGCAATATTGCATCAATTACACTATAATAGTTATATTGATACTGACCGATGACGCCGTCTCAGTTGTCCCGTTCTCCGTTGGCTTCGCATCCTTCGAAGAATGCCCATTGAATTTCGCTATTCAATTTGATAGCCAATTGTACGTCGGTCCTAGCCGCGAGCATCATGAACACCCAGTGTTGCTAACGGCCGAAGCAATACAATAGTACGGCGAACTGCTATTACCGGACTAAAGCCCTTTGCGAGTCTCCTGGTAATAATGCTGATCTGGCTTGCGCATATAGCAACGCCAGTGGCCCTTGCAGGTAGCAATGCCTATGTCATCTTTGGGTTTACGCAGGGAATGATGCTAATGCCTCTTGTAGATATGCGGGCATACATACGCCCGTGGGCCGCTCAAGCAAGTTCTGGTTGTCGCCTCATACTCGCCGGAATTCGCCATGCTCTCTCCAATGCACAACGGACACTTCTTTTAGGGGTTGTCAGCTTGTACCAGGTCCCTATGGTACTGGCACTACCAGTAGCTTCGAGGGATGAGCCAACCGATATTGCGATGGAATCATACAAATTAGCTCAAACGTCGTACAAAACCACGGTAGCAATGGGGGTTGTCATGGTAGCGCTTGCTATCACTAGTACCGCAATTGCAATCGCCCAGTTCCTCGCAAGACGACGTGATGAGCTAGCCAACAACGAAGCTGGGGTAACGGCTGCTCTTGATGCGTTGCAGCGTCACATTCTCAAGAGCCGATGATGTTTTCAGGAGCCCAGCCCCTAGGCCCATTTAAGTCACCGATAGGATATATTGCAATATTTATATGCTCCCGACCCTTCCTTGTCGGGCGAGGTGCTGGAAGACATTAGTGACAGCCAAAGAGATAGCGATACACCAATTTCAACCCCAAACCCGAAACGGTGTATCACTATTTTCTTTCGCCGCCTCATCGGGTTGCCGGATTGCTAACAGTCCGCGGACCCTGGGCTAACAGTGCAATTGGATTTCACTTGTTCAATTTTCTTTACCTAGTTTATACGACAAAAGACGATAGATGCATGGCGTTTTAGATATGGAGGCGTTTTGGACACAGATCTATACATTTGCTATGAGATTCAATTCTGTATAATATCTATATCATAATAGAATACAATTTGGTCTGGTCTTGATCGAGTGCTAAGAAATCTTTGCTTGTCCCAATTCTACCCGCACTACAGAAAGGGTGGCGCCGCAAAGTTCCATAGCAGTGACTCAACCGCACATTTGTGCTTTCTCACAAGAAATATTATCACCGTTCCGTCTATCTGTGACATCTATGAATCTTGTCGGCATATTTATTGTTCTGCCTTTAATGAGGTAACGCTCGTGATTTAATACATAACTTTCAAGTGAACAGGTTTTGAAATTACAACTATCCACAAACCAGGGGTTAGGGTCCGCGACCTCATAAATAATACAAAGAGGCGAAACACATGCTCATCTACCCGTGCTCTTGCTCAGGCGAGCAAGAGCGAAGCTCTTGAATACTTAAAACTAGACCTCTGCCGGGGCTTGAAGAGACGACTAGGCTGTATGGCCTCCCTGACGCCCTGGTAGATTATTATAATAGCAGATATCTTTCCTAGCCCTGCTACATCAAGCCAGTCCTATTCAGGAAAACTGGTCCGTGGTGATCCCCGGGTCGGCTACGAGCCGATGGTGATCCTCGGGAGATGTATATGAAATTCTACTCCTCGCATTTGCTACTGCAGCTTTCTCCTCGTCTGAAGCCTTATAGACTCTTTCCTCCAAGGTAGGCATTTAGCCGTCACGGGCAAACTGACTGCCTTACTGGACTCTCTAGCAGGCACTCCTATATATATTAGGTTAGATGTGTGCGATGATATGTTTTACGCTCCCGATGTCTACGAATGGGCCCTTAATACTGCTGCGAATAGCCTCATTTTGTAGCGATCCAATCCTCCGTAACATCTCAAACCTTCAGAAAGTAAGATGTATATTCGATAATAAAGTAGCATAGCAATGAGCATATTGGTACCAAATGTGTGCTATCACCTAACATGCTATTGCCATCGCAGTACTCGTCAAATAAAGAACATGACATACTCTATACTGGCTGTAAGGCCCGGACTAGGTAAACATTCTTCAAGGATCGTCTACACGGTAAACTTATTGAATCAGGATACGTGATGACGAATAATACGAAATACTGATGCAAATAATGTTGAATTCAAATATCGCCGCTACTATAACTAAGGTAGCTGACCGGTAAAAGCTTGCATGCTAGGTCTTCTTATGTGCTCCTTCATCACGCCTCGAATTAACGGTACCTAGCCTTGTATTAAACTAAGACAGAAATGAAAACAGAAGGAATCAAAGCAATTACTTCGTACATACTAAAATGGCCCCGGGTGACCAACATCCCCTGATCCCCAACCAAGGAGGTAATCTGGTTATTATGCATCGAAGGCCAGAGAATACCAAGAGATTCGATGAGCAATCATGTGATGACGTAAAGTACGACGTATTCAAGTAATCTAGTAGAGAATCAACGATAAATTCAACGAGTAGTTAAGTGGTGGTGTAGAAAACAAGGGCGTAGATGGCTAGGTTTGTGTAGTACGACGCGACAAAACACTTTTATATTGAATCGGGAAGAAAACATGTTAAAACTGACTAATTTGCGCGAAACCGACTTGACCTTAAATATAAATGATTTAGTAAGGCTATTGAGATATTATCGAAGAGGCGATACAGTAAACTCTTCGTAAGGGGTCTGTAACTTAAATGTAAGGGGCAGAGTTTAGATCAGGTCGATGGATGGGTTGGTTCATCGATTAATAGTTTTGATTTTCTGTGGAAGGTTTTAAAGCATATATAGCGCTTTCAAGCTTTTTTTAAGGGCATTTCGACGTATCTAGCCATCATTCCCTAGTACTTTACATTAACGCCTCACATGTATCGTTCAAATGAATCACCGCGAATCGTTGGTGGTGTGATTGTGCCTGGATAGTCATGAGGGACAACAAGAACTGCAGTTCCGAATCTTAATTCTGCGACCTCCGAATCGGTCTCCCATACTCTAGATAATCTTGAGAGAGGCACAGGCGCCGATTGCTAAAAACGCGTCGTAAGTCCTGGGCCACGTCCCCATCCGAAGTAAGAAGCAGGATCATCAGCCAAGATAGGCTCTCGAAGCGCTACGTGAGCTGCTGCGCTAATCCTACAGAGACAGATAATTGGCAATTCATCTTGTCGTCTTGGACACGACTAGGCGATTGTGATAGCAGGAACAACGACTGATCTCGGTTAGTAGGAGGCGTTACCTGCACAACCGCAAGGTGCTGTCCTGTTGTTTCAGCTGCCTGCAAGGCTTGTGCTACCCATGATGCTCGCGCCCGGACCGGTGAACAACTAACTATCCAAATGAACAACAAACTCAATATATATTCTCCTATGAATTTGAATCCAGTGGAGGACAGAACCACTGAGACGGCGTTATTGATTGGTGAGTGATTTCAAAATCGTTCAACTGATACAATGCTGCGAAAATCTTTGCTTTGGAGTGAGACAAGCGTGGGTATTTTCGCCACTATGAGGCAAAGCGATCACAACAAACACTCTGGGTGGCGCCAGGACCTATAAAAAATATGCAAGGGTCGCGTCTTTAAATGCAGTGTATCCTACACAACAAACATCGTCTAAGACATAGTTTCTCACTGCTCTCGAGCGATCTTTTATCTGCACAGGACCTCCCATCCGCATTTCTCCGATACTCAGCTTTAGACATTATCTCGATCGGGTAATCATCTCCCGTACTTTCTCTAATCTCCCAAACCCAGTCGACAGCAGGTTGTCACTTTTGCTTCACAGGTATTATGCTAATCGCGATGTCTGATAGAACCAAGTAGTAATTATATTGTTCACGCGAGAAGCACTTATGGCTCACGCTGAGCCGGTTGAATCCGCGACTCCGCGCATGAGACTCATGGAAAGAAATCGATGGACAAGTGGCCATGGTAAGTAGCTCGAGGCTGGCGGGCTATATTTGCATACACTTCAATGCATGATCCAATCAATTAGAGGCTTATGACGTCTTTTGCCCTTGTCTTACGCTCCCAAAAGCCCCTCTGTCGAGTCCCAGACGTTTGAATCATTGCACTGCTGATACATCAAGGTGTCTTTGATGAGTCTAATGTAAATCAACTGATGACCCAAGCCGATTTTCGAACTATATTATGTCAGCTCCGATCGGATCTCATCAAGAACGCGATTCCGGCTTTGCATCCAAGGTGCGAAGCATGCCGTTCATTACCGGATAGTGCCACTGCCGACCGTCGCCTTATATCTGTTATCAGCGACTGTATAGACGATGCTGTCGGGAAATGGATTTTCGAGCCTGAGGCGAATTCGTCAGCCCCTGAGGCATCTTCACGAGGCTTTAGCCGCCCCTCCATCGAGCAGGACATGTACGATGATAATAACTCTCAAGCCCAGGGTGTAGATGCTGCGCCCGCGAATTCTTCGGAAACGAGAGTCGAACGCTCAAACGTGTCCGAGGACCTTCAAGCCATCTTCGCAAATTTAAATAGGGGACTTGATACGAAACCACCTACTTCCCCTTCCCCTAATTTGACGTTCCCCGGCCTTCGTACCGTTCTTTCCGAAAACTCACCGAATCCAGAAGGAGAGGAGATCACAAACAGACTTCAGCCTCCAGCTCCAAGACTGGATTGGGAAGCACACAAGACAATAATACGCCACCTATACATCGAGAAGAATTTCACCTTAACAGCAGTTCAACAAAAGATGGCTGAGGAATATGGATTCATGGCAACGTAAGTTCAATATAGTCAATAATAACCAGAGATGCTGACTAAAGATGACAGGAACCAACAATTTCATTACTATGTCTACACCAAATGGAAGTTTACAAAGCTGGCGCATGGTCGAAACTACTGATCAAATGCGCGTCGAAGTTTCCTAATGGATAACATATGCCGTTGTCACTGGTGGATTAGCAACGTCGTTTACCTCCAGCCTAGTTGTGGGATCTCGGTAGCTCTTAGACTAGGTAGCTATGTACCTTATTCCACTCTATGATCTATAAGACGTCAAGTTCGCTACTTAGCCCACTTGCTATACATACCTAGTATTGATTGCACATGTTACAATGAAAATCGGAGTTTGCTTCTATATACGATGTCAAGGCTCTGAAGCAGAGTCTATGGTGTGCCAAGTAATAGCTTCCAAGCCTGAAAGTCTATTATTATGTTTCGACTCCAGCGTTTCCACAATGTCTGATGGATAAGCCCCCGTTTTTCCGCTGCTTTCTCGAAGCACGGTCCCCAGGACTAGCATCGTTTCTCTCTTCCTGGGAATTTCCAAGAAAGTAATCCTCGTATATTTTACTAAGATATTCTGGGTTTTCAAGCATCCTAATTAAGGCGCCTCTTTACGCCAGACTAAAGATCTCAGAAGTCGTGATAAATGGACAGCAAGACAATAGTAGGATCATCTAGTTAAATACCAAGAGTTGAGACCTCATAGGACCCCCAGGCGTAATTTCCTCAGTCAACGAATTAATTAATTCCCTGCCACGTACCACCCCCAACGAAACCCCGGCTTCAAAGCTCGGGCTCGACCTTGGATTCGTGACCATTCCCGAAACTAATGAGATTATTGGTGCTATTTGGAGGATGATTAGGGTCATCCATCATATCCCTTATTCTTTCAAAGGACTTCCAGCATCCTATGTCTATTAGACAAACGTCCGTCATCGTAGGCTTCCAAGACCCTACTGAGATTAAAATATGTAGTGTCCGGCATGATCTCCCTATCGTAACACGAGTCGTCCACGCTGATTCCTTCGTAGTTGGTGTAAAGAACATCCAAAGCGTCGAAGCGCTCTTTACGGAGACACGGCATTTTTCTCGTCATTCCCGAGTCGATGTAAAGTATCTGTTTACCCATTGACAATAGCATCGATGGTATGGTTTCAGTAAGAGATTCTTTGCACGCGATTCGACTAGAGCATGTCGGTGTCGCTGTATCTCGAAGATCTTATCTTAATACAATTGTCGCGCAAACATGTGTATGCACTTCAGATTATATAGGTTATTGGTTGCTATACAGGTAACAATGACTTGGCCGGCCAACTCCCATGTCACTACCCAACTGTCTGCACGAGCTACCTGACAAAGCTGCACCAGGTCTGTGGCTAGTAGGCTTGTCATAGGAAGCTGACTTCTGTGTGTACCTTATGACTAGCCAGAGCTCACTTGATTGTGCTCTCTGTACTAACTCTGCAACGCTAGATTATAGAGTTTCAAGTAGTTCCTACGAGGATACGAGCAGCAATCGCAATTGCGGCCTTTTGGTCTAGTACGTCGTCCTTTGATCGGTATAGCTCCACGCCCTTAGCGATACATTTTCTTATGAATTCCACAAGTTAAACAATACTCGAGATGATCTGGATAGTCGTGAATACGTCCATTGTTGGCAGAGTATTTAACTGGACTGTACTAGGCCTCATGGCGAGGCTTATCTCGGGTTTTGGCACAACTATTGGCGTAACATCCTACTAGAATGATCGTAGTTGCATATGGAAGGTGTACAGAGCCCTTGATGTCCCACTTTGGGGCATTGCCGACTCTTTGTTATATCAGTATAGCGATAAGCAGGGTGCCATTCCGACACATGCTCTACTCGGGAGACTTGGGGAACATCGCTACGGCCTATCGTCGCACCCCTGCTTGTGGCGGCGCATCATAGCCACCACCTCCGTGACGCAGAGCTATGCTGCAGGCTACCCTGCCAAATCTCCACGAGCCATTAACAATAAAGTTATTAATGTTCGTCATATTAGCGGTCAATAAGAATCATCTTTTACGCGATTGGTCAAAAGAAATACAAGATAATATAAAATGTTGTAATTAGGGCCCCGGAGAGTGATGTCGGATCGCATGACTCCTACTAAGAGGGTTGGAACAGCAGCGAACGATCAAAGCTGCGGGTGTAGCGCTAAAGAACCGGAGCTTTGGTTTGGTGAGAATAGACGCCCGCTGTTGGTCATTTTGTATTAATTGGCAAGTTTCTATGTCACATCACTACCTAGTAGGCCTACTAAAGTGGATAACTAGATGATTAATAATAAACTGATACTATTTCACGAATTCATTGATTTCTAAATCCAAGGAAGTAGCAACAATTAGTTGCTAATTAATAAGTATAATTTTTTCAAAATCTGTTTATATTAGGCTTTAACCGTGCGGTGCTCTATTAGAACTTGAGATTCCATATAACCCAACCGGATCGCCAAGTACTTCCTTAGACAAATTACATACAGATAGGTAATCCAAATTTGCTAGGTAAGTACCTACTTAGGTAGCCCAAGAGCTACCGAAACCACATAAATATTTCAGAAATAAACGACGCCACGGCTACCCCACTGGCATTATTGACCGTTGACGCTGTCTTGTTCTGCGGTCTTAACTATACGCCCTTCATTCTTTACAGAATGTAGGCCCATCTGGTTGTATTTTTTCCACTTCCATTTTTCGCCGAGTTGATATCGATATTGTTTTACTCTGTCATATTTGATAAGCTTCACTCCGACCGTCGACTGGATTGGTCTTACGTTGCCATAAATCCGTATTCATTAGCCATCTTGCGGATAACTACTGGCAGGTTTAGGTCTTGTTCCATATACATGCGGTATATTATTTCTTTATATTCTTCCCAATTTAGCTTTCTGTAGCGAGGCTGAGAGATTTCCTCTGCTTCTATGCTCGATGAAGTCTTGGGGGTAATATTAACAAATTCGGAGGGAGCCACGTCAGTGGAACCAAGTAGAGGTATACAAGGTTTCCTATTTGATATATCGGGAACTTCAGAAGACGCGTTGGAAACTTCCCGGGGTATCTCGAACAAAGGTTCCAGGGATGCAAACCTGAGATCGAAAGGGCGAAAAAAGTCATCATCAAAATTGTCAGGCCGGAGTAAGGCGTTGGCGACGTTGTCGTCGTTGTCGTCGTCAAAACGCCATATGGGTGCCTCGGGAGCGGCGTTGTCGTCGTTATTAGAACGCCATATGGGTGCCTCGGGGATGGCCTCATCGGTGTTGATAAAACGCCACATGGGTTCCTTGAGGGTGGACAAGGAAGACTGATCCTTAGCATTAAGTGCTACTGGTGATTTTATCTCGGATTCGGGAGCCCATTTCCTAAGAGCATTGTTTATACATTCGCTGATAGCAGATCGGAGACGATAATCGGCGGCAGCACTGTTGAATAATGAACGGCATGCCTTGCATCTTAGAGGCAAAACCGGAAGCGCGGTCTTAATAAGATCCGTTTGGAGCTGACGTAAAATGTATCTAATGTCGGGTTGAGTTGTTATATCAGATGTATTCTTAATGACTTGATAGGTCAGCTAAGATATGACAATTGAGACTTAAATCAGAAGTCTTCGGTTGCGTAAAACCGGGGTGAAAGATGGCGAGAGCCTCGAGCTGCTTACAATGATCGGTCGGTCCTTGATTGCTCTCTATGAATCCTGTGCATGGACTCGGGGATCTAACCGGCTGGGGGTAGGTCACAGAATCGGTCGTATGAGCAGAAATCTTCTTAAAGGTATCAGGCGCTGATAGCATCGCACGTAGGTCCATAGTGGCAACCTGCTGTATACCAAGTTTTCGGGAAATTGGAGGAAGTAGAGGAGGCGGTCGACTATCGAGTTAACGATCGAGTGGGGAGGGCGCGGCTCGCGACCGATGCTACGGTGGCTAAGTAGATGCAGAAACAGAAGTGAATGAGAAGTTCTTTAGATTGAAGCACGTGGGAAATAACTCGGGATTGGCTATATCGATGCGAGAACGGATGAGAGACTCAGCCCCAGGCAACATGGATAGTGTAGGATGCAGAGGATTTCAAATAAGGGAATACGCGACGTGGAACGATCGTGGCCAAGGGGATGAAAGAGCCGACGCCGGACTTGTAAGCATTTGAGGGGTAGGACTCTATGACAGTAATGGCAGGATTAGGCTCAGGATTTCCCCAAACCCCAATCGAACCGCCCTATGGACATGTTATAGCCATAGTCCAAACATGCTGTAAACATGTTGTATAATACACTATAGACATACTGTAAACATGTTGTATAATACACTATAGACATACTGTAAACATGTTGTATAATACACTATAGACATACTGTAAACATGTTGTAGCCATGCCTAATGGGTGACCGAGAGGTCGATGATTTGTGGGCAAATTCAGGCACCATGCCCTCCCACATCATGCCAACAAGACCACTGCTGGGTAGGCGTGTAATCAGGTAGACGATGTTGTGGGCATAAATGAGAATCCAAATGAACCGGAGAGGCTTCTACAGATTCAGCGGTCTCGCAAAGGCTAGCACCTAGGTCTCCTACTGCTGTATTTAGTCGTCATTGTTGAATACCTGCCGTGCCGAGAACAGGTATAGAGGCAGCATGCCCCCCGCGCCTGTGCCAACGAATAGCCACACCTCAGAATGGTGAGTTCCTAACCGGCCGAAAGTAGTCGTCGCTCAACCACCCGACCTGGCCCCACCTTCGTTTGTCGCCCGTGTCAATCGTTCTCCCATTCCTTACTCCTCTCTACCCTTTCCAAAAAGGAACCCACTTGATGTCTTAGTCCCTTGTGTTAGGTCACTCCCGTATCACGTCCCTTTCCCCGTCAAGCCCTCGTCGCGATTCGCGCGATTCTGCTATATCGATTATTTTGCAGTCGGGCTATTTGTCTAGGTGCCAAAGGTTAGTCAGTCTATTAGTGTCTTCCAATGTATCGTTGCCCGCTCAGAGTTTTGGCTGTGTACGTAGCATTGTACAAGCCCAACGGTCCCATTTGCACCTTATACCCCAAGCCTGCCTTGTATCGTTGTTTTAGTCGCCATGTCAAGGGGTCGCCAATTTCTTTCCTCTTTGCTCATACTGAGTATCGCGTCATAGAGAGGGTGCGCGACGGCCTTGCCTCTCTAAGTGTGAAAGGAATGCCCAGGCTTGTCCCACCCCGGAGCAAGGAGCTTTGCAGCATCATATCAGTTGGACCATAGCAATTGGATTAATTAGCAGTCACCTACTAACAGACAACGCCGTTGCAGTTCTCCCGTTCTCCCTTGATTTTATATCGATTGAAGGGTATCCATCGAGTTTTGCTATTCGTTAGATAGCCAATCGTTGTACGTCGGTCCGACCGCGAGCATCATCAGTAGCATCTGGCCGTACCACAAGCCTAAGCAACACGATAAACAATAGCGTACCGCGAGCTACCGTTATCAGAAAAGGACATTGGAGATAGTAAGAAGACATAAAGAAATGCCTGACTTGATCAATACTATTCGCCAGGGTCGTTTCATTACGCAGGCAACGCTGATGTGCATTGCCGTCATGCTGGTAATGACAGTCGGCGAGTATCAATCCCGGGCGCATACACGCTGGTGTAACGCTCTAGCGAGTTCTAGCAATCACTTTGTACTAGCCGGGACCCGTCGTACTCCCTCCTTTGCGCACCGGGCACTTGTTTTGGGGGCTGCCATCTTGTATCAGGCCCGTGGGGTGCTGGCACTGCCAGTACCTTCGGAGGATAAGGCGACGGATATAGCAATGAAATCGTACGAATTGGCTCAAATATCGTACAAAACAATGGTGGCGATGGGGGCTTTTATGACAGCGCTCGCCCTCGTCAATAGCGCTATCGTCATCGCCCAGTTCTTTTCAAGGCGACGCTATGAGCGTTCAGGAAACCCAGTCAACTGTGGGATTAGCGCAGCAGCTCACGAAGCACTTGGACAACCAGTCTCGGATGGTGATCCGGCGCCTGACTCCGGACGGGAGCTTTTGTCTCTAGGCTCCGAGGCCATCGCGTTTGCTGATGATAAAGGTTCCGACTCCGAGGAACCCGAGAGGTCTTTTAAGCAAGCGTTGCCTATGCCCGCTGAGAGGCCTTCTCGTAGCCCGAGTGCCGGTTCGTGAGGTTGATTTGAATGAAGTATAAGTGTTGGTTCACTGTGGAAAGGATCAAACGGAGAGGACAAAGACATTTGGCATAATTAGCCACTAAAAGCACGTGATTAGGACCATAACTGACCAACCTCGAAATTAGCTAGCAGATTTAGCGAATCTGAAATAGGATAATTAACCCCAAATATCTCCGATTGTAATTTCTGATCTACTTTGATTGGCTGAAACTCCCTTTTTTGGAAATTCCAATCTGCGGGGATTGGAATTTCCACCCGCAGATTGGAATTTCCAAACTCTCAAAGTGTCTGATTGGTCAGTTCAGTATTCTCTAACTCTGCAAGTAAAATACTTCACGTATTAAATATGCTTAAAAGAGCTGGTTTCTAGATATTTAAATAAAAGTGCTTTGACACTTTGATTGACAACGTATTAAAACGGGCTTCGCAGGCAAAGCTTTCCATTCTAGTGACAACTTGTTGGCGCTAGCGGGCATTTTATCTTTGAAAGTGTTGCGCCTCTCTGACAATTTTGTGCCCTGATCTATCAGGAAGAAGTGAGTAGCCAACTTGACCGCGTTGCTATCTACTACATGTTTGATATGTCGCACTCGCCTGAAGGTCTCTAATATGAAACTGAAGACATGAATGTCTACCTCGAAGGGAAGGCTTGATTCGGCTTCATACGGCAGCAGGAACGTCACCGTAACGAAGGCGAGGGGTGCCATCATTTTCTAACAGAGACGTGTACTAGTACTAGTAGTTATGCATCTCCTGAGAACCATGTTCGGCTTGTGACGAGCTGAGCATTACTTATGCACAAAATAAGGAGACCACTGTCGAAATTATAGAGAGAGCGGGACTTTCAAGGGTGTTAAGTTAGTAGATGGATGTCCGCTAGTGAAGACGTAGCCACTACTTTTTTGAAGAGACGAAGGGAATATTGTTCACCTTCAAAATAAATACTCTCTTAAGACTAATCGGCTGGAGATTTAGTTCACGTGAGATCCCTCTTTACATTAGTCGTATCTCTAAATGCTGTCAAGTGATTTATGAGAAAACCTTCGTATGTGCTTGTTAGTAAGCTTGGCACGTGGGCATTATTCTTCCACCGCAAACTAATTTGCGAATAGTATCTGTTAGCATTGATTAAGAGTTGATGATAATAGACTCGTTTCTACTAACCTAATAGCATCCACCCTAGAGAAGATCCGAAGAACCCCGAAATCCTAGGTTTCAGGCATCGTACTTATGAAGTCTTGATCTGCATCATAGGCACAAGGATACGCCTACAGGACCCAAACGGAAGCAAATCCCAAGAATTTACAGGGTCATAATGGCAGAAAGCAGAATCTCGGAGCCAGTATAGTAGTGGACGTTCAAATAAGATATCTTTAGGTCCCGCGATGTGGAGAATTGCCACGTGCTTAACATCTTTAACCAGCCCTGGATTATAACCCGGCAGATTTCAGGGATACGCCATGTTGCGTCAACGCCGACATTCCTGTCACTATGACCCGCAAAGTATCCTTCTTATGGTAGTGTTCTCTGTAGTAGAGATTGTTTCAACAGTGACCGAATATTTAGCGTCAAAAAAGTGGGTGACTCTAATCATTTGCTTGTCGGCAGCGCTTGCATAAAGTCACTACGCGTTTTCCTGGATTATTTCATCTCATATGCGGATATTGATACCGGGACTTGATGTAATGCAGCAAGACGTGGGCCGCAAGTCTAATGTGGTGAAGGCAATTAGAAATACTTACACCTAACGGTTTCGGTAGATAGAGTTTAGTCATCATGGTGAGGGGTACTGTTAATGATACTTGCCTGCATTTCTTTGTTCATGAAATCTACCCAACACTAGACTTACTACATATGGTAGCAGAGAACAGCAATTGATTGGGTCATATGGCCAAGTTATGATGCTCCAACAGGCATCTTTGGCCGTGATTTTTGGTTTGGAGGTATCGGACTTACCCTATGAGGTTGGTGCCGATCCGGATTTTTGAAGAACTACAAAATCAGCACGGCGGCCCACTCCAACGTTTCCAGATTTCCCGGTGTTCCCACTCCTCCGAGTGGACTTCCTTCGAGTGCTATTGAAGGAGTTAGCGCGGCGTCGTTTTTTGAACGTATTGCTAAAACCAAATTCTACCGACCTGGTTTTCTCGCAATGGCTTCTGCTGTGCGACCCTCGCCAGCGACCGATTGGTCGTGGGTAGATACGGATGTTATCCCGCGTCTTGTGTCACAACCGCTACCATCCATTGTGACTTTACTCGCTGCTATCTTCATCGCTTATTCAGTCTGGAGCATCAGGCTTCAGAAATTGCCCCCTATCCTCAATGCCCCCGGTCGTTTTGATATGGGCGATTCTCTAGCCAAGCTAGATTTCTTGAAGCGGGCTGCCAATCTACTTAAGACTGCAACAGAGAAATTCGGCGACAAGCCAGTTCGTATTGCAACGGATACTGGCAACCTAATCATCTTGCCACCAAATCATCTTGCCCAGGAAATTCGAAATGAACCCAATTTGAGCTTCTTTGCAAGCTCCGAGGAAGTATGGTGTTCCCCTACCGTTTTAAGACTAGCCTGACTTATCATATCAGGACTTCCATGGCAGGCTTCCTGGTTTCGAAGCGTTTAATGCCGAGAAGGCGGCTGGTATGCTCCTCAAAGTTACTAGAAATCAATTGACGAAATATTTATGTAAGATCTACATCATTAACTAGATTTGCTCTTTTATTCTTGGGCTTACTGGCTGGTGTAGCAAAGGTGACCAAACCTGTGTCCTTGGAAGCGAGCTTCGCGTTGCATAATCTCCTCGGGGAATCACCCGGTAAGACATAACGGCCAGATCGAAAACGCTCAATTGACTAATTCATTCTTCATTGCTGCAGAATGGAAGGAGATCAACGCGCTGCATACAAGCGTCAGATATGTATCAAGTCTATCTTCAAGAATTTTTCTAGGCGACGAGCTCTGTCGCAACAAAGTCTGGCTAGAAACTACCTCTCAGTACGCGGTCAATTCCATGCATGCGGTCAAGAAACTCCGCCTTTTCCCAAAGTTCTCAAGACGGTTCGTTCATTGGTTCTTGCCGGAGTGCCGTCTGATTCGCAGGCTACTCAATGAAGCTCGCGTCATCATTCAAGATGTCATTGACAGAAGACGGGCGGAAAAGATTGCTGCTGCTAAGGAAGGCCGCCCAATACCGCATCCGAATGATGCGATTGAATGGGCTGAGGAAGAGTCCAACAACGATCCATACGACCCTGCTGTCTACCAAATAGGTCTCTCTATGGCTGCTATTCATACTACGTCGGATCTTCTTAACCAGACTCTGCAGAACCTAGTCCAGCGACCGAAGCTTATCGAGGATATGCGGAAGGAAATTATCGAAGTTCTTCAGAATGAAGGCATGACGAAGGCGGCGCTCTTCAATCTCAAGCTAATGGACAGTGTGCTTAAAGAAACGCAGAGGCTAAAGCCAATTAAGATGAGTAAGTATCTGTCGTGGCATTACGATCATCTCACCCCGCTAACTACGAACAGCAACAATGCATCGCTTGGCTCTCGCGGATGTAACACTATCTGATGGCACGGTTATTCCGAAGGGTACCAAGTGCGCCGTACGCTCCACTAAACGACTCGATCCCACTGTGTATGAGAACCCTGATGAGTTCGACGGGACCCGATTCATGCGTATGCGCGAGATACCCGACAAGTCGAACAAAGCACATCTTGTGGCTACTAATACAGAGGCGCTCGGCTTTGGTCATGGCCTCCACGCTTGCCCTGGGCGATTCTTCGCTGCGAATGAGCTCAAGATCGCTCTAGTTCATCTGCTTCTCAAGTATGACCTGAAGCCCACAGAAAACTTTGTTCACAATGTTATTGAACTTGGGTTCGATTTGCGTGTTGACCCTAAGACTTCGATTATGGTCCGGAGGCGGGAAGCGGAGATAGACTTGGACTCATTGTGATTAAAATGGCTGGGATACAGCTCAATCGATAATTGCACGATAACATCATGTCTGTCAATGAACACGTTATATCATGTGGATGAGGGTGTTTCTAGCGAACATATTTCCGAGATGAATTCTGAGTGAATGACCTCAGCAACCGCTCGCCTTCGGCTGCTAATATAGGACATTAGTTTGCATGAGATACGGCGTAGAACTTGACATCTGCTTCTACTTAGAGACATATCATGAGAGTTGTTTTGAAGCCTGTATGTGTCTTCCACTATGACTAATGTATCCTAATTCACCCGTAGCAGTATCGGTATTGATCTCAATGTAGGACTTGTGTAAACATGGTTGGCATGAACCTAATTTGGGGTATATATATGCATATCAGAATAGATACCTAATACTTGCTACAAGAGCGCGCCACCATGCAAGCAAGAGGCGTATTGTATATTAATTAAATGCACGTCGAATCAAACTCGCTCTGGTGTCATGCTATAACTTGAGCAATAGGGTCGCTTGTGCTCGTCTATTGGGCCATCTCACTCGTTAAAGCAGAAGTTGATGAGGTTCACGGTTACCTAGCTACGTCGGTGGCAATCTGTTACCACCTCATGGTGCTACCTTACATAGCGATTTCATAATTTGACGTTAAAATCTTAGCATATTGCCGTCATCCATTATTTAGATACTTGAGGCGATAGAAGCTCAGCCTGTAAAATGTCGAGAACTTGATATGATTATGCTACAGCGACAAGAGTTCGCTTGCGCCTGGTGATGGTTCTTGGCGTTTAGCTGCCTATTCCACGTGTATTGTATTTTTTGACGAGCTGTCGAATGACGTTGAAGGATGCAAATCGCTGCTGTTTTCTAACCAAATCAGCCATGATTAGCGTGGCAGTTCGCCCACTTTTTACGGCAATAGCGTGCCGTGCTGACCCCCTAATGGAACCCCTAACCCGTATTTGGGCGTATACAGCCCTCTTTTCAACGCCGCGTTCTGCGCACAATGTCAGCCGGGGTTTGTCTCATGATGGCATTCGATCTGAGGGAGCGCGCGGGAAGAGGCTTGAAATGCTGATGGTCCCGCGCTGCCTGGGGAAGTGGACCTGTAGATCCGTCTTACCTGTTCTCACATCAGCTTGTTGAGTGAGCTTTCAGCCTCATCATGAAGAATGCCTTATAGCGATGAGTTTATAAGAGATGTAGGTACCCTTGCACGTATTTCCGGTCTCTTTCTCTTGCTTGTTGGCTTAATGTAACTTTCTGCTGTATTATCAATAACTGTATTGATATGGGCTGATTTCCCCCCAGGCTCCTGAAATTGGCAGGATCCGGGCATAATTGCAGAGATGGAGGCACAAGAGGTCACGAGCCACCGAGATGTGGTAGGCGAGTGGGAGAAAGAGGGAGAGTCGCGACGCAGTGATGTTACTACGACTACGGACCCAGACATGGAGAAATCGAACCGTAGTAGTGGCTCGCATTGGGGACCAGAGCCAGGATTCGAGCATATCGATGGCGAAATTGGTGGCCCTGGGTATAACGAGACGACCGTCGATATCATCGCCGTGCCCTGTATAGGTGCCTCTCCCACTGACACTTGGGCACGAGACCCTTTGAGGGAAGGCTATTTCACATTTCCAACAACTTCCGAGCTAGACAAGTACGCCACTGTCAAGGAACTGCCTGGAAGCAGCGTGTTGACGCCGACTATTGACCATGTCCTGCCGAAAGCTAATCATCTGTGGATTCGTCAGGGGATAAGAAAGGAAGTCAGCAAGGCTCGGGTTATGCTCTATCGACACCGTAGGCTAGATGAGGGCATGACCATTGAGAAAGCTGCCGACGATCTGCTTCAGCAGGTAATAAACATACGCTCGGGTCTGAAAAAAGCACGGCCCATTTTCTTCATCTGTCATAGTATCGGAGGTTTGGTCGTCAAGTCAGCGCTTGTCAAAGCAAAGAAGCACGAAGAATTAAAGACACTAGTGTATGACTGCCACGGCATCACCTTTTTCGGTCAGTCCCTCCGATGACAGCTTGAGGTTCAGGATTCTAACCCTACTGTAGCTACACCCCATCGCGGCTCAAGCTATTTATCGATGTTTCATCTTCGCGAGAGCATTCAGCAATTGCTCTTTTTGGAAAGACCACTTCCAAGATCGATCACCGATGAGCTACGCTTGGGATACCGGCCGCTACTAAAGCTCCACGATGCGTTTACCGATATCGCAAGCGAACTTCGTCTCTGGACTTTCTACGAAACAGTCGACTCCCAGCTTTCTGGTCTGGGGATTAGCGAAAACGATGAGGTTCACTTTGGTGCTCCTATAACTTCCATCAAGTCTGGTCTCATCGGTTCAAGAGCAGAGCAGGCATTATCTCTTGAGAGCGATCATGCCCACTGTGCTTCATTTGGGCCTCAAAATTTGCAGATTATGCATTCATACCTCTGTGACCTTGGCGAGGCCGTACGCAAGGCAGAATATCTTAGTACAAACTTTGTACACACGTCAATGCAGCTATCTAGTAAAGTCAGAGTCGAGACTATTGGTTTCTACGATGACCCTGATAGTGAGATGGAGCATAGCATAAGACTCTATGTTTCGAGACATTATCTAAACGAATTCCTCGAAAAGGGTCCAGAATTCTGCTTGCAGGAACGTCTCAACACAATGGCGCCCAAGACGCACAAGAAAGTTCTTCCCCCATCGCGGCGCCCTGCCATTAGCCCCTCGAGAGCTTCACGTGCTGCGAGTATTTTGAGCAATGTGCAAGAGTTCGGCCAACGGTTACTCGGTACATCCCACTCCAACGATGAAACACAAAGCCCAGAGCGGAATGTGCCAACTGAACCGTCTCCTGAAATCGTGGTAACGAGCCATACACCCAGGCGGCCGTCTCTCGCGGGCGCGTCGTCGGAACCTCTACCGAGCGTTGATGTTTCTCCCGGGCGAAGTAGAGGCTTGACTATACCTGCTTTGGCAACGCCTGGGTTCACTCAGCCATTCGGTCGAAGAAGCGGCGAAAGTGTCAGATCTAGTATTGACGAGGCAGTCAGAACGTTTTCGGAACCTATTACAACGGACGTCGCGCCGACGGGTCTCGAAAGCCGTCGGCAAACACACTACACCGACCTAGCAGATGACGAGGAGGAAGACATCGATTCAAATAGGAAAAGCCGCAGGGAACACGTACGCCGCGCTTCGACGTGGCGGGAATTCCCAGCTGGGTTTTCTAGACCAAATCCATCCAAGAGAAAATTCATGTGGATTCATTTACCCTTCAACAACCCCCATTGGGTAAAGGTAAAGACAAATCACCTCGCGATACTAGTTGGGATGAATTTTGCTGACAATTTGACAGAGCATATTTGACAAGCTCTCCGAGACCCAAAATCGGAACTACTCCAAGCTATTGAGTAACGACTACTGGACTAGTAAACATGTGCAGGGCAGAAGTGCCAACTGGCATGTTTCGTACGTGAAACCGGGATGCGCATTTGTGCCCGCAGAGACAAGTTCGTATATCCAACGACATAACGACCCAATGTCCACATGCTAACGGGTGAGGTCAGGTATTCCTCGCTCGCCCCCTCCAAGTAGGAGTGGAAGAAGCGCCAGTCCTAACATATCCCCTGCACACTTCTACCTCTACCTTCCGTACCTGCATTACGACACTTATGTTAACATCATTCAACGTCGCAATATCATCAGGCGCCGTCAGAAACACGGCCGTGCGAGGCCCGTTCCCAAAGATATCGCCGAACTTGAGTCATTGGAGTCTCGAGTGATCTGGGAGTTCATTGGGTACGACCATCCGCTTAATTCGCGAAGAACTTTGGACCAGTACGGCTATCCGGCGCTTCAAGATACCTGGGCACGAGACGACGACCAGATGCTATACAAACTTACGAAAGAGCGAATCGTGGACCCTCTGAGGCGCAAGAGAGACATGTACCACACCGTAGAAGGTTTGATGAGTGCTGTTTCGCCAGGGAATCGATTGGTCTCACCGGCGGATAAGTTAATGAAGGGAGACAATAACAAGGCGAACGAGGAGGTTGAAACCGACCCGGAGGATGACATTCTGAACGGAAATGTGCTGATGGTGGACCAATTATGGTTATGGGCAGTCGACAACAGTAAGTACCACTTAGAGTATCGGCGCGCAGATGGTATTAACACGTAGTCCAGATACTCTGATGACTTTCTTCCCCAAACGAGAGTCTCATCCGATAGAAGGTCCTCTATTCCAGCAAGCAGATCTACGAAATAGCATCTATAATGAGCTGAATGGCGATCTGACTGGGAGATGCGAGAATGCATTAGATCTCGCCGCTTTTATCACACTTCACGCGGTGACGGTATTGCTGGACCGGTCCGCTCATCCCGACCTAGAGATCTTCCGGATTTTCGAGGAAGCTATTGGCATTTTGGTAATCAATCATGTCAAGCTAAACAATACTACGCTTATGCTAACATTTCGTAGACCGAGAGAATGACTTCATCACTAAAGCAATTCCGGATGCAATCGTACAGCAAGCTCCACGACGACTCTGATTCCGACGATCCCAACGACAACCGATCGGAAACCATCAAGAAGCGACACAAGCGAGAACTCGAACGTGCCGAGCGACAGAATCGCGAAAACACCTCGGCGGTGCTGGAGCTTCGTGATATGGAAGATGAGCTACACACCTTGCTCATCCTGTTCGCCGAACAGCAAGACGCCATCAAGTCAATGAAGTCGAGTTATGAGAAATCAGAACTTGCCGTGCACACGGAATGCGGCCGTGAGTACCTCAAGGAAGCACTGCGGCGACTAGAAGAATATGAAAAGCAAGCGAACGACATGCTGGCGCGCGTTGACGCTACCCGCAAGGATGTGAGTACTTATTCACTCAGTAATAACCTGAGCCAGAAAAGGACTGAAGTCACTAATGACGATTTGTAGTATGAGAAACTCCAGGAAATGATCCAGCGCCAAGCACAAGTCGACGAAGTGCGCTGGTCACGATTACAGGCGGAACTGGCCAGTTCCCAGAACCTTTCCGTCATGATCTTCACTACATTCACAGTCATCTTCCTCCCGCTCAGTTTCTTCACCAGTCTGTTCGGCATGAACACACAGGAATGGGGCGGACCAGATCCGAACGACTTCCCCAGTCTCAAGGTCATCGGGGCCATATCCCGTGAGTTCTCCAGCACTCATCATCGCCTGACTATCTGTCTAAATAAAGTACTAACATCCCCTAGTCCCCGCCTCCGCCTTTCTCATCGCCATAACACTAGTACTAGCATTCAGCGGCCGGATGCAGAGCCTGATCAAATTCAGCTACCGGGCCATCCTCGCGACCTTCGAGATCTGCTCGCGGCCCTTCCGCGCATTCGCCGAGCACACGGAGCACCAGATCGCGAAGCTAGAGCCGCAGGCGTCGAAGGACTCCGCCAAGAAGCGCAGGTGGATCAAAGAGCTCGAGAAGAAGCGGATACAGCGGAAGAGGGAGCGCGGATACGACTTCTGGGGACACGTGCGCGCGGAGCGCAGGGTCGAGTACGAGATCCCCGAGGCGAATCGTAAGAGAGCCATGCGTGGTAGACTTGCGGAGCGCGGGACGTGGAGTCGGCTCATGGGTGATGATTATAAATAAGTAAGGCAAGCGTTGACTGCATTGCATGGTTTGGATAGCATTGTGGGAGTGTTTGCGGATGTTTTGTGCGTTGATACCCTCGTCTCATTCCTTGGACATTAACTGCTTACTTCATCTCATCGACACTCATATATAATAAATAGTTATTTAACGGCGAAGTATAGATAATAATGATCTCATCAGATTTTGAAGCGAAACCAGTTAGTAGCAGTCTTACCCATGTAGGTACAAGCATGCGCTTCCCCTATGATGTCTATGCGCACTTCCGCTTTGAATTAAAAATCCCACAAGAGCATCAGAGAAGCTATGAAGACGTTTACTGTGTACCTAGATGTCAATATGTATGTGCATGCTAGATGGCGGGGTTAGCTATAACGCAACACCCGTAGATGCCGGGCGATTCCAACCAATACAGATGATGTCATTCCCCTCCACCCCATCAAGCGCACTCTCATGCAACAACAACACTTACCTGCATTCCCAACAACCGAAGGATTGCTTACAGATTACTTACGCCAAGCTAGACAAGTAAATAAGGAGCCTTAGTATCCGTATTATACGTTTCTTACAGCATCGAGAAAATGGCATCAGTAGACACCTCCCTGCCGCCCAAGCCGACAGGCTTGGCAGCAGACTTCGCAGCAGCCCACGCAGAAGAGCACGCGCTAAAGCTATACGGCGGCTGGTTCTGTCCCTTCGTCCAGCGCAGCTGGATCGTGTTGCACGAGAAGGAGATCCCGCACCAATACGTGGAGATCAACCCCTACCACAAAGCCCCCGAGTTCCTGGCCCTGAACCCGCGAGGTCTCGTGCCTACGCTCGCGGTGCCGACGAGCGGCGGCGCCGGCGGGGGAGGAGGAGGAAGAGGAGGAGGAGGAGAGAAGCCTCTTTACGAGAGCACGATTATCTGCGAGTACCTCGACGAGGCGTACGATGGAGTGCCCCTCTTACCCCGCGGCAACGACCCCCGGGAGGCCTATCTGCGCGCCAGATGTCGGCTTTGGATCGATCACGTGGGGAATAAGATCGTGCCTGGATTCTACAGGGTGCTGCAGCACACCCCTGGAAAGGACTACACGATCGAAGAAGCACGATCAAACTTCCTGAGTCAGATTAAGACCTTTGTGAAGGAGATGGACGATAGTGGGCCATGGTTCCTGGGCAACGAGTTCAGTCTGGTCGACGTCATGCTGGCGCCGTGGGCCAAGAGGTTGTTTCTCATCGACCACTACAAACCTGGCGGCACGGGGATTCCTGCAGAAGGGACGGCGGGAGAGGACGAGCAGGTCTGGAAGAGATGGAGAGTTTGGTTCGATGCTATCACCAAGAGAAAGAGTGTTCTTGAGACCTGGAGCGCGGACGAGATGTATGTCGAGGCGTATAAGAGGTATGCCGAAGATACCTCGCAGTCGCAGGCTGCGCAGGCTACCAGGAAGGGCGAGAGACTTCCTTGAGGCGCGTTTTTTCGGACTGTTTGGTACGAGCTCGGTTGCGATGTCGCAAGTGGTGCTACACGAACTTGCGGGAGGATTTCTCGCGTACCTGGCGGTGACGCATGTCGATAGGAGAAGAGGCTTATCTTTTGATCAGACGATTTTAGGAATTTTCCATGTCCTTGTGTTTTTTGTTGCAAGCTTTCAAGTAGCATTCCATTCGGAGCTTTTAATTAGTTTGTTACGCTGAAGTCGTCGTTACGGTGAGCCACGAGTAAGTAATAAGGCTTCAGTCAATGCGATATTCGACCTCTAGCTTGTCGCTTTTTTTTTTTACCAGCCACGACGATATCAAAGAAATTGAAGGCGTTCCAATATTTATCTGCAACAATTAACAATATTTCCGGGTACTTGCGATTCGTACATATTTTGGATTTCCCTGTGCCACCAACTTCTTGGTTGGTTGGTTGGTTAGAGTGCCCAATCCTTTGGCCCTCGGACCCCGCCGACCGGGATCAGCTCAAACGGTGGGAGTTTCACCTTGGCGTCGACCTCAATGCAAGCTGATCTATTTCTGAACCAATGCCATCTCATAGCCGCGTCGTCCATCCTCCAATCCCAATTTCTCGCCTCGTTGCACGGGGCCGTCTGTTGTCTTAATTGGACGCATGCTCTCGCCGCAGCTTTATGAGATTATTGATTGTCGTCGCCCCCTTCTAATCTACCTTTATCCGACGTTGCACGTGCGTGGTAGATCCTATCTGAAGATTGAGATGAACCTTGCTTGATGTCTCTCCCTTCATAATACGTAATCCTCAAGTGACCAACTACCAGTGAAAGCTTCTAACAACCAACTTGACCTATCCCCGTTTCGTTTTGAGTCCTCATACGATCCTTTCATCCCGTTTGAACGGCCGAAACATCCCCGTTGGTTACGGAGATCCCTCGCCTACCCCGGATTAGTTACCCATAACCAACATGACTCCATGATCGGAAGGTCCAGTTGACGCGTTCAGCTAGTATCCTTTCGCACGTAGCTTTTTTTCAGGTACCGCGGTGAACCTCGTCGGGGTCCAGATGAAGGTGGAGGCCACCGTGGCTGAGTAGGGATGTGTGAAGCTGTAACACCTGGGCAGGGCCCCCCTTTCTTCATGGCAATTCATTCACCTACTTATATAATTCTCATGTCCCCATAGCGATTCCAAGAACTCGTTTCTTTGATTTGTTTCTTATTAGGGACACTTTCGATTCATCATCACACTAGCAGGAACTAGAATTTACAACCCGGTAAAAAAAAAATGAAGGTCACCGCCATCCTCCCCGTCGCCTTCGCCTTCGCCTTCACGGCCGCGGCCGAGATGCAGCTCTACCAATTCCCCACACCGGTAAAGCGCGACATCAGCGCCGTGACATCAGCAGTCGCGCAGATCTCGGACGCGATAACGCAACTGGACACCTCCGTGAAGGCCTTCGGCGGGGACTCGACGCAGCTGAAGTCGGACGCCGCGAACCTCGTGAGCACGATCAAGAGCGGGGCCTCGGCCATCGCCTCGGGAGGCGCCATCGAGCTCGGCGACGTGCTCGGGCTCCAGGGCGCCGCGACGTCCCTCGCCACCGCGGGCCAGACGCTGATCACGGACCTGGAGGGCAAGAAGGCCGCCTTTGAGGCCTCGTCGCTCTGCGACACCATCCAGAGCACCATCAAGAGCGTCGGCTCCGAGGTCACCGGCTTCGTGGACGCCATCGTCAAGCAGCTGCCCGCCGACGTCCAGGACACCGCCAAGCAGCTCACGAGCAGCATCACGGACAAGCTGAACAGCGGGGCCGCGAGCTTCGAAGTTCCGCAGTGCACCAATGGAGCTGCTGGCTCGTCTTCTTCTGCTGTTCTAGAGACGGCTTCGAGTCCCGTGGTCCATGATTACCCCACCTCTGCTATTGCTGAGTCGAGCAGCAGCAGCGCGGCGGCCGCCGGACAGGGGGGTGCCGTGACCGTCACCGTGACGGCGCCGTGCGTCTGCGAGAGCTCGAGTGTTCCCGTGCTATCTACCACGAGCGTCTCTATCCCGCTCCTTACGCCCGGCACTAGTGTCCCGTACCCCACTGGCTCCAACACGACGAGCGTCCTACCCACGGGCGCGCTTACCACCACCTCTACTACGGCCATCGCTACGGCTGCTGCCGGGGCCAATGGGGTCGGAGCTGTGGGTTTGATGGCTGGTCTCGCGGCTGCTCTATTTGTATAAGATATTCCGTGGGGGGTTCTTGATTACGTTTGAAGCTGGTTTCTTAGATGGATAGATGTTAGATATCTGATTCAGGCCTCGGCGGGCTGGCATACCCGAATTACTTTCTGGCAAAGGATTTTTCAATGATACCACAAAATTTATGAGTTTATTTGCAATGTCTGAATTTGATATTGAGTTCCTTCCATGGGTGCTTGGTTCTCTTTCGTAAAGATCAAGGAAACGTGAATTAAGGAAAGAGCAGAATATCCACCCTTTAGCACTCATGACCTAAGGCAGGATACGTCATAAACATGCATTCTAGTCGGGCCTCAAGCTATAACATCCTAGGCTGTAGACGTAGGGCAGGGCGGCGGGGTGTAAGTAGGATGTTCACACGCCCCATGGCATCTGTATCAAGTCAACCGACTAATCCCAGCGAGTAGTAGTTCAGGGGCATTCCTTACCCTCCATAAGTCAAGATGGCAGTAGGAGTTGGTGACCCGCAAGTCTCAAAGTGATCTTCACAGACACTATAGGTGTAGGTGCAGCTACTGCTGTCGCTGCTGCTGATGCTAGTAATTGACGTAGATGTTGGGCAGGGTGGCTCAGAATACGTAAGAGTCACGCAGGCGTCGTGGCAGCTGGAGATAAGTCAACCACTTATTTCCAAGGTCTAGAGGGGCTGCGGGATATCCTCACGCTCCGTAATTTAGAGTCGTCGTGGGAGTGGGCGATCCACAAGTCTTCAACCGCTCGTCACAAATGGTCCCTGTTGATGTGCAACTAGTCATGTAACCGCCGCCAGTCGGACAAGGTGGCGGTGTGTATGTGGTGGTCACAGTTATATCGTGACACCTGCCAAGTATTAGCTTATGTTATCAAGTATCAATTAAAGTGTTTATGGGTCAGGCGTCCTCATGCACTCAGGGTTCACATACCCTCCATACCATACAGTAGCCGTAGGTGGTGAACCGCAAGGTTGGGAATAGTCTACGCAGATGGTTGTTGCAAGAGTAGTAGGGATGCAGGTCGTAGTCGCGGCTCCGAGGCCGGCTAGAGCGAGGAGGTACAGGTTTAGCGGCTGCATGCTTGATTTGATGACTTGTAACTCTTGAGAATTGCTTTCTTCGTTTGTCTAGTATGCCTCACGTATGCCCATCCCTTGAAGCGATGAAATGTGATAGCCGGCTAACTTATACTTTGCCTGATCGTGCCTCAGCTTCGCTTAGCTGAACCGAATTTGGACTTGACTCAAACTTTCAGCCCAAAAGCAGCTCTATGAAGCGAACACGAGTATCATTCTTGGCGTGCGGCGTTCTCGACCTGGGGTAAACAGCCGCTTCGTCGACGATGGTACGTGCGCAGAGACATAATGCTGACAGCTGAGCGAGATCGCAGAGACAGATGCCATTACTGCGAATGCCAAAGGAAGAAGCACAGTGCAGCGGTGCAGCATTAGCCTAAAACTGTCGACGTATGAGACGGAACGTTGCACTCTCTAGTTAGGGCAGTCCGACTCACGGTCCGTCAACATCTCGTATTCCCCATGGGGTTCAGTAGATTACTACTGGACTAGCTGTGCAGGTAAGCGGTCAGCTTGCCGGAAATATGAGTAAACAAACCTCTTGGCAGAAGAGCACGACAGGTGTCTAGATCGATGCCTTTCTTCATTTGGGTAGTCCCTGGGTTCGTGTCTATCATCGTACCATGTCTGTCTGTCATACGTGGATGGTCACAGATTCACGCTGTCAAGTATAATCCCATAGGTTCGTCCTACCAGACCAAAGTATGGGAAGACTGTCACGGCGTGGGATGCCTTGAGAAGTCCAGTCCGGTCCAGTCCAGGTTGTTTCCGATTCTAGTTGTTACCATTGTCCGCAACGATGACGCAACTGCATCAAATGGTTGGGCTTGATTGATCGTGCCTGCCGTCGCCTGCCTGTGGACCTGCATGCTGCTGCCTTTTAATGTTGGTAACGCTAACCTGTCGAGGTGAGATTAGCTGTTTACATGGATATATCCTTATAGCTGCGAATGCACTTCATGCATGAGTGTTATGTTGTGTTTTCATGCATGGTGGATCCGGCTCTCCTCCCGCCGACTTCCGTCACTCTTCCCAAGTCTTATGATTCTAGAAGATGGGTCGATTCGAGACAAGAAACAATCACAACGAGCTGACGGGTTATTTTGAGAGGGAACCTATACCCAAGTGCACCTAGTACACATCCTCACATGTGACAAGTAAGCAACATGTTGCCCGTCTCGAGCTTGTGGCTGTGTGATGCTCACGCCTCTCTCTACCTTTCGCCATCCCGCGGCATTTGGAGCATGGTCGCGATACCTCCAATCTCCCCTATTCCGAAGGTATGTTGTGAAATCATCGTGCTGACTTGCATTACTTACCGATGAGCTATGGTTGGCGATGATGGTTGGGCATCGGAACTCGATGAACCGCTTATTTTATCCCCGCAGGTATGACGCCGTCTGCGTGCTGCTTTCTAAGCGTCTCCTTCCGGTCGACGAATCGTCGTTCTACTCGGGTGAGAATACATTCACAACAGCCAGAGTATAGCAGACGGTATTAAAGAGTCAGTATGTTTCGTCAAGTGATGAGCTGGCATGCTACGAACCACAGGCAGCACCAACATGCCTTATGAGGTCATGTGGGGGAAGCGGGCCAGCTGCGCTGCTCTCTTGATTCGAGTGAATTGCTCGGGTCGTGGTGGAGATGATTTACTATTAGTTAGTTATCCTCCAGCACGACATATTGGACTCCGACTACTAAACAACTAGCTTGCGGATACAGATGCGCATAAAGCTGCCAGCTGCTTCCTAACTAAATGAAGTTGGACAAGAGACAAGTGCCTGCGCTTCCAAGGATTCGGATTCGTCTTGCTCTCCTTACCCATGTCAAATTTCACGAGCCAGTGCTCTGCATACAATAGTCAGTCAAGTCATCTGTTACACCGCCAGGTCTCTTTGCTTTGCTACTTGCTGGAGCCTTCTTTAGCGGGAGTCTAAGCGGGGATCTGGACGGGAGGCCCCCCAACACCGGCTTATCATTTCTGCATCAACTACGTCGAAGTGCAGCTACCCTGCATCTGATCAGACCCTATTTGCTGTCGGTGTTGCGGCAAAGTCAGGGTACCCTGGTCCTGTCCGCGCGCTCATGTCTTAAATATTGCTGAACACCTCTCACGAGTTATTCACCTTCGCTTATATCACAGAGCATACAGCATCACTTCTCTCAACTACAACTTTCTACTCAGAGCTGCCTAAGTACCCTGACTATCAACGACCACATACCACCATGGCGCCTCGTTCAAGCAGACACCATAGTCGCTATGACGACCCATATACATTCAACGATCCCTACATTCACTCTCCGCCAACATCACGCAACCAACCAGCTTATGAATACATTGGGACAGACGAGCCTCTATCTCCTGGGCCTGGCTTCGCATCTCCTCCTCGACACACATTCTCGCCGAACCACGAGCGTGCACGAAGATATGCACGCACAACCAGTCCTCCACGATACTCTAGACATGAAAGAGCGGATGCCCCACCGGCCCATGAATCACGTCATTCCTCATCGCCCCGCCCCAAAGACCGACATCGAGGGAAATCCCACGACGACAGAAAGCAGCCAAAGAAGAAGCACTTCTACCAGGACTTCGCCAAACAGAACCCCAAATTACAACAATATGGCAAACAAGGCCTGACATTTCTAAGCGAAGCCGCCGCGGCCTATGCTGCCGCACAAGCCGGGAAAGACGGCGAGAAGAATGGAAATGGGAACTCGCGGGGCCGGTCCGTTGACTACAGTGACCGGCACGGCCGATCCAGCCGGCACTCTACCAGCCGGCATCGCAGTCACAGACGACATGCATCCAGCCCATCAAGGTCACCATCACCACCGCCGAGACGACGTTCTACTCGCCATGGCGATCGAGACCGCTCTCGAGATCGTGACCGTGAACACCATCATCGACGCCGACACAGTCCATCGCCGCCCCCACTAAGCAGAGACCCAGATTCATACCTTGCATCCAGACATGGCTCGGACCGGGACAAGGACCATGAACGTGGCCGTGACCGGAGACATCGTCATCGTCATCAATCGGTATCGCCAAGCCCCTCTCCGCCGCGCCGTTCACGCGCGCGTAACAGTACTGCACCACCATCTAACCCCGTAGTCGATCGATGGCAGATGGCAGCGCGCGCGGCGCTAGAAGCGGGCGGGCTTACGGCTTTCCGGCTACGCAAAGAACCCGGGAGCTGGACAGGCGACAAAGCAGCCAAGGTAGCCACCGCCGCCATAGGCGCCGCGGCAATGGACGCGTTCATGGACCAGGATCCACGCGCTGCCAAGGGCGGTATGAAGGGTATGGCGGAGAATGCCATCACAAGCATGATTGCGTCGCAGATTATGGGAAAGGGGACTAAGAGGAGGGGACGCTCGCGCTTCTGAAGCGATTGCTTGATTCACTCTCCTAACTTGAAAGATCTCTCATCTCATGTTACAACATTTGGCTTTTAGCGTCTGTGTTCCATTGTTAACTTTGCCTTGTTTCTTCATATCTTGTAAAACCTTTCTATTTCATAGCATTTACGAAGCGACTTCGATATATGTGGATTGTATTGAGCATTTAGCGTCTTTTTTGTTTTACTTGTTTAACACTACTTTACGACGAAACTTGTAACACATGATCGCAACATGAGGGATTCCAGGATGGAGATATAAGGACTGGGTATGACATGAGTAACGAACAACGAGGGAACATGGGCGATATAGATAGACTATATCGAGGGCATATAGGTATAGGCACAGAATGCTTCGGATAGGCCGAGAGGCAAAATGGATTCATTAGTGAGTTGGAAAGAAGAAAGACTCATCATCATCTGTGTACTCTTAGCAGGCATTCGAACACGCATGGCGTTAAGACGGGGGTCTCGCACGCTTCTCAATATTATCTTGAGACTTATCACTACTGAAAGCAATATCTATCTACTTCAAAGGGGCGAATTGTGTATTGGTGCTTTTCCTATTCTATGACGAGGTGATAGTTAATTACCCAGGGAAAACGTAAGTAGGTACTTAGGTATATCGCGAAGCTCCTATTACGCGTACTTATCGAATTCCTTGCCCGGCGCCCCTGCCCCTCTCCATGCAGGCTACGTGATCTGCCGGGTATGTCCGGGTCGTCATCATCGATCGAGGCCCTGACAGCTTGCTTGTATTTTACTGATGCATACCTAGTCGCCTATACTAGAAGAGTGTTGGTTAGACTTGTTCTCACTGAGGGACATTATTAGTATAAGTGCCGCCATAACTTATATTCGAACCATGGATTTCCGTATATGCTGTTGTGCTGAATTGACGCTGGTGTTTCCCGAAGAAGGACAGAGATGGACTTAGAAGTTAGTGATTGTTGTTGTGTCGTTTATCCAATTGCGGATGATTCGGTATCCAAATGTCGTCACTATACAACCCCCTCGTCGGATGGATCGGAGGCTGACGCATCATACACACTCACCCCACCATAATGACAGAAGCATCACAGACAAAGACTCATCATAACACACACGTATCGATCAATTTGAATCCTCAATTTCAGTCCGCATGTCAGATGATGCTCACCCTATCTACCCCCCTTTTGTGTTTGGAGCTATACAGGTTGATTTTCAGCATAATTTTTTCAAGCCAGATTAAAATCAAAGTTTCAGTCCAAACGTGCCGTGCTCTATCACTCTATGACCAGTCATGCAAATCCCGACATCCAGACATGGTTATTTTCTTTCCCCGAAATGAAACGACTCTCCACTATGCAAGAAGTCCTTGAGACTTCGGAGTATCAACGCAACGTCTCTTTTCACCAAAGTTAATACCCAGTAATTCTGTTCCTTAATTCTGTTCCTCCCGATAACTCATCTTCATCATATCATGCATCAGTGTTCCGATGCGATATTGTGTATGCTATTACGAGGGTAAGCCGAGGTTCCTTATAGATGATGAGTTAGAAGGGGGGGAGGAGAACAAACCTGATATCTTCACGGTTGTCCGGGGTATGAGGCGCATGAGCATTTGACAACAAAGACAAAGGGTCCACGTTCTTTGGCAGGGTGTTCGCCGGGATTTCGACTGTGAATGACGGACTGCTGTTCGCTTCGTTCACAGGGCCGCTACTGACCTTGATGGCACCTTTGGGGACCCCGTTCGCTTGTTTCTTGCCTCTTATCTCATCGAGATGATCGAAGTAGCCCTTCGGGACTTCCGTCTGGTACTTGCCGCAGAAAACCCCGACTTCGAATTCTGTGACGCCGCCATTAGGCGCCGCTTCCGCACAGGCTTGCTTCAGGTCATCGAGATCCTGGTAGATTAGATCGTCTGCACCGATGATCTGTGCGATATCCTCTCGAGTCTAAGCACATCAGCAGTTAGTATATATAGGCCTCGGGAGTCTTTCGTCAAATTTGTGGAGGCGAGTGGTAAAAACTAGGACTCACTTTTTCGTGCGCAATCATCTCTTGGGGCGATGCGAGGTCGATGCCGTACTGTATACATCTCAGCATGATGGATTTGGTTGGTGGTAGAGTTACATACGATGTGGGGATAGACCAAAGGGGGCGCACAGCTGGCAAAGTAAACCTTTACAGCACCAGCTTCTCGAGCCATGCTAACAATCTCCCTTGACGTTGTGCCACGGACTTCAAGTAACTTTGATTAGTTTATGCCAGGCCAATTTGAGATCGCGCTAAAGGCAGAATGAAACTCACCTATGGAGTCGTCAACAAGACAAACAGTCCGTCCCTCAAATTCAGAATCGATAGCAGATAGTTTACGACGAACACTCTTTTGTCGAAGGCCCTGTCCGGGTAAGATAAATGTACGGAAGACATATCTGTTCTTGATAAAGGCGTTCGAAAGTGGAATCTTTAGTCGCTCGGACACAACGGCAGCAGCAGTATTCGAGGTTTCCGGCACTGGAATGATAACGTCTATTCCACGGACTCCTTCTTCTCCGAGAGTTTCGCGAATCTTGTCCGCGAGTTTTAATCCCATATTTTGTCTGCTTTTATGAATACTAATAGAGTCCGACTATAGGTATTCAGAGTTAGTAGAAGCACATACAAACGAATATAGTTGGATCTTTCATGCCACTAGTCTAAGCCAAGACACTGATATCATACTTAATAGCAGCATAATATTCCCATGGCATGGAACAGAGAAAGCAACTTACCACAGAATCAGGTCGAGCAAAATAGACGTATCTGTTAAGTCAGGCAATCAGTATTTAGATCTGGTGAGAATAACGAGAAGGAAAGAGTTACGCAGGATTTCGATCTGGCATATTTTCTTCTAATAGAGAATGATTTTCCAAAATGGGCCAGGGTTATACTCACTCGAAGATATCAGGTGTATAGCTTTTTCTCGGAACGACCTGTTTGAACTCGGCTTTCCCTCCCTTTTGAATGAACACGGCTTCGCCAGGCAGAATATCTCTATACTTCTTGAAACCGAGTTGGCGGAGGGCGATACTTTCAGAAGCAACCATGTAGTCTGTCGCGCCCGGTATCGTGGCAGAAGGCCGTGTACCAATAAGAAGTGGGCGGATGCCATGCTCATCCCTGAAGGCCAGAACTATGATGGCAATTAGTCTTTCCTGTCTTTATCACGATGCCAACATCTTGTAGGCAGGAACAATACGTCTGAAATCAAGCCGAGCCGGAGATTGAGTTGTTCTCCCGTGATATAGCAAACAATGTGCAACACTTACTGCCGAAACCAGCCACCATGGCGGTAGCAGCCCATGCGCCTTGACACTTCTGGTATGTTGTGGTGAGAGATCGGAAAATATCCTCAACATTGACCCTAGCCTTGCCTGTCTCGTTGAGCGCATTGGCAAAAACGTTGAGCATAAGTTCACTATCTGAATCGGTATTCACATGACGGTGAGCCTCTTCATCAAGGTAGCTACGTAGCTCGGGTGCGTTAATTAGATTTCCATTATGGGAAAAGCTATGGGTGCACCAATGTTAGTTCAATCTTTGAAAGGATATTTCATTATGTCAAGGGAATGATAGGAGTTGGTATATGTCGAAAAGTGAATATGAGTTCACACATATACATACCAGATGCCGTAAGGACTGTTGCAGTAGAATGGCTGACTCTCGGCGCTCTGAATATTCTTTGTTAGATTCTGGAATCCAGATAGGACCGAAATTAATGCGCAATTGCAAATCACGATTCGCTCACGACGCAAGTGAGAGGTGAAGGCAGGGTATGACTAAGTTTGCTCGCCACAAATCATAGTAAAGGTATCACTCCAGCAAATAACGGAGGACATACGGATGAGGTGCCAGCGGTTGGGTACCGCAAATGGCCAATGCCCCTGGGAGACACTAGGTTAGTTCATGCTGAGCTCATCGATAGACTGTGATATAACTCGAGTAGTTTTGGGCGAAACAAGATTCGGAAGTCGCATGATATAGGATCAGGAATAAGTACGCAAAGATGTCAGAATTAGAACAGCGACTTACATATAGCCAGGGAGGTCGATTACACGGGCTCCGTCCTGAAAGACCTTTGCAGCCATGCCATTACCTATACTGGGATTTAGCACGTAGACCTCACCATGGACGACAATGCGACTGCAGAGGGAACAGACAAACCTTTGCATTGGAAGACACGTCCTTTTGTACCGCAAGTCGCAATACCACAGGCATCTTGGCCACGATGTTGGAGGTAGAACAGCGACTCGAAGAGAAGATGCGACGCCTCGCTATGCGACTCGGTGTCCGCCAAAAGAAGGCCTACAACGCCACACATCTTGTCGGTGTTGGATACAATGAAGTATTCACTGAGGGGACGAGGGGCGGTTTCTCGATGCTCTTTAATCTTTAAAGACTTAGGTATTTGAGATCGCAGGTGGGTCGACGGCTGCTCCGGTAGTCGGCGTTTGAGGCGTAATGGGGTTGTCGGTTGAAGGACGAGCGACGCAGATTAGGAGACAACTAAGCACAATAAAACATGATCCAAGGACCAATAATGCTAAGGATAATAGAATTTAGAGTGAATGAATGTCTGGCGCAACTGACCCGGTGGTCAATGCTAAGGGAAAGCGGGAAACGGATCTTGTTGCTGGTCGCGGACGACGGCTTATGATCACAAAAATTTTTGGAGGGGCCAAAATATTCGTCGCAAATGGCGGGGCAGTTACGCTAAAGCTACGCTACACTACGACGCTACAGCAAGCGGCCCTTGTATCCTGCAGTGGGGGTCCCATCATCTTTCCTGCACGTAATGCGGGGTCCCCTGCAATAGCCCGCCGCGCTATTCCAAGTATAAGCAAGCGTTGTGTCTTATCATCTCAAAAGCTATCTTATCGGTGCTTATTTTTAGATAGAGTTTCAGTGCCCCTCTGCAGATAGACTCAGTAGGTAGATAGATAGCGTGCCGAGAGGGGCATATCAAACAATTATTGGAAAACAAAGTTGTAAATAAGAACTTACTACAATTAGATTTTTAGATCTACCTAAACATCTTGTACCGTAAAGCCGAAGAGAGCATAATTGTGTAACCGCTGACGATGATTTACTCAATATGATGCCTTTCTATGGTCACTGACGTCAACTCGCGTCATTGTTGCTGTACCCTCAACCTACAACAGGCAAAGACTCACGTACGATTACCCGTCACAAGACAGCTGTACCAAGACTTTGTGAATAAAACGTTTTCTGCTTGAATGAAATAAATGTGTAATGGGAAGGTGATTGATTGGCTCGTGTGAAACATTGATTGGCTCGTGTGAAACAAATCCCACATGAGGGCTTGCGTGTTAACTTCTTGGGTCATAAGTAAAGTATCGGCTTACGTAGTGTGCAGATAAGTTTCAGGAAGAAAAACCAAGTAATGGTTCTCTTTCTTTAGTGGAATATGTCTCGAGAGCTAAAGTATACTCATTAGACACATCCTTCCTTTGCATTAAAGTCTATAGTTGGGCATTTATTTTTACATTTATTTAATGTTTTTAGTTTTCCCCGGCCCTGACGTTCAGGAATCATTGCTACTATCACCCTTAATAATCACCGCTTGTTTTCAGGTCGATAGGCTTTTTCATTATCTGTACTCCAAGGTACAATAATTAAGGTGATGTACGTTAGAGAAGGAAAACGTTCTTCAAGTAAAAGCTACCATAATTATTGCAACCTTTCGTTGAATATATCAAGTATAAGAAGGGTGAGGGGGTAGATGACAGATGGACACCTTAGCCACATGAAACACACATAATTTATCATATTAGTTTCATTAACTTTCTTCGTGAATAGTTGCTTCTTTTTTGATCAAGCTTTCCCATTAAATCTGTCGATATTTACTGTTCTTGAATGAGTAGCTTGCTTAGTCAGGGACCAGGGATAGGGAGGTTCAATGAATGTTACGAGGTCTTGAAAGATATCCGAATTACAATCATTCTCTAGGGCTTAAAGAGATTATTAAGGTTTGAGATACATTCATGGGATGGTTTTGCTTTCGCTTCCTTGCTTTCGCCTTGCCTGTCTTATTTCGTTATTGCTATTTATATGATTATACACAGGATATTGATACCTTGGCCCTCTTAGTGTCGGATGCAATGCAGTCTTAATCCCTTCGGTTCGTGTGACATTCGTTCATTATGGGCCAAATTTAGCCTTTCGCCGTCCGATATCCGGCATACCTTTGCCAGCCGAATACTAAGCAACAACTAAACAGTCAACATAAAAGCAGAACAAGAAGGGGGAGGCGAGCGTGCCGGATAACCGAAGTTGACTCGATAGGAATAGGAATGGAAGATCAAGTTCTGAGAGGCTACATGTCCGGGCTAACTGACTTGTGAAGTAACGTACTTTAACCTGATTAGCACCTTGATCAAATCCACGTCTTCGACCGGTGGGGCGATTGACCTAAGCTCTAGCTTTGCTTGAACTGCTAGGCTATGAGGATGATACCAATTGCGTAGCGGTGTAAAGACAACCTAGGTTGTCCTCAGTATTGTAGTTCTGTCTGATTCTACCTGCTTCTTTAGGGGGACCGTAAGCCTGATAAGTCAATAATTAGCATTCGAGGCGAGGCTAGGTGAGTAGTGTTGTTTGAAGAAACATAATTACAAGATGCAAACCATCTGTGCGAAACCCTATGGACAATGAAAACCTTATTACAGCCCGAAATCTGTCTTATCTAGTAGCGATTCTGTATAGCTCTACAAGCACCTATCAGGTCGTTTTCGGCAAAGGACAACATCTGCACGGACCCAAGGGACTAATCTTAGGACTTCACCAGAGACCGTTCGTTCCAGATCTTCAGGATTTCAGGGTCTCTTAGAATTTCTCCAGGGTGGGTGTTATCAAGCTAATAAACACGAATTTATTATTATCAACTCTAAAACAACATCGACTAATGCTATTAGTAAGTTACTTGACGGCAGAAAGAAGTAATAATACTTACGGCTAAGCTTATCAGCATATATATGAGAGTTTTCTTATATGTTATTTGACACCATTTAGACGGACGATTTATGTAGCAGGAGCCCGCAAAGGAGACGTAGGAATGCTTGGGATCCGTACTTCTGCTAATCAACGGGTATTTATACCTGTAACGCCAGCACAACCTGCCGTTGAATTTTAAAAAGACCTAGAACCAGATTATTGATTTTGAAGGCGAATGTACATACAAGCTGTTTTATGTTGGGAAAGGCTTAATTAAAAAATAATCTAGCATGATGAAGAGACTTATTTATTGTAAATGTCTATGGTCCTCGGGAAACGGGATTTAACAGGGCCGCAGCAAAACTGAAACTGAGTACAGGTGTTGCCAGGTGCTACCCCTACGAGGTGTCGCACTCCACACACAGACATATTGTCTGCTCCGTTCTTTTCTAATACATCATGCTTTACTTTCATACCCAGACTTCGTCTATCACTATCTGTCCTTTAGACTCTTTGTTTTCCATTAAAAACGCCTTTCTTTTAACATAAAGGAACAAAATACTCTTATGAATATCGGGCGCTGATATGTTCTATAGCGCATGCTGTCGGCGGTGTTGGGAAATATTTTGCTGTGCACAGCCTCTGGGCTGTGGGATACATAGAAGCTTATTGGGGTGGTTTCAATGTTGCCTCAGCTTATGTCTCCTCTAAAGCCACCAGTTCGACCATATTCAATTGTTATCATTGGCCAGAAGTAGATGATCATCCAGACAGAGCCAAAATCGCCGGCGATTTTGAGAATGCTTTTAGCAATATATTGGGAAATAGTAGCTATGGTAGTGAAATGGCTCGAGTAACATGATTAGTTCGGGATGCTAGGCAAGGAAGACTACTAACTTGTACGTATCGAAGGCTAGAGACTATGGCTGAACTTAATGGGGAGTCCCTTGATTAAATATATCGTAAAGCTATTCTCTGAGAATTCAAAGAAGCCGAAGAAGAACTCAAGTGTGCAGCCAGGGTACATGTAAGTGGCTAAGCTCCCCTGTTCTGTGAAGCGACCCCTCTTGAAATTTGTAAAAGTACAGCCCTATTGGTTGATTCCATCGCGAATCTCTCGCATCGCTACAATAGATGTTTGAAGGGCAATACACCGGAAAATAACGTAGACTGGGCTAGAATGTTCGTTTCGGATAATTCAATAAATCCATCGGACAAGCGCTAGATAGCGTGGCGCGCGTACCTCGACACCGGGTCCCCTTAGCAGTCTTCTAAAAGCGGTTCCAGTCTGAGGATACGTATTATACGTGAGCTGCGATAGATAGGCTCGGGTACGGGTTTAAGTGTATAGACGGGCTCATCTTAACAATAAGATAAGTAACGGCGTAATGACTTAGATTTGACGTACTTCAACAGATTAGCGTAGCGGTCGCTAAGTTGAGTCGTATGCGTTAAGCGAGTATGTTCTACTTCCTTCGTAGGCTGCGCCGAGCATCGCCACGTGGCTGTAACGCTGACTTGAACTGTAACAGGTACTCTGCGGCCTCCGCAACAGTTTCGTTGGAAATATAAGAATCGCCGTCAAGAGTCTCTCCTAGATAAGTGCCAGAAGGAATCTCCTATAAGACATCTTACAAGCAAGCATTACAAGATAGCCACTACCTAGGTACCACTACGTGAGGTGACGCTTTTACTCAATGTCTTTGGGCTGCTACTGATTCCAGCCGCAAGTGAGGGGAAGTGTCGCCATCTGAGATTTACATTTGCGTCTGCGCCTTTTTGGATATAGTCACCCGATCATCTTTCACCTAGCTCTTTTAATCGATATATTATGGGTCAAAAAGTCTTCAGACTGCGGCAAATTCCAATCAATGCCAACAAACCACTTATCTGCAAGCTTGTGAGCGCGGCTTTGGGTATGAAGCCTGATACCGTCTCTATCTCTTCATTAGCACGGTCTCTCAATCCATACGAGGTCGCGAAAGTTGCCACTCTTACATTCACAGATGCACACGATGTCGAAGATATCCTTCAGAAGCCTCGGGAAGGATCGGGCGATGAGTGGAACATCACCGTCGAGCTCGACGAGTCTGATGAACGTGTGGAGCTAATCATCGATACTCATTTTAAAGGGCTGACTCCTTTACATGATCCAAAGCTGCATGTAGCCGAGTGGGTATAGCGCGAATTCCAATTATTGAGCGTTCTAATAGATCTTCGCAGCTGCATTGCAATCTCGGGGCTGTCAAGCCACCCTTTTGGCTCATGGCAACCCAAAGGCGGCTCAAAAACCTTCATGTGGATTCGAGACGACTTGCCACGGTTGTTACCAAATGTTAGACCCATTCTCTACGGTTATGATACCAATCTCCAAGATCACAACTCATTCCAGCTTATTGATGATTTATCACTCGAGTTCATTTACCAGCTCAAAGCTCATGGCTGGTCGTCACCAGGCCGCAAACCCCTGGCCTTCCTTGCACACAGCTTAGGAGGTCTTATTCTGAAACAAGCGATAGTTACCGCGGCAGATAAATTGGAAACAGATAACCCAATCGTACGATTAGTTCAAGGAGCGGTGTTTTTTGGCACACCTAACTATGGCATGGAACAATCACATCTCATGGAAATGGTCAAGGGTCAATACAACGAAGGGCTCGTCGCGGATCTCTCGCCTAACTCTTTATATGTACAGCGGCTCGACAATCAATTCAGCGGAATCTCCTTCCTTCAAAAATTACGATTGTACTGGTGTTATGAAACAAAAGCAACGCCTACGGTGACTGTAAGTCTATAGATCATCACTCAAACATCCTATCGTCAATCAACTTTCAATTAGCATAGTTTTCCCTGGTGGCTTTAAGGTGGCTGACTAGAATTAGCGTGATTCTTCAGGGAAATGGACGAGGACAGGAGATGAATCTATTTTGGTTACCCGAGAGTCTGCTACTCGTGGTCTGTGTGACGGTAGATCGAGGCTGGAGATCATCCCGATTAATGAAAATCACTCCGGCATGGTCAAGTTTACTCACAACAGCTCAGATCTCACAGTTATAATACACGCCCTGGAAAAGATTATTGCGCCAGTGGGTCACTTCCACCTTGGTGTAAATAAAATATTAGATGCAAGCAACCCTCCAGAGGCGCCATTATTCCCGTTTGGTGAGTACTAACGTTTAATAATTATTGGTTGTATTGACTAACAAAAGACGGTAAAGTCAACAGAGAAGAAGAGACAGAATTGGACAGCCTAATAGCTTCATTACCTACGCCCGATGCAGACCAACGACTAAAGAATGTGGAGGAACGATTTCAAAATACCTTTGATTGGATATATCACCTGAAGGAAACGCAGTTCAGCCGTTGGCTTCAATTGGGGACAGGCCTTTTCTGGATCAATGGCAAGCCGGGCTCGGGGAAGTCCACTTTGATGAAGTTCATATTCAATGACCGTCGAACGCATGAATTGCTTGACGATTGGAAAAAAGATGAAATGATTCGAGCGGCGTTCTTCTTCCACCACCGTGGAAATATGCTACAAAAGTCTTTCGCGGGCTTACTTCGAAGTATCCTCTCTCAAATTGTATCCAAACGACGTGATCTAGCCCGCTTGCTCTCCGAATTTTACCAGCCAGAAGGCTGGAGCTTGAGAAATCTCCAGAAGGGTTTTCGCAAAATCGTATTCCAGGACGAGATACCATTACATCTTTGTTTATTTCTCGATGCACTCGACGAATATGACGGGCAACCAGAGTTTCTTTGTAGATTTTTAAAAGACCTGGAAGAAATTCAACCATCCGAGACAAAGACGATCAAGGTGTGTTTCTCTAGTCGCCCTTGGGAGATTTTCACGACCGCTTTTCAAAATACCCTCAGCTTTAGTATCCAAAGTTTCACCCAAGCAGACATTCAAGACTACTGTCTCGGTTCCATGCGGGACGAATCGGCAATAATTCTTCAGGAACTAGTGCCGAATATTGTTTCCCGTGCAAATGGCGTATTCTTATGGGTGAAATTGGTGATTAAAGACCTCGTCGACGCTACAAAGAAGGCACAATTATCGAAAAAGAACTTACAAGAGCATCTCGATGCCTTCCCCACCGAACTAGACGAATATTATGCTGAAATCATCAAACGAATTCCATTTATCAATAGGTGGAACGCATATGCTACGCTGGAAGTTATAGTAAGATCACCCCATGTCTTGAAGCCGAAGGAGGTGCTGGCTGCTGTTTCTACCTCAAATGCCAAGAGTTTCAAAGAAGCGGCCAGAGCGAAGGATGCATTCTTCAAAGAAGCGGCCAGAGCGAAGGATGCATTCTTCGAAGAAGTAGGGCAAATAGACGAAACATCTTTGGATAAGTTTTCAGTAAAGAGATTAAAGGAATACTGCGGCGGCTTAGTTGAAGTCGTGCACGCTTATGATCGCTCATACATACAAGTCTTACATCAGACGGTCGAGGATTTTGCGAAAGACCCTAAATTCAAGACGTTAGTCCTTGGGGAGCAAGCCAAGCTCACGGTCGAGAATGGTCACACCTTCATTGGGAAGGCGCTATTTGCGGGGTACGAGGCTGTTGATAAATTTGGAGGCCATACTTGGCGTGGCGAACTACTTCCCGCCCTGCATCTAAGGAGTGCGGAACACACCACTGGTCGAAGTATCAAGTTCTTTTTGGACAGTGTCCCTCGACATAAATTTAGGATGGCTACGGAGGGTGAAACTGACAGCCCCCTAGCCTTCGCCACCTTCGCCGGTCTCAGTCTCTATATCATGGAATCTTTGATTTCGACACCAAATTTACTCCGAGACTCGCATGAGAAGCTCTTGACTATTACGTCAGCCCACAACCTAAAGATAGATTCTGAACGACTTTTTACGAGGCAGGATTCCGTTATGATTGCTCGTCTCTTGTTCGATAATGGATTCGCTCTGGATAAAGACCCTGGCGCTTTCGAGATGCTTATACGTAACATACATTTCAATAAAACTTACAACGGATATTGGCATCTTTTGCAGCTATTTATTGAGCATGGGCAACAGGTAGATATCAGGATAACATACGATGAAGGAGGCGCCGGGTATTATACGCCATTACACGTTAGCTACGGCAGTCCATGGCTTATCGAATTGCTCTTGGACAATGGCGCCGATGTGAACGGATTGGATTCGGAAAACAGGACAGCAGTCGACTGGATATTGGAATTTGTTCCTGAAGAAAGCCTCGGCTTGTATTATGAATCGATATCTCTGCTACTCCAACGAGGTGGAAAGGTCAATGCAACGACACGGGCCACAAGAGAAACTTGCCTCCAAGCTTTGTCAAGAGAGGGTTTCCAAACCGAAACAATGCGTTTTGGTAGGCTCAGCGCTTCCCGCGTTGAAGGCAGACGAAAAAGGAAGCGCCGTGTTCCTAATCCCAGGCCCCAGGCCAATTGCACCATACTATAAGACTATGTATACAATTAGTTTCCGACGGCATCATTCCCCTGCGATGATCACCTTTGGCATTACCAACGTCCGGGGCTTCAGAATCCTTCTTCGACTCGTGTATGCCTTGCGTATCACCGCTCCCGAAGTTCAACCTGATATCCTTCGCTTCGACGAATTGGCCCCGCTGAGTGAACGACTTCCAAAAGTCCTCACCTTATCGTTTAAGAGGTCGTCCACCACGATCCGCTGAACCGCCATGATACAACAAAAGTCGCTCTGCGTGGCTTTATCAAAACTCATTAAGAGCACTCATCCCAGACTATCGAGTGAATTGCCGCCGACATTGGCAGTCAGTGGTGGTTCATAGTTCGCCTCTTGTTCGAGGATGTTGTCACAAGGGCTAGTGTCTAGGGCTTGGAATAGTATTCAAATATTGCGATAATCTTCTTGGGCATCAAGGAGGCATGCAAGTCTGCTTTCTCCTTTTGCCCTTCGCGGCAAACCTAGGTCTATATATACACGAATAGCTTCGCATTTACTTACCTAGATATTTCAGGTCCGTTTCGCAGCATTTAGCAAACACGGATAGTTGAATTGTTCAAATCCCGAACCGTAGCTCAAACCCCAAACTGCAGCCCAGATACCGACTTGCAGATTGGTGTCACGATATTGCCGACCAAGCCCTGGTAAGCGGGTAGTTGCATACCCCTACCTGGGGTTCTTCCGTGTAACAGATGTGTTGAACTGGGACTGTCCCAAGGCGTCACTTCATGTACTGTACAAGATGAAGGATTACGAGAGATGCGGACGACCCATTTGCGTATGTGTATGAGGTCTTCTCACCTTGCCAGCAAAGTATTTCACCAAGAAGATCAGGCTCTGAGAGGCCACATCTTTCGGTTAATCGTGACTCAAAAAGTGCCGTAATCTCACCTCATTGGTACCTCGACCAGGCCCACGTCTTTGACCTTGACCTAAGTTCAAGCTTTGATTAAACTAAGCCTGACCTGCTAGGCTATTAGTATGATTTTAACTGTGTGGACAATTGAGGTTTTCGCTTCGTAACCTGAGTGATATTGGCCTTTCTTCTAGAACACGTTGCTAAGTAATTGAAGGTAAAGGCTACTGAAGCAGCGGAGTTGGACTTAGCTAGGTCTTGCGCCTAGACTATCGGGGTGATGACAACATGGGTTTTTCAGCGGAGCGGGTGAGTCTGCACAGTCATCTGAGGGGTGGCTAGGTGAAGAGTATTGTCTGTTTGTTGTGTTGTGCAGGCCTAGCCGCATTTCATTTTATACGCTCTCTCGGAGGACAGGGGAGATGAGTGAGAAATGCACGTCAATTTCGCGCTTTGGTAATGACAACTCATGATCATATCAAAGCAAGCGACCAGAAGCGAAGCGATGAGGGGTAGCGGTGGAGGGCTGCAGGCTTATATTGGCCTGTGTAAGTGGCCTTTGCAGGTTTTCCCCCTGTTCAACCACTCATAAAAAAGGCCGTGGAGCTGAATGGGTTGTTCGATGCGTCCTTCCCCTTTCTGAAAGCAGCATCAATCTGAGAACGATTCCTCCAGCATAGAGGCATTATTTTTTCTAATCTGATGTTTCAGTTTGAATAAATCGGATAGCTGACGAACAGGAAAGTTATGCAAGGCATGGATACTCGGCGTGTTCCATTTGCCCCAGACAGTCAACTCTGCGACACGCTAGTTATTACAACCAGGGAGCAGCTCAACACCAAGAATTGCGTCACTGCAGTCGAGAGGCGCGAATCGCCCCAGGATAACGATCAAATGGCTCAGCGCAGTTCAAAAGATTATCTGCCTGGGGAGCCTAGAACTCAGCTTGGCGACCCGCATATCAGCAAATACCTCAAATCTGAACTGTTGACGGAAGATTTGGACAAACTCTCTCCGCACCTTTGGTTGGTTGCCAAGCAGGATAGTTCTCACGTCTCATCCCTGACTCATCAGCTGGTCCGCGGTCGCCAAATTACCATTACAGAGAAACCAGAACTACATCTAGTGTGGTACTATGATCGTATTTTCATCAAGCCGATTCCGAAATACCTCCTATCACATGCCTTCTGGGAGTTCTACCTTCTGTCTCCAGATTCGCCAATCGAAACATCCCTGAGAGACGACATATTCAAGGCAGCTCTAGGCTTTCTCCGATCCTATAACCACCTTATACAGCATAGGTCAGATTTCGCTCTTGCGATGAGGGATGAATGTCGGCTTCTTCCCAAGAACACCAAATACGCCAGCTTCACGAAGCTGATTCAATCATTCGAGGCTGTGGATGACGGCACTGTATCTCCACGCTACAAGTTTGGGGAGCTACGGCTCTCACGTCTTAACTTCTGGGCTAAGATTTTCCTCTTGCGCTTCACATATCACAAGACGGACGGACAATATGGTGCTTACTTTGCCCGATTATTCGGGCCGATCTTGTTCGTGTTCGCAGTGTTGTCAGTTCTACTGAGCGCAATGCAGGTTGTCCTCGCGGCACAAACCCTCATTGAGTCTGATGATGGGCCATGGGATGTTTTTACAAGGGTTTCTCGGGGGTTTTCTGTCTTCACCATTCTCTCTGCTACGGTCGTGATTTTGATTCTTCTGGTAGTCCTTCTGACCATGTCAATTAGGGAAACCATTTTTGCGTTCAAAGACCTTTACCGCGAAGGTCGCTCGAACAATTCTCAGTTCTGTGATAATAACTACAATCACGAGCGTGGGGGGAGGTAAATGGCACAGCGACGAGCATGGGGGAGCTTGTATAATGAACAACGTGATAGTTATTTCGTTTATGAGATTTAGCTCATATAGTAGGCGAAGTGTCACAGAACGGAACTGCAGCTCTTTACCATCACACTATCAAAAGATAGAACGTTGTCAAGTCGGAGACTTGACCGTCTGCAGTCACTTATATAGTTGGAGCCGTAACACGAAGAAGTTTTAGGCCTGGAATATTAAGAACATTCTCATCTCTCAAGGGTGGATATAGGGGATATTTACAGATACTTCAAGAGTCAACTCCCTCAGCAGGGGGGGACTGGAGGAGTGCCTCTTTGAAGCAACAGCTTGACGACCTCAAAATGGCCTGAGGTCGTAGCCGCCAGTAGAGCACCCTGTCCACACACGGAGATCTCGGCTCCTCTGTCAAGCAAAAGATTTATTATGCCCACATGACCTTGTAGCGCAGCCGCCTGCAGAGCGTTATCGTGCCTACCCCCATGCGCATTAATATCGGCCCCATGGTCTAGAAGCAACCTGACAACTTCTAGACTGCCTCTGAACGAAGCTGCTTGTAAAGCAGTGTTATACGGCCCCCCTTGTATATTAACATTGGCTCCGTATTCTAAAAGAAACCAAACGGTTTCAAAATCACCGTTCAACGAAGCCATTTGCAAAGCATTTCCATGGGGCCCTCCATGAATGTTAGCATCGGCTCCGAATTGAAGAAGCAACCAAGCAGTTTCTGGACTGCCGCTCAACAAAGCTGCCTGTAAAGCAGTATGATGTTCACCTCCTTGCACATGAATGTCGGCCCCATGATTTAGAAGCAACCTGACAATGTCTAGGCTGCCGCTTAACAAAGCTGCATGTAAAGCAGTATAGTGCTTGCCTCCTTGCGCATGAATGTCGGCCCCATGTTTTAGAAGCAACTCAGCAATTTCTAGGCTGCCCCTTAACGAAGCTGCCTGCAAAGCAGTGTTATATTCCCCTCCCTGTGCTCTGACATCGGCTCCCCGGGAAACAAGCAACTGTACGATTTCTTGACTGCCGCTCAATGAAGCCGCCTGTAAAGCAGTGTTATATTTCCCTCCTTGTGCGTTAATATTGGCCCCATTTTTTAAAAGTAGCATGACGATCTCTAAATTGCTGCTAAACGAAGCCGCTTGCAGCACGTTCTCACCGGAATCTCCGCCTTTAGCGTCGACATCGGCTCCGTTATCGAGAAGTAGCTGAGCTAAGCGAGCATGGCCCATTATTGCAGTGTTATAGAGTGCGCTGCTCAAGCTGTTGCCAGTTTTGGTACTACCTACTTCTGGAGATCCCGCCGCGTCAAGGACGACCATTGCGGCGCTAAAATTCCCAGAAGAGGCTGCAATATCAAGACATTTGGTCCGGAACGCCATGGCAGCCGGTTGATCAGGGTAATTATGGGTTAAGAGGCCCAAGTTCCTTAGCCACATATCCAAAAGGCTTAAGACGGGATGCCCAGTTTTGTGCTTCATATGTTCCACGAAGCGAGCCGCGAAGTTCTGCGCATCGCATTTGTGCGTCTGGGTGTTCTCGAGGTGTCGGGGTAGAAAACGCGTTATATACGGAAGCAGCGGCCAGGATGATAGGTGTTCAACGAAGTTGCGGTAGCTGGACTCTGACCAGTCAGGTACCGGCGGTGTCGCTGGGACATCTTCCATGGACATCCTCAAATAGCGGACGCAAACCAAGGCGATGTCACAAGACTCTCTCGACTCTTCCATATCAAATGGATCCGCGGCCTTGCCAGGGTGCAGCAGAAAGTCTCTTGCAGTTTGGTGCAGTAGTTGGACCGTATCCTGGGCCTGGACTTCACTCCTCAACGCATTTTTCTGTCTGATCTCTAAAAGCCCGCCGCAATTGTTTTGCAGCCTGAGCTTTACGTCTCTGATCCTTTTGAGCCTCTGTTCTTCTCTGTTGATTTTCAAATTTTCATCCGCAGACGCTGGGATTGCGATCGCATCGCGGAATTCTTCAACGGTCAGCGGCCTGAGAGCAAATGTCGCCCATCTTAGCATTCGCTTCGCTTCGTCTGTGAATATCGGGTTTCTGGCCGTCAGTTGATTGACTATGCGTTTATAAAACGGCTCCAGGCCGTCCGGGAGGCTGGTAAGCGTGCTTTGAAGATCTCTCGCGGTGATTCCCTTCTCGAAAAGATCATTTAACTCCCTTGAAACTAATTCGACCCATAGGAACACACCATGTGAGTTATCGATGAGGTACCTCCTCACAACTCCTAGCATGCTCTCGCCATCCTCGTCACTGTCGGACCCATATTCACTTTCCTGTCCATAGTAGGCCTGTCGAAGCGTGTTCATCTTGCTACTTATAACTTTCTCGATATCAACTCTGTTTTTGTCTTCAAGAATAATCATTGGAAACTTTGTCATCACACTTCTTATGTCGTTATCAGGTCTACTCGCGAGCACAGTTTTCATAAGACATTGCGATGTCTTGGAGTGCAAATAACGTAGCAGTGAGAGCATCTTATCTCTCTCACCAGTCCGTTCCGACTCATCTAGTCCGTCAATGAGTAAATATATGGTAATCGGAAATCTGTCAAAGTCTACTAGATCCATTAGGATTCTCCGAAGGTCTTCAAAAGTCCACCGAGAACCTGTGACTTGTCCGCTGGAAGTTTGCCGTAATTTGTGAAATCTCTTTCGGAAAAGAGGGTACAGCCGTCTTTCCTGCCACAATATCTGGTATAGGAGCGACTGGAGCATTTGGGCGTGACTGGCCTCAGTCTTAGCTCCCCTGGCACTGTAAAAAAAGGTGGCAATGATGGAAGACTTCCTTTTCGTCTGTTCAAGGCTCCGTAGCGGCGTTTCTTCCAATATCTTTGCTCGCGGGGCGTGATTCGGGTCCATAGAGCTATTAAGATCTCTCAGTGTCAAGCCATGTCGGATCAAGAGTATGCCTAATATCTTCCTGCACAGTGTTGATTTCCCGCTGCCCGGTTTTCCTTGTATCCACAAGAGAGAAGATTCAGACGAGTTGTCCCATTCTTCATAAGACTCGTCGCTCCAAAGCCAACCACCTGTCTGAGGATGCCCAGGGGTAATTGTTGTACGCCGCTTGTTTTGTGCATGCGACAACAAAAAGTTTAGGCACTCTGATCCCAAAGTTAGCTCATAATATTTCTAATTATGTTGTGTGACTTGCCCGTGCATTCATTTTCTGGGCTGATAGATGGTAGATTCCCGATTATATCATGAATATCTGGGTATGAACGGCTTGATATCAGGATCTTTAATTTTGACCTGGAATCCTTCGTGTCGTCCCAAAGGTCATGGATACCTCGAAAAAAGCGTTTCCTTTGATCCAGGTCCAGCCGGTCGGCGCCATCTATAATGACTATAGGCAATGTCTCACTTTCCGCCATGACCTGTACTAGGACTTTTATTGTCTCCCAAAAGACGACCTCTTGATCTGGCTGCGGTGATTGACAATGAGTTAATAATTGCTGTTGAAGTTCTGGAGGAATGCGCTGCACGAGGTCATCACTATTATCGATAAGCTGTGCAATGATCGAACGAACTATGTGGTTGGACGTGAGAGGTTGAGATGTGTTGTCGGAAGGGTCGGCCGAATTTTCGTATTCTGGGTGGAAAAATTGTGCGAGTCTCGGTCTAAATGCAGGGTTTTTCTCTAATAGGTCTTGGACAATATACCACGATAGCCTTGTCTTCCCCGATTTTGGTGGCCCAGAATGCCAAAGAAACTGGGGTTTGCCACTCGAACGCCATATACTCATCTCTTGACTCTGTAGGCACCATTCCGTATATTCGTCGTCTGAGACATTTTTAGCGCCCGATCCTTTGACGTGACGAAGATTCGGCTCAGAGAAGCGCGTGAACTCATTCAAGCATCCTATCAACTTTCTCCTTCCTAGCGAGGTGTTACTTCTTGGAACGTACTATATAGATGGTTGCTTATCTAGGAAAATTGGACCAGGACTAACCAAGTGAAGTGTTTGCAGATGTAGCTGCGAGTCATATAAAATCACTATTAGCGAGGACTGCTCCTGGGTAACTTTGCTTCCTAATAAAAGCGAAAACACACATGGAGTTCCTCTTAGTAGATTCCTCAGTGAGAATATTAGATCCTGATATTCATTGTCATTGGTCGAAGAGAATCTTTGTAAATCTCTGTGTTGCTTCTCGGTCCCAATGATCTCCGCCCCCGCTATCTGAGCGGATTTCCTTTCCACCGCCTGAGGTTAAGACATGTCAGATCTCTGAATTCAATCTTTTGCCTTTCTCCCATGAGAAACATGCATAAGAATATTCGAGCTTACATGCATGAGTGGTATATCCCACAATGTCTCTTGAACGGCCTCGAAGAAACAGACCATAGTTGTCACACTATAGCAGGCCAAAAAATCAGCGTGTAGTTTAGAATTTGCTTCTGATCGAGGCTCGATAATTTCAAGAAGACTGGCACTGGACCCCTGCCAATGGTTGATTAGTGTGAGAAGCTTGCCAAGAAAGGTCAAGGAGGAGCCGTCGTGAGGAGTTCCCAAGAAAACGAAGCCATTAGCCTGTCTAGCGATATTGCCGCGGTAGTCGTCCTCAGAAAATCTCTGCCCAAGAACCACTGCCTATTATTTAATGACTTAATCTTAGTAACATTGATGCATCTTGGTAGAAGAAAACAGCGAATATACCTGTTTTATAATTATACCACCGAAGCTGTGGCCAATGAAGATTATAGGACGTGCCTTTTCCTGAATTGTAATGGCATATTTAGCAGATGCGTATTGTACTACACCACCAAGGTAGAATCGTGGTAGAAAGACATACCTCCTTTTTTTCACGGTGTCTTCCTAGCGCCCGTAGTAGGTCGCGGCCATGGTCTTCCAAAGACTTGCTGAGAGAGTAACTCTCCCATGCGGTGTTATGATTGAAAGTAAGAATCCGGCATTTTAGATCTTCCTTTGGCAAAAAGTCGCTGAGCCACATTGGAGCCGGTGTAGAGGCGCCATTTCCTTTGAGGCGATCTACCGCACCTGGAAGCACGGCTAGTCGAGCTCTCCATGTTTCGTTGGGTCGAGCGGCGAGACCATGGACTACAACGATGCTGGAATTGAACAGAAGCTCAGTGGAAGGAAGGATCAGATGGTAAAAAGCCTTTAACTTACTCGGCAACGGCATCCTTATCTTCGAAAATTATATCCAGCGCATTATACTTTTTGTTGGTGTATACATATTTAGACCGGAAAAGGAGCGTGACCGGAGATAAAGCAACGCAAAAAGTAAGGTCGAAGAAGAACAGCACGATGAGAAGCGGGGTGTAAGCCGATAGAGGCTGTCGCCACAAAGAAATGAACAAAAATGAAAGAAGAAACAGGGCGAGGCTCCATATTCGATGGAAAAAACTATTCGACGCAAAAGCTGCACAAAAAGCGTAGACCAGCAGACACAAAATGACAATTGTAATCAGCGCCATCGCTACCTAGCTGGACATTATGAACAATGACTTCGATCTCCCGTTGATCCTATTTGAGGTGACTCAACGAGCCGGTCATTTGAGTTGGAAATAGTTGAGCGTTCTCTTGCGGAGTTGGCTGCCAGTGGCGAGAGTGGCCACCCCAAAAGCACGCGGTCTTGCTATTCGCCAGAAAACGGAGCCGAATGAGACCCTTAGAAGCTCACCGATTCTCCATTAACAATGGAACTGTAGGACTGTTGGCTGTGCAATGCAAGACAGAGCCTGCTTTCGCGAAATGTTCCCTGACTAATTGCAGGCTGTGTTATGCACAACATTAATACGCATCTGGTGGGCAGCCTGAAGGGAGTCCTGCAAGTCTGACCGCATTCGTCGCAACATCGGCTGTAAGAAATAGTTGAAGGCAGCCACTCATGATGAAGACCGCCCGTATCTTAGTGGTTCTTACGTTCAGCTGCGATACAGATACGGTGATTTTTCTTGTGTGAACAGGTGCACCGCCACACTACGACAATCGCTGCTACACTATAGCGATAATCTGCTGTAACCCATTATATCCTGCATTTTAGTAGTAGCAAGGTGAATATTTGTAATACAGAGAGAGGGGGAGGCTTGATCAGTAAGGTGGTGTACCAATGACTCTTATGCAAACCTTTTATTGTTTATACTATAGCTACGAGGGACAGAGTATATGAAGAACAGTACCAGTAGCTCATGCCGATTGTTTACATACCTTATCTCTTCTTCGAGGATGTACCGGAGACATAAGACCACGCCTGGGATATTCACGCCGCTATTTCTCTTTTCATTCTAACACTAGTACGCAGTCACAGTTGGGATTTGTCTATACTCGTGTTCGAGTTCTTTCAAGTACAGTGCCGGTGCCCGAACTAACCGCGCTCACGAGAGAAATGTGAGCTTTGGCCCGACCAAACTCCAGAAGCCCATAGATGCAACATTTCTCCTGAAGCGTGTCCGAGTTGCCAAGTTGAGCGGTGTAGAGAAGGCGGCATGCGGAGACGTGCCCTACAGCATAGTCTCGCTGCCTGCTGTGGAAACAGTCACAAAGCCGGTTATGGCGCAGAGCTTCAGTCTGAAAATCTCAAGCTCGTAGTAATAGTGGTTGTGCCAGAAAGAGCACCTTCGGAACTATTATGGGTGCTTCTATTCGCTGCTCTTACATGTCATAACCTTCAGTAAGCCTTAAGTTGAAGGATTGAAACAGTTATATTTGGCGTTGAACAAGTATTAAAAAATAATGACATCTTGTTTAAGAGCCTCTAAGAACCAATCGGACATTTGAAACTGCTGAACCGTAGGGAAATCAAGTACCACGAGCCCAACTCGCTCGAATACCCTATAAGGTGCAAGTTTGGAGGATGCGTCTCGAATTTCGTTGAGTAGCAAAAACACAGAAATGAAGCTCACTAGCCCCTTATTTCCTTTCTGGTGACCATTCTTGCTAGTCTCTGAAGTCGATGACTCGTTTATTAGATTGGGATCGATACTCTGCGCGATTTTGACTGCACTCAGGTTTTGCGGTCCTTTCGGAATGCCAGCGCCGTAAAAGCGGGTTATTACAGGTTTAACGCATTTCCCAATCGCACGTGACGGTCTGTTCCTATGCTCAAACCAAATATTACGCGTGGCTGATCCTGAACAGAAACTCTCACGGGGACCTTGGCCGAGATATCGGAATGTGACGACGCTACCTTTCATGTATAAGGCACCCGGACTTGGCAAGATCGAGAGTCTCACCTTCTCAGCGCGGCACTGCTTTATCACATCGATTTCACAGCCATATTCGATAGGATCTTTGATCGTTCTATCGTCGCAATCGGTGTAGAACCAGGATAGTGAGCAGTAGATGGGAAAGTTGAGCTCGTGGAAGCCTATACCACCACCGGGACATTGCCATCCCGTCCACGACCAGCTAGGGAAGCCAGGTCGCCGCCGCACTGTATCTTCCCAGGGAGCGATCCAGCAGAGACCACGCAAGAAACCGAGAAGGTTCGGAATCGAAGTAGAAACTTGATCGTCGGAATCGTTGTTGAGAAGGGGAACGCCTCCACAATGTAAGATAGGGGGGCTCTGTCTCTCAAACATGTGGAAGACCCCGCGGAACGCGTTTAGTGCGTCGGAAGAATAGCTCAGCTGACGTTTGTTGTACTCTCCTAGATAATCACTGATTATTATCGTGCCGGAGCGCTTGATGTCAGGTATCACATTTGTGTGTTTGATGCTTGGAACGCCGCGGGGAGGATGAATCAACGGTTGACAAAGCGTCTCCAAGCAACCATAGACGTCACACTCAAAGTACACCTGTTCATTTGTGAAGAAAAGTCGACGTTTGGCAAGAACGCCTTCCTGATATGTCCACCCTCGTGTTGCCCATTTCGATGTAAGGATTTGATTAAGGGGATATGACATCAGGGAAACCAGGGTATATTTGCTTGTCGCAACACGAGCTTGAGTAGGGCTTCTCTGTCGGCTTACGCCAGGGAGGCCCAGAGCAGGGTCATCTCCAGCAGCATCAATGATGACTATCTCGGCGCCTTGATAGATCTCATCCATTCTCGCGATTTCCTGGGCCTTCTCGTCTCCGCCATGTTGACTGATACAGTATCTGTCGACCCAGAGATAATCGTATCCAAGTCCCAAGGTAACTGTAATGGCATCTTCAACTGTCGCAGGTAATTTGATCGGAAGTCTGTTAGCAGCTGGCGGCTCCTCCTCGGAAGTGGCCGAGGCTCCCCAGACATAACTCAGTGCGGCATACGCGACGTGTCCTTGTACTTTTGTGATGATATGTTGCTTACAATCGATGACCTTCAGCGGCATGAAGGACGGGCCAAGGCACTCTGTGTGCTTCTCTTTGCAATGTCCAATCCAGCCACAGACCACGCTGTAATCTATACAATCCGGCTCGATGATTCTCCCTTTAGCTGGTCCATCCACAGCAGAATTTGACAAACTGAGAGAATCGACAGAGCAGAACGCATTTCCGAGTGAATGAAAAGTTCCAGAGACCGTTACTGGAAGTTTCAGAAACTGCTTAGACAATGACCGTGATCAGATAGACTCACCACACTCACGAGCAACGAAAAGCTGGCCAAGAGAGTAGGGTATTAATCTCCCTTCGGAATAAACTTGACCGAATGACTCTTCGGGTGCATCTCTGACGACGATTGTTTGGTTTGGCACCCTGGGACCTAAGTCCGGGCTTGGGCCAATAGCGATGAAGAATTGGCACAGGCCACACCATGGAACAAACGAATCTGGACTGGCCGAGCCTAAGCTTAAATATTCCTTGCGCTCAGGTTTAACTGTTTCCCGATGATGGGAGTGTGAGACCTCTTTGCCATATAATAACCCATCTATATCGATTTCTGCGCATCGTCGGCAAAGCGGGGTAGACACCTCCTCGCTCGACATTTGCTGTACTAGTCGCTCTTGGTGAGTTATAATGATTAAGTTTTGGCTCCAACACGTTCAAGGGATTGTTAACTTGGTAAATATATAAGCACGCTATTATAAACTGAAAATTATGGCATTGTGAAAGTAAGAGGTTTATGCCTACATGTACAGTAGGTCAGAGAAAGTCACGTCCGCTCCCCACCCTAATCGCGTTCTCTCATGATCCATCCCAAAAAAGCTCCCATAATTCTCACGCGTCCATAAAATACGCAAAAAGAGCTTTCTCCTCATAACTGATAAAGTGAGTGATACCTTTTTGTTTTCTGTGAGTATAAGATCGAAGCTTTTCCAAGGTGTGGGCATTCATCCCCAAACACTGAAGTACGATACGATTTTAATATCCACAATCTCGTTATCTCTAACATTAACAAGAATAAATCGTAGAGTTTAACAGCGACATGACTCACACGCGCGAGAAGTGCCAAGGTCGTCAAATACACCTCTGGCATAGGCCTACTTGTCCATAAATCTGTACAGGATCAATTCTAGGCGCAATATGTCATCTGGAAGGGAATCGCTAGGATTCAATTCCAACAGACACAGGCAACCTACGTGTGACCTGAAGGCTTATACGTCGCGGTGACGGGTGCTGTTCCGAACCTTGCCTGCATGTTATAGCTATAGGCAATGATAATCTGCTCAATCCTACTCAAAAGGGGCTAGGATAATGTGCTCATTCTGTCCCTGGTAACCCCACCATGAACGTACGTTTCGTGATTGGAGATGCAGCTCTCTCTTACTGGTCGATTCTTATTCGACTCTACCGAATGGGGTAATTCTTTTTCACGAACTTCACTTTATGCAATTCTGCGAGTTTATAAGTCCGGACGGCAACGGAGGTTCGATGGAAGTCGAAGTGACCGCAATTTCGGTTGGTATGGATTCCTACGGCTCGGACCTCCGTAGCTTCATCCGCCTATCATGACTGCTTGATCTGTTGTCAATCAAGGGGATGGATGGACAGGGTATGGTATTCTATAAAGGTAGGCCAGCGTGATGCCCGGATTTCTTGTCTTGCAAGAGTCGCCAGGACTGTCGAGTCTTTCATCATTGCTACTAGCTCCGAGACAACTCGCGTCGATCTTTCAAGATGCAACTTCAAAGTACTGCTCTACTTCTGCTGTTGACCGGAGGCTACGTGGGACTAGCCTCAAGCGATGCTATCCCGCCCAGCCAGGACCCATGGTACACCGCACCGCCGGACTTCGAGTCAGCAGCGCCAGGCACTATTCTCCGGATCCGGTCGGACCCAAGCAACATCACGGCAGTCGTAGACGCCGCGGCAGCCTATAACATCTTATTCCGGTCAACTGATACGCGCTACAGGCCTTCATGGGCCGTGACGACGTTTCTTGTGCCCAAGAACCCCCTGGAAACTAGAAAGGTCAGCGACGGGGCAGCTGGGGATGGCAAGGCGGCGTTACTGTCTTATCAGTTTCCTTATAACTCGGCCAGCGTCGATGCTAGTCCGAGTTATCTGCTTTCGACGAATTTTGGAGTGAACTTCCCGGGGGTCACGCCTCAATCGGCTTATATCGCTGAGGCGCTGAGTCGTGGCTGGTATGGTTCGTATACCTTGTGTTCGTTCTTATAATCGTGTACTTGACATAGCCCATTATCCTGACTAACTTACCACACAAATAGCAAATGTTCCAGACTTTGAAGGCCCAATAGCGTCCTTTGGCGCCGGCCCACAAGCAGGCCATGCAGTTTTGGACAGCATCCGCGCTGTGTTATCGTCCGACACACTGCATGCGAAATCTCACGATGCCCGTTATGCCATGTGGGGGTACTCAGGCGGCTCAATAGCAAGTACTTTCGCAGCTGAATTGCAAGCTTCATACGCCCCCGAACTGGACTTCGCCGGCGCCGCTGTCGGCGGCATAGTCCCAGACCTCACTGAGGTCTTCAGCAAGCCAATTAGTAACGTCTCTGCGGTGATTCCTTCAGGCCTGTTGGGTGGTGAGTATCAAACTTTAATTCGCCTAGAGGAACTGCGTAGCGTGGAAACGCAAAATGAGATCTGCTAACTCGTCTTCCTGCCGCGTCATAGTCACGGCGCAATATCCTGACGCGCGCGAATATCTTGTCGGCCAACTCAAGACCACGGGACCATACAACGCAACGGGGTTTCTGCGTGCGCTGAATTTCACCGCCCCGGAGGCGATAGGGTACTTCGGTCTCTCGAACATAAGCGAGTACTTCGTAAACGGACTCGATGCGCTCTACGAAGCGCCTGAGCTCACTCGCGTCTTTGGGAATAACGAGTACGAGGGCTATCACGGTATCCCTCAGATGCCCATGTTCGTGTACAAGGCGATTCACGACGATTGTGGGTATTTTATCTTTCCATTTTATGTTCCCATCCTGTCTTTCCAATGCTGTTGCTCAACCCGTACACCTCCTTTCCTATATCACACAGGCGATACGTATGTAAAAAAAGAGACATGGCGACTATATCGAAGCGACAGGCCGAAAATTATAGATCAAAGAAACTGACTTCTCTTTTTTCCCTCACGCCTCTAGCCAATGGTATTGCTACATCCGATGATCTCATATCGCATTATTGCAAAGTCGGCGCCAACATCCTATATCACCGAAATACGATAGGCGGACACGCAGACGAGTTCGACAATGGTGTACCGCGATCTTTCGAATTCCTATCCGCTGTCCTTGAGGGGTCTTACGCACAGAAGTATAACACCACTGGTTGTACCTGGGTTGATGTGACCGTCAACGTGACGACGCCGTTTACTGTCGGGTCTTGATGTCGGCTAAGTCTGTACGGACTTCCTGGGTACATTTTGCATAGGAATATAGGTAGCCGTTACCCTATAGATCTATGAGTAAAGCATCGCAGGTAAATTAAGTGCGCATTGCATATAACAAATTTCCCGTGTGTTCATGTGAATGTAAACACAAAATAGCTGAGTTAGTCAGAAGTAGCAGCAAAATCGTAGCCCACTTACCCAATTGGGTAAGTATCATTGAGCTTGTCGGTGAATAGGACCAATCAAGAGAGCGCGTCACTGTCAGGTTTGACCTCCTGTTAACTTGGTGCGAAGCTATTCCCAGCTTCATCCTTTGGCGACCCAACACCGACTTCCACGACAACTGTCCTCTGCCCCTCCTAGTTGCGCCAACTACGGATGACTATCCTATGTACCCGATGCACAGTGCCAAGGCCCGCGTTTTAGAGTTTCGCATTGCAGCTGCAGGCCTACATAAGGTATCCCATCCTCTCGTCACCTAACCGCCAAACTCCAACTCTCAGTTCTCGCCGCAGTTGACCGAGCAGCCGTCCGCTAGATCGATCGATATCTCTTCAGTGGCGAGGACGTCCATCGATCCGACCTTGCATTTTCGATTCCTCAATCCTAACATTGGCCTTAACTGTGCCTTTCTTCGACGCATTACCCCGAATAAACAACCTGCTCTACTGCTGCCTCTGGTGGTGGCTTGATTGATTGAAGTTCTATCAACTGTGAACACCGACTAGCGTCAACCCCGTCCACTTCGATCATATCAATCGTTATTAGCAACCCAGACGCTCTCTTAGACACGAGATATTACGACTACACCCCGCGTCCTTGACCGTGTATTCGTCGACTCCTTCCCTGTTTTCGTCGCCCGCAACGGATGAGCAAATAGCAAACTAACAATGGCAACTACTCGAGACGCACGCGGTTCCGGCCCGGAACAAGGTGCCAAGCTGGCTTCGAATGAGCAGCGACTCCTTTGGAACCCCGAAAACGTTCGAGACGTGGCCGAGTCAGTCGGTATCGCGTCTCTCAACGACGAGGCGCTGCGCACATTATCACAAGATGTCGAGTATCGTATCGGACAAGTCATCGCCGAAGCTGTCCGATTTATGCGTCTGGGAAAGCGCACTTCGATGACCGTTAAAGACGTTTCCCTAGCGTTGCGAGTACTAGATGTTGAACCGCTGTACGGGTACGATGCGACAAAACCACTGCGATACGGAGAGGCTACCATGGGCCAGCCTTTCTTCTACATCGATGACGAAGAAGCCGACTTTGAACGGGTCATTAATGGTGCACTGCCCAAGGTTTCTCGCGATGCAAATTATACCAGTACGTACTTTCTATAACAGAACACTATCACCCACTATACGAAAGATTACTAATTCTCTTATAATTATAGTTCATTGGCTTGCCATTGAAGGCGTCCAGCCGACCGTTCCACAAAATCCCACGTCCACAGAGGCGCGGACACAAGATCTTCTGCCCAAAGGTCCTGGCGCCAACCCTGCTCTTGCCGCCCTCTCCGGACATGACAATCCCAACTTTAAGCCGGCAGTTAAACATGCCGTCTCCCAAGAACAAATCCTTTTCTTCGAGAAGGTCCAAGCTGCTCTCCTAGACGACAATCCCGATCCGGAGGTTCAACGATTACGCCAGGCAGCTCTAGAAGCTGTTGTTGCTGAACCAGGTACTCACCAACTCATGCCGTATTATGTCAACTTCATCTCCAATCAAGTTACACATTACTTGGACGACCTTTTCGTCCTGCGTCAGATGATGGAGCTCGCGAACGCTTTGATATCCAACGAACACATATTTGTCGACCCGTACGCCAGTGCCCTGTGCGCGCCAGTCCTGACATGCTTGCTGGGACGGCGGCTTGGGGCAGAGAGCGGAAGCGATGCTGTTAAGGAACAGTATCAGCTCCGTGAAGTAGCGGCCGCGCTGATCGGACAAATTGCCAATAAATACTCTAGTACGAATAGATTACTACGACCCAAGCTTACACGGTCCTGCCTTAAGTCGTTCTTAAATCCCACCATGCCCTCCCAAGTCTGGTATGGTGCGGTTCTAGGCATACTGGCCGCCGGCGGACCCGAAGCCATCAAGGTCCTCGTCGTGCCAAATCTCAAGGCGTTTGACTCGACGATGCTACAGCCCCTACGAGAGAAGGGCGAGGCCAGTCGTCTAGACTTTGAGATGGTGATTGGTGCTATTCTGAAGGCGGTTCAGTCCCTCTCGGACGAGGATATCATGATGAACGGCGTCAACGGGGACACGAGCGATCGCGAGGCCAGCCAAGTCAGGGAATTCCTCGGCGACATCATCGGGGAGCGGGTGATTCGGCTTGGCAATCACCAAGTCAACCAGGCTGTGCTCGATGCGATGAGTTTTCAATAGTACAGAACACTTGTGGCACTAGAATATCCTTATGAACAAAACGAGGGGACGGATTTCTGGTCGGAGATGGAAATTGAAGGAGGCACGTAAACGGGGATGACTTCTCTTCTGCTGTGTCTTGGGGATTGGACGGCGTTTGGTCAATACCCCTCACGGAGTTGGAACTGACAAGACACTTATATAGTGGCACGTTCTGCTCCTTATCATATGAATGGCGTTAGGGTTGCATTTAGATGGAGTTGGGCGGGGGAAAATATCACTCGTGAAGGAGTTATGGTGTTGATATATGCTTCTGGATGGTAGTAAGAAGCTAGAATATAACCAAAAAAGCATCGACTGAGACAGAAGAAATGTACAAATGTTGTTATTCATGCATGAGATGTCTATACTCATCTCATTTACATCTCGCATGGAAATGGACCTAGCCGCGACTATTCGTAGCTTTCAGCCAAACCATGCAAACACACCGTCACATACAGTCGTCATTCTTCACCCGCACCTCGTCACCTCGGCCCTCTCCTCTTTTATACACTAGATTCATTCCCCCCCCCCCCTCCTAAGCCTCCCACTCATAGGAAATACGTAATACCCAGCGCACTGACGAGACTGGCGCCCCAGATCCCCCAATTGCCCGCGTGGATGGTAGGCTTGTTGAACCCCTTGGCGAGATCCCAGACGAGATGACGAGTGCCGTTGATCAGGTGGAAGGTGAAGGGCCAGGCCAGGAGGAACTTGAGCCCGCCCTTGAGGGCGAGCGGCAGGCCGGCGGCGGCGGCGGCCAGGGAGGCGGTCTCCAGATGCCAGCCCGTCAAGGGCGCGGCGAGGTACGAGATGCTGAAGAGGTATAAGGCGGCGGTGAAGCCGCCGCCCGTGATGCGCGTCCACACCGACGAGGCGAACCAGGTCTGCTTGAAGTCGTAGGCGGACAGGTGCGGGGATACGGGGCGCTGGAGACGCTGCGAGGCCAGGAGGGTTTGGGCTTCGGTCGGGGTTACTTTTTCTGTCGAGACGGGTCTAGACAATTGGAGGTTAGGAGGGTGGGAGAGAGAGCTTGGGGGATTTGGAGGGGATGTTGGAGACGGACCGGGTTTGGAGGCTTGCTAGCATTAGACGTGGGACGGCCTGGGTGAAGGCATTGGGTCGCGAGACTGTGATTTATATGTTAGTCTTGCGCGCCATGAATATTTCTGTCTTCCTCCAAGTTGCCATCATTCCCTGGGACCCGACAGGTATGTATGTATGTATGTATGTAGCGTCCAACCTAGAATTTCCTTCCAATGCGTCCCTCTCAAAAAAAGAAAAGCTCGCATGCGTCAACGCACCTTGCTGCAGCGCCCTGACGCCAACTCTTTGAACGTTCATCTTGGCGGGTGTGGTCCGGTCGGCCTTGGATGTTGAGATACTTCGAGATGGGCAGTTGGCGCTGTTGCGCTGCGTGGGAGTTGGCGATGGTGGATTGGATTAGTTGGATTTGAGGTTTATCTAGTGTAGATGCGCTCATGATGGAATCCAATTCCGAAGACAGCCCAGCGTTTCCCGAGGTCCCAGCCAGCCAATCGGCACGCAGCTAATGTCAACCGGCTCTGCCCATACTTACGTAAGGTATCTCCCACTACAGCGACAGTCACGTGCTAGTTAGCTGGCCCGTGCGTTATTGGTGCAGCAAGCGAAAAAGCTCTCGTGGATCCGCCTCTTTCTTCCTTTTCTCTTCTTCTTCTTTAGATAGACCGGCGCATTCGGGCTGGCGACGTTTTGTTCGACTCGAACGTCGCGCAAGGCCAATGACGGCTTTATGTCGTCGTGGATGCGCCCAGAGGAAAGAGATCCTTCGTTAATCTCGGCATCGTGTTGTGTTTCCGTCTCGGTGCCGTTTCATTCTGAGATCTACATTTCATTGTTGAGTTGTTGTTGTGATGATATGCCTGCTGCTACTCACGTGCTACGGATCTGCCATTGGTCTATGGCCCAGTCTACCTCTTATGCTGCTTGAGGTTACATCTGACCGGATGGTATTGTTGTAGTGGTTGTAACGTCGAGGTGACTCTTCTCGGCTGAGGCCAACGATGAGACATTTCAGCAAAATTGATAAGACGCAATCTTCTCGCAGCCTTGAAGTAGCTCAAATGCACAAAAAGGATAACAGTCGTCAGCATTGTCCAACCCCTGGAAACCTGACGACGACGATGCTTTCTGCGCATGAAACAAGCGCATACTTACTCTCCTACTTGGCAAGCGTCAATTCAGGTCTATTTCACGCAAGCGGCCGCCTACTTCACTCTAATTACATGGTAGAAGTTGTAGAATTACATAAGTTGACGAATACACCGGCAGCAAATTGCCACATGACGTGGACAGTCAGCACCTTCAATCCAAGGCTATTGTCGTTGGGTTTCAGAAGGGCATCCCAATTCCCCTGGTGCGACGAATTCTCCGACGGGGGGGCTTTTTCCCCTTTTTGGATTCCTCCCATCTTTTTTAGCGCATAGCACAAACCTCCGATAAAAGCTTATTCCATTTGGATTCCAATATTGTTTCGATTGTCATAAGTTTCTTCTTATACCTTCCTCTCTGCGCTGACCTTGTCGCATCAAGCGCTCGTCGTGTTTCGGGGGGGGGCTTTGTCAGCTCGGTGGCGGCCGCGTGGGTAAGGGGGCGGGGAGAATCAATAGCATGTTTACACATCTCATCCTATTTTCTCTTGACCTTCTCATTTCAGTTCATCCAAACACTAGCCTGGCATCGTGCTTTATGGCTCCTCCTGCTTTGTTTTTATATATCATACTGTATATAGTAAAAATTTGTTCGCTTGAACTTTGAACTGCGGAAAGGATGCAGCCGGCCACATTTCAGCTCCGTAACGGAGGCGGCGCCATTGCTCGGCGCCGTTCCGCAATGAATCCCGCGCGTTCTGTCGAAATCTATCGCGCAATTTAGGCTTAGCAGTAGTTTTGTAAGGTATTGCGTTCTAGATTTCTTGGGTTCGTGTGTTTTTAGATTGAATGCCGTGCATAATGTCAACCAAGACCGAGCATGCTCAGGGGTAAAGAGGGGCAGCCCGCCAATGATCGTCGGATCTTCCGCGAACATAGCCGCCCCCGATCCCGGTACATCGCCCAACCCTGCCCATCTTCGTTTTCACGTTCGCCCGTAATCGTTTCGAAAATCCGGGGATTCCATGAAAATGTCCGAACAGGGCAGAACAGCCGACAGAAGGTAAGCATACGAATCCTATGTTCATGTACACGCAAGCAATCAATGCCGGCACTTATTCGGCAGAGTAAATGCTCTACTAGTGATGATATGTTGGTATCCCCTCTTTTGCGCTGAAGTTGTGATGCTTCCCCAAATACCACAATCCAACCTTCAGCACAATAGAAAGAGGTTCAAATACTATCTATCATCAACTTAACATCATCTTGGATACGCCCTGTCCAAGAAACAAAAACCTAAAAATGGATTTGGAGATCTAAGATCGTTGGTCGCACCGTCCCAACTAGAGTTTGACATGTGACCCCTGGTGTTGAGACGGGACACTTGGGCAGATCAAACGCAGAGCGTCGGAGGTTCACACGACTGAGCCTCGCGGGCTTCACTAACCCGGGATAACTAGGCATACAGTTCTAGAAGTAAGATTATCCATCGTTATCATCTTCGTCATCTAGATGTCTCTCGACTATATATAAGATGAGGTGGTAGCGCTGTCATCACAGTCGATCATAACTCCAGCATCATCACAATTCCATTCGATACCTTCATTCAAGCTTCATTTCTAAAGAGCAGGACCTCTCTTTCGCCTGGCGCAGCTTAAAAAGTAATCTCTCATTTCTGTCCTCATCGGCAAAATCTCCAGATCTAATAACGAATTCAATCAAAATGGTTCGATTCTCCGCCTCTACCATCCTGGCCCGTAAGTTCAAGCTCACCAGAACGAAACTCACTCACTCCTTAAACCACCCTCGGACTAACCAGAGAAACCCAAGTCGCCATGACAGTCGCCGCTGTTCCCGCCCCAATGCCGGCCCTCCCAGACCCGGCCGGCGCGAACAACGTCGGCAACGGGAACCACAAGCAATTCATCGGCGGCCAGTGCACGAGCAGTCTCGACTGCGCGCTGGACACGGCGTGCTGCGCGACCTTTGGCAGCATCGGTCTGTGCTCGGGCCTGCAGGCGGACTTCCAGGCCGGCAAGACCGGGTGCGGATTCGGCGACGGTGGAAACACTATCACCCCGGCCCCGGATACACCCACCACCACCACGCCCGACAACAGCAACAGTGGTGGTGGTAGCGGGTCGACGACGGGCACCGTCACCGTCGACACCAATGCCCCCGGGGCCGCCAACGTGGGCGCTGGAAATGGCGCCCAGTTCATCACGGGACAGTGTATCAGTGATGCCGATTGTGCGTCCACGTGCTGTGCTAGTGATGGCAAGTGTGCGGCGCCCGCTGTTGTTAATTCCCCCCAGGACCCCAGGACTTGTGGGTTTGTTGGCACGCTTGCGTAGGTTTAGGGGGCTGTGATGGGCTGTGCTTGCTTCTGCGGGTAAGATGCATGTGTGTAACGGGTTGGACCAACTGTATTAGAGTATGAGGGGGTGGGTGGCATTGGTAGGGGAGTTATTCTCCGGGATTTTTTCGCGATTGGCTTCGTATATATTAATTTGATATGTTAAGTTCAAGGCAGGGATCGGTGTGATAAGTCTACCTAGGAATTAAAATGCAATTTCTTCCACAGTCCTGAGAAGCAGACAGCGATAGTATGTAAATATATGTGATAAGGGTTTATACTCAAGGACGTGGAATAATTTCGTACTCAGCTGACCATTCTCTTCGAATCTAGGCGGTGTTCGTTTCCGATCTCCTGCGTTCCATGTAATCTTGTCCTTTGCTCTTATCTATACACGTTCAGGTCGGCAGTTTGACCCCTCTTTGATTCTAGGCCTTTCTTCCAGACATCTATATCCCTGTCATCTTCACCAGTCAATAGCCGCTGGTTTCCGGTTTGTAATGCCTTAACAGGTTACGAGGCTCTTATAGTTCCTTGACTTATGATTCTATAGCGGTGAATGTAATCCCGGTTGTATTTTCGGACCAAGTCGCAACCGACTGTCATATTCTCAGCTCGATTTGCCTTTTAATATGACAGCACATGAATTGCTTCCTTCATGCGATGGCGTAACTTTCATTTCGATGACAGCATCGCTAAGGTCAAAGTTGCAGCGAGCTATTTTTTGTTACTCAGTGGCTTAAAACGGCTGAGGACAGGCCTAGTTTTCGAGTTTCGAAGAACATAATAAACGCTAAGTCTTTTTATCAGGTAACATGCTGGACCGCTATAAACTACGACCTGGGGGCCTAGCCTCACATCTACTATCTACGGTGCCTGCGCCTTGTTCGGGCGGTGGCTTTTGCTAGGTTCAGTCACATCGCTTCATGCAATCCTACAGCCACCTCATGCCCAACGCCTGTTCTGACATGATATTGGCTGCTGCAAAGGAAAGGAAAGAAAAACTCTGGCATACATTAGCGAAGCCTGCTCATCTGGGCTCACCGCCTTTCTTTCTCTTTCCTCATAAGTCTTCCCCGCATCATTCTTTAGGGTATCGACTATCTCTATCTAAGTTGTGACAGACGCCTAGAAATTATTATTCTCATACGAAATCAACTCAACATGGAAGCATTTGCCGCTCTCGGCGTAGCCGTTAATCTCGCTCAGGTCGTCGAGTACGGATTCCAACTCATCCGAAAAGGCAAGGACATTTATGAGAAAGGGGTCACCGACCCGGCCCTAAATGACGACGCACAGCGACTCAACAATCTCGCAAATGACCTCATTGCTCAAGGATCTTCCAAGTGTAGTGGGAACCTCCGAGATCTAGTGATTGAATGTGCCGAAGTATCTAAAACGATTACCTCCGAGCTTAAAAAGCTCAAACCAACAGATCCACAGTCAAAAGTGCAACGCGCCAAGGCAATATTAAAAAGAGAACGCAAGAAAGGCACTATCGTGGAGCTTGAAAGGCGGCTGCAAGATCTCAAGGGCCAGCTCAGTCTACATCTGACAAGCATTTCTAGGTAAGCCATTAACCTGTGCCCCGGAGTAGTGCCCCTTCTAGAACGTGAATGTTAAGCATGACTAAGATGTATTCAGGATCGAGCTTAATGATACACTGGATCAGGTCAATCTAGATGTGCGAGGCATAAAAAACGAGCTCGCCGCAATGCATTTAGTAGTAAAAGAATTGAGCAATTCGGACCACATCGGCCTGGTGATATCAAGAACTCTTCAACCTCTGGTACAGCAGTATCATGATAACTTTTGCAAGTCGAGCGAAATGGCAATTCTCGACATGTTGCACTTCCCTGATATGCATGAAAGACTTGATACCATTTCTGAGGCTCATGGAAGAACACTTCATTGGCTGTTTGACGCAACTGACAATGACGACTCCGACTTCTCCGATGACGATGACTACAATGACTATAATCAATATGATACCAGGACAAAAGCTAGTAAAGATTTCGTTACCTGGCTTCAACAGGGTAGCGAGTTTTTCCATATCTCTGGCAAGCCGGGATCGGGAAAGTCGACGCTCATGAAATATATTTGCTCACATCGGAAGTTAGATGACCATCTGAAAGTCTGGTGTCAAGGTGCTCAGCTGGGACGCGGTCAGTTCTTTTTCTGGAAGCCTGGCACTTCAGCACAAAAAAGTGTCAAAGGACTTCTGCGGGGACTTTTGTACTCACTACTTGATAAAAACCGCAGTCTTATTCCAACGGCATTTCCTAATCTCTGGAAGCATATACTCACTCGTTCATCGTCTTCTAGACAACTAGAATATCGAGATTTCCAACAAGGATTTGACAACCTCTTAACGTACGCCAGAGATTCTGGCTCGTACAAGTTCGTCTTATTTATAGACGGTCTTGACGAATTTGAAGGTCGACACCTCGACCTAATTACCACTTTGAAAGAATGGACAGAGAATTACCCTCTGAAGATCTGCGTTTCTAGTCGAGAATACGGAGTGTTTTTACAATCATTCTCATCATATCCCAAGCTTCGTTTACACCAATGTAATTTCGTGGACATCCAAAGAATGGTGATCGCGCGGTTGAAATCAAATCCACTGTGCGCCGACCTCTCTAAATCGGATGAATCAATACGAGAGATTGTGTGGTTGATCAAAGAAAGAGCCTCGGGCGTGTTTATTTGGGTTTCGCTCGTTCTAGCAGGCATTGAAGATGCTATAATATCTGGGGCCGACTTGCCCGAACTGAAACAAAGAATTTACGCCTACCCAGAAGAGCTCGACGATTTATATTGGCACTTCGTGCATCTTATACACGAGACAGACCGTAAATGGGCATTTGAAGCACTTAAAATGGTGCAACATGCCCAACACCCTCCTCCCGACCGTTCCGTTCCGAAGATAAGTCTTCTGCAGCTCTCGTTCTTAGATGAGATACAATATGACGCTGCGGCGGGCTTCTCAAGGGTATCAGTATCGCATTCAATGACAGCTGAGGAGCGATTGAACAAGACGTATAAGAAGGTTTATGGGCGTTGCAAGGGCTTTCTGGATATCGTAAACCGCAACGATTCCACACCTACAATGGCACAACAAGTGGTATTCACACACCGATCACTCGTAGAGTTCTTAGAAACCGCGAGCTTCATTGAGTTAGCAAGGCGGTATACATTCGACTACGATTGCTCTATCATCATTTGTGGCACATTACCCCAATGCCTTGAGTACCAGCAGCCTGTTCCCGACGTCTTTGACCACGAGGGTCTTAGAAGAGCAAATTTTACAGGAAAGATTCTTAAGACATTTTGGGAGCGAACTTTCAGAGATCTTTTAGTAGTGGCTTGCCAATTGCGACCCGTTATGCCTAATTTGGCCTTACACTGTCTAGAAGCTTTCCAAGTTCATGTTTTGGAGCTTTCAAAGAGGGTTGAAGATCAGCCATCCATTGTCTCATGGACGATTCAACACTGCGCCTTAATGGGGCTCAAATATGGTGTTACGGGGCCCTGGAAACGCTTCCGAGACAATTTCCCATCTCTTAGATATGACACATCTCTTGAATCATATTACGATGAAGCGTTACGATCATTTATTCACAATAGCCTTAGGAAATATAGGCCGAATGTCACCCAAAATCAATTTATCGAAGTTCTGGATTGCTTTATTTGTTTTGGAGTTAGCTTTGAAGCTAAAGTCTACCTGGATGTTTGTTGTCTGCCTCTGTGGAAAGCAATTATTACGCTTTTCATGATGGACCAACTCCCCCAAAACTGGTGTCCAGGAATCATAATCGATTGGTGCCTTCAACACGGAGCAGATCCAGGCTTGACTGTCGGCAAGATTGTTCCTGGTGGCCCGCACTCGCTTCAATGGCTCGAGCCACCGCTCCAGCCGAACAATGGTTGGCAATTCCTGTGGATTTCATCAAGGGAATTTTCGTTTGGAAAATTTATTTTTGATATGAATCACTCAGCAAATGTCTTAATAGTGAGTGAAACCTCGCCTCTCTGCCAAATCACCAAGGGAAGCGGCGGTGCGCTGAAACTACGGGATCTCCTGTCTTGCTGGTTCCCAGGTGACGAATATTTCCCAAATCTCATTGACTGGCTCAAATCTTGCAGAGTTGGGGAACATTCTGATTCCACGTCTTCACTCACCATAGAGGGAGGACCGCCTGAGAAGATTGTCAGGCGAACATGGGAAACAGATTACAAGGCATGTGAGCTGTACGAAGTCCGCCTAGCTCTCAGGAAAAATGGAATCATGGTGAGGTACCTCGACGGACAGTTCGTTTTGGGTACCCGGCTACTTGAAAGTTGATGTTCTTTCGCAGAAGGTATGTTAATTCATCTTTTGGCAATAGCTTGTCTCCACGACCGAGCTTGCACCATACTCGAAAGGCTGTACTGTATTGAACGATAGACAATGCTTTACCTCTAGATTTCCTTATTGGTGTCATGTCTTAATAGATATTTCTTATGATACATAAACTAGATAGATCGTCACAGTGAACTACGCCGTCTAAGCCTTTCAACTCGAACCCCTAATAAGGTTTGTTGTTAAATTTAGATAGAGATCTTGTAGAGTTGTATGAGATATAACTGGGCGGTTATTGAAATGCATATTCTCAGTTAAGATAGTTCAATTAAATTATTTAGAGATGGCTAATTGTTACGTAGTTTATATCATTCTTTTAGGCTAACATCATCACGCTCACACCATGGTCACACCATTGTCATACGGGCTAGGTAACCTAGGTACTAGGATCGAATTACATATCAGAAACACAGCTTGGTGTCGCCGGTATCATGTAAATGACCATATTGACGGCGGATTGCGTGTTCAGCTACCCGGGCTCATTTTTGTGTTTACAGTCACAGTGAATCCCTGATTCGTCGTCTCGTAGTGGGAAGGGAGAATGAGACCTTCAGATTGATTGTTGTGATTCGAATATTCTTCCAAGCCCTGAACTTCTGATTCTTGTTACATGTTGAAACTTCGCTGATTAACAAAACACTAGCGTTTTGGTCAATAAGACACATTCGATGAAGAACGTACTATCTGTCTTCAATCGATGAAAGGGATCTCTGAAACAGAAATGAGCAGCAATATCTTTCATTTCATAGCTGAGCTGAGAATAGCATTGTTGAGAAACAAAGAGCCTACTTTTATCCTTTGATGATTTCTCTTGTATAAATGCATCTGGGTTCTTTACTGTGAATTGTGAAATCCAAACTCAATCGAATTACAAACAAACTAATCACAACCTAACCAAAAGAAAACCGAAAACAAATCGAAAACCATTAAAAATTGCTGTAATGCCAACTACTCATCATTGTATGTGCTGCAAGAAAGGTGGGTTCTGCAAAAAACACCAACTCCGCTGTGAAATACATACTAAAGTCTTCTATTATAGGCCCGACAGTAATGGACACCCTAGCAAGTGTCGCGAGTGCGATCGCGAAAAAGCTGCCATCGTCCGTCAGGAACGAGAACGGACCGAAGGAGATCATAAATCTAAGAGACATTCCAAGAGTTCGCGACGCTAGGTTACTTGCCACCGGAGGCTATAATTCAGTCTGGCTTGTCAAACTGCATCAGCCGTTGCAGGTCAATCAGTCTGTCAGCGAATCTCCAGCAATACCTCTCTCTCAAACGAGCAATCACAACCCTACCATAAGTCAATTCGTACTTCGTCTCCCCGGTGAAGATTCATTATTACCACAACAGATTACTAATGACGTTGCGTTCAAACAATTCGTCGCTAAAAGGCTTCCTCACATTCCCGTGCCACAGGTATATCTCTATCAAGCCACCAACCATGCCGATACATCATTTATAGTCGAAGAATACATCGATTGCGCTCCGATCAGCTCAACATGGATGTCTCTATCAAGTCCTCAAAAAGAAAGCTTGGCCCAGTCGCTAGCAAAGATCCTGGTTGATCTTGCCGAAGTTCAATTTGATATGATTGGAGGGTTAGATCCGACCGATTGGTCCCTGGCCCCCACGGTTGAGGGATGCAAGCTTTTCAAAGGGCGCGGGAAATTTCATCGCAATGAGTGCTACCCGACCGGGCCATACAAGTCGACTAAGGAGTACATTCTGAGCTGTTACGATCGGGAGATCTACTACTACACGCACGCACCAGGCGAGGACATCGACGAAGATCTCTTCGTTGACGTATCCGTCTGGGATTTTGTGGAAGAGCTGAGGGAGAAGCGAAAAGCCCTGTCGGAGACCGATATCGTCGATGAGCCATTCGTCTTGGTCCATGGGGATTTTCAGGGGCGGAACATCTTGGCGCGCGGCGACCAAATCACTGCCGTACTTGACTGGGATTTTGCAGGTTCATATCCCCTGAGTGAGACATTGTCGTATGGTGATGTTAATGTTGTGGAAATGGAGAGCGAGGAGCTATACAATGAAAACCTGACCTGGGGAGAGAAAATTCGAGCCTTTGTTCAAGATGAGGTCGTGAGAAGAAGCTGGGACCAGAGTCGGATTGACTTGTTAATGGGTGACGGCAACTCCGAGCTAGGAGTTGCTCGAATGGAGATGTTTCCGGAACAAGGAGCTAGTGATTCAGAGTCGTGATATCACCCCTATTTTATTTCACTTCAGAATTGACTTTTCCATAGATTACGCGTCTAGTTAGACGCAAGGCGCTAAGAACTTTAAATGTAATAAACATAGCAGTTTACTTCAAAATTCTTTATTCTCGATATTTATGGATTCTATCTGTACTGATTGATTCTTACTATCAAAACTTTTGAACTAACTACGGTAGGTAGCCGAAATAGAATTGCCGTAGGGCTGTTAATTTTTGTAGATTTGTTACCGATTTCGGCGAAGCTCTGGGGCTTGGTACGTCATTGTTGGGCGGGTTAATTACGCCCTGGCTAACCCCACCAATTCTTGACTCACGTCCAGCGCGGTCCGTACCGCGGGGAACTCTATAAAATTCTTCCTGACAACCACTGACGACAAGTCTGTCAACAACCCTATCTTCACTGTTTACACCCAATTATCATTATAACGTCTCGTTCCAACGCAAATCAGAATCGCAAGCGAATCGCCCATAATGTGCGGAACCTGCAACGGAGATACCGCCGGCAGTGCCCCCGCGGCTACGGCCACCATCTCGACTATCGACCCTCCATCCGCCTCGACTGCCGACGGAGTCTACCCAGCGAGGGGCCAGCCCAAGACTTCTCCCTACCAGACTGTCCATGACTACATTTCCAATGTCAACAGCTTCAAGATCATCGAGAGTACGCTCAGAGAGGGCGAGCAGGTAAGCATCTTGCCCTGCAGCTGTCCTCACGCCGCGGAAGCCGGGACACTAACTTGTCCAAATCTCCCTCCAGTCTTCCTCGTGACACGGAAGCCATGAAGCTCAATTACTCCCAAACTAATTGATTACAGTTCGCCAATGCCTTCTTCGATACCGAGACCAAGATCAAGATGTGAGACTGAGATACTGCGAGACGGCAGATGAACGGGCTAAATGCTGACCCTCGTATAAATAGTGCGCGCGCTTTGGATGCATTCGGCGTCGATATGATTGAGGTTACGTCACCTGTATCTTCCCCTCAATCATATGAGGACTGCAAGAAAATATGTCAGCTGGGTCTAAAGGTTAGCCTTGATGTCATATTCATCAAATTTGGAGTCGATGCTGACCATATATGCTTAGGCTAAGATTCTTACTCGTCTGTCCCCACTATTATCTGCGACTGCGAAGTTCACCTTATTTCTGACTGCAGACAGACGTACGATGCAATATGGAAGATGCCAAGAAGGCCGTTGAGTGTGGTGTGGACGGTGTCGATCTTGTCATCGGAACATCAAGCTTCCTCCGGGAATATTCCCACGGCAAGAGCATGGATATGATTAAATCCACTGCCCTGGAGGTCATTGCCTATGTCAAGAGGTTCGCTAGCCACCGAGAAGTTAAACCATGCCGCCGTAATGAGAGCTAAGTTCAAGTTTAGCAAGGGTGTTGAAGTTCGTTTTTCTTCCGAGGACTCATTCCGCTCAGACCTTGTCGATATCCTTTCCCTCTACAAGGCAGTAGATAAGGCAGGTGTCAACCGAGTGTGAGTTTGTCACCAATGACGGCAGAAGATGTCATAGCAACTAACAGACAACAGTGGTGTTGCAGACACAGTTGGAGGAGCCACCCCGAGAATGGTCTACGACCTGATTAGAACACTGCGAGGCAAGTCTGCATGCTTGGAATTCTTTTTGACTATTTAGCTAACGATAAACCCAGGCGTTGTGAGCTGTGACATCGGCATGACCCCCTATTATCCTGATCCTTTTACTGATCTCGTATACTGACTGAAATTGAAAAGAAACACATTTCCACGACGATACCGGCTGCGCTGTCGCTAATGCCCTATCGGCCCTCGAAGCGGGCGCTACACATATTGACACAAGTAAAGTTTCCTCCTTATTCCTTTTAAACTGTTATCTAACTAGGATAGGTGTATTGGGCATTGGTGAACGTAACGGCATCACTCCGCTGTAAGCACCCACAACAACCTCGGACGTCAGAACATCAGGATAAAGGAGCGACTGCTAATGAGCTATAGTGGCGCGTTAATGGCTCGCATGGTTGTAACTGCTCCTGACTACGTTACTAAGAAGTACAACCTTAAGGCCCTCAAGAGTTTAGAGGAGTTGGTCGCCGATGCCGTGCAAATCAACATTCCTGTGAGAAGACTTTACCACGCTATTAACAAGGCTACTTACTAACTCTCTGCTTGAAAGTTCAACAACCCAATTACGGGTTTCTGCGCATTGTGAGTCAATATTTGACAGTTGTCGACATCTCTTAGTGTTGCAGGAGAATGAGGCCTTGATGCCTGGGATCAGAACATTACACTGTGTTCTGGGTCACACACACCCACGCAGCGCTTGTTCTGAGATAAAATATTTAGCTAACACCATAAATAGTACACACAAAGCAGGCATACACGCCAAAGGTATGATTAGAAGAATCATCTGCTAGCTTCCCGTTCTAGTACTAATTGTCATAGCAATTCTCGCGAACCCTTCAACTTACGAAATCATCGACCCCAGCTTGTTCGGATGTGAGTCCCATGTTTCTACTTTTCCCACTTGCCGATACTGACTCTCTATAGTAACGCGCTACGTGTCGATCAACTCGAGAATCACAGGGTGGAACGCCGTCAAGTCTCGTGTCGAGCAACTTGGCCTTACGATGACGGATGAGCAGGTCAAGGAGGTGTATGTTTCTCCCGAAAACTAGGCGGCAGCGAAATCTAGATAATTACTGACCACGAGAAAACAGGACCGCCAAGATCAAGCAGATGGCTGACATCCGTCCCCTGGCCATCGACGATACCGACAGTATCATCCGTTCCTACCACTTGGATCTGGTAGCGTAGTGTTGAGGATGCAATTTGTTGTGGTTATTTAGGCGCTTTGGGGACAGGAAAAAAAAACTTGCATTGGAATCTAAAAGTCGGTTCTTCGTAAACACCAAATTGATTGGATCGCTTTGATCTACATGATGGCGAGTATTGCTCTTGATTTTCCATTCACCAGGGTTGCAAATGTGAAACGTAAAGCTCCTAAGAAGCTTAAGGTGAAAGGTTCCATTCTAGCTTCAGGTCCAGACCTCTCAGCAGCAGGTTATAAGGATAGAGGAAGATGTCTTTGCTGAGAAACAAGATAAGGTAGGCAAAAGAGAAATAGTAGATGCAAACGAGCAAGAACCGCTAAAGCAATTGGATCTTGCCTGCTAACGGTAGCGTAATAATGCATGTGTCATCTATTTCTTGTCGTAACTACTATTTTTTGCAGGAGTTTTCATGATCCTCAATGTCTTTATTGTTAAAAAAAGTTGTTATTATACTCACGAATATGAATTTATCATCAAAGAGGCTTGTTACAAACCCTGTTCTTGCCATAGGTAAAGACACTGGTTGTTGCGTGAAGGATTCTAGACTACCTTAGTGGATACTATTGTCACGACCTTTGGATCCTGAAGGCAACGTAGGGGTAAGTCTTGAATACTTGTTGTCGCACAAGGAGCTCCAAACAACTACATCTACAAGCTAGAGATCTATATACAAAATGCCCTCTTTGTTCTGTCACTCTAGGGAGGCGGTATGCAGCTGTAGGTATCGCGAGGCTTCGCGAGGGTCTGACAGCTATCCTACTATATACAGGAATCTTTTTGTCTAGGCAACCAGCGCCTTTCTCATGTACTTGTGTGCCTTGAGGCTCATGTAAAGCCCCAGACGATCCTGTCTTTAGGCATTCAAGCAACCCCAACAAAAGACAGCCGGTACTCTCCCATTTCTCCCGTTATAGAACTCCCTGCTACTTTTCTTCCTTAACCATAAAATTACTGCCGTGTACAGACTGGCTTCCACACAACGTTTCTATTTGCGATTCATAATGTGGCTGCTTAACTCTTGCTCCTGGGAGATGAGGGAGTTCATCTCCTACAAGCAAGCACCTCCCTACGCCATTCTAACCCATACTTGGGGCGACGAGGAGGTTTCGTTTCGAGATTGGCAGTCGGGGCCTCCCAAGTGCGTTGAAGGGAAAGAAGGCTTCAACAAGATCAAGCTCTGCTGCCAGCAAGCAGCTGCCGACGGCATCGAATGGGCCTGGGTTGATACGTAAGAATTCGAAATTAAAGCAATGACTAGATCTACAGGCCGCTAATTCACTATCGCTAAGTTGCTGCATTAACAAGACCAGCAGTGCTGAGCTAACTGAAGCTATCAATTCGATGTTCCAGTGGTATCAGAATGCTGCTGTCTGCTACGCGTATCTTGACGACGTTATAGACGATATCGAGTCGAACCTGGCAAGTTGCCGCTGGGTGACCCGTGGTTGGACATTACAGGAGTTAATCGCCCCTCGTGAGGTGGTTTTCTACTCAAGGGGCTGGCACGCGCTTGGGACACGCTCCAAGCTCTCGGCTCTCATTGCAACCGTCACCGGTATCGATAAGTCTTTTTTGACGGGAAGAAGCCTTGAACATGCTAGCATTGCGCAGAGGATGTCTTGGGCGGCAAAGCGAACGACCTCGCGAGACGAAGATATGGCATATTGTCTCCTGGGAATCTTCAACGTGAACATGCCGCTCATGTACGGCGAGGGATGCAAAGCATTCAAAAGATTGCAGGAAATCCTTGTGCACGAATATCCAGAAGACCTTTCGTTGTTGGCTTGGGGCAGGTTCGTCGAGAAGCTACCAAACGTGGTATACGACCATGAGCAGATGTTCGGGTCGAAGCCTTTACAGTTTGACCCCGACCAAGTAACCGAGAATTTGTTTGGTATCCTTGCCGACAGCCCTAAAGATTTCGAGCACTCTGGCTGCGTTGTTCTGCCCCCGGATACAGCGAGTTATTTCAAAGACCGACGGCTGGCGCCCTCAATTTCTCACTCGTTCGGCCGTACCGCGTGGGTGAAATTGCCAATGCTGGGTTTGGGGTTTCCCAAGCTCGCTTTGCACATAAAACGCCCACCGATGGGTGAGTAGCTCCAGGTCTCTGACCAGTTCATTATGTTAAAATAATTCAAAGCATGAGAATATCCTATTATTTCTAGTTCCCGCTGATTGAAGTATGCTATATCTAGTCAGATTGCTGAAAATCGAGTTCATTGCCATTCCATGTGGACGATGGGACAGTTCACATAGGAATTTTTACAACGTGATTATTCCGGTCACTGGGTTTAAGCAAAAGTACTCTCGAACGTACGAGATAATGTTCATTGACCCATCTACCCCCTCGGAGCTAACGACCGATACTTGGAAAGATGGAAAGGCGGAGCTTGCGATTTCGCCGGTACTACTCCATTCTTCACGAGCCGGAGATGTAATAATAAGAAGACATATTGCATAAAGCCCGTGTCTGTGGAGATGGGAGCCATATAGAAAAGTCAAGTTCTCGATGGTTGACGGTCGAATCAAGATCCCCAACTGGAAATCGGGCCCGATTTTCAGCTGGGAATATAAAAAAACAATCAATTACACGCCTAAGAAGATCACAGGCGAGTTCTTCATTGTATTAAGACGCATGGACGCGATGGATCACTCACACGACGATCCAGTTCAGGGCATGAACTGCGGGAAATACAGCATAGCGCTGTACTGTCTTCCACCATTCATGGAAATCAATTCTGGGAATGCTGCTTCCAGGGCACTAAACAAAAAAAACGGCTGCGAAACGTCCTCCGCTGAAGAACGACCAGAGCCTTTCGTGGTCAGCAAATCTCAGGACGTAACATACAGTGATTTCTATAACGGGCCAAGTATTGAAGTCGCACGCGATATGGCTATACCTCGTGATGAATTCAGGTGTGGCATTACCGGTCTTGCCGATGTATACGTCTCCCTCGAGCGCATCTACCTCGACGACTCCAACAGCGACGATGACGATGAGTATCGATCACACCGTTTCATAGATGTCGTGGACGTAGTGGTAAGGAACCCATAGGATGACTGCATAGGCTGGAATGCGAGGAGCAAAGCAAAGAATATCTCGAGCTGCACGTAGGAAGTGGAATTTGGCCCGAACATACCTACCGAAGACAATGGGCGGAGCACAGCTTGGAAGGCTAGATTAGGTCAGAATAGTCGGTGTGGAATGGGGTAATTGCGTACTCGCTACAACTATGTACTCAATAAAGCTGCTCTGTACTGCAGATGTCTGTAGTGCGCCGCTTGCAATTATTGCTGGGTCTACTGGCGCAACTCTAACAAGTTATCGATTCCACCTCGTCATTCAAAATTCCCTTATCCGTTGTTGCGTTAATACAGCTGGCGACTTTATTAAGAGTGCCAAGGCGTCCGATTGGGGCCGACAGATAGCATCCTTCACATATAATCGCTAGCACTCGCATAAGTCTGGAGTTCCCATTATTCTTGTAATCTGTTCGCCTTTGTATGTTATAATTGTGCCCCAAGAAGGTCATTCAATCTATCGGTACTATAAGTTAGGCTTCTTGATACTACTATTAGTCTTCCTACAGTCTACTGATAGTAGTAAATGTTCTTGGTGATGCTAAATGAGGCACTTGCAACCTACCTCTTCGTCGTTCATTTAATATATAGGTCGAGAATGTCGCGACTCGCATAGTTGCATTTGGTGGAATGAGATTGCGTGTGAGAGCTGGCTTAAAGATACTCAAATCAAGAGGAAAGGTCTGAGCGCCCAGATTTATAACACTTACCTGTCACCAAATAAAGGATTTATGAGCAGTACCAAATAATGGCCGTGGTATTGATGTTCTACAGCAAACTTCAGGGCAGAATAGGTAGTAATGTAGTGCGTATACTGGGGGAGCGTGAGATGTAAAGGCTAGTCCGTGCACCTAGGTCGGCGGATCGGCGAGGTGTTTTCAGCGTTCAAACGTATCGTGGACAATCCAATACCTGCCAAAATCTAAGAGGAAAACACAAGATATCTAACTATCTATCCAAGGGAGGCGGGCGGTAAATCTCGAGACGAAAACTACGCTTTTTCTGCCCAATGAAGGTGTGGTGTAGGTAGATGGTTAAGTAGTGCGATGGACCCCTGTAGGTCTGTACGGTTAGACACATATGGAAGACAACAAATATAAATGAATTGTTACTATCAAAGTATTTGAATTTTGCTATGCTAAGATTTGATTCTTACCAACACCGTGGAGGTAAGTATCAAGTACATAGACTAGGTCGCAAACGGAGAAAGAACCTAGAAAAAAGGGGTTTCGAAAATGATTATTGTGCGATATTGACTGATAACGTGTGACATCTGCGCAGCGTGTGTCAAGAATTAGATCGGGCATAAATATCGAGGCATTGTTGACATAAGACACGTACAGATGAATATGTGACTTTGAAATCAAGACCGCTATAAGACATAGTAAATGAGACCATGGTGTTATGTCCTTAGGTACGTGTGTACTGATGCAGCCTGCTGTAGCGTACCATCTGGAGATAGCTTGTTGTTCAAGTAGGTCTATCATCACCTTAGTATCTACCTTCCATTCTGCTTTCTGTTCAGTTTCATATACACACATCAGTACTATGTCATTCAATACAACAGTAAAGAATCAGAAACTCAAATGCGGCTTAAATAAATTTGCTATCCCCAGGTCATGTTATATGAAAACATTGGAGTCTAGCATATTACAAGGTGGCAATACATGTTACCTTTTCCCAATATTTTATAGAGAGCTACTTTCTTGTGGGAGAGGGAAAGGCGGAGAACTTACCCTATCCTCCTTTCTCGGCCTTTTATACATCCAGCGCCAAAACCTTGTCTCTTTTTTATCTCTGTACCTCTCCCGATCCAACTTCCACACAGCGGGGAAGAATTCCGGCATGAGCGCTATCCCGGCTTTTGGTATCGTCTTCTCAAGCTCCCGTATCGCCCCTCGTACCCCAGCCGTCTGCCACGGTTCCAGATATGGCTTCTCTCGCACGAGGGGATCATCCGGCGCTACTCCCTCGTCATCCGACAGTTCTACGGTGTCTGGTTGTAACCAGATATTTTTTTCGTCTATGGGCAAGCCAAGTATCGTTGGTCGCTCCGCGAAGGGTCTTATCCTTAATCCTAGGCTTTCTGGCCTGCGGGGAGCCGAGGCAGCATAAATGTTCTGTAGCGTACCTAGCCCACCGACAAGGATTAGGAACCAGGTGTAGGACTCGAGCCCGGATACCGAAATAAGAAGACCGACCCATAAGATTGCAAGGGTGACTAGGCACCAAGGTGTTTCTGGGAGAGTGTCGGTTGTAGCAGTGGCGAGACTCTCTAGGTTCCAGGTCGATCCTGAACCGATTAGTATCTGGACATGACGATGGCCGTTTCCACGCGTAAGGCAGACGATTTCAGTCTTTGATAGCCTCCTAGAAGACCTAGAGTCCGATTTAGGCTGTAGCGGTGCTGTGTCGGGAGCGATTCGATCGGACTGGCCTTTTTCGATGTCGGGGATGCTCTCCGCCATAACGGGAACCGGACCTACCGTAGCCAGTGGAGATTTCGCCTTCGAACCGTCGCTTTCGCTCTCGGCAAGAGCTTCCGATGGGTTTAGCCTCCGCCCAGGCCACTTCTCGATATTCCACTGACGCAGACTGCCGGTTACTAGAGCTAGCACTGTGCCTGCTGCAACGACTAGGAAGACGGCCCAGTCACCGTAAAGCACCCACGGGATGATTGAGATGACTAGCTGGGCTACGATCGTTAGCCAACCGAGGACCCATACATGGTCGATAGCTAACTTTGATTCTTCCTTATGCTCGAAGATGTCGATGCGTAGCGAGATGCGCTGCTGGGGATCTTTCAGTTTTGCAGCTTCGGGACCCGGGCAGGCCTCCACAGCTAGCTCATGGTCGCGGAGAATACGCCCGAGCAGCCAAGAGCGATTAATACGACCATATCCAGTATCGCAATTAATAACAATAGAGTGGCTATCGGGGTTAGCAGGCATCAGTTGCTTGTCACCGATAACGGATGTCAGCGACGTGACGGCATAGCCGACCCAGCCAAAAGAAAAAGCAACAGGTGTGAGGTATATTCGTGGCCAGCCCTTAGCAGGCTCCATATAGATTCCATGAAGTTGGGCAATTGCTTTTTGGACAATGTCGCTGCCGACCAAGAGAAGTAGGGATAAGATATCGCGCGGGTTCTGCCATTGCCTTGAAAGCTCATTAGATAGATCCATGAACGGATTTCCATAGAGGTCGACTTCGTGAGAATTTTTATCAAGCGATTGCCTTTTTCCAGACGCCCAATATATCACTAAAAGCTTGTCACGGTCTTATAGTTATACTGTGGTCGCTGTTCAGTTAAAGGTGCCTTGTCAAGCCAGCGAGTTAATACGGCTAACAAGGTCAGTGTCACGACCTCTGGATGCTGAAGGCAACGTAGGGGTAAGTCTTGAATACTTGTTGTCGCACAAGGTGCTCCAACATCTACATCTACAAGCTAGAGATCTATATACAAAATGCCCTCTTTGTTTTGTCACTCTAGGGAGGCGGTATGCAGCTGTAAGTATCGCGAGGCTTCGCGAGAGTCTGACAGTCAGCATGCACCAACCCTGCCACTCGCATTCATGCGTACTACCCTCCAGGCTTCCTATGTCTATTTATCTCATAATCGGCATATGTTAGGCACTTCAATATGAGTCCCGGCTCACTAAACGACTCAAATCGCAACACTAGGTCTACCTTGCAGTAGCGTGGGGGCGTGTAGCTTTCATTGGCGAAATATTGGTCTTGTGAGTACCCGCATGGATATATTGATTGCAGCGTGAGCGAATCTGTGAGAGAAGTCTCCGCCACTTTCATTTCAGTAGAAGAAACTAGCACTGCTGAGCTTATAAGCATTATCGGCTGGAGGGGCACGAAGGGGCACAGATATACCATTCCTATTTGCAGGCAAACTCTCCCATTTGCTGACTGGTCTCTCCGTTTCTACGGCCATCGGATTCACCTTGCTATTCCATGATTTTTTTTTTTGTCAAGAATGTATTACGTCTTTGACGTTCAACCGCAACAAATGTCATAAAAATAGTTTTGACTGCGCAAATGGATGCTGCCAGTGACTCCGATAATGGGTCACCGGCAATCAACATTGGCGATCCCGCAAATCAAGCAGATCTGATCAAACAAAAAACCTTCGAGAGAATCCTCGACATATTGAAGCAGCTTGGTGTTCATCGCCGATCGCCAAAGTTCTTCGTAATCTACGCCCATGAAAACATCAAATATGGTATTGAGGCGAACAAAGATGTAGTCACAGACTATATATCGTGGTTCAAGAAGAGCCTATTTAATGTAGATTCGGATAAATCACCACACGGATACGGGCCAGCTCATAGCCAAGCTCACGCCGGCGCAAGCGGCAACATAGTTCAGAACCAGATCTGCTTATTGCCGCGTAGCTGGAATAAGGACAATGTGGACTATGTCTTGATATTCTACTCCAAATTGCTTGCGCAGTACATGCGAGACGAGCGTGACTTCAAAATTGACAATCAGACATATACAGATGCTGTATTAGAAACATGCAGCGCGTACACCGAAAAGCACCCAATTCCCTGGGACGAAATCTGTACGGCGGTATCTGGGGTTCAAAAAACCTACTCCTCTAAGATGAATGATAAATTTCACCATGTTTTGACCGAATTGGCGCTTCTCAAATTCAGGCAGAGCATCACAAGACCCCAATACGCGATTACAATTCTTCTTTTTGATGAAGCGAGCCAGCCTGAGTTAAGCTGGCAACCACGATTCCTCTTGATGGATGATACGCAAATTCGGCTCCCACACAAATCTGGGGGGGAGCACGAACGCTTTTTCAAAATCTTGTTGATGTTTGAAACTCTCGAAGATGACCGGCCAGTGATCGAAGCGTTGAAAGAGTGTTACCTAAAGTGTGTGGGCCTCTTAAAGAAAGGAATATCAAAGCGTAATGGGTATCATACTCAAATGGAAGTTGAGATATCATTAGCGTTACGAGGCTTGAATAACGACGAGCGACACTGGATGATCGAGAGGCCAATAAATAAAGAGAGCATTCGAGATATTTTGAATCTGCATTCATTTGTCGGTCGCACATCTATGAAACGAGTCTCGGGGGACATATTGCCCGATAACTTGAGCGACATCGAGCTAGCTGTCGGTCAAGATGCAAACCCGAACTCGAGCCAAGGCGGCAAACCAAGGAGACCGACTGTATCGATAGCCAACCTATTAGATGAAGGACATTCAAAGGGATACAAGAAATTCCAGCCCAGGCGAGTCCTGATCCAAGGCAGAGCTGGGGTTGGAAAGACGACACTTAGCAAACGAATTATGTACGAATACTCTTGGAACGACAGCTTGCGAAGAGGGTTCGATCTTGTAGTTAGAGTACCCGTGCGGAAACTCGAGCAAGTTGCCGACTTGGCTGAATTACTGTTTGATGAATATTTTCAAGCCGCCACAGAGGGTCGCAAACTGTCAAAATATCTTGGGGATCTAATGCTTGGAAAGGGCAATGCCAGCATTATGATCATATTAGACGGCCTAGACGAGTACCAAGAGTGGTCACAGGGCAAACGGGACTTACTCAAAAAGCTGATGAACCAATCCGCAGTTATCCTTACATCAAGATTTTACGATGCTCCAGAAACCTACCTCCGGATAGAAGCTCGTGGGCTTAGTATGGGAAGTGTGAGAGCATATGTGGAAAATCCAGATGTTGTGCCGAGTAGCACTCGGCAGTGTATTCTTGATCACATCAAAAGCAATCCCTTTATCAAGGAGATGGTTCGGGTGCCCATACATTTGGACATGCTATGCTACAGTTGGGATGAACTCCACAGACAGAGGGCATCGTTTATGGCTGTTCGAAACGTCAAACAGATTAGTGTGCCAACGATAACCGCTCTCTATTGGGCCATCGTACACAGGTTGTGGCGCAAAGACATCCCGGCATTAGAAAAAATAGACAATGGTGAGCAGATTACCACTGAGATTGTTGATGCTATTGGAGATGCTTCCCGTTTAGGGCGACTAGTTCTCCCAGAGAATAGACTTCTCGAAGAAATAGCCATCAATCTGATGAAGTCGAATCAGTTTGAGTTTGGCGACAAAGATGTCAATGAAGCTATTCAGCATTTGGAATCAAATGGCAACCAGCTACCATTGTCATTGGAGCGTAATCTTAAGAAGCTCTCATTTCTGCATTCCGAGGGCCGTGGCCAGCGGCGCAGACTCAGTTTCATCCACCTGACCTTTCAGGAATTTTTTGCTGCACAGGGGCTTACGAAAGACACACAGCGGTTGAACGAATATCTCCGGCAATACAAATACAGCCGACGCTTTGAGCGTGTCTGGCGCTTCGTTGCAGGCTTGTTTCAAACCAAGCAAGATAATGTGAACCAACTCTGCCTCTTCTTTAGGACAATCGAAAAGGAACCGCGTGACCTCTTGGGCACAGCACACCAACAGTTGGTCATTAACTGCTTGAACGAAGTGATGCCATTCAAAGAAATAACGAAGTTTGACCACCTTCGACTAGAGCTAGAAACCCAGGTTTCAAAATGGTTGAAATTTAGATATTCTCGCGGTCTCCGGCGTCCAGTTTTAGCACGAAAGATGGGAGCTTCAGTCTTATGTCACGCACTTAAACAAAACATTGGAGAGGAGAGGTTTCAGGTGGATCTTTTACGCACAATCATGACAAGGCCACAAATACCATCGAGTGTCGTAGCCCTAATAACTGGCTGGCTGAGAAACGACATCTCTCCATCATTAAAACGATGTGTCCTCCACGTGTTACAGAGTTCTCACCAAATCCTGCCTCCGGAGGATCTGACGGCGGTGCAAGGAAGGCTTGAGGATGAAGACTTGAATATAAGAATAGAAGCAGTTAAAGTCCTTGGATATCAGGCGACATTGGCCCCAGACATATCAGCAACTCTAGTAAGAGCGCTTAAAGATAATAATTCGGAGATGAGAAAAGAAGCAGCTAGAGCCCTTGGAAGTCAGTCAAACTTGTCATTAGACGTCTTGGCAGCTCTATTAATAACGCTTCGAGACGAAGACGCCGGAGTACAAGCAGGTATAGCCCTTGCGCATCAAACAGAATTGCCTCCAGACATCATGGCATCTCTACTAAGAATGCTCAGGGACAATGATGGTGGATTGGGTCCAGCCAAGGCCCTTGGTCTCCGTCCTGCATTGTCTCCAGATGTCTTAAAAGCTCTGGTAGATATGCTGGGCAACGATGAAACTCGCGAAACGGTGGCCCACGCACTTGAATACCAGCGAGCACTGCCCCAAGGCATTTTAGAGCGTTTGACAAAAATGCTTCGAGGCGAAGATTCTAGCAAAGAAGCCGGTGAAATCCTTACAATGCAGTTTAAATTACCGCCAGATATCTCCACAAGTATAGCGGCAATGCTTGGAGACCGACATTTGAGGCGAGCAGCCACCAGCATTCTTTGGTCTCATAACACACAGCCATACGATTCATTGAAAGTTATAACGGAATGGCTAGGAGATAATGATACAAGAATTATAGCAATTCGAGTCCTTGGATTGCAGTTAGATTTGCCCCCTGATATTTTATCAGATCTAGTAAAACAGCTCAACGATGAAGGTTCTGACGTCAGGAAAGAAGCATTGTATGCCCTTCAAAACCAACGCGTCCTCCCTCCAGATATATTACCGGTTATAGTCACAGCACTTGAGCAAAATTATCAGGAGAGGAGACAGGATGCCGGGACGCTACTCAAAAACCAGTGTTTAGCAACTATAGAAGCAATGCTAAAAAATCGCGACGAAGTCACTGGATTAGCAGTGAATGAAGCCCTCAAACGCCAAACGGTCTGGCCTCAAGATATCTCAGGAGTTATGACGGCCGCTCTCGAAGACGACGACGACGGGGACGTTAGGTCAAATGCTTTTGGAATCCTTCGTTGCTCAGTGGGCTTGCCGACGGAGATCCTACTAACTGTGGTGGCAGCGCTTAAGAACGATAAGCCAGAAATTAGATCAGCAGCAGCGAGCATCTTAGGACGCCAAGTGGAGTTACCTATGGAATGTTCCAAAGCTATAGCGACCATGCTCAAAGATGATAACAAGAAGGTTATAGAAGCGGTAGTTACTATCTGTCAATGGCAACGATCCTTGCCAGAAGAAATCCTAGAAGTCGTAGTGGGACTGCTAGAAGATGAGGACAGGGAGGTGAGAGTATTGGCAGCTGAAATCATTCAAACAGCATCGGCATTTCCTTTATACGACCTGAGAGCCGCCGTGGGACCGTGGGGAGACGAGTTGGTTATTCAGAGATGGCTAGCGGATACTGTTCGGAGTGGTCAATTAACCTTTCCCGGAGGGACTAACCGTATGTCTCTGAAAGTATTATACAACAGGTGGCTGAAAAGGAGTTCTATGATGTATTGGTGCTGGTATGTTGTCGACAATGTATCCTATATCGAAACGTCAGGGGGACGTATAGAGCTACCTTTAAACAGGGAACTTGAGTTCGTCGAGGCTATCCGGGAAGCCCAAACAGAAGCAGGAGCTCAGGGTTTCGATCACCTCATGATGCCTGCTGAGGAGGCCATTGATGGGGACGTTCAACACACAGGAAGCAAACGCAAACGCGCCACCGATAGCGAGAGCCGAGAATCCTATGGCCGTGAAAATAAGCGGGCGAGGAGGTAAATTACACGCACCGGACTGGCCAATGCGTCATTTGATTTTCAGTATCGACGTTGTTCGGATCTCAAGACTCCACATTCTGGAGGTCAAGGAGCTCTCGGCGATTAGAAATCAGGTCATCAATGCCAAGGGTAGAGGACTATGTTATTGGACGGATGATCCGAATCAAAGAAACGGGTATTAGTTCTAGCTGTCGGCTTTGCCCTCCAGGTCATGAGGCGATAAGTGTATGTCGCGCAGGATACATTTCATTTCTGATGACACTCTTTCATGTTAATATATTTCATAGCTGGCATCAAACTGTTTCCGAATTGCTTTCCCGGTCCATGAGAACAATAATGGTCTGTAACGCGGAAGCTAAACTTGGAGAGTCCTAAGTTAAGAAGTAGTTTTGCAGATCGAGCTTAGTGGAAGTCAAGACTGTCGCAAAGACGCAAGGGTCGTTCTCGACTGACTCCAGATTCGGCTGGAAGCTTTTTTAGTGCACGATTACAGGGCTGAATAGGGTCCTTACCCCGCAGTCTAGCGTGTCCCGGGTCTTCGGCTTAGCTAAATACCCCTGCACGATCTCGTTGGCCTGTCGATATCCCTCCCTCCCTGTGTACATCCCTTAGGCGTTGCAAGGGAGCCTAGAGGTCCATCAAATCGGACAACATGCGTGTACTCATGGCCCTCCATTCTCTCGCTTATGCTAATACAAAATTCTGGCCCTGGTCCTGACATCCGGGATCTGCGATGTGATGCAACCCTACGATGCCTCGACCTCAATCTGAACAATCCTCAAGCCGCGCCGTCGGCGACCGCAAGTTCATCGCCTTTTTCCATCCCTCGTATCCCGACACGGCCCCGCCACTCCTCACCCTGGCCGCCGTCGAATATGTCCTGAAGGGCGCTCAAATCATCAGGGGGCTTGGCTACGACACGGCCAAAGCTGCCTGTGGTATTGTTGCCTGCAACCACTATGACGAAGGCGCATATTTTGCGTTGAAAGACCGAAAAGGTGTGTATACCAGAATCGATCGGCCTGCCGACGGACTGCTACGTGCCGACGGCGACTTCGTCTTCTATTTTGTTGTTGACACACCCAATTTCTGCTATCCTGTCGTGCCGAGCTTCGACCACTGGCGCTTCCCCCACCAGGGGCTCCCACCGCGGTGGGCGAGTCTGCCTGGGCCTGAACATGCGACTGACGGCCCCAGGAGCAGAGTCGGTCGTCGTGACGGCGTTGGTGAGCCAGTATGCTTTAAAGAGACTGACGTTGCTCGCATCGCTCCATTTTCTCACACGTCTTGGTTCGATAGCAATTTGATGGAGAAGTTCTGCCGCGAGCATGGAACTGGTGTTCCATGTCTTTCTGCCGATATCGAGCGCTATTTCCCTTATCATCGTATGGACTTGACGCCGCATCATCGTTCTCGCCCTGAACACTTTGAACTGCATCCAGAACTGCTTCTCCAAGACATCATGAATTTGACCGGTCACCAAGCCCGGAGCAATGATCATAATCATTCTCCGATAAGATTTGATGGCATTACCCGCGAGCACCTCTTTGCCTGTTTTGCTTTCCATATTTTAAGCGATGCGAATTATAAGTTTCTCAGTGGCCCCTTAAAATACACTGTCCGTCTCTTCGACGTCGAAACGGCAGAGGAGTCAACAGTCGAGCTTAATAGCGAAGGCATCGCTGAGCTTAGGCACATATTCCCGGCCCCAATAATCACGACCCCGCAATTTCCCAGTTCTGACGGGTTCGATGGGTCTGATGAATACGACGAGCCCGATGAGTCCGATGATGATGCGGACAGCAGCTGTAGCCAAGAGTCTAATTCGTACGATTATCCATACTACACTTCGGAACGTAGAGAGGGGCGTGCGAGACATCGTAGCTCCGTGTATCGTCGGTATCGGGATCTCTTTGGACATAATCAGCAAGGCCAGAACGATGCTGATCATACTCAATTTTCACAAAATGGAACAAAGTCACACCACACTAGCAACGATGGTCGTCGATCTCTTTCTCCCACACTGTCAATATCATCTCTCGACACGCCGCAGGCCGGTGAAACACCAGAAAGTATGGCCATCTGTGATGATACACCAAACTACTCCGCCGAAGCTATCGGTTCCAAACGTTCATGTGATGATTATATCGAGACGCCAGATGTCGCCCAATTTCACAAACGACTCTGTCTTAGATGATATGGTTAAATCTGTACTATGATTTCATCTGAGACGGACAGCAGCGCTCTACATTTCAAGACATTGGGTATCTCATATACACTCTGGGATAATGACGAAACTCCTAGAGTTGTCTTTACTTATAGAAGTCTGCTGCATTTTCGAACCGACGGGATTATCACGATATTCATTGCCCCACCGCACGCATGCTCTAAGGATCTTAACAGCTAGGCCTCCTCGCTGTAAAGCTACAAGAGAGACAGCTGCCCTCAGCCTGCTTCAAGACTCGAGGAATTTGGCTGTACCGAGGACCCTCTACATGCTCTGTACGAATAACGAAGACATTGCCCATAGGTGGTGATACTATTCATCGTTCGCTTTATCACGTTTGAAACAACAGGCTCAGGTAGCCGTTGGGGGTCGAGAACCCAGACAAACGCATGGCGAAAAGCTTGAGGGCTTGATATGACGGCCCCATTTTATAAGATAGCTGTATTATAGCCTGCTTATTAGCGAGTATTTCCTTCGGCGTGAGAGAGCCGGCTGCGATGCGCAGAGTTTATCGCTTGATGCGATGCCCTGCATCTTTGGTGTTTCTTTATTGTACGATGATGGATTAGCTAGATATTATCTATGCTGGAGTTTGCGGTGTTTTATGGTGTCCCATGTAGGACTAGGAGTCGGTTATTGGGATTGCAAGAGTCAACGTATTTGTTGTTTGGGCTTGCTTTTAAGGGTCTAGGCTAGTAAGGTAGAGGTTGCTTCATCTCTGTAACATACGGAATTGGAGTTTTCGGTTCGAGAAGGCTAGAGATAGAGGGGATCCTAGTCAAACAGGTGATTTGGAAGGTGATAAAGCACTGGTATCCGGGTGTAGAACAATACCAAAAAAAAAAAAACGGCTTTTACAAGGTTTTGTTAATATAAGACTTAGAATACCGTTATATTTGTCCTTTTGATACAGTACTTAGTGTGCGGTGAAATCCTGAGTCATTGCTTCATGAATCGTTTCTAGCTTTCTTTCTATAGTAAAAGAGGGGTTTGACCAACAGTCGAACGACTGAGCTGAATAGATGAAATGGAAGGATTTGGGTAAATCTAATGGTATATCTTGTTTCGCAGGAAGCAAAGTTCTATATGCTGAGGCGCAAATAGGCGGATTACTAATATTACGTTTCTAAGCAAGAAACAACTCCAACCTTCCAACAAAGATAATAACAGCCGCCCAAACTGTGAAAATGATGTCTATAGCGTCGTCAAATCAATAGTCCCCCTGGACCAACTAGACACTAATACCCCCTAGTACATGAGAATGGTGACAGACATAAGAAATCTATTAAACTTCCGATACAATTTTGCAGGCGCCAAAGGGAAAGAAAAAGGGGGGAGAGGGGGGAGAGATTCTCAAAAACAAGGACTTATTCCACCACTACTCCTAGGTCGGTGATAGAAGTTCGCACAGCTCATCGTAAAACCGCTTGACACGCCAGCGACTATATGTTTCCAGCGTCTCTCGATCGGCATCGAGGAAGTCAAAGCCGAGCCTGAAAACCTGTGGGTGAAGTCCACTCTCCCACTCCGTGCTCGTCACCTGTCTCTTCCGATGCAACTTCCTTCTCAGCAACTCTACTCCCCCCTCTTCGGGTTTCACCTGGTCGAGCGGCTTCCACTCGGCGATCTCGGACAGAATCATCATCAGTGCCCAGACCTGGTAGAACCAGGCCCGTTCCCCGTCGGCCCGGTACTCCGGGTGTCGGTACATCTCGGGGACCGCTTGGCGAACCATGTCGAGGAGGTACGGCCGAGTGTAGTCGACGGGCTTCGCGCCCCGGAAGACGAAGCTCTCGGTCCGTAGCGACGTGTGGTCGATCTGGAAGTGCACGTGCAGCGACCGGATCTGCGTGGCGATAACCTTCGCCAGGGCGCGGATCACGTAGTCTGGTGGCTTCGGGACCTTGAGGAGTACCTCCCGCAGGTCGATGGGCGACTCCTCGCACTCGTAGAATATGCCTATCCGGGATCCCTGGCGGAACAGCCCGTTGATCTTCATGGTGTGCGCCTCTTCCTCCCGGCCACCGGATGTGGGGATTCGCTCTTCAACATCCTTGAGGCAGTAGCGGAGTAGCTCGGTCGATCCCGTCGTCCATTCTAGAAGGCCTCTGATGTATCGCCCGTCCTTTAGGATGCGTTTGCCCCTGCTGCGTCCGTTCGGGGCCTCTGGGAGCTGTGTGATGTTCTCAATATAATCTAACATGTTGCTTGTTGCTCGGATTATAGCGGGTTTGCATGCGAGTTCCTGCTCGATGCTGAAGTAATAAGCTTGATAAGGTTGTTCTAGAAATCTATTGAAAAGAAGTTTTACTTATGTCTCAGAGTTATCCGTTGCTCTACTTGATCTTTCACTCTATAATAATCTTTTCCAGGATCTCAGAGGCTATATATATTTCTAGTATCTCATATAATTCTTAAGTGCTTAATCGTCATACCGGGCTGTGCATACTAGCAAAGGAGCTCCACGTCGGGCAAAGCCCTGTGTAACCTGAATAGCCCACAGGGCAGCCTTAACGTTTAATTTCCAATCATTAACAGCGGAGATGTTTCACTTTAGGTGCTGCTTGTCACTACCAAAGCAAAGGATTGGAGGCACGGATTGAAACGCACACAAACTTCCGGGACATGGTTGTTGAAAATCAGTTTGAAGAAATTACTAGGATACGGATATGCGGCGTTGTGTAAGACAATTTTACCGCACAGTTTTCAGCTGGGCAGGGTGCCCGAAATGTTTGCTATTTAGCCTCATTCTGTCTGCTGGGCAACTGTGTAGGATAGAAAAACACTTTATATCCTGTTAATTTCATTTCTCCTTGCTTGCTTCTCTGGCATTACAGTATGGTAGGGTTCAACCGTTAATACCCTGCATCGCTAATACCAACTTCCCGTTATTTAGTACTACTTTACTGGCGTTATGAAATGAGGCGAAATACTGTCCAGTTAGCTGAGCACGTACACTTCTAGCTATCTGCTCAGCGCTTGCGTCGCTAATTACCAAGGAAGGAGAGCCCCATGTGGTCATCCCTTGACATGTCATAGGACAAAAGTTGCCTGAAATTTCGGGCTCCATTCTTTATGGCTGAAACTATTTACACAAACTTGTACGCTGCATTCACCATTGGCTGGAGGTTGGGCTGCCGTTACAGTAACTTATCAAGAATAACGGTACGTTGGGTATTGCAAAATTTCTGAGGCTCGTATAAACATATTGATTTATTGTCAGCGTTTCAAACGACCTGGATATAGAATATATAGAATAAAAGGTACGGTTTATAAAATGTCTTGTTTCATTTCTAGTGAGCTTGTACTATCTATTGTAGGCTTGACGACTTGTATACTGTTCAGCCTAGATGATACCGTCTTTCAATAGGTCAGCATACACGAGGAATACGTGGATCTAATGAGATGTACTCCCGTGCCCTGGTAGACTTCTCGTCATGATGGTCATACAAAAAGTCCACTGAGTAAAACACGGATATGCCCGATCAACGGGATCTCCCTTTTTCATTCCGTGTCAGCAACAGGAGCGATGATCATTTCCATATTTCATTAAAGGTGTGAATGAAACTCGGAATTTATTCTGTTCAATGTTACCTGGCCTCGGTCCGAACCGAACACTTATGATGATATGAGGAACACACGCAAGGGTAGTCACCTCAGATCAGCAGCGTTCTTCACATTGATTATCACGGACGAATTTTAAAGGTGATGTTAAGACAGGGATATGAAGATATTCAGGCATACTTTAAAAATATGTTCTTTCGACATTGGCGTTTCATGTTTAGCAATGACGTTTTCATTTTCTACCTCAAACAAGAAAAATTCCTTGAGATTATGTTATCATGTTTCAAAAAGCGGAAGATTGTAATCATTCAAATTTCTCAGATACGTTTGATACTTCTTAGGTCTATATGACTTGATTCTAGTGTTGATGGACAATTGCTAGCCCCTTTAGACTGCAGTACATACATTTACACGGAGAGCCGAGGTACAGCATATTTAAAAACATTGTCCGGATCGGACTTCCTCTTCAGCTCCACCAGCTTATCATAGTGCTCACCGTAGATTTTCTTGTAATCCGAGTCTTCATCGCCCATAAGCGATACGTAAGATGACTCGAGCACATTTTCTGGATCGGTCTCCTTGAGCGCCTGCATGGAGTCGCGCGCCCATTCGGCACCTTTGATTTCGAGCTCTTGCACGCCTGTTGTAGCGACGAACTCAAGCATGAGGTGGTCGACCCGGGAGCCGAACACAGACTCCTTGCTGGGCGCTGGCGCGCGAAGGCTATGAACTGACAATGCAATACCACCCCCCGGGATCAGACTCGTGCACTTCGCGAGCGCCTCAGCCATTTTCGTTGAGTACTTGCTCAGGCTCAATGTGTAACCTCGACCGTATGAGCCGTAGACTATGAGTGTCTCGTTGAATTCGGTGAACGCCGACACGGACTTGGGCTCGGGGTTGTTCATGATGCAGGTGCCCAGGGCAGCGATCTTGTCAAACCATTTCTTACCTTCTTCCTGGTTAGTGTCGGCCCACGTGGCTCCAATTGCTAGTACCTTTCCAAGGCCGGGAAGCTCGATCCCGAAGGGTTGAAGCTGAAGGGCACGGGGCAGGGGCTCCGCTGCGACTAGTTTTTCGTATCCTTCGGCGTAGGCTGTCCACGTAGCTTTTAAGTCACTAGACTCGTAGACCAACAGAGATGTAAAGAGCTACCAGAAATATTGCTTAGTAGAGACTTTCACCCACTGAGCGCGGATTAACTTACCTCCTTCAGGGGGTAGACCTTGATCGTCAACTCAGTGATCACCCCAAAGATTCCACCACCGCCTCGGATACCCTGTAGAAGTTCGGTGCCTGCCTCAATAAGCTCCCCTTTAGCATTAACGACCTTGGCCCCGATAATCTGGTCGACACCGAGACCGTGGCTAGTAGAGAAGGGCCCATAGCCGCCAAGAGTGGCCCAGCCAACGTAACCCACACTAGCAATAGTACCCCTATATTCGAAATATCAATACTTAGTCAAGGGTTACCACAGTGTAATAGGTGTTGGGGCGTGAATAGATGCTCACACTGGTGTGATTAGTCCTCTGGCATCCAATTCTTTGGTCAAGTCTCGAAAGATAATCCCACCGCCTACAGTGGCGGTTCTCTCGTCTACACTAACTTTGACGTGTTTAATATCGCGCAGGTCGATAGATAAAGCTCCGGCAACCTGGCTCCGGCCGGCGCAATCATGACCGCCGCTTCGCACGACAAAGTCAACCCCATTCTTCGTGCAATATTGTATTAGCTGCTGAACATGTTCGGCATTCCGGGGGCGGGCAATGGCGAAGGGGACATGGTTGTCTCGCTTAACGTAACATGCACGTGTGGCTTCGAAGTTCGGGTCAGAGGGAGTAATAAACCGAATGTCCGGGCACTGCGCCGTGAGGGCAGTGATTAAGTTGGAAGCCATCTTTATCTCTAAGTTACCAGGTACTAGGTGCTGAAAGGTGAGGTATATGAGCGTAGCATTCAACTGATCTACTTGACTACAGAGTGGTAGGAAAGACCTGCTTATATACACGGAATGCCTTGAGACCCTTGTCCAGTACACGCAGTGACTCCTTGACCTAATATACGTTCAACACTAGGAACTTCCTTCGTAAAGACCTGACATGACTTAAATGGTAGATGTCGGGCTTTGATAAGAAAGAGAGATGATCTTGAGAGCTCTGTCATCTTTTAGCGGTCAGCGTTGAAGTCAGCTCATGAGGGGCAAAATAAATAGAATGTCTTGCTGGACACTGTGTTGCATGACCCATGGCTTGAAGCTGTTAAGGAGCCCGTCGCACCGGTATTAAAGCTTAGTTTCATGACTCTGTGTGAATTGGTATCTTGAAACCCTATACATCTGCACACGCATCGTGTCTTTCGCACACGATAATCGCATCGAGACTACACGCAATAGACACCTAGGAATGCATTCCTCGAGATTGTGACCTTTTACTGTGAGACTCTTGTGCATAATTTATTGTGGCGGTCTACACCACGCTACTGTAGATGTATTTCAAGGATCAACCAACAGCCATATATACGTACTAATAAGCTTAACGCGAGGGTACCCACATCTAACCTATCATGGTAAAGAAAGATGTTTAACTAGCCTAGGGAGTTAGACCCCACGATCGGGTATTACGAATACCAGGGCCCATTCCGTGATTTTCTGCCAATCCGTATGGCCGGACCCTATTATAACCTCATTTTTAACAAACGGAGTTTACGACTTAGCACGGAAATCAGGATCATGGACCGGAAGGAAGAAAGGGACCATCCTTTTCCTCGAAGAATCCTATACTAATGGGTAACGACTAGTCATCGACACCATTGAAAAGTACGGATTCTAGGGGATCCTTCACCTAACCTTTTGCTCTTCTGGGTGGAACTAGTAAGACATTCAGACAGCATTATAAAACCATGACGAGGTGTCAAGTGCTTGATATTCTGACCTAGTGGTATGTTCCTGGCCTGACATTTTCTCAGTTTTATCTTTATACAGCACATATCTACGTGGGCGGCTTAATTAGTTGTGCGAGAAGCAGTACTGACAATATAGACTCAGGTATTTATACCTGCTTCTTATATGTATATTGACAACTCTATAACTGGACGCTTCGTGTAGTCGCAATCGGTGCTACTAACAAAAACAAACCTCACCATTCCCTCTACTCGGTAGCGATGCGAAACTTTTTCCATTGTTTACCATCGTACCCGCGGATAGTTGGATCATATTCGGGGAATTTAAAAACCCATTTAGAGGCCCATCTAGTTGTATGAGCATTCCCTGGATAGTTCCTGGCCAGTTTTGCCCGATCCCGAAGAAGCGCGGTTTTAGCGTCCTTGATGGCGTCTAGGAACTCCCCATATACGACCCCGCGGAGCCTCATGATCAATTGGATCATATCTTCAATTGATTGGAGATAGGCCACCTGCGTGAAATTTTGGATTTTCTGTCCACTTTGAACATAGAGCTCGCTGACCTCTGCGGCGACTTCTTGTGGGGGTAAAACATCTGGACGCATATATACTGTCCTATCATGACCAGCAGCGGCAGCCTTCTGACTGGGGGCAAATTCTATGATAAAATCAAGGATGCTCGGCTTCAGTTTAGCAACTCTCCGCTTTCGAAGAGGGATAGATGCCATCATAAGGAGTCCTGGTAAAGTTGTCAGTTGAATGCAGTTTCAACTAAGACTGGAACATGCAGCTTTACCAATAGCATGCCATATCCATTCAGAAGAATAGTCCTCTTAATTTTAAGAACCTACTGTTAGCAATCCTATTCTTATGGAAGACGGGGATACATCTCCTGAGCTAGGCTAAGAAATAAAACGAACCTTGCGTCGGCATGTATTCATTGAATTTGTCTTGATCCTGAGTCCAGTCGATTGACTTTACCATATAATCCGCAATTTGAGCACACACTACAGCGTCTTTCTTTGCAAAGGCTTTGGCAAACAAATCAACGTTTCGACGTTCGTGTAAATCGCTCCACTGCAATCACCAGGATTTATTAGCCCGAATAGAAATTCAAACATGAATACCCATTTACGTACTGGACTTGCACCCCACTAGAATAGCTGAAGTTAGCAAAGTTCGCGCCCAAGGCTATGTTTATCTTTGTGTGATATGAAACGTGGCTCAAGACGTAGAAAGTGGCGTGAAGTAGAGTTAACTTACCTCAACCCAAGCCTTTTTACTAGATTACCCCTAGTTAGCATAAGGTAGAAACCGGGTTTTGAAAATGCATAATCTTCAAGCATGAGAAAACAAACTTACTACCATGGTTGTCGCATATCGCGCCAGAGCTTCATTTGATATTGCCAATCATGTCCCACTTGAACGTTTTCGGGTTGACCCAGTTTATTATTGATTCTCGTGACGCGCGGCGCATCACAATCAGTCGTGTGAAGATTTTCAATAGGGACTTTCATAACGAATACGCGGCCGTTGTGGAAAAAGTCATCGCTTTTCTTAAATTCTGGATCACTCCAGAATGACCCTGTAAGCATCTTAGAGGGCCAGGTCGTAGGTGTGTGATACACCGTATTCAGGTGCCCGTCTTTCATGAAAGGTTTGTCCTCGCTTGCTGGCGCGTAATTTGATGAATAACCAGCAGACGGCCATTCTCTAAAGACCTGGCACAGCGGTGGCGGCGGTCGAGATTTACCGAGCGGTATAGCTGTAATTTAATTAGCAGCAGTTCTACAGACCAATATTGACCATTGATGTAATAGCTTTACTTACGTATGGTCTCGCATACGCCTCCGAAAAAGCTTTGTTCCATGTAAAATCCGGCCTCAGCAAATCCTTCGGCATCTAAATACTAGAGAAACATTACGATCATTCTAATAAGTACTTATGACAGTGATTGAAAAGTAAATAAAGAATCTAGTGGTGTAGAGTGATGTGGGGTTGTAATACAGGCTCATCTTTTGGAATTCTACCAGTTCTTTCCGGATCTAAGAGGTTTCCAACATAATCATCCTTGATGCATCGGGCGAAATATACTGCGTGCATTAGTTCATGTACAATCTAAAAATCAAATCGTTAATTTCAAAGAGTTTATATCGAGTTGTTGATTGAAACTGACGTACTGTAATTGTCAAATCAACTTGTAGCTGGCAAATCTCTCCTAGTGTTAAGTCAGGATTTAGTAGGGCTTCTAATTTGTCAACATTAATAGTGATGATTGTGGTGTATGGCGATTCTTCATCGCCAACGTCAGGATCAGGTCTAGTCACAGCGTGAGTTTTAGGATTGTCCTCAAAGGCCCATATTAGGCCCGAAAGAAGCTGTTCGAATCTGGCTTCCGACTGTTCTACAGTCGCGGTAACAGCTATTATAGTCACTGTTAGCGCAGGTATTTACATTGGTATCCGGTGCGGTTTGCATTGCTTACTCTGCTCGAACTCGATTGTATTAGTCCCTCGTTCCTCACTGATTCTTTGCTCCATGGAGTGGCTTAAAATGACCGACGCATCTTCGGTAGGCGGTTCACCAAAAATATCCTCAAAGTTTGACCAATAATCTACGCGACCGTAAATCATCGTTCGAAGCTGAGAATTATAAGCATATGGAATTATCCGCAATTGTGCAAAAGCCTTGGGCAATATATCGCTTACTGCAATATTGATAGCGTTAACTTAAGGTTGATTGAGTGAGAGAGGGTTTGATATACCACCATCGTTCTTTTCATCAATAAGAGCCCTTAAGATTCGATTTGCTAGCTCGAGACTAACGCCCAAAAAATTCCATATTCTCGCATCATCTACGCTCCAGGTTTTGTCTGGCTTAGATATTCCGTCATCGGGGGAAAATTGGATCCAGTCGAACCATCTATTTTTCCGCAGAAAACGAAACCACTTTGTTTCATCGACCTGAATTCTTTCGCGTTGATAGATCTGGAGATGATCTGGCTCTTCCTTTGGAGATGCACCCGGCTTTTTAGGAGTAACATGTATCAACGCTTTGATCCTGTCCGACAGTGATTGCCGGTGTGCCGAGCCCACCACCGTCATTAAACCGTTATTATTTGAAAACATGAGACGACGATTTAAGGCAGCGAGTTGAAATGTCCGGGCGCCCCAAAATGTTCTTCGTTGGACTTTCTCGCTCCATAGTAGGCTGTCTATTTCTTGATTGTTTCGTGGACGATGACTTTTATCTAGATCTGGATCTTGATCGTAATATTTTGGATCGTTTATCCTTGGATTCTTGGGAGCCAGTAGTGAATGCCTGGTACGTCCTGTTATGATGGTGGATTCGTCTAACGGGAATCGGTTTGCCCATGGAGATGAGGCTGGGTTGGATGAATGTCCAAAAAGCCTCCTTGCGGTATCCATGACTATAGCCGTCCTTCGTAGTAATATCGAAGTAAGCGGACGAAGTGTTGATCTAACTTCTATACTAAGACTAGTAGACATTTATTTTCTCGCCATTTGTGGAAATTGACTTCATGGGAAAGCATGTCCGAATGCATCCTCTGAACAAAGAATAGCTGAATCAGGGTTTTGAGAGCATTCTAGTCCCCCACCACGACCTGTTGCACAATTAAGTTTCAATCTTGATCAAGTATAGTTGAAATTACTATCGCCGTTCTCTATACGCCAACACTCATGACATTTCAATTTACTAGAAATCTATTTCGATTTTGCCCATTTTACATTAACATGACTAAGACAAGCTTTACTGTCGGTATGCGCTTTTGTTTGCGTTGCTGATGACAAAGGATTGTTATTCAGCACTGGCCACGTGTTGCTCCTAATCATACTACCTGTATAATAACCAATTGAGCCCATGTAAGGTTTAGCTTGAGACCTCGGGGAATGCCGTTGGTAAAGACAAACTGGTGCCAATATCTATCATGTCACCTGCAGCGCGTCCTATCGTGGCACTGGGATGTCACTTACTTTATCTAACATCTCCATCACTTTAGAAACCTAATACAAGCTTCACTACACTGACCACTCATCCTTTCACACCCACGCTAACCCTCACACTATATGATACTCCATCTTACCTTACGACTCTTAGTGTCGCTGGAAGCATACAAGCTCGGAATTAATAGCGGAGTAAATAGCACTTTAATACCAAGGGTTCGCAAAACACGACAGGTTCGTTCCTATGTGATCAATTTGGTGCTCAGACTTAGCAAATAATTATGCTTCCGTTTGCATTGATGTAATACCTATTTAAGCCCTGATAGTCGCGGGTTTTACTAGTCGCAGACAACTCCCACGATTTGGCAACCTCGTCTGCTGCTCCTTCAGCTGAGAGCGCAAGGAGCGTATCTTGTGTCTGTATATAGTCATTCCAGATGTCTACAAGAGCAAGTTCGAAGGAGCCAGGAGCTCTCATCGTTCCGTTATTGTTAAATTCTGCTTTGACAAGATACAGTTCAGATTTCACCTTGCTATCCCGGGCAGAGGTCAGACCTACCATGTAAGCAATCACTTACCCGAAATATTATGTAATAGAACTCTAAATCAACCATTCAACGTGTCAAGCCAATGCAGCGCCTCGCGCAGTCGGTATTTCTACAACCGATATACCTTCTATATTCATACATGTTACCAGCACGATGACGTAGGCAGACATGTCTTAAAACACGGGGATTCTGCGGGGGAACTCCACGATTGAAAACGAGACGACGAGCATCCACATTCCCGACGACCCAAAAACACCCCAGGACCCCTTCTCCGCATCAAGGTCGTACAGACAACAAAATAATACGACTTGCTGGTCGGGAGATTGGTACCCGCGCGGGTAAGGCCACTCACTCCCCTCGATCTACCCCGCTGCTGCCGGGAAGCCTCGCGGGAATGCAAGATTATGCAGTCTCTCTTTATTATTGCTTACCACTAGGCTACCCGTTCGGCCGCTTATAAACCGAGCAATGTAGAGATTTGATTGATATTTAATATGAAGACGAATTCCAAAGGTCGGTCGAGCCCCCCTCGCATTCCAGGTGCGATCCGCGAGTTCTGGTGATAATAACCAGAGAGAGCCAGGACTGATACCATCATGGCAGTATCAATTCTTCAAGTCTCGTTCGAACATCATCGAACCGCCCTAGGCATTGGCGAGGCCAGTCCTCGAATATCGTGGCAGTTCGAGGGCGATGCGGGGAACTGGACCCAGAGCGGCTACAGCATCGAGGTGTCCCGACAGGGGAAGTCCGATGTCTTCAACGTCACCTCTTCAGAATCAGTCCTTGTAGACTGGCCAACAGTAGCGCTTAGCTCTGCCGAATCAGCCCTTGTTCGGGTTAAGGCGTATGGCGGCGACAGCGGCGTCGATACCGACTGGTCGGAGGCGTTCCCTGTCGAGACGGGGTTATTAGCCGACGAGGACTGGTCTGGCGCGCGGGTAATTGCCGCAGACAAGACTACGGAGCAGGACGCTCCCCACCAGCCCATTCTCCTACGGAAGGATTTCTCTCTAGATGGAGACATCTCGTCAGCGCGCCTATACATCACTGCCTACGGACTTTACGAAGCTTTCATCAACGGGGGCCGAGTCGGAGACGCCGTGCTGGCTCCTGGTTGGCAATCTTACAATCACCGACTCGTTTACGACACGTACGATGTTACCAGTCTGCTTCAGAATGGGTCCAATGCCATCGGCATTCAGGTCGGCGAAGGCTGGTACGCCGGCCGTATTGGATTTGCTACATCACGAAACGTCTGGGGAGATACTCTGGGTGCATTCGCTTTACTGGTAGTCAAAAAAGCCGACGGTAGCACTGAGAAGATCCCGACGGACTTGTCATGGTCGTCTAGTACAGGAGCTATCATTACCTCGGAGATCTACGACGGAGAACTATACAACTCGACGCTCGACCAGCCCGGCTGGACCACCGTGGATTTTACACCCCCTGACAACGCAGAATGGATTGGCGTCAAGGAACTTCAATCCCCTCTAGGCCGAATAGCTGCGCCAGATGGACCTCCAATCCAACGCGTAGAAGAGGTTGAGCTGCAGGAGGTCATCACAACACCCTCCGGCGCCACGGTTCTCGACTTCGGGCAAAATCTCGTGGGCTGGCTTCGCCTCAACGTGACTGGACCAGCTGGCACCGCGATAAAGATGGTTCACGTAGAAGGTAAGCAAACGAGAGGTGATGTTTTAGGTTGTTGGTTTAGCTAACTGCCGCCCCCAGTGCTCGAGAACGGCGAGATCGCTACAGGGCCGCTGAGAACAGCGAAACAGACCGACACTGTGATCCTGTCCGGCAGCGCACAAACGTGGGAGCCAACGTTCACGTACCACGGCTTCCGATTCGTACAAGTGGATAATTGGCCCGTGGAACAGACGCCCCTGGACAATCACGCGGTCAAGGCCATCGTTGTGCACTCTGACATGCAGCGCACCGGCGACTTGGAGACCTCGGATTCGCTCCTGAATAAGCTTGTGCACAACGTCTTGTGGAGCTGTAAGTCACTGTCATTCATTGACATCACGTTGCCCTCGTGTGACCCCGTTGTCGGCTGAGTCACTAATGTCTGCGACGTAGTGAGAGGTAATTTCATGAGCGTCCCGACGGATTGTCCCCAGCGAGACGAGAGGCTGGGGTGGACTGGGGATGCGCATGCGTTTGCGCCCACCGCTAACTTCATGTATGATACGGCGGGGTTCTGGCGAGGTTGGATGAAAGTCAGTATACCCTTTTCTGAAACGCACGATAAACAACCTCAGGCCTTGTCTCGCTTCAAAGCAGTTGTGCTAACATACCAATAGGACGTGGTATCCGAAGAACTCGATAGCAACAGTAAGTGACCCTATGATTCTAAAATATGGAGAGAAATGTCGAGAGCGCTAAGGCAGGATCCAAACGCTCACATCTACACACACAGATATCGTTCCTGTTGTAGTTCCTTATATCGAAAGCGTGGGACCCATCACACCAACCGCCGTCTGGGGAGATGTGGTGGTGGGGAATGCATGGAACTCCTACCAAGCATTCGGAGACGTCGACGTGTTGAAAGCACAGTACGTGGGAGCCAAGGCGTGGGTCGACAGCGGCATACCGAGGGGCGCAGACGGACTTTGGAACCATACTTACTTCCAGTACGGCGACTGGCTCGACCCCAAAGCCCCGGCCGACAACCCCGGAGACGCTACCACCGACTCCGGTCTCGTCGCCGACGCGTACCTCGTCTACGTCACTGGCCTAGTTGCAAAGATGGCTACTGTGCTCGGGTTAAACGACGAGGCTGCGCAATACGAGGACTCGGTGCAGACGTTGAAGAAAGCCTACCAGACGGCTTGGATGAGTTCCGACGGGATAGTCAAATACGAAACACAGACCGGGCTCGCTCTATCGCTTTACTTCGGTCTCTTCCCCGAAGGCCAGGACGGACCAGCTGCTCGGCGTCTGCAGAAGATCATCGCAGACAACGACTACAAAGTCGGCACAGGGTTCGCGGGCACGCATCTGCTGGGCCAGACACTGACGCAGTATAACCTCACAGATGAGTTCTACAGCATGCTCATGCAGACATCGGTCCCGTCGTGGCTATACCAAGTCGTACAGAACGGCACGACGACGTGGGAGCGCTGGGATAGTCTTCTACCCAACGGCTCGCTTAACGCCAACATGATGACCTCGTTCAACCACTATGCTTTCGGCTCTGTCGCGAACTGGATGGTTCGTACGATTGGCGGGCTTGCGCCTGCCGAGCCGGGCTGGAAGACGATTGCTGTCGCGCCTATTCCCGGAGGTGGACTGACGAGTGCGAAGACGACGTTTCTCTCGCCTTATGGAAAAGTTCAGGCGGAGTGGACGCTTGATGACGATGGGGTGTTTAATCTGGTGTTGGTTGTTCCGCCGAATTCGAGGGCGGTGGTCGCGTTGCCGGGGGATAACGAACGGGTTACGAACGTCGGGAGTGGGACGCATACGTTTAAGCTCTCGGGCACGGAGGCGAAATTAAGGAAGGGATAGGGCTAGCTTATATTATTAATAGGATACATATCTTAGTAATAAGTAGGCTCATGCTGTAGTCCTTATAGGTTTCATCGTTACGAAATACCTATAGTTTATGTGATAATCTGCATTGTCTCTTGGGAACTGGAGTAGAAAGTACGGCTAATGAAAGTTTGGGAGACGAGTTTGACTTTGCTGATAGCCTGGTCTAATTTGGTAGTTGCGGTTTGATGTGTAGCGACATGGTTCTATCTAGTGATGCTGCTGATTATTTTGAATAGTGTGGCTCAGATATTCATGCTCCTGATTTTTACCGCGATGCCGACATGCAAAAGCGTCGGTGATCTCGGCGTCTCTGATAAGAGGGCGCCTTAGAGTGCCGCCGACAAACATCGGCTTCTTGTTCTTGATCCCGGCCATGTAGAAATAGGCAAAGAAGGATATCGATACCTGATGACTTGAGAACCAATGATACATTCCAATAGCATCGACCGACCGCGGAGCGAGTAGGCTATCGATACACGCAGCAGGCATCATAATTCTCTCATAACCTCGGCCACAGCCTTAGCGGCAGCGCGCTTCCGCTGGTCTTCAGGAAGTCCGGCATTCGTGTCTCTGACAGCTGTTAACTTGGCCATCATGCGCTCCATCTTCTGAATATCCTCGTCGTCGAGCGATTCCTCTTCTGTATCTCCCACTTTCTTCCCCATATTTTCCGAGGTCGCTTTCGGATCACCGTCCGGGGCATCTTCGTTGTCTTCCTTCCCTGCATTCCATATCGCGCGCTTCAAACCCTCGAAATCCTCGCGATCGAATCCGAAGTCCAGTTCCTCGGGGTCTAAACCAGGCCCTTCTGGATCCTTTCCCATCTCCTTCCTGGCTTCTAGGTACGCATCTATGTCCTCGAAATCCGACCCTAAGTCCTCGGCTGTGGCGTTCTCCCAGTCGTTTGCTTCCAGGGCCTCGAGGGCTCGCGGTATCCCGGTTTTCTCTATAAATATGTCGTGAGCTACACTTTGTTCAAAGTATACGAGAGGAAAACAACTTACCTCCAAACTCATTCCGCGAAGGCGTCGACTGATTCCTAACCTGCACGAACTCAAGTCCAGACTCAGCGCAGCAGTCTTCCCAGATATCCACATCGTCAATCTCGCCAACGCCAAGACATAATCCGACGCCATCCCATCCCCAACCTCCCAGGCCAACCTTGACGACCTTGCCCACATGCTCTATGAGTTCCTTGGAAGATTTACCTTCTTCAGACTGTGAATGAGCTGGTAGTGCGAAAACTATGATAACGCCGCCGAGAACCTCTAGCACCTCTTTGGCCTCAGCGGAGAGAAATGAGGCGGACCATTCGGAAGGCGAAGATATTAAGTCTAGCCATATCGGCACCTCTGCCGTGTAATATGTTGTTTTGAGTGAGAGGTTGTGTGATGCCCCGGCTAGTGTCGTTGATGTCTGCTCTGGTGTTGTTCCTGTGAGATCTGTGGTGTGTTTAGTGATAGTGTTCGTGAGGGATTGGGTACGAGGGTGTACCTTTCATTACACGGCTGAGGTGCTGGACTGAGTCGGCCGATGAGACGGCTAATATGCGCCGGGGACTTTTGATCTCCATCTCGAAATATATTATTTTGTTATGTACATTAGATGTCGAAGAAGTGGTAATGGAGGGGCAATACCTACCTACCCATGGTTCATGAATGCCCCGCAGTTGTTTGTGATACAGTAATAACCTCACTTTAGTTATATCATGATGCATCTGTCAGCTACTCATATATGGGATAGTCACATGTTCCCCTGCTTTCTGTTTGATTTCCATGTTATATCTCCCAGGCAACTGTGTCGATGAGTTCCAATAAATAGACCATGACATGAAATTACAGGAAAAGCAAAAGAGTTGTTAGGAGAAAGGTGTTGTATAGGTATATACAGATGTATCCAAGCAATCAATACAAACGATCTAGCCGTAGACCACGAGGTGTCATCGCTACAACCTTGAAAATCACCAATCAATCAATCAAGATTCTGCAGTGTAGCATCAGTATAACCAGTCACCTCTCACCATTCAACTACATCCCATCTCATCTTTACTCTAATAAACCCCCCACAATGCCGTCCCATCCCGAACCAACCCAGCCCCTCCATCACACGAAGGGTTCCTCCCTCGAGCCCTCAGGCGGCCAAACAGAGGGCATGATCCGCTCGAACGCCATAGTCGACAAGTGCGACGGGATCTGCGCCTCGAGCATGCTAGCAAAGCCGCACACGGCCTCGGCGGTGCACCATCACGGCGCGCAGGATACCGTCGTGTATGCCGTCTCCGGCAGGGGCGCGATCGTCGTCGAGGGCGGGAAGAAGAGAATCGAGCTGGAGCCGGGCGATTACGCACTCATACCTGCGTTCATGGAACATCAGGAGGTCAATGATGGGGACGAGGATGTTGTCTGGACTATCGTTCGCAGCGGGAGGGTCCCTGAGGTTGTCAACCTTACCGGCTGGGGTGGTGAGCCTGTTTAGAGGTAGGATTTTCGGATAGAGAGAGATGTTAGATGGTTCGGGATAAAGGAAAGGGGATGAGGTTTGAGGTTATGGCTCCCGGCACGGCAATTTACCCGTTCATCTCAACGCCGTCTCTATTCAAACGTGTATGGATGTATATTATACGCCGCTATCAAACGCAGGATTCGCAGATCTCCAAATTCGCTTCGCTCGCGGACGCCAGGCTCAAAAAGCACAATTCAATCCATCCCCCATTCCCCCATGTACCCCTCAAGTGCTATCTGCTAACCTCCATTACTCTTCTCCTCTCGTCTCCTCTCGATGCCCCATCATCCCCTCCCACCATTATAATCCGCACCCCCGGCCTTCCGGAGCCTCTGTACAATCTCCCTCTCCTCGAGATCCGACTTGTCGCGCGCATCAACCTGGATGCTATGATGCGCGAGGACCCTCTTGACGTTGGCGCTCTCGAAGCCGACGCGCGCCTTTCTCATGACCTTCGTGTTCTCGCCGATCCAGATGACCAGGGCGAACTTGACCCTCTTGCTCTCCGTGTCGTTGGCGTACTCGACCCGCACGTACCCGTACTGCGCCTCGCCCGGATCGAACCGCTCTGCCAGCTCCGACAGTCCCCCCGTCCCCGTCCCCGTGAGCTTCAGCTTGTCGCCCACCCCGCTGGCGTACGATATCAGCAGCCAGTTCGTCTCGTCCTTGTCGGACCGCACCGCATCGTAGGCAGCGAGGACCTCGGGGGCGTCGGCACCTGACATCTTCTTTTCAGGGTTTTGTTTTTTATTTTGTTTTTCAAAGGTGGCTTTCTCTCTTGTTCATCTGCTACCTCATGTAGGGCGTGGACGGTGGTCTTCGGCGTTGGTGGGGGGAACTGGAGGGGTAGAGGGGTCGCGTGCCCGGTGGCTTGTCTGAGAGATTCGTAGAGGAGGAGCACGTAACAACCCCAATCGAGGCCAAATATACGCAGAAATTGGAGTTGTATGTTCGAATTATTTGGATCGTGTCATAAGATTCCTCTTATGAAAAGGGGAGTGTTTACCATCGTTGTATGTCAGTGTATGGTCCTGCATGAACGGCTCAAGTGTCAGCGGCCCGTCAGTCAACCGGCAGACCCTCAAGAATCGCCCCTGGCTTGCTTCATCCTGTTACATCAGGACCAAACTGGTATTAGCAGGCAGTGTCAATCAATAAAACTACTTTCATGCAATAGCTGAGCAGAGAACTCTTCGAACATGGCAATGGTAGTCATGCAATCATTTTATTCCAACTTTTCAACACGATCTTTAGCAAGCTCGCACTTCATCCATAGATCAGTCTTAGGGAGCTTCCTCGAAATTGAAAACATGACGCGATTGGAGGTATCAACCCAAATCCATTCAATTAGGAAACTTTTTCGACCCGGCCATCTACAAGGATCTTCAACACCAGCGCTATGCCAACCACCCCAGCCCAGCTCAACTCAGATCCTGACCCTACCTAGTGACTAATAAGATTCTCGCTGTAAAGGCTCTCTTCCCTCATAGCCTACCTGCCTGGATATAGCATCCTTGTAGACCCATAGCTGTGATTCAATAGAGACTATATACGGGATGGAGATGAAGGGGTAACGGCGGCTTGGGAAGATTCATCGGCGCCAAAGAAATCTTTATAGCCTTGGGCAGGAAATTCATTGGAAGCCTTCATGTCAGATCGGTCCTCGTCGTCATAAGTATCGCGTTGACATCCATTAATAGATATTCTACATGCTGGTCGGCTCTAGGATATCACCTGCGGTAATAGTTGCCCAACCAATAAGACGCCAATGCTTCTCAATACGCCGACTGAGAGCAATTTTTTCTATTCGTGCCAGTCATGTTAGCGTTCGCTCTCACAGGAAGTCGACGATAAAAGATGGGAAAGATGAATATGTCGAAGATCTCTGAATCGGAAACATGGTTGCAATACTCACCTCCGATGTTTGTACATGCCGGGCTTGTTAGGACAAGCTTGGCAGCATCTCGCTTAATGGCAGCGACCTTGGCTCCGGTTGATGTCGATCCAATATTGACCATGAGAATCTCATTCTTCGCCAGCTTCTCGACCTTGCGCTGCTTGCCATCTGCCACACCAAGAAGTCGTCGGAGTAGGTAAAAGTTGACCTCGATCTGGCCGTAGATATCAGGGGATCTCCCCCTGAGACCCAAAACGAAACCAACGAGACGATCGGCTCGGCATAATGTCGGGTCAATTCGCGTACCGACACCAATCAAACCACCGGGGACAGCGTATTTCAGGTCGTTGGCCTCAGAGTTGAGAGAAACGACACGACTGAAGATAGGAGTGCACCTGAGATTGCCCTTATCATCACGGGTGACGATACCGGGACGGATCTCGATTTCGTCTCCCATCTTCAGCATGCCGTGAAGAATACTGCCACCAGCAACACCTCCCTTGAGCTCATCAATGTCGGCACCGGGCTTGTTAACGTCGAAAGATCGAATAACCATCATGTAGGGGTCCATTGAGAAGTCTCGAGGAGGAACTGGAATATTGACAAGAGCATCATTTACGGCATCAATATTCATCTTCAGCTGGGCAGAGATGGGAATGATGGGTGATTTGCTAGCGACTGTGCCTCGTATGAATTGCTGAATAGATTCTAATTACCGTCAGTATATTTGCTTCGCGCGTACGACTAAAGCGGACACAATGTCTGCAGTCACCAAAGGCCGACCTACCATAATGCTTCATCGCTGTTTCGCTCTTTATCAAATCTACTTTGTTCTGAAGTATAATAATGTTCTCTGCCGTATTATTAGAAACGATCGACACTCCCCAAGACGCCGCCGGAAACGCCTCAAAAGTTATTGGATTGGGTTAGATATGCATGAACATACCTAGTTTCATAATCTCGACGGCTGCCAGATGTTCGGACTATCTTTGGTCAGTTTCGATTTTCCATTGCATTAAGAAGTGACTAGCACTTACAGTTTGAGGCTGAGGACAGCTTTCGTTGCCAGCAACCAACTATTCTACGTTAGTACCTGGCTCTGCGAATGAACCGGCAAACAGCGAAAAATGATAAGACTAACAAGTAGAGCTGCGTCCATAACAGCGGCACCTGATAACTATGGAAAGTCAGTTTAAAGAGCGTGCCAGGGTGATCAGTCAATTATACCATAGTACTCATCAGAATATCGTGACCTATATTAGCGTTAGACTTCATTCGCCACTATGATTTGCAGTAATTACGTACCGGGACAGTCAACGAAACTGACATGTCGCAGGAGTTGGTAGGTTCCACCACATCCTTCTCGTTCGCATGGAGGGTCGACACGTTGATCGCTCTTGTAAGATCGGAAGCATGTAGGGCGCGGGCATTCCTCGTTGTCACACTTATATATCTTGGCATTTGCGTAACCCAGCTTAATTGTAATATTGCGAATCAGTTCTGCAGCGGCAAGTCAGCATTACCGCTATCCCAGGCAAGCAGCGATTAAGCTGCCAGATCAAACCACAGGTAGGGACACGGACCGTTCTTGAAACGCACAGTCTGGACACCAGAAATGGCCTTGACGACGGTGGACTTTCCGTGAGCGACGTGGCCGATTGTGCCGATGTTGATAGTTGCCTGGCGGGCAATGATTTCTGGGGTAGTCGGCGACAAGGTCGAGATGTCGAGGTCTTTGGGGTCGGTCTGGGGCGGCAGAGGCGGTCTCTCGACGGCGGGAGCTGCAGCTATGGGCGTCTTCAGCTGAGTCTGGGGCTCATTTTCAGATTCGGATCCGCTCTCCGACCCGGAGTCCACCTCGGGGTTTTCTGGGTTTTCGGGCTTGTCGACCGTCATGGTCGCGATATTGATGGTGATGTAGGTTTTTTGATCCAACGGTACTGCGGTGGTGTCGTGATGCTACGTTGTGGTGCTGGTGATAATGTTTGTAGGTCGGTCTCTCAAAATCGTGGCAGAAATTGAAAAGCAGCTTGCAGTTCAAGAGTGTGATGTATTCTCGATCGAAGAATTCACCCCACCAAACAGACCCCTCTATTGAATATCTACCACACAACTGCATGTGGCGCCTCTGTTAACGCACAGGCCTCATCCCCGCAAATTTCTCGTTTTGGCCTGGCAATGACTCATATGACACTTATCGATAAGCAAGCGACCTTGCTATCAGAGTTCAATTCAATTCATCCATCAAGAATAGAAGCCACCAAAAGAACCTTACTCACATCTACACTACGATGGTGCGTTTTGTTATATATACTACCTCGAAATTCGAGCTATCTGTGTTTTGATGTCTCTGTCCACGCCAAGATTGGCTTTTCGGGTTTCAGTCATTATAACATGACGACTCCGTTGAATATCAGAGTCGTATAGAGTCGATCATAAGAAGCAAAGCTAGGTACTTTTGATCACAAATAGATAGTTGCATTCGAACATATTTAACTATAAAGGCCCTAGATAATACACAACTGATATCGCAGTGGTGTGGAGTCTATATATCTACCGTTGATAATCAAGGAGTATGAACGCGTCGTGGCAACTTAGACTACTTAAGTCATTTAAGCTTTGGGCTGATGGACTCTGATGGCTTCACTAGATAATCAAGGTAAAGTATCCCCATGGGGTCTAAAGCAACATGATAGCATAGGTAGTTCAACAATAGCACTAGCATCCTAAAGTAGGCTTCGATACTAGTGTCGGCCTCGTCGTTCACATAAAAAAGGTAGGCTTGGCAGATACGACCCCAAGCTAGCCAGACGCGATACTTCATGCCATCTGAAGGTCGTCACAGCCATAGACTTAGTACGCAGCTAATGTACAAACCCATAAGTGCTTATACCTTGCAAGATGTATCAGCTTTCTCCGATATTGGGTTCCAGTAGCCGAAACATAGTAAGTAACTACAACCATTCTAACCCTGCCGCAAACTCCAGTATGTAATTGAGCTATGACGTGAAAAGTAACGCCCGACTCTGCTCATTTCTTACTTCGTTACTTTCCGTTGCGGTGTCTCGTACCAGAACATCTATAATCCACTCGTTCCGTAACATTGTGGAGATGTTCACGACGGCAACATGTCTTGCTAGACGTGATGGTTCCAAAATGAAACTTAGATAGATGTTGAAAATTATAGACATGGAATATGTTGGTTGTTCGAGCATATGGGTATTTTCTCCTAGATATCCCACCGTCATATGCAGTTGGTTTTGCTTGCATTAGAGTCCAGCGGGTCAGTCCAGATACGTATGGACTAAGTGCCATCGCATTATGCCTAATCAAGGTCATAATTCCTTCACTTCCCTGCATTTATTTAGGCATCAATCGCTCGGGAAAGCGGTGAGTATTAGTAGCGGTGGTATGTTGCTACGTTCCCAGTCACGAATGATGACTACAGTATAGATTTTAGCTTTAAAATCTAGAGATCCTAGACCACTATATATTTGATGTCTATAAGAGCTCTCGAGATTCACGATTGGTAATAGTCCCTTTGATGTATAACAACCATGCAACCATTTTCCCCTCCTCTTTCGTGGGCATTGCCTCGGCTCATTACTATAAAACTTTATTGAGTCTTATAACCCATACTGCAACGTCAGGTCTACACTATTTGTGGAGAGAATTAACTCCTGTTCATCTCTTATCCGGTTTTCCCCTGGCAGCACATTATCTCCAAAAAAGATTCATTGTAAGGCCGGCTTCAACAAATTGCTCTGTCTTTTTCTACATTTCTACCTTCTTCTTTCGCAGCAGTGATAAAACTCTTTACTTCTTGTCGATTCAGGTCTCCTACGAACTACTTAGGTATGTCCTTATAATACACCTTTATAACCTCATGTATGTTACATATACGTGAAAATGCCCACTGCATACCGATCCTCTTCTCGCTCGCAATATCCTTGAGATCTTAATACTCTAATAGATCCGCTTTACCAATATCGTACATTTCATACATTACCATTACGTCAGGCAGAAAAGAAGGTCAGAAAGTTTGATCAACAAATCATGTATAGGCTACCGCTGCAGGACCCCAATGTGCCACCCCTGCCGTACATGCCAGGGCTCGTTGTCCAGATCACAGAACACAGCCCTCCTCCTCCTTTCGGTGGAGTTTACGCCCCTTCCAAACATCTTTATTTACCAGACGACCTAAGCAATGATACACTACCAACCCAACAAGTACTTATATGCTCTCCTAAGGATGGAGAGTGGGTTTCTGACGCTGCTCCACGCAGTGGTATGCTTACAATAATGAAGATGATGTCTGTCGGCAAGGCCAGGGGCGCTCAGATCGTGGTCTGTAACGTTGAGCTTCGTGGCGAGACACCATATACAGCTGTTGCAAAGATCTACGACCCTTTATACTACCCTTGTTACGAGTATGGTTCCGATGTCGTTCGGAGTGCAGACTTGGACTACAGCCGGGAGGCAGATGCATATAAACATCTCCAGACCACCAAAGATCTGCAAAAGCCAGGCTTTGCGCCTGAATACTATGGATCATGGACATTTTATTTGAACTTAACACGACAAGGCGAAGAAGCATATAAGCGACCAGTTCGGCTGCTTTTAGTCGAGCATATTGCTGGGACCTCGATTTTAGATTTATATTCTAAGAATAGTGTGCATCCTGAGGCCGACCCGGATGCCTCCCATTTCGACGAAACATATCGCCTAGATGTCTTAGCTGAAATGCTCGAAGGCGTTTTAAAACAGTTACATTCAGGCCTCGATCAACGAGACTTCGCTCCAAGAAATATCATGCTCGTTCCGAGTCCTCTGGAAGCCGTGCTACCATTACCCGTGAGAGTGGTGCTTGTAGATTACAACATTGCTCAAGTGCGCGAGCACACCAGGTATGGGCGCCATTCCCATCAAAATCGTAATCTTCCAACAAATCCGGCCGAATATTTTCGATCATATCCACCCCAGGAATTTGAGCAGTGGATTCCTGCCAAGTGGTACTTAGACCGGGGACCTTGGGATGAGTGGCTTTTGACAAGATTTGGCGGCAAGCACGCGGATCGCTTTGCACCCATCAGAAATAAGCTCGAATTCACTAGCGACGGTTCTAATGTCGTTGATGAAACTGGCGGGGCATCGAGTTGAAATGGGAGCGCAAGGCTATATTGCCTTGTGTAGGCTGTAAGCTACCTTTCAAAAAGTTTAGAGATAAAACTCTATTCGTTCTATACAAAACGCGATCCCAGTTGTTGTATTAAGGCGCTAAGCCTCCCGCCCGCGGAAAAGAATAACAATTCCAAGGCTATGCTATAACCCTACAGTCATTCGCATGGTGATTAGTGGAAGCATGTAACAGTTTAGTCCGAGGAATGACCCAATGGTAAAGTGTCCGCAGATTAGGGATTGTTGCTGAGAATATTCCAACTGCTGGTTTTGCAACACCAACTATGTAAAGTGCTAATTGTCAATTTTATCAAGACATCCCTGGAGAAAGAAAGCCACTCATTTATTGATGTACTATCCTTAAACTGCCGTTTGTTGAGATTCCCGATCGATACGATATGGCGCGTTTTGTCATATGTGCTACCTCGATATTTAAGGTATCTGTATTTCTTCTAGTTATACATCCGACACCGCCACGTCCCAAAACACAATAAACCAAACATGCAACTCTGAGGCGGCAATGGCTATATGTTCGTTCATCTTGTAGGGGGGTAACTCTGTCCGATTACGTTACTTTTCCCTTGATCAACTGATTCTCCATTTGTTTTACTGATATTCATTCGCCTTAGATGGGCGGTAGCTGGATTATCTCCTTGATAATCAGGGGTACGTAATTATTCGGGCCACTTCAATACATATAAATAGAATTACCCAAATAATCAGGAAGACCTTAACTATTATCACATCCCAAAGTCCCCAGATCATCGTATTCCTCTGGCCATCGTGATTAGTAGAGTTTTGATGATGGAACAAGTAAGAATCAGCATAAATTCCACGGCATCAGACCGGCTTCTACAGAAGTGAACATGAAGATGCAAGTTGGGTTAACGTACAGGGAGGGAGCAGATATGAGGAAACTAGTTAACAAGTCACAGCTACAATATTTTGTGGGTTGAGCAGGACTTTAAATATACGAGTGGCTGAAACCTTTTAATTCAAGACGGTCATGAATCACCTAACGACTCTACTTAGCTCTAACTACTACCATAGCCGTAGATAAGTTGCTTTTCACTCCAGAACCTGTATATACTTTCAGCCTACAGTTTATATAGAATAGCTAATTCACTAGAGTGTTCGGCGTATTTGTCAATTCAATAGTTTCGAGCGTGGTGGAGAGTGTGATTTGCTATCATAGAATGTCCACTTATGATACAGGCAGTTACTCAGAGAGTTTATGTAACAATTGAAACTAGAGGATTGGAAATGTAGTAAGACATAACTACTAGCATAGTTGATACGACATAGGAGGATTCGCCCACCAAGCAGTGTATTGTGTCCATATCCTGCCCAAGCACCTCTAGCGGGGGGTTTGCTGATATGCCTCCGTTAGGAACCCAAGTAACGCTGCGCGCATCAAGTGCGACCCCCTGTCGTATTTTATCATGCTTAGTTCACAGTAATCCCCAACACCATTGATGATTCGATCCCTAAGCTTGCCGCGTGGGTCAAACTGTACAAAGCGAATTAAAATTAGATAATCCCAGTTAAAGAAGGCGACGTATTGAGTCGCATATTGTATCGCATAAGCAGAGGCTTGCTTCATTAACGTTTTTGAGTCGGCGCCGAACAAGGTACCACCGGCGTCTACTGCGAGTCGGACATGCTCGGAGACGGGAGAGGTCCGAGTGATCGTGCGGGCGGCTTGTCTGAATTCATGTCCAACGATGACTCCCCTGCTCTTAAATTCAACGACAGCCATATAACGCCACCTGTTGCCACGGTAGCGTTGGAACACTATGTCGCCGCGGACTGTATTCTCTCCTTTCTCCGAGAGACATCTTATTGAGCCAGCCAGGAGAGCAGACAAAGCTTGGTTGACTGGGTGCAAGAGGTATATAGCCGCGCCACGGACTACATCGCTCTCATTCTGGTGGCACATTGCATTCTCCCGCAAAGAGGTATACTCTGTGTCTAGCTCACGACCAACTCTCTCGACTGACTGAAGTCCAGAAAGTACCCAGGCCTCATGTGAGATTAGGACACAGAATCTGGGGGGGTCCGTCTGAAGTGTCGTTGTCCCAGATAGGTGGGCGTCACCACTCCTATCAGGGTCATACGACGGCAAAGCAGTTCTAAATGAGTGTCTAATCGTGACCGCGGCCATCTTCTGATTAGATAGTTGTCAGCATATCATAATAGTCAATAAATGCTCAGCAAATATATGAGCGCAAGGTATCGACTTACTTTAACGATATCTAATTACTTCAACTTGTGGGTTTGGACAGCGGAGAGGTAATTGGGTGAGGAGGTGCACAATGAATATAAGATGAAGTGCTTTGTATTCAACACTTTCTGCCAGAACGGCGACGGCGTTGGCTATTTAACTTGCTCTATGTGCTAACCAAATAATATCCAAGGGGAAAACCATTCAATCAGAGCCAGAGACCCAAGATTGTGGTCCAGCTGTTAGTAACGCTTGACGCTAGAAAGGTCATGTTGGTTTGTTTCTATATCGGCGCTTAGATAGCCGACACCGGTTCCTGGAGCCGACCAGTTAGAAAACCGACATATGAAGATCTTGAAGCCATTCGGCCGAAAAGATTTCTGTTGGTTTCAGAGGTTTTCGCGCACCAACAAGTGTATAATGCTCACCCTAACAACCGAGGTCGTACGGGTATCAAATGGCACACAACTGGCTTTTTCAAGCATAGTGGTGTGCCATTTGTTACCTGCACGACCTCGACAACACGCGTCTTGACCAATCGGGTTGGTGAATCTCTTCAATGCAAGTTGCTCCATTGCTGGTGAGGCTGAATTACAAAGGTCATAGCGGGCCCAAGAAAGTCCCAACAAAATTGACTCTAGACGATAATTATATGTCACAAGACAAAAAACAAGTACATGCCCCATTGCGAATGTTTCGAAACTGAGCAACTCTTTTTACAATAATTTTATATCAACCGGATTAGTTACTCTGTTTCAAGGTCATGGTAAGTATTGCCAGAAGCCAGGCTGGGAGGCTCATTTGATCATTGATACCAACGTCTCTTAATCCTTATTCTACCTTTGAATAGCTGAAAGCAATACCGTAAGCGCCTTGTCATTATTGTTGGTCAATTTGGTTGTGAGTTCGAAGTTACATTTCACAGGATGTTTGTTTTTAGCGTGAGCCCTGCATGCGGCGCTAAGCTAAAAGTAGAAGAATGTTGGATGCAACAGCAAAATAGGCGCGTGACTCCAAATATGCCTCTAAAGTTCCGTCCTAGCTTCGGCAAGCTTAGCTAGCAATACGGCACTTGTATCGGTATGTTGCGTGAAGCATTGGTAACCTAACTGACATCAAATCTTGTTAGGGGCCACTCATATACACAACTCCACTTTCATCCTTGCAAAACCCCCTCACAGCAAACGAGAAAGAGATTATAAGAAGGTGAGCTGGGATACTTGCACTTCCCACTATCCTAATCGATGGGAAATACTTGTGTGTTCAGTAACTTCTCATGCTATGACGTCATCTCCTCACGCTGGTTCGGCTAGTCACTCAATACCTTTTGCAACATCAATTTCAGTCAGCGAGCCTAACTAGACCCAACCTCATACTCTAGGTTACATATTACACGATTCTGCGAACCCACATACTGCAACAAATCCATCTTGGCAATACCGCACTTCATACACAGTCTTCCTAGCAGAAAAGAAGATTAGAAACCTTCTCATTCGGATACCATGGATAAATCGTTGCCACCACCGGACCCTGATCCGCCACACTTGCCGTACATGCCAGGGTTTGTCATGCACGTTACAGAGCATCAACCTCCTGCTCCGTTTGGTCCAGGAGGCTATCCACCTTCAGAACACCCTTATTCGACAGAAAGTTGGCTGGAAGATACGCCTCAAATCCAACAAGTACTGACGTGTCCTCCCTTGGATACGGAGTGGCCTTCTAATACCGCTCCCCGCAGCGGTGTGCTTACCATAACGAAGTTGATATCCGTCGGCGAGGCTAGAGGCGCTCAACTAGTGGCTTGTAACGTTCTCCTTAGTGGCCAAACGAGGCCGTACACGGCGATGGCCAAGATCTACGACTCCTTATACTACCCTTTTCGGAACACCCTTTACGGTCCACCGAATGACGTTGTTTGGAAGGCAGATATGGACTATAGCCGTGAGGCAGCTGCGTATAGACATCTCCAAACCACCGAACAGCAAAAATCGTCCTTCGCACCAAGATACTACGGATCTTGGACCTTCGATCTGGCCTTAATGTGGCAAGGCAAATTATATACGCGACCAATCCGGTTACTCTTAATCGAGCATATCACCGGGTCCTCCGTTCTAAGCTTGTATGCAAAGAACAGCCAAGTGCTTGATGATGCCAGCCCTAATGCTTTTCATTACGACGAAGCATACCGCCTGGACGTATTCGCCGAATTGCTTGAAGGCGTCCTGAGACAGTTACATACAGGGCTGAATCAAAAAGATTTCTCTCCAAGAAATGTCATGCTCGTTCCGAGCCCTCATGAAGCCATGCCGCCGTTGTCCATGCCTAGAGTAGTGCTCATCGATTACAACATTGCGGTCGTGTCTGAGCACACCAAGTATGGACGTCATCCACATCAAGATCTTAGTCTCCCAATGAACCCGGCGAAATTTTACTGGTCAGATCTACCGTTAGAGTTCCGGGGCTGGTTTCCCGCTAGATGGTATAAGCAGGATCGGAGATCTTACCAAGAGTGGCTTTTGTCAAGATTTGGGGGAAAGAATGCGAATCGCTTTGCACCCATACAGGATAAGCTCGAGTTTGACTGCAATAGTGCCTGAAGGAGTCTGCATTGTAGTTTAGTTCGTTTTAGTAGATCTTGTTCACCAATCAAGCATTAAAATCACGCTTTTGTCCAAGTCGGTTGATTAATTATATAGCTTTGACATGCAATAATAGTTCTCGCAGAGGTATAGAGTAGCGATCATGCACAGGGGGTGAACAGGTTGATGTTATGCAGCTAAACATCAAGCTCCGGCTGATGGGACGGTTAGATTTGCAGAATTTCTTTAGTTGGCAAACTTAGTACTATGGTCCCATGCTAAAGGACCTTCTTAAATGCAAGCCGCTCTCCACAGTTCGATATTTGGATCTTGAAGGAAGATTGACAGATGAGTCAGAATTGAAGTCGCCTAGATATGAAGACATATCTATCTCTATCTTAAAACAATCCCTGATTCTTACCATGGACGCGCACATTATCATGCTTGGGAGTAGTCAATAATCACTAAAATAGGGGTGAGCTGCCAACAACTCCGCCATCTATCTAAGCACAGCTTACGTGCTACCCCGTAGCAAGCCCGATCAAAAGGTCCCTATATCCTATGAACCTAGGTCTTATGAGAATTTGATGTGGCAAGAACGGGGACGTTGTTATTCTTCAGACGATATTACCGAAGTATACGCCTAATTGCCATCTGATAAAATTGTTACCTACCATATTTCATACCTTGGCAATTAAATGCGACTTACCCCTTGTCACCCTTGGGGTTTCCCCTCACTAGCACTTTACAGTGTAATGGTTGGCCATGCCGAGCTCCTGGGTTACATTGGAGATATGCGGGAATGGGGGGTTGTCCTTTTTCTAAGAAACCCTATCAGGCAACTGACTTAATGCGCACTGGGGGAGCATAATGCTTGGACCCAGCGTAGGACATAACAATATATCCATTCAGCCGTCACAGACTGGTTGTCGATGCTTTCCTAGACATAATTCTTGTATGGGAAATTTGCATGCGCATTTGGTTCTTATCCTTTTAGCTAGCTTTCGCTAAGGCAAATCTGTTATAATATGCGCCCGTACCAGGATGTAGTGACCTTGATACTTAACTAACCCCCAAGGCAGATAAGTAAGAAAATGGACAAGCTGAACGGCTGGTTCGAGCTAATGCGTAGCCTCCAAAGCTACGCCTACATAGAAGCTATGTCAAGAAGTGCAGTTCTGGTAGGCAGCGATCCTATCCAATTCCTGGGGCAAACCAGAGCCGACCGAGTCCACCGACAGGAAAATGGCCAAATATTGACCGGGGTTAGCGCCAGATTCGATTTCCGTCCCACGTCAGCATTCTTACTTTCTGCAGCTGGCCTGGCGTCTGATAGATTCGCATTGGCTACAGCCTGTCCATTTTCTCTAACATTAACATGATATCGTATGTATAATGGCAAATAATGCATTAATTATGCAGACAAATGGGAGTATCTAAACCTGCACTTTTAGTCCATTTTCAGATATTTAGACCCCGCTCTAAGAGGTTCATCCTTCGACTTCGAACTTTACTTGTCGACCCTTAAAGTGTATTTTGTTAAGAAATTTCCATCATTGCACACTTGTCCAATCCTTCACGGCAGCCGGGCTTACAATGTCAGGCTTAAATTGCCCACCTCCGACGTCTGACGGAGATGTATGGACAGAGAAGGCTTCCGTCATTCGGCAACTATACATATGCGAACGAAAGACGCTCAAGCAAGTAAAGGAGATACTTGAAAGGGAACATGAATTTCCGATTTTCTCGTACGGCCTAATCTTATCTCTCTTTCCACTGATTACAATTGACTTTTGGTCTCTAGTCTGTCGACTTATGAGACAACACTTCGCGATAAGCTCCGGCTACGGAAGAAGCTTAAGCGAACCCAGTGGCCGATTGTGTACCATCATTATCAAAACCGTGCCGGGAAAGCAACAGGGCTCTACCTCAACAGAGAAAGAATACCTTGGAACAAGGCTTGGAAGGAGATTCGGAGGTCAGGAGCTCGGTCAATATCCGATATTAGTGAGTTTGTATTCTCTTAGCTATTGCCGGATAATGAGTCGGCTTATACATATTAACAACGTAAAATTATCGTTACCTAATGATAGAGACAGGCCGGCCGGCTCCACTTCCAGAAGGTGTGGTGGTGCGAACACCATCTCCAGTGATACGACCTGTGTCACCAGCTCTCCCGGGACTTCGGGGTAGTCTGCACTCGGCATCCTTTCCGCTCGTTCAGACACTGCTCGTGGCACAGGATGAAACCTCAGGTATTGACTTCCAAAGCCAACCTCATGCGTCGAGTAAGCCCCTGACATCAATAACCGCAATGGCTTTTATCTGCTAATATAATATCTAGCCATTCTACCAAACTGCGGCTGTCTTCATGACATTCCTTTAGTGCAATACACGAGCCAGACGGCTAGCGAGGCTGCGCCCACGACCAGAGCGCACAATTTTGACACATCATTCTACCGTAGCTTCCTCCAAACGACTCCCTGGAATCAAATCAACAAGAAAATACGCTGTAAGGAACTTAATATCACGCTGCTTCTAGTATACTTACGAAAAGGTAGCTCTCTTCGGCGATATAGCACAGCTCTTAGATCTTCAGGGCTCTAGTAACGGCCGTCTGTTTGATGGCGATATTACGGCGAACTTCGCATATTTCTCACCTAGTTCGCTAGCTCGTGGTGTGAACCTGCCCGATGCAATACCTATGCAGCTCTTTAGTGGCGATTCGGAAGTACCTACCCTGAACTTCAGCTCATACCATTTCCTCACTCAATTTTTGCATCTTCTTTCCAATCAGGCGGACATGTTGAATTTATATGTTGAGGATAGGCACGTTTTGAAAATTTTTGACATTATTTTCGGCCTGTCACCCAATGGCCTTCTATTGAAATTGTTCGAAAGTGATCTTCCGACTATGAGAGCTGCTTGGGAAGCATCAGTGCCCCTCGCCTTCCGCATCGGCCATAAACGTGCCTTCTCTCTGTTAATGGAAATCGGTCTTCGACATCCCGACCGGATTCTTGTTAATGGATATACGTACTTGTCTCAGGCTGCATCGATGGGTTGCATTGTCATTGTTAGAGGTCTACTGGGGATTAGAGTGCGCGCGGACGATGCATTCCTAAAGAACACAATAACGGAACGAACACTTGAGCCTGCTATTCTTGAAGCTTCTATCGCAGGACATTTGGACTGTGTCAAAGAGCTAATCCAAGATTGCGACGTCAATCGTAACATAAACTACTCGAGTGGTGCATCAAATTTCGACATTTTCCTTACGACAATGATGCGGCGGCAAATTTTGCGCCTCCGCTGGTCATCGATGAACGGCCTTACTAAAAATTTTGAAACCATCTATACCGATCTTCAGTCAGGCGTAAACAGTCCGGTTCTCGACCTTTTTCTCGACAACGGGGCGAATGTTGACCTGCCTTGGAGGGGGATCTCGCTCTGGGAGGAAAGCTTTGGCAGGCTTATATCCCGTCTGCATCATAGAAATGATATCCCAATGCAATGGAAACTCACCCTATTAGAGCAGTCCTTTTATTGGGACATCAAGCTTTATGACAGACTGAAAGCGTACAGTGTTAAGGAGAAGATAGAGACCACTCGCATAGGCATCTGTCTTTCGGTGAAGCGAGGCACGGCATTTCTCCAATCCTATTTGGATTCTCGACCTCCACAGCATCCAGCTGACAGGAATAAACTACTGGAGCTAGTATTAGCCGAACAATTCTTTCGAGAGGACATTGATCTGGAAACTTTTCGAGGACTTATCGAATTCGGCGTGGATATAAATCTCCCACATCTTCAATTCGGTTTTGGCGCGAGCCACAGTTCGCTTCTCCTCTGCAATCTAGTAGTAAAATCCCGCTTGAATGGGTTTACCAGAGAGTTTTCCGCCCTTATCGCTTTACTGGTCGGAAGAGGAGCTGTCATGGACGCTGAAGTTATAGGCGCTGCCGTTGCTGAGGCTGGCCTCGGCGTCTTGCCAGAACTTGCAGCGCATGGAGCAAATATAAAGTCACAAGGCGGTCTCGCCTTGGGCACGGCTGCTCGTTTTAACAACTTCGAAGCTGTATCGTGGCTGTTGCAGGTTGGTGTGGATATAAACGCCAACGTGTGCATAAAAACATGGACTATGCCACGTGCAGTCATCGCGATTGCATGTGACCCGAACTTTGAACAGCTTTACGAAAAAGTATATCTCGATAAACATACCCACCAAGACATAGCGAATAGCGAAATGTTAAGATACTTAATTCTCCGTGGTGCAAAGCTAAGACTCAATTCAGAATCCTCCAGCCGCTTTCAAATTTTAAAGGCCGTTCTTGATTCCCATGGTCGGTATGACTCATTGGTAGCTACAATGGAACTGCTTTTGAAATTCGTCGCTATTCCCGAGGACCTAGCAACTACAGACGAAACTTTATTGGAAATATGCGTGGCCAGAGGACCACCCAGACTCGCATATCGTAATTTTGCAGAAGATCGCCGGCCGAGATTGGTCGTCTATGAATTGCTGCTGTCGTTAGGGTGCCCCATTTCGCGTGAGTCTGGGCTTTCGTTTTATATCCTTTATGGTGGCCGGCATGAGGTGATTCACAAAGTCCTGGATGCTGGCGCCGACGTCAACGCATACTCCAAGAGTCGGACTTACCCTCTTCAAAGTGCGGCCATGAGGGGAGATCTTGAACTGGTAATGCAACTGTTGCAGAGGGGTGCGGTTATAAACCAGCCCGCTCTGGGCCTTGGAGGACGAACAGCTCTCCAGGGTGCTTGCGAGTGGTCAACTCGATCCAGAGAAGAACGAGCCCGTAAAATGGATTTGATAAGACTCCTGATCAATCTAGGTGCGGACGTTAATTCCCCAGCAGCTCACAACTGGGGTATGACTGCGCTACAGATTGCCGCTACTCACGGTGATATGGAGCTATCTCTAATTCTACTTGAGCATGGGGCCAATCCCAACGCTCCTCCTGCCGGTCGTGGGGGATATTGTGCCTTGGACGCAGCAGCCCAACAAGGACGGCTAGATATGGTAGACTTATTACTAAGCGCGGCCGCTCATAGCTATCACCGCGGACAAAGTGGCTACGATGGAGCAATTAAGTTAGCCACTCAGAGGGGTCATTTTGCAGTTGTTGATATAATACGGGAGCACACTAGGTTGTTTGGAAATTGTATAATTGAGGACTCGAACGACGATAAGTACTCTCCGTCAGAAATAGAGCGTTGTCGACTACACCTGTCGTTGGAAGGGGTCTAGAGTTTAGTTATAGACTTGCTTCAAACAACCTTTTTTAAAACTATCGATAGCAATAAGTTCGAGGAATAATGATTTGCTTAAGAACCCTTTAGTTATTTTTGCCATTTATGTGTTTCATATATCAGAACTGACAATTGAAAATGAGATATTGGTGCATAGATATAGGACGGGTTGAGCAAAGTCAGCTCCACCCACGAGTACGGCTTATTAGGATACACATTAGGTTTGCAACGACTCCATATAGTACACGGAATAGCCCCAGGTAGGGGAATGCAACTACCCGCCTACTAGTGCTTGGTCGGCAATATCGTGTAACTAATCTGCAGATCGGGGTTTGAAATAATTCAGTTACTCGTGTTTGCTAGATACTACGAAACGGACCTGAATTATCTAGGCAAGTAAATACGAAGCTGTTCGTGTATATATAAACCTAGGTTCGCCGCGGAGGGCAAAAGAGGAAAGCAGATTTGTATGCCCAAGAAGATTATCGCAATATTGGATACCCTTTAAAAGCCCTAGATACTAGCCCTTGTGACACCATACAACGATACTGATGTTATAAATTCGCCTTCTTATCTCAAAATACGTTATCTTTTCATAGAGTACTATTTAGCCGCGTCCATCGTGACCTAAGAGCAAACCCTAATTGTAGCATAAATACTACAACAACTAAGACGAATAAGATAAAAAATACCGCAGCAATCACAATTATGACTGCTACAGAGAACCCCGTGCTGGCTTGGGCAAACGCCGGCCATGTATTATCTCCCTGTGCCGCCAGCACAACCTGCATCGCAGATAGGATGAGCGATAACGCCGCGAAGATGAAGAGCAGGAAGGGCCCGAGTCCGTAAATGTACTGTCTAGTTTCTTGGTAATGTTCTTCATAGAAGAACCTATGGAATATACCCTCTCGTTTCTCTATAGTCCTTGGCTGAAGGAGTCTGACGGCCCAGTTCAGCCTGGTGAGACGAATCTGGCCGAACTCCCATCGCAATGACACCTGGTCATCTTCCACAGCCCGAAAATTTTTCATGAACCTCTCGAATTCACTGTGAAGGAGTGTTTCAGATGGCGGGATGAGATCCTCCTTCTGAGCTATATGGAAGTCGGAGCGGTGCCGAATCAGGTGGGCGTAGGTTCTCATAAACCCAAGGGCGTGGGGCCTGACAGAGTTACCAGGCGGGAGATGCCGCTCCCAAAAGTCCGAGCTAAGCAAATAGCTTGGCAAAGGCTTAATGTAGACCACATCTGAGTCCCACACAAGGTGGAGGCGAGTGTGTTCGCTGATTGTGACGGTGCGCCGCTTGCGGATGTGGAGGTGAAGAGGGTCAATATGAGAACTACACTTCCGGGAGAACAAATCAAGTTGGGGATACAGAGCGTCGATGAGAGCGCAGGAGAACTCGCCCACTAGGTTGCCGGAAGCATCGGACGGAATTGTTCGGTCTGTGAGTTTGCTGAATATGTCGTCGTCCGGGGGAAATGGGCATCCGTTATTTTGGGCCATGACTTCCTATTACGGGCCATGTAAGAAGGTAGGAGGGGCACGAGGACCCCACCACACGATTCTCAGCATCTTAAGTTATCAATGGGCGTAGTCAACTGCCCAATTAAGGGAGTTTAAATCGACAAGGCACACGGTTATCCCGTTGCGGGAAATTGAGCCCGTTTTCATAACGTTAGATTTGGAAAACCTCCGGCCGTAACAAACAATTAGATTTCTTGGGCTGTGTGGCCTAATCAGTGGTTCTACAGGCCTACAGGGATCCACCGCACAACTTAACCATCTACATCACACCTTCGTTGGGCAGAAAACGCGTAGTTTTCGTCTCGAGATTTACCCGCCCGCCTCCCTAACACTAGATAGATAAGTAGATAGCTAGATAGCTTGTGTTTTTGTTTGTTTTGTTTTGTTTTGTTTTTTTAGCTTTGGGCAGGTATTAGCTTGCCCGCGATACGTTTAAACGCCGTAAACACCTCGCCGATTCGCCGGCTGAAGTGCGCGGGCTAGCCGCACTATATTACTACCTATTTTGCCCTGAAGTATGCTGTAGAAACCTGTTAAATTTTACACTTTGGCATGCTTCCAAAAAAAAGTCCCATCGCGCGGGAACTATTTCGTCCTCGTGCTAATTACTGGCATGTTGCCTTGCCCAAGCGCCCAAAGCGTTGCTTAGCACGGGTACTTGCTAAGCCACCCTTGTTTAGGGGTAGGTGAGCAGAGCGAGTCGGCCGAAACACCACAGTCGCCTTCAATTCAATCAATTAATAAGATAAAAAAATCTGAAGAAGAATTTCGAGACACTTAGGTATGACCTAGGCTTCAACTTCTACCAGCTTCAACTGTATGATCTTTATATTTCAATGCGCATTGCTATCAATGATTGAAGTTGCAGAGTTTTGGTGGTAGGTATATAGCACGTTGTCTCCCGTTTCGGCCGAAGATTTTGAGCCTTCAATGCAAAGGCAGGGGGCGGCATGACCAAGTACCCCGTTGCGCAGTTCATATAGCAACGACGCTCGGACAAGTGAACGCGTTGTGAAGTCCGATAGATGAAGATGTTCTCGATGGCCGCCTATTATTTAACTCAACAATGTATTTTACAGATTCACCGATCATTTATGTTTTATCACTAATACTGAATTACCACTTGTTTCATAAGTCATCATGGCCTCTTTAAATATCCTCATTGTAGGAGGTGGTATTGCGGGCCCGGCCGCCGCCTACTGGTTATCGCGCATTCCCGGTGCCAAAATCACACTTATTGAACGCTCACCAAAAATGAGAGCCACAGGTCAACAACTAGACATTCGTGTCGCAGGCGTGGATATTATGAAGAAAATGGGCATCGAGCCTGCTGTGCGAGCCGTACGTTGCAAGGAACCTGGCACACAGTTCATCGACACGGATGGAAACACGAAGGCTTACTTTCCAGCCGCTGAGCATGGCAGCGGAAGCCAGAGCCTGACTTCAGACTATGAGATCATGCGAGGCGATCTGGTGAAGATCTTATACAGTCTCACTGAAAACAACCCGAATGTGCGACACGTATACAACACAATGGTTCAGGACTTCACTCAGGACGACGAGAGCGACCCCAATGCCAAAGTCCATGTAACTTTCTCAGACGGCCGCCAGGAGGATTACGACCTCGTGCTTGCCTCTGATGGGACCGGTTCAAAAACGCGCAAGATTATGCTCGGCCCTGACGCCCCTGATCCGCGGCACAGGACCGGGGGCTACATTGCTTACTTCAGCATGCTCTCGCAGCCCGGAGACTCAGATAGAGCAACAACTTGTCAGTTACCTGGGTCTCGCATGGCCCGCGTAGTCATGACTCGAAAGGACTGTCCCGAGTTTACACGTATCTACTTGATGCCGACCCAGCGGGATGAAGCTGTCGACGCTGCACTGAAGACTGGGGACCTAGCGGCCTTGAAGAAAGCATTGGCCGATATATTCGAAGACGGTGCGTGGGAAACTAAGCGGTTCATAGAGGCATTACTCCACGCACCCGAAGCAGACGACCTATACTGCACGCCGTACGAAGAGGTCCGTCTTCCCGAGGGGTCTTGGTCGAAAGGCCGAGTTATTCTGCTCGGTGACGCAGCGCATTCCGGCACAGCGAATGGTTATGGAACTTCATGGGGTCTAATAGGGCCATATCTCCTAGCTGGTGAGCTCGCGACTTTATACGAGAAGGACAAGTCATTGCCCACCGCGTCTATTATACAGGCGGCGAAGAATTATGAGAAAATCTGGCGGCCAATAGCTCTTGCAGGCCATGGAGGAAGTGAGTGGCTTGGGTCTATGCTACCTCCCCGATCAGCCCTCGGTATTGGCATCGCCAACTGGCTTGTTGGGGTAGCAGCGTATCTCAGACTCGATAAGTATATCGGGATTGATGGGACGGTCGGGAAGTGGAAGCTCCCAGACTATCCCATTCTAAGTCAAGACCAGGGATTTGACTAATCAGGATATTTAGTCATTATCCCATTTTTGTGTTTAATTGCACCAATCCACCCCTCTCTTCCGTTAAGCCGAGATTAGATACCCCTCTCCTTCCTACGAGTAAAGAATGTTATCAATGACGATATTCATGTTTTTGCCCCGTGGCAGAGTCTACAAGATCGTATATAGCAGTTACCATAAATGAATAAATCAGTTTCTCCAAAAGCGCTTCTGAGAGATCATTGACCAACTCAATTGTCAGCTTCCAGCAAAATCTTCAATCAAATTTCATAAGACAGAAACAACCATCACTAACTACGTTAAACCTTAGGCAATTCCAACACGGGGCTGGTTGGGTATTACCTCGGACACCTCGTTACCAAGCGAGATCCAAAGAATCCAGCAAAGAGGATTCAGCTTGGCCGCGACGCATGCTAAGATTGCGTACCCGTGTTTTTCCTTGTACCAAGTATCAAACGCCATTTTCCAGCAAGACGAACAAAGTAGTCACCACAATCTTAGTCACCACAATCTCGCATGTATCGCCATTATCAATAAAGCCTGACCTTACAGCCTCATCAATTTTGCTTTGAATGTGAGCAATCCGACATGCAATGTCCCGCGTGTCTTCGGCCTCTTCCCCGAGCGTTTCTTGCTGCCTTTCAAGAACTCGTTGGTACCAGCTTAATGCCTTGCTGTATTTACCTTGATGTTGGAACACGAGGGCAATACGGTACATAGCGTATAATGTATCTCCATGCTTGTCTCCAAGTGCTTCTTGCTGCTTAGCAAGGGTTTGTTGGAACCAGTTTAATGATTCATCGTATTTGCCTTGATTGCGAAGCACTAAAGCAATACCGAACATAGTATATAATGCAGCTTCATGCTTGTCGCCAAGTGCTTCTTGCTGCCCAGCAAGAGTTCGTTGGTACCAGCTTAATGCCTTGCTGTATTTACCTTGATCATGAAGCACTGAAGCAATACCGAATAGAGTATCTAAGGTATCTTTATGCTTGTCGCCAAGTGCTTCTTGCCGCCTAGCAAGGGTCTGTTGGTACCAGCTTAATGATTCGTCATATCTGCCTTGATTATGAAGCACTGAAGCAATACCGAATAGAGTATCTAAGGTATCTTTATGCTTGTCTCCAAGTGCTTCTTGCCGCCCAGCAAGGGTTTGTTGGAGCCAGCTTAATGATTCGTTATATCTGCCTTGATCGTGAAGCACTAAAGCAATACCGAGCATAGTATTTAATGTAGCTTCATGCTTTTCTCCAAGAATCTTTTGTTGCTTAGCAAGGGTCCGTTGGTACCAACTTAATGCTTCGTCGTATCTACCTTGGCCAGCAAATATGACTGCAGTATTATATGAAACTATTATCATTAGTTGGCTGTCGTCTCCGAAAGATTTTCGTAGTCCAGAAAGCAATTGTTGGCGGTAAATTGATGCTTCGCTGTGTTTGCCTTGGCTGTTGAGCACCATAGCAATATTCTCTAATGTTTTTATTGTACGTCCATCTTGTTCTCCCAGCGTTTCTTGTCGCCCAGCAAGAACTCGTTGATACCAATATAATGCTTCATCATATTTGCCTTGTTTGACGAGGATGTCCGCAGTTTTAAACAGAGCTGACAGCGTTCTCTCGTGGGTTTTTCCGTATTTTCTTTCTAGTCCAGGAAGGAGTCGTTGGCGCCAATGTGAGGCTTCGTCGTCGAATCTTTCTTGCCTATCGAAGAAAGCAACAATGTTTTCCACAACATTTCTTGTCAATATGTCATCATCCCCCAATATCTTCTGTCGGCCAGCATGGGCTTCCAACAATAACCGTAGCGCCGTGGCAATATCTCCTCTCGCTGCCGATGAAAGTGCGAGACCTTTTGTCGCGCCAAATGTCGAGTGGTGCCCCTTACCAAGTACCTTTCTCCGAGATACACGAAGCCAGTTGTACCAATCTGAAGCGTCGTCGTATCGACCCCGAGAATACATCACATGCGCTAAATTGCCGGCGATTTCCAGAGTTTTCGGGTGTTCACTATGCAAGTTTTTGCGCGCCTCGTCGAATGCCCATCGGTACATTTTCTCTGTGTTTTGATAGAGTCCCTGATTCCAGTATACGTGACCAAGCTCATTGGCCAATTTCCATCTAATGATTGGCCCATATTCCGAAACCAGATAGCGACGAAAGGATATGTGAATGTCACTAATGATTCCCCAGCCCCATAGATACCATCCCTCAACAACGTCATACAAAGTGGATGATAGGCTCTGCTTAATCGAGTTCGGAGGCGGTAGGACGTTAAATTGCATTGTAGAGGAGTCTAGAAACCTCTTCATATTCTCGATGGCGATATCGAGATGAGGAATTATACGTGACTCGAAATATATGTAGTTGTTAGGCTCTTTTTCCAATTTAAAACGTATCGCACGATAAAGGAGCTGAACGGCATCTTCTGCTAATCGCTGCTGCATGTCCAGGGTCAAACGTTCCCGCGCCCAAACTTGGACCAAAGGATGGATGGAGAACGCGTCGTGTGCACCTCTGAACCTCACCAATGAATATGACGATAACTTAGAAGCTATTTCACTGAAGGTTGTGTCTAGAAAAAGATTAGAACAACAGTTTTCTTTACAGGTTCCTTTAACAAAACCTGAACTCACCATTGGAAGGCAGCTTGTGACCAAGGCTAAATATTTCTTCGAAAATGTCACTCTCGGCGAGGAACCCACACAGTAGAAGCAGTTCAGATGCCTTAAGACTCTCCTTTTTGATGGCATCAAAAGACACTTCCCATGTTGTCAAAACAGTATCATTCCGGCTACTCCAAGCCACAGAGGACCGCTTATATTGTAGGACCATTTTGGCATTCCTTCGATATGAGTCGAGGTAATCTTCCAAAGCACGAAGATAAGATTTAGGTTCGTCAGAAATGCGTAGTGAAAGATACGCCCCAGCTTGTTCAATGGCAAGTGGGAAATATTCCAGCAACTCCAATAGCTTAAACGCCAGTTGCCGTTCTACATTGGATCAAAACCAGTGCACCAAATAGGAAGGGGTTAGGCGCATACCGTTAGGGGTATGATCCCTACGCAATCCCGATATATTCGCTAAGAATTGCAAACCTTCTTCTGCCTTCATTTCTGGAACTTCTATGGTAGTTCCATAGCTTGAAAACCCTCGTCGCCGACTCGTGATGAGGATGTTTCCCCCAGTTGTCCTTGGGATATAGTCTGTGATGTGAAACGCTTCTAGATCGTCAAGATTGTCGAAGATGAGTAGCCACTCTTTATTTAGTTTTTCTGCAAACCATTTTTTCATTGCCTCCACAGCTTCCGATATACGTTCGTCTGAAGTTGAGTTGAGTCCTTTTTCATCGAACGGTCCTTTAACGCCGAGCCTGGTGGCAACAATATCAAAAGTCGCCGGTTCGACTGCAACCCTGACATAATGTCTGAAGACTCGATTTGCAATTCGCAAGAAGCTACGGCGCACAGAGTTCTCTGTAGCGCAATCAATCCAAAAAATTGAGCTATAACTATCTTGATGCAAGTAAGCGTACTCAACAGCGAGCTCTGTCTTACCTATTCCCCCGATTCCCTGTAGAATTACAACCTCGGGCGAACTGTGTTTCTTGTAATGACCCAGGGATTCATGTACGCGTTCTAGGATATCGACTCGGCCAGTAAACTTATCATTTCTGAATAAATCTAATTGGAACGGGATATCATATTCTCCGGAATTGGTATCTGGATAATCAGGAACTCTTACAGCTCCACGATTCCGCCCGAAATTCTCTAAACGACGAAAATAAGTATATGTCAAGCATTGCAATTCGGTGTCTTGTCCATTGCCCAAAGCCAAAACACTTACTTTCAGCTATTGCAGCTTGAAATGCTTTAGCAAACTCCGTTGAAAAGCGCCGAAAACTTGGATCTGTGATCGATTTGAACTTATTGAGTCCACGGTGGTCCGTGTCAAGCTTTACAACCTCTCCATGGAAAGATCTTCCAGATTTCCGATCGACTGTCTACTTTACAATTAACCCCTATGAACAGAGATGTAACTCCATAAACTCACTGGTCCTAGGGCGAATCTCCAAAATTTCTCCGGTCTCATCTCCTGGAAGTCACAAATGTAAGGTGGAGGGGTGAGATGCAATTGAGAATGCGCGTAGATATCATGAAACTTTTTTTCTAGGCTGTTGAGATGTTCGGAATCTGGAGCCATATACTCAAGCATTGTTGGAGATGAGCCGCGCCAATACGCCGTGCAGGAGAGAAGAGATGCAACAAATGCGGACCCAGTCCCGCTATGAGGGGCGCCGAGAAACAAGATTCCTCTTGTCATTGCCCCAATAGGACTAGACCGCAATTTTGCGAGAATGAGAGCCTAGGTTCCATTAGCCCAATCACAACAGTTGCTAAGGGGCTAAATGCCTGTTTCAAAAGCAGCCCGCCAAAGCTATGTGCTATAAATATAATCGGGCGATGTCGGCCGCTCTGTACGGGTTAATACTTCGAGTCATAAGTTGCTCGGATAACGGACATGTACCTTGTAGACGCTCTCGACGTCTTTAAGAATCATTTCCGCGTGGTCCTCAAAGCTTGCATCAGCCGTATTTGCATCCCACCGAGTTTGATGATTCACCATCACAATCCTGATATTGGCAAAGCCTTGTTCTTTCGGCAAAACGTCTTTTAGCCAACGCGTCTCTGTTGAGTTATCCCTGTATGTCCAGGCACTATCAGGGTTTGAACCAAGTCCATGAATTGCAAAGACACTGTATTTCACTGGTCAGTAGCAAGAAACAGACTACCATTTCGTGTTATCATACTCAACAACGGCGTTGTCACCTGCATCATACAGTATATCGACGTGGTTCAGCGACGGATGCTCTAAGTATGTAGTCCAAAGATCCATCGGGGTAAAGAAAACGTGAGCTGGTGTAAGAAAGTAGCACCAAACCAATAAGCAGAGGAAAAGCGACCGAGGAATTAACGGAAACCATACAAACGGCCACCAAACCCAGAATAGACGGGTGACAAAGAAGCTAACCGAAGTGACAGCGTAGTAGAGATTATTGCGAGCAGGAAACGCTAGAACAAAGCCCCAGAAAGCTATTTCATACCACGAAGGTGTCTTCAACCGAATATCAAACGTCTTCCCAATTCGTTTAGCCGTTTGGATCTGCCCAGAGCCTGAATAGTCCTCCTTCGAGGGTAAAAGCCCGACAACATTTTCCCGTGTCCGCGGCCCCATGACTTCAGAACTGTAAAGGCGATAGAAGGGGTATATCTCCTCTTTAGTCACTGGAACTGTGTTTGGTTGGAAAGGATATATCAGACTCCTTGAAAGGGTACGCGCCCATTTGCAGCAAAGATAAGGTAATGGAGGTTCACAATGAAATTTTGGCGTAGTTCATTCAAAACGAACAATCTCTGCGTACGAAGTTGCTTGCTTTAATATCGTGCTTAGCGGACACAGACTATCATAACACCGATGTAATGGGTATTTTGTATAAGAAAAGATAGAATAGTCATGCCAGAGGTTATCCCCCATTAATGCCCCTCGTTGCCGTAATTTCTGCACTTGCAGCCTGCTTATTTCCATTGCCGACAGGCGGGGACTCTAATGAAATCATACTGTTGCATCAAGCTTATCAGGTCCTGGAAAAATCTCTTTGTTTGCATGAACCGTATACTACCAAAGTATAGGATAACAATCAGGTGTAGTGTGGTGGTCTACTGCTGTTGATTGGCTACGAACGTTACTCAGCATGCCCAAGTTGCCCCTCGTGATATTATTCAAGCGTCACCCTAACCAGGTTTGAAATGTCATTTTCAACGCTTTTTGCCTCACGATTCTGACCGCTCAGTCTTTCCCGAGATTCTGAAATTCCCTTTGCGATAATATGATCCATTTACGGGTAGGCTAAACTGGTTAATCGATCAACCAATTGCAATACTAATCCTGTCCATGTCGAAATATCAAAATGAAACAAAATATTAGCTAGCCGCCCAATCCTAGAGTCTGCAGTCGTTCGAGTGTATTTTGAGCAAGTAGCTACGAATCGTACATCGTGCCCTATCTAAACCCTTGCGCCTCATGCAGGGTGCCTCCCAATCTCCCCTACCCCTGTGCCTTTTCAACTTTCTCTCTCATGAAGAGATTTGGTATTTGCTATCGTCGCCACCGAGAACGACAACCCAGTTACGGAACTGGTGAGCTCCACAAGGGAGACGGAAAGGGTTGGTTGAGCTGGATTTGATGAGTCCCGTCACTCTGCGGAGAAGAATGAGGATATAGACGCGCTAGAACAAACATCTAATAATGTAGGGAAATGTGCATTTTCGGTGAGTACACATGATGCATGCATCAAGTGACGGGAGGGGCTGTACTGATAACTAAGCACTTGAATGCTTATCAGCAATTCCCATGACTAAAGCTCCAAATTTAGGCCCCAGCGTCTCATTATGCAGTTTTGACTGTTAAAGGCTAAGGCAGTTGTCTATGAGGGGAGCTGTCGCGGCTCTGAGGTTCCGTAATGTAGCTATTTCAAGCAGAAATGTATCGACTAGGGAGAGCGCCAGATCGCGGTAACATTTCAGTGTTAATCTAAAGGTCATGTGTCTTCAATATTGATTCCTGTCTCCTATTTTCCATTACTTTGCCGTAGAGAGAAAGGCGAGTGCACTATATACATACCTCACGGAGCCCAACCGCAAAAGAAATGCAATTCGAGACCAGACACTCCCTGCGCCAGCTACTAAAAGAGGGCACTGCGGCTATTGGTAGAACGAAGGTAATCAGATTCATCCCTAGATTCGTGGGTATAAGTAAAAGGCGAAAAGCGCTTTCGCGCTCGAAGGAAACTTAAACCTTAAGCACCCTTAGACCCAAAGAGTATTATTAGCTGAATTGAACTATTACCTGTTCCAAGCCCTTGAGCACAAGCACTTGTCACATAGGAGTCGCTGCAGATGCTTGGGCAGTTAGAATTCCTTCCAAACGTTAAAGACAATCATCATCATCATCTTTGTGTTAAGCTATAGTGAGATATGCTTTTCTTTTTATGAATAAATAAAGTTATCTATAGTAATGTTTATAATTTTACTACCTGATGAAATTTTTAAGATGCGACTTGCGTAACAATTAAACACTGTTGCATAATTTTGATCGTCATAGTAGCGGTTGTAAATATTATGAATCAATTCTTTAGCAATCTTTCCATATAGGGGTGCATAAGCTATCCTCATCCAGACAGTAGGTACCTGCTATGTTTTATTAAAGGTTTATTTCATTCCTTTCACGTGAACTATAGTCTTAGTAACAAATATCCAAACTCGTCTTTGAACATGATATATAAATGAAAGTGAAGCCTTGAGGGGAAACTATCCAATATAGATGCAGCTAAGGCAGGTACTTAATGAGTTTCAAGAACGCCACAAGGGAATATTGTATGAGACTACCCCTTACAGCGTGATCTGTGTCAACCATTCTTTTATTCATTTGATATCAGTGTTCTGGTCATAATCATACTTAGGTCGCTCGGTACGGGTTTCTTTACATAGTCATTACCTAAATAGCCATTTGTCACTGAACCAAAGTGCCGCTGCCTATCTATGAGGCTGCCTGCCAGGGCAATATTCTAATCCAGATCGCCTTGCAGAAACGAACCTAGTTGTCAATATAAGCAGATCTCTTACCGCTGGCATATTGGATGCTCGAACCGTCACGATAATTAATGTCAGCCTTCATATATATTTGGCTAGGATACAGCAGTCGAATCTGAGGGATCAAAGTCATAACAAGATGAGGTTCGGCGCTACTGCTTAATCATCGAGCCAATAAACAATCCAAGCGCTGTGAGGGACAGAGCTAGCGGCGTCGTGGCGTTTTGGATATCGCCCGTAATGATGCCAAACGAATACAAGAAACAAAACCCAATGAAAGGCACTAGGCTGAGCACGATGTATAAACCCGTCATGAGAGCCGAGCGTCGTTCACGAACATAGATCCCCCAGAAGTCCTCCCGTTCGTTCGTGCGTTTGTTGAAGTTCCAGAATCGTTGCGGAATGCGATTGACCGTGTCTGTGGCGAGATCGTCATCATCCGCAGTGTGCAGGGGCAGCCATCGAGGCTGTTGTTGTCGAGAGACGTACTGGAAAATATCCTTGAATTCTTCCGGCGATATCGGTGGCTCCCAAGAGGTAGGCGAATAGAAGTACTGCTTGAGCCTCAGATCTGGGAGACCATATCCACGGTGTGCGTAAGCGTTGCGGCGGTACTTCTCGAACTAATCGAGCGTGTTGTTAGTCATGCCAGCTCGTTTGAGGCAGATTCAGCGGCAGCAAGTAGACAACAATCGATTGATAAGATGTCTGTGCGCCTCATTATCACATCATGACGGTGGCCTACCTTAGCAAAGTCGCAGTGTGAGAATCCATATGGAGACAACCATGAGGACCAGAACCCCTTTCGCCGCAAGTAAGCCGAGCGGAGCTCCGAACCGAAATCCGCCGTGTCCAGGTGGAGGGATGGTAGCTCGTCTAACGTATTTCGCCCGAATTGGGTTACGAGGAAAATAAATCTAGCTTGCACTGGCCATTGACCAGCCGTTTGGTGCGCATACAAAGGCAGAGAAGTATGTGTATTTCCAGTCCCTCCGCTCGCTCCGCGGTCAGGTAGGATGGGAGGACCTTTTGAAGATGAACCCTTCCCCGTCGACACCGTGGCTTGGGCCGGATTCCACGTCGGAGGTGGGACCGCGGGAAGGGCAGAACTGTTAGCAAGAGGAAACTTTCTGGCGAGCAAAGCGAGATACTGAGCAAATTCTTCTGGAACAGCCTCCCATCGAGCATCACCACACGACTAGTGAGAGTGTGATTCCGAATTAGCCATCTATTCACCTCTTATGTTCTTTGCTCTACTCGGATATCTCGTATTCGAGCGACTGCCCAGGAAAATGGGCGTAGAAGTTGGGCACTTACGCAAGTCCATCCGAGCCTTGATTCTCCAGGACCAAGTTTCGGCCTGGGTCTCTTCAATGGCCACCAATTCCATTCTTCCCCCGTTAAAGATTCAAAACCTAATTGAAACCGCTCGAATCGTGATAGTTTATTCTCACCATCAATGAACAAGCCATCAGGTTTCGAGTAGTGGAGTTCCGAGATGACTAGGCACATCCTCGGCCGCATCACGTCCCAGTGCTCGAGGTCGTCGGACTCACGACGCTTTTCTCTAAGCAACCTTTCTACAAACTTGGTTGCCCGAGAGCGAAACGATGGGTATGCAAGGTCGGTCAGTCTTTTAATCATTTGCTCGAAGGCTTTGCTAGAACGAATGAAAGCGGAGATAGAATGGAATTGGACGTCCACTTCGAAATGGTCCTCGGCTTTGTTCTCAACCTCTTCGTCTTCTGAGTCTTCCCGATCTTGGTTCAGTGTTTCTTCTTTTTCAACAACCCCCTCGGGCTGTTCTTCCAAAGGGTTATGCTCGAGTTCGATGGGTTTCAAGGTTTTCTCGGCAACGCTCGCCGTAACCGCTGACCCGATGACAAGACGATACCTTCTGACAAAACTAGCCGAAGACTGTTGGTCCTTGTCTTCTGCCTCCTGGGCTAGTTCGAGGGCGAGATGTCGAAGGATGCCAATAAGAATGCGCCGAAATCTGTCGACGCCGACGCCTGGCCTCGCTATTGCAGCCTGGAAGAGTGGAAATAATTCAGGGTCGTCATTAAGAAAGGCTATAGCGTGGTTCAGGGCCGGATTCGCCGGCTCATCTGCTGAACTCTGAACCAAGGTTGAGGTTGTCGACATACTATCCCACAGAGACTCATCCTCTAAAGCATCGTCGTTCTCCTCTACCAGTTCAACCCCGAGAGGGGGAAACATTCTCCCACAGTGTGCGAAGTCGGCTGGCGATTTAGCGAAGTGACTGAGAGCTCTGAAACCCCTTTTCAAATGCAGCCTCTCCTCTCTCTCCTCTAGGTCCCTAGCAAGTCCCTGCCAATCAATTCCCTTCTTCCACGCAAATATTGATGGGTCGTTTGTGTACTTATAAATTTCCTCCTGCAACCGGTCGAACGCTCTTTCCCCCTCGCCGTAGATCAAGGGCATGTTGACGTCGAACAAGCCCATCAAGCAATACGCCTGATCTTCCACTCTCGTTGTCATCCTTCTTGAGGCCCAATACATACGCCGAGCAACTTTGACATGTTTAACATCGCCCCCGGCCAGAACAAAGGGGTCAATGCCGGTGATTTCTGAGATCTTATTGACAAGGTCCGAGCGCGAACCAATGAGCTCCCAATCGCAGGAATAAAAATCGACTTTGACCGGAGCGATGAGCTCAATAAGGGTCCATCCGCGAGTGAACCATCTGCTTTGAGTAAAAGAAGACAAGTCTTTGGTGTCAACGTCGGCCAAGTAGACAAGGCACTGACCGGCGCGCTTGAACCACCGGAATACGGAATTGAGGGCCTCGCTGAGCTCGGCAGAGCTACTCTTGTCGATACAACAGGTGTCAATCCAGAGGTATTGAAACCCATTCTGTGCTGCCAGCTGACAAGCAGACCTGGCTTTCTGCCACCCGATCTTCTCTGTCGCACTCCAAGTACGCATATCTTGAAAAGTGACCTCATCCTCGCCCCAAGTATGAGATAGGACAGCGTACGGGGGTATGCTGTCGCCCACAAATTCTAGCAGCGAGAGTGTATGAGTGTCGATTAGTCGCATGCTAGCAATCCTAGAAAAAATCTAAACGCCGCAAGTCATAAGATTTATAGCTAAGACGTAACCCCTACGAAAGGTCAGTTTCTCAGAATAGACTGTATAGCCATCACTTGTGCTGCCTCACTGAGCTAGACCCCTCAGAGTGGCGCAGCCATCTGCACGTGACGAAATTTGGAGGGCACAATCCATATTGCGCAAAACTCGAGCTTACCATTCGCAGGTAACTTGCCAATAAGGCTGAACGGTTGGCAAAAGGATTTAAAATGCTTCAGGTATCTCTTGTTTTTTCCTAATCGTATTGAAAGACGGGTCCCATGGTGTCAAAATAGTGGCTCTAAGTTATGGAGAACCGCCTATATTGTAGGAGCATATTAGCATTTTGATGTAGCGTACCATTCAGGTGCATGACAATCCGATTCGGACTTACCATCAATGCGCAGCAAAAGATATTTCCCAGTTTCTTCAAAACAAGAAAGAAACTTTCAAGCAATTTTTATTGCTTCGATCGTCATCGTCGCTCAAGATTGCATTAATAGAGTGCACCAAATGGAACAGCTAGGCACATACCGTCAGGAATATGATCCCGATGCAGCCCCGAGATATTTACCAGGAATTGGAAGCCTTCCTTTAACTTGATATAAAAGTTTTTCATCTCAATAATCACCGTCGTCGACCTTTAAGTACCAGTTCCCTTACATAAGTCCAAATCATCTACCAATCAACAGGCAGCCTCATGAGTACACGTAGTCTTCGCCAAAACAGCTTGAACGCACGAACGCACATCCGATGGCTTTGACTGGGGCAAAAACAGGAGCGGAACGGTTATCTTTCAAAGGGGTGCCGAAATCACATTCCCAAGGGCCTTTCTACCAATGTCACCGCAGATCGTCCATCGTTGGCAACTAGTTGTAAAATTATATCTTCTAATATATAAAACTACGTTTTTATAGCTTTACCTTAACCCTTGCTTAGGACATGGCTTTGCAATCCCATCATCGCGCTTAAGTAATAAGGCATAAAGCTTGCGGCGTGCGAGATTGATTTACTCAGACTCCACCCTAGCCGATGTCTGTCTGCTCATGAAAGGTGAAACCTGGTGGTTCCGAAGTTCCTTGCACTTCGTACTTAAGGGCCAAGGATAGGCTTGAGCTATTTGGTAATATATGGTGACCGACATATTGGCTAGTTCCTTATAAGTCGTAATGCATATTACTCGGCTGCCGGTCTTATTAACTACGCCAGTAAAGGTAGTGTGATATTGTTCAGAAATCTTAACTTGGGATTCTAATAAATGCTCACCATTGATACTCGTCATGCGCATCCGCCACGCATGATCAGTAAACAGCTTTATCGCCTTGGCTTCGTTTGTGCATTTTGATATTCGTGGTACATATCCATGATGCATACCCATAATGCATTGTTAATTGAAAAGCAGAGCCGATGTGTGATTCCGTAGACCCGACTCGTCAAAGCAGTGTGACTATGCTAAGTGACCCGTCGTTTGCGCTTCGGACGATAATACATGCGCGTAGTGCATACCTGCAATGCATACTTCTCGGAACAAATCTTTGTCGCGCGATTCCATCGGGCTGGCTTGTCAAATATTGTAGCATCTCTTAGGTATTTACGACACCGCCGATTCGGACAAGTCGCTTTTAATATCAAGATCGAAGACTGTGCCGAGATCATGTCCAACCGTTGGTTGCGGACTCTATGCTTCAAAGATAGGTATGCGCCAAGGCTGTGGAACAAGAGTAAAAGACCAAACCTCTCAAGTATAAATATGATCGTTTTTTCCATAGACTGCTGCACAGCTTCTAAACTAGACTGATCTATGCACTGGATTTGCCCTCCCTACTTCCCGTACTTATTCTTTACTACCACAGACAGTTACAATGGCCAACAGGACCTTTGACTACGGTGATCTCAGGATTACCATGACATCCAATTATGGCTGGGTCTGGGATGACACTGGCAGCGGTGCCAACAGAAGTGTCTCTCTGTGGACACCTCAACCTCAAGGTAACCTCCGTGCTCTTGGCGATTATGCTCAACCTGGTGGATTCCGGGAAATCGGCGGGACGCGTGCTTCGCTCCTTGTAGGGCAGAATCCCAATACCAACCCTGCCCAACCCGCTGTAGTCAGACCAACCGACTACACCAGAATCTGGGGTGATTGGGGCAGTGGCGGGAAGCATGATGGGATAGTTTGGCGTCCTATAGCTCCGGCAGGGTATGTGGCCCTAGGAGACGTTGGTTCATACGGATACAAAAACAAACCAAGCCTGGATAAGGTCTGGTGTGTCCGCCAAGATCTTACCGGCTACGGCAAGTTCCAGGAAACCAGCGTATGGGACGACCGGGGCTCCGGTGCAGGCTCGGATGTTTCGTTGTGGGAGGTGAAGACTGACGCTATCGGCGTTGACGGTGCAGACAAACTCCCTGTCCAGGCCGATACCTTTCGAGCCCAAGGGAACTATACGCGGCCCGGCAGGGATGCAGCACGTGTTCTTCTACTTCCGGTTCCCAAGAATTACGACAAGTTCGAGTCTCCAGTACCTACGATCGAAGCTAGCAAACTCCCATCAAGAGGTGACGAGTTCACATCTAAGCAGCAGTGCAAAGTAACGCTCCCATTCCACTTCTTCTTCCCCCCAACCCATCGGGAGAGTCTGGATAACATCTCCAATCCATTTCTGAGCGTCAGCCGAACCATCGCCTGGTATGCGGAAGGGGTTTGGGTCAATAATACAGCGGGCACCTTCCATCGTGAGCAGAGGGTGTTGTTCGGCGTGAGCAAGGAGCAACGTGAAGAGATGACACACAGCGTTGGCGTGGAGATTTCCGCCACGTATGGCATCAAGCTATCCAGTGTCTCCGTGACACTCAACTACCAGTTTACTTATAGCAGCTCAACGTCTCTGACAGAGTACTCCGAAAGAGAAGTGACGGAGAGATTCGATGTGCCCGCACGATCGGCAACCGTCCTCTTCACCAAACACATATGGATCAAGGCGACTAGATTGGACAGCCCCATTGTATTGCACCAAATGGAGCTGGCATCGAATGACGACTACTATTTTAGTGGTTGCAATCTTTGAACTAGACGGCTTCGAAGATGAAGGTTTATATAGGTTTGTCGAGAAGCAAACCCATCAACTTATCGAGGCAGCCTAGAAGAACTGTGGCGAAGGAGTGACTTTGCGGGTGACAGACGATGAAGTCGGATTTGAATGAGTGGGCATGAAAAACCAATTAAGGAAGCAATCATTGTACAAGTCTGCAAACGTTTCTTATGTATCTAGTCACTCCTTACTCTGCATTTTGCAGCTTTGCCGCTCATCCAGCCTTTGGGATGTGGCTCATACCTTTAGTGAAAGTAGACCTATATCAGCTACTTATCTGACGCGGATTCTGAATCGCGAACCCCTATTATCTTCCAAGTGTTATTTCTTGAAGCATTAATTACATTACTTGAGATCTATGATCTTGTTGAGGATTATGGATTTCTCTCTTAACTCTAATGAAGACAACTCACATGACAGAATCCGAAGGTAATGGCGGTTGCGGATACCATAGGAGGTACGAGGAAAGGTCATGTAAAACTACCACTTACAGTTCATCTATCGCTTGTTCGCTGTCAATATTTCAGTTCTTGGTTAGGGTCCTCTTCACCGGAACCAGCTTCATAAGAGAGCTTGAAGCTGCGTAGAGCTGTATAGATATCCTTATACTTAAGTGAATCACACCAAGCGGGCATATAAAAGTTAGGAGAGAGCAGCAGACCGGGGTAGCATTCCACTCCGTCAATAATCCGAAGGTCATGTTATCTACATTCACCGCAACCATTTTGCTCATTTATTGTCCTAGAGGATGCACTAGTTACGTGAAGCCTCAGCTACCCACCTAAGGGTAAGTTTAAGCCAAGTAGGAGCTGTAAGGTAAATAGAGGCAAGGTAGCTCAGCAATCGAGTAGCTTGGACAAAGATGTACAATGAGATAGGCAGGCACGATATAAAGTTGCCTACCCAATACTAGCGAAAACCAAGAGACCTGGTTTGATAATAAGCAGTATCTAGGACAATCCGAATGCAACCTTCCGGAATCATCTATCATGCCTGTGTATACACGGCCCGAGCCTACTTGGAGCTCAAAGCAATGGCTTACCTGATCGTATGTGTAGCTATAAGCTATAAGCACGGACAATCCGGTCCACTTTTCAAGTCCGAAGTCCGAGTGCACAGAGATCAGATCACGGAATCGCGCGGATTTGCGACTAACTTCATGCAGAGAGGATAAAGAGTTAGAATAGTTAATTAGTGGTTTGCTTATCAATCTTATCTTGGCTCTGAGATGAATACCTAACGACATTGTTTAGACAGGGATTCTAATCAGATCGATCGAGGTCCCCCTGCCTGCCTACAATTTAGCCTGGATCGTCTAGTTATAATACAACTACTTATTATTATTACTCCAGATATATGTTATCACTGTGCCCGGCGAAAGGAAGCGGTAAGGCTACCGGAGTTATGAATTGCCAGAACGGGAGACGTCTTACCATCATCTTTCCATTATCCCTAGCGATTCTACATAACTTATAAGACACCCTTTCAAACATAGTACCTCCCTCAGCAACGTACATGATAGCAGCCCCGGATTACGAGGTCGCATAAGACCTCCGACCGAGATCTTACAAAAAAAATAGCCGTAATTCCTAATCATGTCAGGCCATGATGACACATAACGGCGCTTTTACCGCGTCGCTTGGCGTCCTGCCGGCTCCGTGTGACATCCGTCCCACTAAAAAGCCGGAACTTCATGTGGGATGTCGGAGGAGGATGAGAATACTGAGTGGAACGTTGTTCGTCCGTTCTGATGGTTACAAATTAAGATATTTGACGGCCGAAATACGGTAACAGGTAGTTAGCGGCTAATATACACATAGAAGAATGTGGTTCATCAAGATACTATTTAACCTCCAAACTCCCCTCCTACGATATTAACAAGTCTTATAGACACACACTACCACATCACGGCATATTAGCATTACAAGTACAACACAACTTAGACTATTCCACTTTACTCATCCCAATCTACAATGGCACCAACCAACAGAGCAGTATACTATCCCTCCGACAAAGCCCCCGCGCTAGTCGTGGATTCAGCTCCCTACCCAACGCCCTCTTCAAACGAAGTGATCGTCCGTGTTTCCGCAGCAGCGATAAACCCCATCGACCACAAAGTGCAAGACCTCGGCACCGCCATTCTGCCCTTCCTGGAGTACCCTCTGGTCGGCGGTGTCGACATGGCCGGAACAATCGTCGAAGTCGGCTCCGCGGTAACCAGCAAGTATCAGTTCCGCGAGGGGGATCGCGTGACAGGCTTCCCAAGCGAGTTCGTGTCCCGCGCAGGCGCGTTCCAGAACTACGTCGCCATCCCCGCCGACTGTCTGAGCAAGATCCCGGACGGGACTTCCTTCGTAGAGGCCGCGGTGTTGCCGTCTTGTCTAGCGACCGCCGCCATCGCGTTGTATCACTACCTTGGGCTAGAACACCCCTCTGCATCCGGAAGTCCCCAGGCACGGGGGAAGACGGTCCTCGTATCGGCGGGGGCAAGCAGCGCAGGCAGCAACGCGATCCAGCTGGCCGTGGCGTCAGGGTACGAAGTCTTCACGACCTCGTCGCCGCGCAACTTCCAGCACTGCACGTCTCTCGGCGCCGCCAAGGTCTTCGACTACCGCTCGCCCACCCTCGCATCCGACGTCATCTCCGCCTTGCGAGGGAGACAGCTCGCGGGCGCGATCTCGTGTCAGGAGGGGAGCAACGACGTCATCTTCGAGGTCGTGGCCGCCAGCGAGGGGAGCAAGAAGGTGGCTTGCCTGGTGATATTCTCGCAAGAGGGCGTGCCCGCGGGAATTACCACCGAGATGATTCACGCCCACTGGATCAGGGGTTCGCCCCTTGCGGAAACCATCTTTGGCAAGTTTCTGCCAGAGGCGCTGGCGAGCGGGAGATATAAGTGTGAGCCGAAGCCGCTGGTCGTCGGCAAGGGGTTGGAATCCGTGCAGGCTGCATTTGATATAAGTAAGACGGGTACTGTCTCTTGTCAGAAGCTGGTTGTTACGCTTGAGGGGTAAGCGTGAGCTAGCTAGGACTATGCAACTCCTGGTCAATTCTGCTCAACGCAATGTGTTGTGCGAATGTGCTCTTAGCTTCTTAGCCATCATCGTGTATTGAAATTCTTTCAGATAGAAAGGGGGAATGATAATTAGTCACTTTTCCACAGTAAAGATTACATCTTGTTGCGGATGTAAAGGCCCAGTAGAACATACAGTTCAATTCATTCAGTATAGTGCGCGTGTTCAGGTAATCTGACAAAATTATTCCCGAGATGCATGAATGAGGGAGCCATTGGGTATAACAATGTTTACTGGTCAAGGCAGTCTGAACTTGAGATCGATTTTATGCATAAAATAGCCTTCATTAGAGAATTCACTGTCATCGAATAAGCATAGAGTTTGGGAACCATAGGGCGTAGCTGACCATGTCCATCTATTTTGAGGTATCAATCATTACATGTATCCACGATCCAAATACATCCGAGCCAGAAAAACAACCACCCCGACCAGCTCCGATTACCGAGTTGCTCAGCAGCCAAAGTTAAATATTAGTATCCGGAATCTCGGCCACCTGGGCCCTGCTCCATTTCGTCGGTTATACCACCCTTGGCCTAAGTGACATCGCTTATATCGTAAATGCGACAGAAGTGACAACTTTAAAATGTATATCCTGATTGAGAAGTGCTGAAGGAATTGCGAATTACGCAAGTATTAGGTGGAGGCGGGTGTGGTGGCATGTAAGACCACAGCCGCATCCACGTAGTTAAAAATGATGCTAAGTCAAATGTGATCGCTGTACCAGACATGGAAAAATCAACTGTCAGATGGAGGTATCGCGATAGTGAGGATCGGAAGGAGGTCGATGAAATGGAACGAGAATAAGAATCGAGTCTCCAGACACGAAGACCGAATCGGAGAGGGGAGTACGTAAACCGTACCATCGAATGAGCCGCAAAATCAAGAGGTATATATGCCTGCAACGCCAGAAATACTAGACTGAGAATAGAGGAGAGTCTACACCAATGTCGGGGCACAGATAAGCTCGCGCTTAGGCGATCAGATCAACGCTGTAGTGGCTCGTTAGGGGTGCGGCATATGGTCCGGCGATAAACCAGACTGATCAATGGGGTCGAAATGCACCAGCTGGTTCATGTCTAATTCTGCTTGACCAGCTTCACCATAGGCAGGGGAATGAGAATGCATCGGCAAATTGATGGTGTGTTTTGAGTACATCTCGTTTAGGCTGTGGCCATCGTCCGAAATGGCAGACTCACCCATGGGGTAGAGATCCGCCGACGCCGGTCGCTGCATCATAGCGAGAGGGGGAGACTGCTCTACGATGGCAGGGTCGCCATGCTGGCTACCATACGAAAGTGGAGATGCCGGTTGCGGGATTTGGGGCATCGGTGAGAGGAAGTTGCCAGTATACGGAGTGTGGACCGGCAGTGGCGTGCCCTCGGGGGCTTGAGAGAAGAAGTTCGGGCTGGAGTACTCCGAGGGCGCAGTAGTACCGGCGGAGAGAGGGTAAGACCGCATATCCATACCATAGCTTGCCTGCGTATCTATACGCAAATGGGACCCAGCATTGAGCCCTTGCGGAGGCTGGGGCACGGGGGCATAGATGTCAGGGGTATGAGGTTGAGGCTGGCTCTCACCCGGGTGTTGAATATAAAACGATGGCATGGGAGTCTGGAACATTGAGAAGTCAACAGCTGTAGGGACTGAGCGACTACGTTGCCTCTTATGACCAGGTCCACGCAGACCGTGGTGCATAGGGCTGACCCCCCATTGCGATTCTTGGAACATGCCAACATGGGATGGACCAAAGTTGGGTTGCGATGAGGGGCGGTTGGTGGGTGACACAGGAGCCGAAACCGACAAGGCGTGGTTCATATCGTAAGGGTTAGGGTTGTGTCGGTTAGCAAAGGACTCCAAGGAGACCAACTTCGCCAGTTGGCCGCTTAGAACCTTCGGATTGCCGCCAAGGTGGTGAATATAGCACCGAGTTGCCTGCTGATCCTCGGTGAAATCGCCAACTTGGAAGAATCCATTTGAGTTAGGAGACGAGTCCATGTAGAAGTTAGGCGCTCGGTTGAGTTCAATGACGATCCCACCAAGTTTGCCGCCATCTCCTTCCGCATTCTCCAGGAAAATGTTTTTGATGGCGCTAAAGTGGTACTCAATCTTATAGCCAGCCTGGTCGTTGTTTATGTAGTAAGTCATAGTACACTTTTCAGGCGAGTAAAAGATGATGAGATCCATCGTGTTCTGTCCAACACGAGTCCACTTGCCAATGCCAAGCGAGCGGCAGGTCAAGTGGTGAATCACTGTGGTTTGGTTAGCGAACAGAGATGGCGGCCACCAGAACGGGTGCTCTACTTACAAACTTTGCCTTGTCCACCCTGATCGCCGCCCAACATCATAGAACCGTACGGCATCAAGCCAGTACGTCCCATATAAGGCCCGCCCATGCCCTTGCCGGACTCCATTGCCTGCATGGCGAGATAAGCACGCATCGACTCGGGAATCGAATCAATGTCTTCACCGCTTTCCAGACTCTTCTTTGCCAGGAGCTTAATCTTGGCACGTCTGACGAGAATCTAGTTAGTAGATAAAATAGAGAGGGGAATGTATAGACGGAAAACATACCGGTTCTGGAACCAGATCTGGACAGACCTTTCGGTCATGTTGATTTCCTCAGCTATCCTCTCGCGTACCGTGGCGGTAGGCGTGGGATTCTTGTTGAACTCTACTTCGAGCGTGGTGAGCTGATCCTGTGTGGCTCGCTGGCGCTTCTGGTTCTTCTGCTGCTGAGTCAACGTGCTCTTGCGGGGAGGACGCTTCGAGTTGATGCCGTTAGGTGTATGCCCGGACGCGGCCGATTTGGGAGATGGGGACTGGCTTGTCTTGGTGCCGACAGATCCAGCGGGAGTGAGGCTGGCCGGTTCGGGCGTGGAATGGGTGGCCGACGGGGTGTCCAAAGCCGAGTGCTCCATCTTCATCGGGGAATCCATCTCCAATTCAATGTTGAGGGTAATTCCCATACGTTGATAGAGGCTTTGTGTCGGTGAGCAGATTGCCGAGCGACTGTGAAGTGACGAGATACAGCTCGGGTGGTATCTGTCAATGACAGGGACAGACAGCCAAGAGCAGCAACGAGGCAGGCGTCAATGAAAGTGGTGTGAAAGAAGAAACTTCTTTCGAGATCAAGTCTAAAGGAGTGTCGCTCCGGGTCCTCGATGCAAACAGTCGAGGTCGGGGGTGGAATACGTGATTCGTGACGCGTTGATCGCGCGTAGTAGCCTGCTGCTGGCGGTGCTGCCGTTGGTGGTGGTGGAGATATTATTGATGCGGCGATAAAATCGACGTCGGAGTGTCTCAACGGGCGTTGGGCGCGTCGTCGCGATAGTTGTGAAGCCTAAGGAATGAAATGGGCCCGAAAGGAGTGACGGTGCCCGTAATGGCTACAAAGATGTAAAAGGAACGTGGAGGGGAAAGAAAGTGAAAGAAAGAAAAAAGGGCTGAAAAGTGCCGAAAAAAAAATCGACGATATCGATGATGATGAAGAAAGACTGAGAGGATACGAAGAAAAGAAGAGGGAAGAGGGGGGGGAAGACCAGAGAAAAACCCTGGGTACGAGCGTTGGCGGGAAAGGGAGCCAGCCAGCCAGTGAGTTGAGTGGGTGGGCTGTGGAAGGGCCGGCTGTTGGTTAGGCTGCTTAACCCAGCAAAGCGTGCAGGCAGGCCCGGATGCAGAGTGCAGAGTTGCAGTATGCAGAATGTAGGTACCCGCAGCAGTGTGCTGTAGCGCATGCAGGTACGGGTTCCAGATTGGGTACGTACGGCTCGGACTTTGGACGTGGTAGGTATGCGCAAGTAAGCATGCTGGAGTGGTAGTGGTGGATGTGGGCTCTGCCGCTCTTTTTGAGTCGCGGACGGTCAAAGGTCGGCCACTGCCACCAGAGGTAGTGGCCCAGTGAAGCGGCCCACCACCCGACCTCTACAATAAATACTGTACACGCCAACAGCGACGTGTAGTGGTAGTACAGGTACGCAAAGACCAAGCCAAGCACAGTGCATCAACAAACCCTTGCGAAGGCTCTGTTCTGACCCTGTGCTAGAGGGCGGTGGGGGCCAAGTGGTGGGCAGTTTAGGCCCAAAATAGGCGCGAAGCAACAAAGAACAACAGCAACATTCTGCAGACCCAGCACAGTATACGCCTACAGGATCCTGTCCTTCCCGTCGCCAGTTTGCTCTTTTAGCCCTTTTCGTGATGCCCTTATGCGATTTAGCCCCAAGCGGTTAAGCTCGTTTGCAAAACCGCAAAGCCCAGGCACTCCCGCATTCCGCTCCTTTCCTCATCCAGCCCGATTTACCACGACCCTGTCCGACTTTTCCTCTCGTTGCATGTCGCCTGTTTCAAACTACAAGGTACAGGGCATCATGCCGCATCATACTGTGCCTGACTTTTGGCGGTACCTGCCGCTTTACAAGGTATCCCTAAGTTTTTTTTCCCTTTGCTCCCGTCCCCTTTTGAATGACAACGACTGATCGGACTGATCTACAAACAAGCTGGGGCATCTTTGCGTTCAACGCTGGGCTAACCGCTGACCGCTCTTAAGATATTAACTGCTAATGTGGTCGCTATTGATACAGTGTTTGTTCATGCTGTTTGTACTCGACGGGATAAGGAGACAGGCAGACACAAACTGACCAGTCTCGTTCAACTTCGTTCCGATCTCTTCCATACCAAAACGCGCTCTTACTAGGTATGTTAAGTAGTATGCTTTCCACATCCCGCCTCAGCCGGTACCACATAAGGCAAGGCGGCGATGGAAGCCAGGGCCATGTCTTGCATGCTGGCTATCCAGATTAGGAAGATATTGATAGCGTGGAGCTTATCCGACCGCTACAGTACATAGTCGAACGGACCGCCTGGATTTTTGTTCGCCTTGGCGAAGTTGATCGTCAGTTTCTCCTCACGTCACCATCGTGCCCTCTTCTCTGCACCTCAAACCCCAAATACGTCAATGGAAATCTAAGTACCTACCTACTATGTAGGTATGCATGCTGTACTTATACTTCTGCGATGGATACCCCCAAGACCGGGTTATCCCCACTGCAAGAAACATCAGATTATGAAGCGCGAGTTTGCATCACCCCGCAAGTATCATAGACGAATACTTCATGTTGCATATCTTCTCAATCATCTTCCCGGATATCAGCATTGCCGACAGATATAGGATTTGGAGTTGAAAAAGTCCTACGGCGCTTGGAATCGAAGGTCCGCAGCCGAGCAATACATAATTCCTCTGTGGCAACAAGTTGTCTGCTCGACAACCACCCAATCAGCGTCGTGCCCAACCCTCTTGTATTGCTTTAACGCAAGGAAAGGGGGCTCGGCGCCACAATACAAATACCTGCACTTAGCTTATCCTTGATAACAAGGTCAACGTTGTAAGTCCGTGATCACCAAGCCGTTGTCGACTCTTCTGCTGTTCTTGCGTCCCGTATTTCAAGTACGAGTATATTCGTAGTTTAGGCTTGCCCGTTACAGACTCTTTGATTATCAGTATAGAGTTACGCGGCTTCGCAACAATCGGTCGCTACACAGGAACGAATATATGGCTTTGGGAGCTGGGGAGATAAGATCTAGGCGATATTTTTCTGCATTATGCGCCACACACATGTCAAAAAGAAAAGAGTAGAATACTCACCAGTCGCCAGTGTCCCGTTGCCAAGCTGCTGACAGGAACACAAAAATCTGGCCACAGCCAAATGCCTCGTATAGGCGAAGTCGGTGGCATCCGGTGAGGTATCCCTGTACTTCTGCCTAGCGTCTCGTGTGTGGTCAGAATTGTGGCCGTTCTAGGTCGTACCAGACCGTGTGATGCATCGACTTGCAAAAATAATCGGCTTTCTCAATTAGGGCGAAAAGGTTCTGAAATATTCCCGCTGGTCTCTACATCATTCCACAAACCGTCCTGTGACTGATGACTAATTACGATGCTATATCTGCTCTGGAACAGATGACGATTGTTTTGTGCTATGTGTCACTAAGAAAGAACTACGCTAGTAAAAAGTAAAGGAGGGGAACGGGAACATGATGTATGACAGACAAAAGTGCTTAGCATACCGCGCCCTTATCCGTGTACGCGTAGCATCTCGGCATTTTCTTTCTACAGCAAACACGTCTTACGCCATGATTCATATCTGAGTCGCGTCGGCATGTCTACAAATTCCATGATATCCGATACTACGTATCCAATCGCAATCGATCTTACGTCTACGTCTACACTGCTGCTACCTCTTGAAACTTTAGTCTTGGCACTCAACTGCGGAACGTCCCATCTTTTTCTTCGCAGATCATCCCAATGCAACACTACGTTTCCAGACCCGTTGATATAGGGAACGGCTGCTGCATCACTACGAATAACATCTGGTGAGTCGAGAGAGGGGGATTGATATATTACATCTACACTGACGTGGACGACGACACAACACAGAGTACAAACAAATAGCCAACCCTCTACTTATCATGCGGGGCATTGCACGGTGCTCCCCAAACGAATTATACTGTAAGCACACCTCTCTCGGCTCCAAGTCGGTGTCGGTGTTCAAGCTCACAGCATCATACAGTAGAGAACCCCTGAACGCTAGCCTCAGAGAAGGGTGTCACGCGTGCTAGGTATCCACGGCCGTACCTTGCAGCTTGCAGACCAGCCCCTGAAAGCTGTCTACCAGCAAATCCCTGCAAACCCACCCTCCACAAACGTCTGTCTAGCCATATTAGGCGACTTCAAACGTGATGAGAAGAATGTTCTCACCAGTCGTGGCTCCAGCTCTTGCTCTTTGCACATTCAAGCCACATCTCGACCCGGCACTCCGATTGATCTCTTAAACCTTGGTTGATCTTGACCTTTCCTGAGTCTGAGGTGAGAAATCCTCCGACCGCGATCTTGTCCTAGGACCATCTCACGCCACTTGTTAGAATAAAGAAGGTACATACATACTACTCAGTATACCAAGTAGGTGATCTGGTCCAAACATCGTACTCGTAGGTACACTAGGTATCGCGGTTATTGTTACCTTTTCTCTCCTACACAACCGTCGGTCAATCCTGCGGTGCCGGTATCGATGCCGACTTGTCTTTCATAACCACAGTAATCCACAGCTACAGCACACCGCCAGCCAACCACTACTATATCCACGGCAATGCAGCGTACAGCTGGGGCTTCGTTGCATGACCAACAACGCTTGCAACATTGGGGCTAAATGCGACACGACACCGCGGTTGTCATAAGGGCCCACTGCTCACATACAAGCCCATCCCTATACTTTTTTACAAGTTGAAGGTCGGATGCAATGCTCCTGTTGGGCATAGGTTGGTTCATGATTACTTTCTCATCGTACATCATGTTGTAACATTGGCTCGCGTGTTACGGCTCACACCCGACAGCTGCAATATGTGTGGATCTATCTAGCAGCGACTCCCGTGACGCTCTGGGGTATGGTAGCATTTATCGAGCCTGACACTACCCAGGCTGCGTACTTACTCATGTAGTAGGTATAATGCAGAACGCAGATCTGCAACTCGAGGCAATCCACTGATTGGAGGTGCTCAGGTACTCAGTCCTCAAATCCATCAGCTGATTCCGAGTTGAATTCTAAAGTCGCATTCATCATTGCCTACCTAGCCTAACAAATTAATCCCTGGCATTGCATCGTGCGGTTCTATTCCTTTTCGCTAGCGCGTCAAGGCGCGGTATGTGGGTTTTCATCCCGTTGGAAATACGTACGGTACCAGCCAGAATAGGGCAATTATCCAAATTTGTAGTGCATGAATTCAGTTGGGGAATACACCAATAACCGTTAACAGGCTGGGTAATGCACTCTTGTTCCTGCAGATAGGTCGACCCAATGGCCGAGGTTGGTGTGCCATCACTGCTACCTCAATGCTGCAAGCTGGATGCCCGGGTCGCATTCAGTACTTATAATGGCAACCAGCGACAAAGCGCTACCATCGGCAATCTGTAAGTGGTTTATTTTCCCCAACACGACCCCAACATTCCAGACCCTGTGCCGGCAATCCTATACGATCTACTCTATATAGTATGTCCAGCCTAACCCAGCATCTGGTCTGGGCTGTCTACCAGACCCTGTCTGACGATACTGACTATTGATGCCAACATGGCACGAAATACTTTTTCGGCTTCCTTGTACTGCCAAGACCGCCCTATTCACAATCCAAATAGGGAGAGATCTGCGACGATCAATCGGGGGCCTGCATCGAGATCCCACAAAGTGCCAAATTCAATGCTACCCTTCTTGATAAGTCATCTCCTATTGCTCTCTTGCTGTGCCGTAGGTGTTCAGACATGTACCTAGGTATACACGCTATCCAGGTCTCCCAGCTGGCCGGTGCAGAAAAGGGGCTTGCATGCACCCATCCGCCCTTTTTTTTTTGTTCATGCGCAACGCAGACAACCTGCAGCGACGTTAAAATATGATTACAAGTATGTATGTCTCAATGCCATACAGTTGATAGACATTCTATCAAAAAGTCGCTGCGACCAAGCCAATAGCAGTTGCACCGGCTAAGGACCAATTACGTCGTCTCAGACTAAATTCTAGCCTAAATAACCTAAAGGGGAGTGTCAATGCTGGTAACGTCTACAGTAGTTACCGGGTAAGAAAGATCAATCAAGATCCCAGCACCTCGTTTAATCATAATAGGACTTCGTTATGGTCCATATCTGTCCCCTTCCCACCTTCCTATGATGGATGTCTCCCCCCAAAACTGTCAATGTACCCCATGATCGGCCTGATTTTCCCATCCCAACTACGTAGTCTACGGTTGATCGAGAAAAAAAAGTTTTTCTCCACTGAACGTCCCGGCACACGTGTAGAAAAAGAAGCATCTGAAACAAGTTCGAGAAGCGCCAAGACCCACGTGATTCAGGGGTTTAAGCGGCTCTAAGTGGCTTGGGCCATCTGAAGTCATTGACTCTAAACCCTTATGACGACAAGACTAGACTTGTGTCATCTTTTGTGCGTGAAAGTTATGCGAGTTGTACTAGCCGCTTAATGTTGCTGTTTTGGCCGAACCATGCTAAGCCTTGGCAGGTTCGCGTATTGTTGTTTGTTGTTTTCCGTCTTCGGGATGCGCGGGTACTACACCCCCTTGAACCGGGTTTCATGCGCAGCGAGGCAAACCGTCTCTGAGGCTGAAAGTGATATTTTTAGATTCGCGCGCATGATGGCCCGCGGCGCTTGCTATGTTATGAAACGATGTGGGCTATATATGAGGCAAACCCTTCGATGAGAAGAAGATCTCACGAAATAAACAAAGTATCATATATTATAGGGACAGAGCAAGTGAGCCAAGCTACCTACCTTATATAAGAGAAGATGATTATTACGTACCTATGTAATCATGAATACAAGGATATTTGCTCCAGGGTTTTTAAAGATGTTGGCATCATATTTTTCAATGAATCTTTGATCCACACCCTCGCTAGCAAGAGAATTGCGTATTCATGATAAGGGTTGCTTCATTAACGGACAAATGTGATAGAGCCCTTGACTCTGTCATATATTCTTCGCATCTTCCCTTGACGAGTTCTTTTTTTGACAAACCATTAACCGATAATGTTCGTATCCTGACTATTCTGGACTCCGTACCTAACCAGTAAGTATAAGGAGGGGAAAGAGCCTCCTTGTTCTAAGCTCGGGTTGAGTTGGTGCCGAAAGTTGAAATATTTGGATGATTTCCTAGTCTTGCAGAATAGATTTACGAGGAAATGGAATACAGTTGCTGGTAAGGCATTGCTTATATTATGTTGTCTTTTTGTTGCCATTTTTTTGTGTGGGTCGTCGTATTGTCTCTTGTGTTCTACACTCTAAATATCATTTGTGACCTTCAAACTTTATAGTTGACATTTAGGCTCTTATTTTGATTCCTAACTTTGAATAGACCTATCCCTCTATCCTAAACTATACAAGTCACTGTACAGTCAGCAGCTTGTAACTCCTCTATGAAAATCAATCATATGCATAATCATAGCGCCACAAGCTCATTCAGACCTACTACTTCCAGCTAGCAATTGGGCACAAAATAGACTAAGTGTATAATTTCCAAAACAATAATAGAATTTGACTCTCGGGGAGTCCAGAAGCATATTGGTGATCATACTAGTGTCTGGAGATGCCTACAAGCTCATAGACTCAACGTTCGGAGTAATGCGTAGATTTGTACCAATTATCATAGGATTGACTTATTCCTGACCGCGTTGTCAAAGACAGCGTATCCAATATCATATTCCCAAAATGACAACCACGCCCTTAAGCGCCCTTATTTTGATGACCGATAGCGGCACGCTAGCTTTACCCCGCCATTAGGCTACAGCTTGCTTTATCAAGAATGTGAATAAAACTTCATTTGAAGATACAATTTGGCGTTTAGTTCTCACTCAGCGTTCCAATTATAGTGTCGCTACCAAATCTTTTTGCATGCTCTCATTGGCGACGATAAGATGGCATCTGAACCGACGATCCGTTTTGCGCAACTCCAGGGTAGGTTAGTATGTAAACTGACATGTTCCTAGCTGATTTACTTACTAGATGTGCCAATCATGCTGTCTTTTCTTAAAACCACGTCTATAGAGCAACATCCCGGCGCCCGTATAGAAGCCACTGAAGCCGCTCTTGCTAAGACACTGCATCTTGGCCAAGCCCCTTCTGATGCGGAAGCTCCTCGATTCGCGTGGGCCCTCCTGATAGTTGCGCCAGATGGAGAGATTGCCGGAATGGCCATCTACTTTTATAACTATACTACGTGGAGGGCGGCACCAGGGATTTGCTTGGAAGAGCTCTTCGTACTGCCGCAATATAGATCGAAGGGTTATGGCAAACTATTGATCGAGGCTCTGGCCAAAGAAGCGGCGAAAATGGGCTGCGCAAAAATGGAGTGGTGTTGTTTCAAGGACAATGAGCGCGCATTGCGATTTTATCAGAAAATTGGTGCAAAGGTGATGGAGGAATGGGTTGTCCTAAGGCTTGACAAGGCTGGGATTGAAAACCTTCAAGGCCAGTGACTGCCCGCTCTTGAGGTATGTAAGGGAATTATGAGGAACAGAGGATGATGAAGATGTTATTATACCTGGTTCAAACATATAACAGGTCTGAGGCATTCTCGATGCCTCGTGTGTCACCTTCGCTGAGACGAGATTGGTACACGGCGCTTGAGTAAAGAATCTAGTAATAGCTAGTTATCTCCGAATATTCCTAAAAAAAAGTGATTCAATAACTTTAGCCAACTCTATATCGCAGTTGGTACGAAATGACTCTCATTTTATATCAGCTAGTATTCCCCGTGCATTAACAAAGCCAAATTCATCCATGGTCTCCTCCCACAATTGCTTCCGAGCCGCTTCTCCTTCAGGGGTGTACAGGAAGGCGGCATAACTTTAATATAGAACTATTAGCAAAACAACAAGCATAACCTCATCTACAGATCGCGAAATAAGGGGGGACTTACGATGAGATCTTCCAATTAGCTATATAGCAGCCATGCGACTCCGCACCTTTGACGACGACCGCATCAACATACGTCGACCCGCCAACAGGCAAACTCCGTGCCAGAATCGCCTTATAGAGATAGAAGAAAGCAACAACGGGCCCGGGGGCCCTACCCTGCAGATTCGTGCTCCTGACAAGTCCCGGATCTACAAGGTTGACGATGACCCCGTCCTCAACCTTTACACGCTGCACCAGCTCAAGAATAAATAGATGAGCTAGCATCTTACTGACTGCGTACCGCGCTACCGGCTGCCAGGGCCGGGACCTGTCGTCCAGCGCCGCGAGTATGGGAGTGCCTGCGGGTTCTGACAGCGTGCTGCCCCGTGCCGTGCCCGAGTTGACGATAGTCAGCCTTCCAGGCTGCCCTTCTACACGCTTGGATTTGAGAATAGGGAGCATCAGAATGGCTAGGAGCATGGTTGACAAGTAGTTGACCTGGATGCTGTTCTCGTGCTTTGTATAAGGGTTTGTAGTAAAATAGGGCAGTTGCACACCTGCGTTGAGGATGACTATGTCGAGGCGGCCTAGCTCGGCGTTCGCACGGTTCGCAAAGGCTTGGATGGATTCATAAGACTCCATGTCCAGCAGCCAGACTTGGATATTTGCTTCGGGATACTGCTCGCCTAGCTTCATAGCGGCCTTTTGGCCCTTATCGGCTGAACGCACAGCGAGTATGAGGCACGAAAGTCCCATGTCTAGAAGCTGGCGCGCCGATTCGAATCCAAGACCGCTATTTGAGCCTGTTATAATGGCGACTTTACCATCGATCCTGGTGTCCTTAGGAGGCCATTGGACTGGAGACCGAAACTGCGAGTTGAGGAATAGCATACCGGGGCTATCTGTGGGTGGCCCAAGATCGAATGATCGTGACATGATGAAATATATGGCAGAAGAATCGCGGAAGATGAGCTTATAACGGTGGAAACCCTATCGCGTAATGGAAGTGTTGACGAAATTCCATAAGCAAACGGTATTATGATGGGGAAATAATAGACTTGGAGGTTCTTGGTGGAAGGTACAAGCAATCATCGACGCGAAACATCAAGGGAATCAGAATATAGATATACATCGTCCTGAGGCTGGAATAGCCAGACGTATATGACCCGCGGGTCGTTGAACTTTCCGTGTCATGGATATCCTCGTCCGAATCGGGTATAAATGAAGCTATCCAGACTTTCACTAAACCCCTTTTGGTAATCAATTTAGTCTTGGCATTTCACTCCTTTTCTCCACGATTCAACATTCACCGCAGGCAACTTAGTTTTGAAGATATCTCCTTATCCTTCCCAACCGCATTGTTATCCAGCACTCTGGAATCCATGGTATGCTAGATGATTCCGGTTTTGGACTCTAATGCGGGATTCCAATCACATCCTCTTGGTTTAGACTCATTTGCCGCTAGCACCCCCTGAACTCTTGCAATAATGGCCGACGCCTTCCCGTTCATAGTGACAACGCCGCGGGATAGATCTGGAGACGGAAAGCGAAAATCGATTCGTAGCCATGTTATGCGTGGCAAAAATCTAAAGAGGAGGCCGTCGAGACCTCCGTCGTGCATTAGTACCCATTTCGGACACGGCAACCCTTCTTCACCGATGAGAAAAGATCCATGTATACCAGCTGCGATTATGTATGAAATGAAATTCTCGACCGAGTTGGACCCGCATACAATGGATACAATGCGACAATGTAACTTCGTACCCTCTATATACGTGATGGGGCAATACACTGACTAATGATTTGGACGTTAAGTGAGATGGGCTATCAGACCCCCTGAGCTTGGGTTAGCCCAGAATCAGTCTGAGATATCATGGCTCGAGCCAATCAAGAGTGATCCAGCATGTCTACATTTTACTATGTTTGTTGCCAGGATGTGGAAAGACTCTATCGCCGAAAGGGGGGAACGGGATACAATTAGTCAAGCGCCTCTGGTTAGCTATGGGAAGGCGTTGAACCTCCTGCAACAGCGTTTTGCTAGCCCCACTAGCGATCTGTCAACGTCGGACTCGAGCCTATTAGTAGTCACTGGCCTCGTTATGGGTTCGCTTGCACTCCGCGATTTTAAGACGGCCTTGAATCACGTTAAGGGTCTGCATCAAATGATGGCGTTGCGAGGGGGTCTATCAACACTGAACGGAAATAAGCAGCTGCAATACAAAATCTGCCGGTAGGTTGACATACACTCGTCTTTGGTCTCTGGTAGCAAGTTAACAATTGAAAATTAGCGCCGATATCTCAGTTGCTCTAAGCATAGGGTGCGATGTACTCTTCTTCGACGACACCGACATTTCATGGGAGTACTATATAGCCTCATCGGACAAGAGGGATTTGTCAAAGCCAACGAAGACACTAGCCCCATTGAAGGAGAATATCGTTGGCGTGCCTGAAGAATTGCGTGTCATTTGGGATGATTTATCGGAGGTTGTTCGATCCATCAACATCGCCGCACAATGCGCGCGGAGTATCGACTTTGAGCTGTACCAAGAGGCCATGATCTCAATTCATTATCGGCTTATCAAGCTGAAGCTCGATTTAGAGACCTTCGATGAGCTGGTCAGGTTAACTCTGCTAGGATTTTGTAGCGGCATATTTCTTCAGTGGCGTGGTGTCAAATTCCGCTTTGAACACTTGGCTCAGCAACTCATAATAGCCCTTTGCCATGTCGGGCTCGACGGCGAAATGATCATGAGTTCGTATCGAATACTGCTCTGGTCCATCTCGGTTTCCGCGATTTCAGTTCTGGATGAACAGGAAGCGACCTCGCTTCAACCCGTCCTGAAGAAAATTGTGAGGAGGATGGGCGTGACGTCTTGGAGCGAGATTCAAACAATCCTCAAAATGTTCCCCTGGATTAAGGACCATCACTCCGCGCATGCAAGAAAATTTATTGAGGTAGCGCTCGCTTAAGTGCTGGCTCCTATGTAAGCTATTGGTCACCGACAGGAGTAACATGGGGAAGCGCTGTTTAGAATTCCTGCAGTAAGATAAGGCGGCGCAATAAAAGCACAATATTGAACTCTCAGCACGAACCGTCGACTTATTGCGGTAGTGCGGAGAGTGCACCAGATCCGACCGCCTTGCAGCCCCAGTCTAATCTAGCTGTCGATCAGTCTACTCCATCAAAGCCCATTATTTAGGAGTATAGAACCGCCAAATGCCTGATATTGTTTATTAATTGAGCTCAGGCCGATGCCCCCTATCTCTCGGTGGTACCACACCAGAATCAAGCTCAGCTATTCTTCCAGGCGCGTCCAACTCCTGCGGGTTATTTGGATTGACCTTAAACTGACTAAAATAATATTGCTGCTGTTGTACTTGGTCTCCAAGCTCGGACGGATACGAATATGGGTGTTGCATTTGCTCTGTGGGGTTTGATTGTTGTTGTTGCTGTTGTTGATGTCGACGACGTTGGCGCACTAGTAGGAATACTGCGCCTACGGCGATAAAAACCGCTGCTAGGACACCGACAACGATTCCTGGTATAGCTCTATTCGTGGAATTCGTGCTATGCGGCGTGTTGGTGGGGGATTGCGTCTCTATAGCTGCACTAGATACCGGCGCTGGCTGGACGAATAGATGTTAATGATCCATCTTGTGTACGACTTCCACAACATGGATTGAGAAATTTGGGGGATATTGACCTACAGAGGAGGTAGAGCTCGAGATAAAGTCGGTAGACTGATACCGTACTTGGATAGAATATGCGTTTATCGCATCAGCATCGCCAAATGTGGTCGTCGCTCGCGATGTGATCCCGTCCGAAACTTCGCTCAGGGTCAACCTGGCACTTGTTGCGGTGAACGTAGATACACATCCTTGTGTCGTCTCCCATGGGTGGCCGGTGTCTGTTTGACATATGTAGTTCCCTTGACTAATGCGATGTCAGTCACTAAGCGATGTCTTGTCCCTGCTGCGTACTTCAAGCACACATATAGTCGCATAATGAATCCAAGCTCTTGATCAGATTAGATACACACGTACGTAGGACAGCATGTCAAAACAGTCTCTTCGACTGTGCCAGCGCGATTTATTGACTGACAAGGAGCAGTGTAACCCGTCGGACACCGTCCAGGTGAGTAGTATTGTTCCGTATTGGCAGCGTAGCCACTCGGATAGCAAGTGGTTTGATCTAAAGGACCTCGGAGCAAGTAGTAAAAGTCATGGTTATCTATTGCTGTATGCAATAAATATGCGTCGTCGATCTCGCTTGCGCAGTTGGGGTTGACCGTAAAGTTAGTCGGGAGTGGTCCCAAGTTGCCCATTATGATTCACTAGACAGGCTCTTCGATGAAGTTGCTAGTGGTATGTATGGATATATGGCTGGTCAGCCTACCGATGTGTTACGAGGCTTTGGACAATGTAACGCTCGAGCCAGGATATGGCTCGCGATCAAATTATTCATCGACAATCTTGAGAAAGTAGAAGCAATTGGATGTAAAGCTGATTAATTGAGCACGAAGAACGTTGTGGCAGTGCGGTATGTGGGCATCGCTTGCTACTACCCTCCTCTTAATACGTTAGTTTTAATTACGAGAATAGGAACGCTTCAGGCAGGAAATTTGTTACCGTTATCTGTTTTGGCACTCAGCACACACGGATCGATACCTATGTGAAAGATGTTGTGTACGAACGGCGTACTCATTGGCATACTTGAGGGCGAGCTTCGCAGTAAGCAATCTGAAACATTTTCATATGTTGCTCGCTTTGATACTTCGGAAGGTTACACTGCCATTGCTCAAGTGATCCCTCCGTCGGCCTATTGTCCTAAAGGGGTGCAATTCTTTACGCCGCAGCATCACGATGCACTCAGATTTGCTCGGTCTATTAAAGTGCATAGAAAAGGGGTAGGCGACATCGGATTGAACAAGGATAGAAGAGATACTGACAACCGAACCGTAGCGGGAAAGCTTCTGAAAGCAACTACAAGTATAACAAGCTTCGAGCTTTTTGAAGACAACCGATGCGATTGATCGTAGAATGTTAAACAGAGGGTCAAAGCGGTGTTGTCGGCCCATTGTTGCATGGGAGGATTGATCCAATGAATCCTACCTTATCTACTATCTACCAATCAAGCTGCACACAATGATTCTCACGATTTGGCCTGCGACCAATCGCTCTCCCAATAGTGTTTCAAGTCAACCCTTGCGCTTGTCTCAGATTGCCGAGAGCCCAAATCATCGATTACTCGGCCCCGAGAAGAAGCTCTCCGGCATTAAGAAGATTCCGGCAAAGGTCGCAAGGTCGTCCGGCCGGCTCATCTGCTCTCTGGTGTAGTTAAAGTGGTGAGCCGCAGGATACCTGCGTCACGATTGAAGCCTTTGCCGATTGCTTGTTAGTGACTCAATTTTAAATTTCGGATATGAGCTGGTTAATCATATTCTCTGAATTTGTGAATGAATTATTGACATAATAGTATATTTAACTGAAGGTTAAGTCTTTTCACCTGTTTGCTAAGAACAACAATGATACTGGACCTAGTACTAAAATGGTGCCACTAGCATTCTATAAAAACTAGCCAATCAGGGTATAGTTTCAATTAAAGGTGCGACCTCAGCTTCGAACTCTAATCTTTCTTCGTTTTGATTTTTTTTCTTTCCTAGTTGATCGAATTGCTTGCTTCTGATCAAGCAGATTTCATTCATTCAAGTAATTTCTACTAGCCTTTGATGCGTATTGGTCAGCTTACCGTCCTGGCTAGGGCTTAGTCTAGGTAGGTGATTAGACTAGGTACACCCCAGCCAAATTCAGTACTGGGATCTTAGTGGCATTCATCACTGAATATATGACTTAACAAGACTATGGCTCAACAGCTTCGTAGGCTCTCAATAGCAGGAGCCTATCATACCATTGATAGTGTTGCCTACAGATGCAACATAGGGGTTTGTGGTAGAATATAAACGCTCTCAAAAATAAGAAAATTGCATCTAGAACTGTGGATATGGTATCTGCGCTTGTGGGTTACCATTGAACAATTTGGATGTAGTGAGCGAATGTCCAGCTTTCATAAGGTGCCACAACAGCGAATTCATACATAAGCTGGGAGGCTCAATTTCTCCGTAACAGGGGCACGTGATCAAGGGCTTGGGGGAGTATCCGAATTACAATAATCCTGTATAGCTTCAAAGGGGCCGTGGGGATCCTCTCTGGACAACTAGGAGCTTTAGAGTCTGCGTGTCTAGGCGGTCTGGCTTCTGGTTGCTAGCTTTTGCTTCGAACTACTATCTCGAACAGCTGTGAAGGCTTCACGTAAAACCCTGCACTTGTATGACTATATGCAGGTACCTGTCTGCCCATGTTACACGGACCCGAGGGAATGGGACCCCGAGATTAGTATATAATTACATAAGCGGGAGACTTACATGAGACATCAACTACTTAGCTTTTCGTATGTCGCTCAATCGAATGAAACAAGCTATACGAAAGCGAAGCTCTCTCATTAACAGACCCTGAGTCTCCGCCTGGCTGAAAGCGAGGATTAGTCTTTCATGGCTCCCTTGCAGCCCTAAATGATTATTGTAATTTGGAGTTTCCGCTAGGTTAAGCCTTGAGTCTTAAATTTACCCCGGTAGCTTTAAATTTCACAGCGAATTATGTGACATAAGATTCTCTTTTTGTTGAAATGTGGCGTTTTGTTCTGGCCGGGTTTATTACGATCCTTGAGGCCATGGAACACCTAAGAAATGCAGTATTTCACTTGCGCGACGGAACCGTTCTTAGAGTTAGGATGTCGAGAAACTTCCTCTTTATGAACGTACTATGTAGACTTTCTCCTAATAATCAATCGTCTCTTTCTATTGATGCCGATGTCAGCGTCATTATGGACGAGTGTCTCCGTTTGAATGCTGATTTTGATCTAACTATAACCAGTATGCATTGCGGCATGTTCAGCTAACAGACCACACTAACGGGAAGAGAGCGCTTGTGCACGTTGACAACTTAAGGGACTACTACCCCACGCCGCTAACGCCATCTTACTTATTAATTCAGGCGAGGTAAGTAAGCAATGAAGGGGCTTCTCAGCTCGTCAGGCTCGTTTAGCTAGATAGGCCAGGTAGGTTCTGTTGTAGTAGATGTTCGACCGTTATATCACGTTGGGGCGCTATAATATTCTGCTGAAGGAGTGGTCTGTCTGGGTTAGGGTCCTAGATATACGAACATTCAATTTCATTATCTAAAAGTTACCTCGGTAGACTTCTTATGTGTTTGGACTGCAAATCAATGATATTCTTCGAGCCTAACTAAATTTAGAGCGGATCGAGTGCGGGGTCTTACCAAGCAAAGCTAGTTTGAGATCTGGATAGTAAAATCCGATGTTCAAGGCCTGGTCCAGCTGTTGCAGATGTCTCAGCTGGTTAGTGGCTTAACGATGTCTTAGTTTGGGGGCTTGGTCATCCGGCCATTCCGCTATCCCAACTTGTCTCCTATCATTCTGGGGAATGCATTGAAATTGCTGATATAATTCTTCTCGCGATGCTCTACAATTGTAGGCGTTCTCATGTTTGTTAATCTAAGTAATTTAGAATGATTCGTTTTATTCATGCTGTGCTTGAATTACGGTATGATCGCACTCTTGATGAATGACGCAATTGATGAGGGTCTTGGCGAATATGGAGGGTACCCTGTTAGATCAATCTGGGGGAAGATGCTAGGTAGTCCTCACAGCTCGACAGCATGCAAAATCTACCTGTCCTTGTGCTATTTTCTTACACAGTCTGGCGGGCTGTTGCTAGCTGACATTTGATTTTCTATGAGCGGTAGGTAAGTAGGTAGTCTACTAGCCTAATTATAGAAGGTGCGGATAGCGTGTAGTTACATTACAGAGCAGTGCCTACTTGCTCTTGCTTCGAGATTCCATTGAACCTGCCTTGGCTACGCGCTACAACCGGGAAATAGGGCTGGGCATCCTAGGCATTCCGGGGCGTGTCGAATCACCGAAGCCCCGCCTGTGGCTTCGATCATCTCTCCTCCTCCCAATCTGAATGGCCAAGATGAGGCGAAGCATGAATTCCCTCTCCAAAGCCTGCGTGCTTTGTCGCGCTCTACCATTTATGTCTCCTTTCATCACCTGATATTATTTTGCTGTCGAACCTAAGAGGATATCATCGTTTCCGAAGCCTTCCGAACTGTTAAACGTCGCTTTGCATCGTTGATGTGAGCAAATGATCGCGCTCTCGCACGCCTAGGCCGACAGTGGTCGTGTGGATGCCATTCCCGGGCAGCCTTTGATTCTAAAATTGCTTGAACCTCCCTAGGAGGGCTCCGGGTCTCTTCAATGAGTGCCCGCGAGGATGTTTTTGCCGATCCTGCAACGGTGGACTTCCCTGGCCAACATGGAGATGGTATGCCCGAAGGCTATGGGAATGCGGCCAGCGACCGGCGCAGGTCAGCCCGGGACCCCGGAGAAACGGACAATGGCCAACCGGCTGGACGCAACAGTAAGGACACCTTCGATCTTCTCCTGGATAGGTCCCGCGTGCGAATAGATCGTAGCCTGAAACGAGCAAGGCAGTGGCAAGCAAGGGCAGAGCAGTCTGGCGAGCACTATTATCAGAAGTGGATTATCGAAGGCCTGTTACGCCAAAAGCCCCTTCCTCCGAGCAAAGATGGAAGACACATACCCTTGAATGCGGGTGCCGTCCGAGATGAACCTCTCATAGATGAGCGTAGCGGCAAGCATTATGCATCTAACTCTATTCGTTCTAATCGATATACCCTTTTGTCATTCTTTCCAAAGCAATTAATCTTTCAGTTCGGGAGGCTTGCAAATTTCTATTTTTTGGTAATCGGTCTCCTTCAGCAAGTTCCTGGCTGGAGCCCAACTGGGAGGTTTACAACAATTGGTCCTTTGATTGCATTTATTGCGCTTACTATGGCGAAGGAAGGATGGGACGATTACCGTCGATATTTGTTAGACAGGGAAGACAACCAGGCCCTCGTCTCAGTACTCGAACAAGGTGGAACTTTGGGACATGAATCAACGGCCGACCCTTCAAAGCTTTTCGGTAGAACAACTGGAGAGGAGAATCAAATGCAGGGGGATACAGACATAATAGCGATCGAACTCAAATCACGGGAAGGACACCAAAAAGGGTGGAATCGGATTAAGTGGCGAGACCTCAGGGTAGGCGACATCATTCGACTGACGAGGAACGAAAGAGTCCCTGCCGACATCGTCCTTCTTCATGCGACCGGAGTCAACTCTGTAGCGTATATCGACACGATGGCGCTCGATGGCGAAACGAATTTGAAAAGCAAGCAACCTCCCACTTCACTTGCAGACCGATGTGATACGATATCGAAGCTTGAGAAATGCTCCGGGAAGCTTGTTTGCGAAGATCCAAACGCTAACCTCTATCAATTCGAAGGCCGTATTACTGTCGACGGCGAAACATCGCCACTGACTGTGAATGAAGTAGTATTTCGGGGCTCTACTATACGCAACACTAGCGAAACGATTGGGGTCGTCATCAACACAGGCGAGGAATGCAAAATTCGTATGAATGCGAATCAATACGTACACGCAAAATCACCAAAGATTAGCAGGTTTACTAATCGTATCGTGTTCGTCCTCGTGTTTATTTTGCTCTCTATCACGGCAGGAATTAGTGGGGGCTACGTCCTTTGGCAGCGACAATATGAGAAGAAGAATCCGTTTCTGTCGCTGGCACCCGTATCTGGTGGAGCCATTGTTATTGGAACGATCATTCTCCTGAATGGGCTCATTCCACTATCCTTGTATATTGTCATCGAATTCGTCAAGGTCTTCCAGGCGTTTCTGATGAACGATATAGAGATGTATGATGCTGCAACGGATACGCCCATCTCCATCAATACCAACACTATTCTTGAGGATCTGGGCCAAGTAAGTTACGTATTCTCGGATAAGACTGGTACTTTGACCGAAAACAACATGCAGTTTCGTAAACTCACGGTTGGAGGGACCAGCTGGCTTCACACCATGAATATGAGCACAGAAAACCTGGAGCGAGGGCTGCATCAGAACAGCGAGAACGCCGCTCCCACAGGCCTCAAGGCCACAGTCACTTCTAGCGATGACGATAACACAATCGCAAAAATACAGTCGGACCACAGCTTTGAAGCGGTATCGGCTTCACATCTGGGATCAAGGACCGAGTCAATGCTAGACTACATTCGACAATCTCCTAACTCAGCATTCTCCAAGCAAGCCCGGCAATTTCTGCTATGTATTTCTCTGTGCCATACCTGCCTTCCTGAGAGATCTGAGGATGGCAGTATTATATTTCAGGCCGCATCTCCAGATGAGGTCGCCCTCGTACAAGCGGCACAAGACCTGGGCTATCTTCTGATCGATCGTCCTGCTCAGTCAATCAAGCTCACAATACCGGATCAATCTGGGGAGCCCGTCGTAGAAACCTACGAAGTCTTGAAAGTAATCGAATTTAGTAGTAACCGAAAGCGAATGTCGATTGTCGTGCGAATGCCGGATAGAAGGATATGCGTGATCTGCAAAGGCGCCGACAACGTTATCATGAGTCGTCTCAGACTGTCTGAACTTGCAGCAAAGACAGTGGGCGAAGTTAACCGAAAGGCTCGTGAACGCCACAGCATGGAAGCCGAAAGGGCTATGCAACGCATGAGTATGGCAACGCCTCGGACCAGCTATCATGGGCGACGTTCAGGCTTCTTCCGAACAAATAGCGCGCGAAGCTCGAAAGACCTGAAGAGGTTGAGTAGAGCAAGCAGGCAAGAGTATGACGAAGCGCGCACTCTGCATAACGAGCCGACCGATCTCTCTGATGATGATAGTGATGAAGATCGCGATGGCGTTATCGACGAGTCAATCGCTGCGGACGAAAAGAGAGTATTCGAGAAATGTTTCGAGCACGTTGATCAGTATGCCACAGAAGGCCTCCGAACTTTACTTTACGGATACAGGTACATAAGCGATCGAGAGTATGAGGCCTGGAATAATGCCTTCCAGGATGCGACTACTAGTCTCATAGACAGGCAGGAACGGATTGAAAAAGCAGCAGAATCTATCGAGAAAGAGTTTGAGCTTGCCGGCGCAAGCGCGATTGAGGACAAACTTCAAGTTGGCGTTCCTGAGACTATCGATAAACTACGACGGGCTAATATCAAGGTATGGATGTTAACCGGCGATAAACGAGAGACCGCCATTAACATTGCACGCTCGGCAAACTTGGCGAAGTCTTTCTCTGAGATCTATATTCTCGACGCGACGGCAGATGACCCACAAACAACTATGCGAAGTATATTTACCGACCTCGATCGGAATCGGGTTTCACATTCAGTTCTTGTCATTGATGGCCATACTCTAAGTCTTGTAGAAAAGGATCAAGTTCTGGGGAATGTTTTTTTCGAACTTGCTGTTCGCGTTGATTCGGTCATCTGCTGCCGTGCGTCGCCTAGCCAAAAAGCCAATCTAGTTAAGGGTATTCGCGATGTCGACCCGTCTTGCGTTACCTTGGCAATTGGTGACGGAGCCAACGACATTGCCATGATTCAAGCCTCTCATGTCGGTATTGGCATATCTGGCCGGGAGGGCCTCCAGGCTGCTCGGGTAGCGGATTACGCGATAGCGCAATTTCGATTTCTTCAGCGGCTCTTACTTGTCCATGGTCACTGGTTGTAGTAAGTAGTCCCCCAAGCACTCCCCTGACAAGATAAAATACGACGACTAACCCTGACTTAGCCTGAGGACAAGCAAATACATACTCTGTACATTTTGGAAAGAATGGGTTCTCTACATTGTTCAGGCCCAGTATCAACATTTCAACGGCTACAGCGTGACGACACTTTACCAGCCGTGGAGCTTGACAACTTATAACGCCATTTTTACGACTTTACCCATCTTCTTCCTCGGGCTTTGTGAACAGGACCTATCACCCGAGACTCTACTTGCAGTTCCTGAGCTATATGCGCTTGGTCAACAGGATGAAGGTATCAACTTCAAGAAATGCATCGCCTGGTTGTTGACGGGTACCGTCGATGCGGTTACAGTATTCCTGATTGTATGGGGTGAATTCAAGTATAACCTTACCGGCTCTAACAACGGCCAATTCCATGACCAGTCACATGACAACTCGCTCTTTCCCATGGGTTCAATGGCTCTGACTATTATAATTGTACTGATCAATACCAAGATCCTGTAAGTGTCACTGCACCATGCTAGTTGACAACCCAAACTAATTTCGCTCATTCTAGTATATTCGAATTGCACAACAAAACATGGCTTCCACTTGCCGCTCTTGTCACGTCAGTGGCGGCTTGGTTTTTCTTCCTCCTCATCATCGAGGCCCTACCGCTCAAATATTCCATCGGCGAGAACTATCGCATCTATCACTCGTTCGTGGACGGTTTTGGGAAGAACCTCACTTGGTGGCTCGTCACGATCATTGGAATACTCATAGTATTGGGCGTTAATTTGGGTGTCACGGCACTGCAAAGAGTGTTCTTCCCCACGGATAGGAACCTATGGCAGGAGATTGAGAAGCAGAGTGATGCGGATAGCATCACGAGGGAGTACAACCTTGAGGAGGCTCGGACTTCCGCCTCGTACAGCCGCACTGATGAGCCGCCCGAAAGTTCGCAGGGACTTCGCCGGTCCTAAATGAATGAATGCAATCGCGGGCGTTTCGTGATTTGTAGAGTACACTAGAGGAATAGGGCCCTGGACATTCACAGAAACGTAAATATATATTGCCTTTTATTACTGTAAAACGTTCTGCTTTGTGTGTGTTACACGTGCTTGAGATTGGGTTATCGTCCGAATATGAGACATCGTCCGAGGTCTAAGCTTTCATCTCCCTTATCTTTTCTGATCCCCCATATTACAATGAGATAGCTATACGAGAGCGAGGCTCTTCTGTAGATCCGCAGCCTGTTCTATTTCATTCTTCTTTCTTTTTTCTAGTTGGCTGCGATGAAACATCTTGCGTAATAAGTAACTAGCCCAGCCCCCTGAGATTCATCGATTCATTAAGGGATTGGCTGCTTGAGCTGGGTACTTGCATGAGCAGCAGGCAGCAAACGGTCAGAACTGGCTAGTGGAGCCCTGTGTAACTACGCATGACCGTGTCTCGGACTCGCTCCCTTTTCTACGCACGTAAGAGATAAGATAACCTATACACCGCCCTGGTGACAGATTTTGCTACCCGATCACGGCTTTTCCTACCTGTATAAAGACCCTCCTCTCCCCCCATGCCCCCCTCTCCTCTTTTCATTGTGGACGCCCGCGGCCACTGTGGGCGCTTGCGGCCACCTACATTAACTTCCTCCTCCTCCTCGGCGAAGACAGACACAGACAAGGAAGACTCCTCATCGTGAGCATCGACGAGACAGAAAGAACACGACGATACAACAGGTAAGCTACACAGCCTGTCCCATCGACTACCTGGCTCTTAGACCGCCCGCTAACCAACAGCCCGAAGCAGACGACGAACAACTTGAAAACGTCACCCGCTGACCAGTAACATGAATACGTCGCCGCTAAGCGGGAGCGAGCTCCCTAAAACACGTCAGAAACAGTGGGAAATGGTTCATCATCTACCGGCTTCGGCTTGCATGTATATGTGTTCGAGCTTGATAAATCATGGTCTACTCCTATTGATGAACCATCATGAGCTTCAATATGTGTGTCATAGGCCGCTCACGACCTTAGGGGCAGGCTTCGAATGCTTGGCCTTAGGCTCCTGGCGGGGTCCGAGGACATCATCCCTTTGAATGTCCGTCGTCATTTCGGAGTGATGGGTTTGCCTGGGACGTGATGAGTTGTTAATGTATGAAGGTGATGTTATATCGTGGTGTATGACCTTTTACGCCTGTCGGTTGTATGTATCCATGGCTACATGCTATAGGTGGTCGCTGACAAGTGTAATAGGGTCCAAGAGTCGCATTGGATGAACTCCAGATGTGTTTGGCCGACTTGTATCCATTTCTGGATGTCATGAGCCCACGTGATCTTGGCCTCCAATTCGTGCAAATCCACCCACACTGCGTCACCTCCGGAGTCATGGTTTGTGTTGATGCCCAAACGCACATCACTGTCAAGCCTATATCTCCAGAGCTGAGACTGGACCCGACATTAATCCTCGAGCCTCAGATTGGCCATGGGGCTTGGGATGAGATACTATCTCCCTCTTCTCTATTTGAATGCGAGACTTTGTCTGGCTAAGCGCTTCTCGCAGGGGTATCATCGGGATGGTATCTATCAGGTCGTCATCCATCTTGATGGTAGCAGGAAGAGCCTTCGCGAGAGGGCATCCAGCACGCAGGCCCTCGACTAGGTAATGTGGCGGGCCGCCGTCAAAGGCGACGAAATGATCGACATTTTGCGTTACTTGGGTAGTAGTCATCCCTGGCTGTCGCTACTTATAACTGCAAAGAGATCAGGAGCAACATTTATTGCTCCTTCAGTTCGGCGGCAAGCAATACCGGTTATCTCGCTCCGGAGCTCGAGATGCGCTATTACGACCACTCCGTAGATATCTGGTCTATGGGCGTGATCCTATACCAGCTGATATATAACTGCAATCCGTGGGAGTTCAAAATGGTCCAGAAGCTTCGTTGCCTGATATCCACCCCGTCGATGAGACTTTTCTGAGAGGGGGATGGTCTTTGTGATTCATGTCGTCTCGAAGATATCAAACCACAGAATATCCTTGTTGCCTCTCGTGAGCCGCTACATATCAAATCGGGAGGCTTTGGTCTTTCAGAACTCCTTGATTCAGAAGGACGTGAATCGAGGGGCCTTGAAGCCGACCCCATTTGGTGGAGTCGAGTGATACCGGTGTTTTCTCTCTTCATTGTCTCGACTTGTTCAAGGCATGGATAGAAGCAATGCACGGCTCCTCGTCATAGTATAGGGTTCCTATCCGACGACGATACTGGTGAGGATGTGGAGGAACTCGTCCAGAGCCTGACGGAATATCACAGCTATGCTCTCACCCCAGACGTCATGCACGCCCTGACGCATCACCTCCAGATGCCGGTAGCTACCAATTGTAGCCCAATGACTTATAGTGGGCACCAACGCTATGAGTCATGTGACAGACGGTCTCATATTCCTTCGTCAGGCAATTTTGAAGGGCCGTAACCCGTCACGTGGAAGAAGCTTGCTTGATGAGTTAGTGTGGCCACTCGTTGTGGACTCAGCATACTAAAGACACATCAAAATAAGCATACTAAAGACACATCAAAATATTAAAATTCGACAGGTTACCGCATCACCGGCAAGCTAGAGAGGCAGCAGGTACTGTTTCCTGCCACTCTTTAGTAGGCGTTGGCCTTCGGAATATCTCGACAACGGATCTGGTGGTTGGCGCTATCGGCGGTGACATTTATCGACGCCATTTCCCCGTATATTTGCGAGTTTGGCGTCACACAGTCGACCAAACATGAACCTTGCAGGCGGATGTGCCCTCCAGGAGAACCAAGAGAGTATGCATCTCGGAAAAACCAGCGAACATGATGGCGTGGCGAGCACGCATCCGCTCAAACAAGGCACGTGGTTTTGAGTGACACGGTGCCATAGCCCCGAAATTGTATTGTTGAGCTGGCCGGAGAGACGACTAGACTCTACGGAAGTAGAGAACGAGACGATGCGAGTCAAACACCTCTCTGTCCGCTATAGCTCCCCTTCTGCGCGATATGAGCAGGCTCAATCCTGATCCATAACGAAAAGTACCCACGCATCCAATGCGGGCGCAGCGGATTGCAATATTGGTATACACGGCCTGCCCAATGCAGCAACGATGACGAGCTATAGATGAGAGTAAAGCGTCAAATTCGACCTAGAATACCTCCCATCAAGAAGCTCCAGAGGCTTTGAATATGTATGAACAGCTCAGGAGTCGCAAAACCGCAGGTCTTCGCGTCGATCTCGTTCTCTCAGGCGGGGTTTTGCGGATATCAAGCTACGGGCCTTTCGATATTACAAAGAGTCCAATTGCAAGAGCCAAGACTTCACGAAGACGATATTTTCACCATGATGGTGAAATTGTTGTCTTGTCTTACTCCCTTAAAACCACCAACAATAGTGTCGTCCCCTGGCTCCTCATATTCAGGATGGGTTCTTGCATCGACCCGGCTGGGGAGCGGTTTCGCTTCCATGGTTGCTGAAAGCGCAGAACTCGGGTCCATAACGACAAGGAATCGAGCAAATGACTAATCCATGAGGACAGTTATTGTGACAGCGCACCTGGAATACCGTGGTTCTCTTCTTCGAGTTCAAGCATTTCTGCATGTTAACCAAGAGACAATGCTCACTAAAATCGGAATTGATAGCTGTCGGCCTGATTCATCAGAACTGCTGGAACACAGCAGAGACTATATTCCACCCACCTCCAGTAATCCCGGGTACAATATGGTGTCTGGTGAATCACCCGATGGAAGTTTTCTTCAGTTTTTGCAGGGTCCTGGACTCGCTTTCGTCAAACACAAGAAGAAGATATCCGGACGGTGATAGCCCCGTGGTCGTAGCAGGTCATCTCTCTCTCTGGAGCCAGATACTCAACGGTACCTCATCGACCTGGCGTAGCTCGCAACATGGGACCCAACGCCAGAACCTCGGATTGAGCGACGTCGAGGACTGATACCGCTCGTAGCGGACTGCCGAACGTTACACCGATATTTTGCGGCTTTGTGTCCCGGTGGAGCCAGCCATTTCTGTGTAAAAGTTCGAGGCCTAATAATGCGTCGCGCAAAATGGTTGCACACTCGGTATCAACAATGCTAAGAGCTGCCTGACGGACAAGCAATGCTAGATGGCGCACATGGGGCTAATCGGACCCAAATGGTTTGCGACGAACAAGCCATGTTAGATGGCACGCAGGAGGCTCATCCCATGCACAGATTACCAAATTACGGCATGGCGAAACCCGTGTACGACGACAACGCTTACACGTTCAGCGCCACTTTCGTAGGCGTTGTTCTTCAGCTATACGCCCACCACGTCGTTGCTGCTGATGTGCCTGGAGAGCAGCCAAAATACTTTATGACGCTAGTTACTTCTCATATTTTGGATGATCGGGAGGGCTACTCCAAGGCTGTGAGAGCTCTCGCGAATCTCAGGGTGCGAGCCCAGAAGCCTAGCGACCAGTTTATCAAGGTCGCGAATACAAGAGCCCAAGGCGGGAGCCCAGATGTGACAGATCCGGGGCAGGATGAGGATGAGTTCCATGATTGTTTCATTAGAGCGTCCCTTCAAATACTCTTCTGCTTATCGCCTTCGGTCTTCCGACCGCGGCAGACACAGAAACATCGGACCGCTCCTATTAATTCGGAATAGAATCGTCACTGCTTATGTCAAGGAAACCCTTCGCATCTAAGGCCAGAGCACGCGGCTCGCTATGCCCTCCCACGCCCGGTTAAAGTTCATTTCCGGCACCTCCACGCAAGGATCTATCAGGGAAACAGTATGACTGGGACATACGCCCAGATTGCGCGTATTACCTCTCTCTAGAGGCCTTCGACGGGATCCAACGTGGAGAGGTTCCCCAACACTATCCCACAATATACGGACAAGCATTCTGCTCGTATCTTTCTATTGAATTCAAGAAGGACAACCAAGACAGTGGTACGGCTGAAAACCGGATTGCAGTTACGTTCTCAATGTCATTATACAATGTCATTATACAATCGGTGATGCTTGAAACGCGACGTGCTTAAATTATCAAACAAGCATGGCAACTGGCCGAAAGAGGACAAACAAGAACCGAAGAAGAGAAAAGCAACGGTGGCAAAGTGGAGCCCCGTCCGCGTGATGGTAGCCCGAGTATACCACTCGGAGGCCTCATTGCGGTGCTCTCGGCCGTCAGATTTTCGCGACAGCACATCTCGTAATGGAACCTGAGGGCCCTTTCATCGGTGTCTGCGTGTATGTATGGTTTCTTGCCGTTGTGTTTGATTAGAGTATTGCATGGTACAAATACGCAAATGAGGCGAGTCGAAATGTGGCTCATGCGCTTCAGTAACTCAGATTGTGGGCGAGCTGGCGACCTGGATGTATCAACAGCGAGATGATCTCAACACCTAACCTCCTCTTCAAGCTTGTTTCTCACCGATCTCTCTATTACCCCCTTTCCATTACCGACTTCAACAAAGAACTTCGACAGGATGCAACAGAGCATTGGGCAGAATATTGCTCTGTCTCTTGCCTGACTTGCATTTGCGGTCCATTTGGGCTTGCCCCTTTCTGAAACACCACCACCATTCCCACCACCAGACCCCTGGAGCCACGGGGCCAAGAGTGACGCGCTCTGTCGACTCCTCGGCATGGAAAATCCTCACGGCATGGAGATGGGACTCGTCGTGTAAGTTCAGACTCGCATTCGACGCTTTTTTGTTCGCCGTTAAATATAGTGCGACGCATAACTTGGCGAATTCAACCATGTGTCGCAGATATGTCGTAATATCATACGGCCCGATTTTCTGCACAGACATAGAACCGTCTTGGAGCCAATAGTTCGCCTCGGGATCATATACGCGTTGCCACGCTATGTGGTCTGAGGGCTAGGTATTGTACCTCCTTCTCTAGCATGGGCGTAATGAACCGAAGCAGAGCCGGACGCGCGAAGCTAAGAGAGGATCGCAGCAAGTCCAACTTGACGGCCGATCGGCCGTCGGGACTGGGAAACCACGACGATTGGCAAAGGGAAAAGCCGGGTGTGACTACCATCATGAACACATTGAGCGCAGTTCGTAGGCGCTGAAATGTGTACATCCCGGAACAGACAGCTAATGCAATCTCAATATGCAAACCTCATCGAAGATAATAAGTTAGTCGAAGAAGTCCGGTGGTGCTGGCTGGGTAAGACAGGCAGCAAGATGGATCCTCATAATCCCAACAACCGCTGCTCTGCGCCCCAGCAAAACCGGAACTCTTGCAATAGCTACCAGCAGGCTCCTGTGCCATATGAATAGGCCTTCCAATTTGCGCCGGAACGCAACCCCGAAGCGTACAACCTGAATGCCCCAAAGAATCAGCGATTAATCTCTTGAGTGTATCCTCGCGTCTATCAATGTCTGTGGAGGTTTCCGTAAGGCTCCCAACAGATGCTTCGATACCCACACCGCTGAAAGGGCCCTCAGCCCACATACGAAACACCTGGGTACGATATGGACAGGTCACTACACCCTAGATCTTCAACATGAACCGTTCGCGCCGGACATGGGATGGACCGCAGGAAAGAGGTCGGTAGGGAGAGGCACCGATATCATTCTCTGCACTACCAGTTTTGCTAAGCGCTGCTCCCTTACGCGCAGATGCTCACAGAGAAAGCCATGGAGGCCCGGATCTTCTTTCGTATAATCAGGGCCCTCGCCCAAATTATAACTACTTGGGGTATTATAAAGATGACGATGTCTAATACAAGCTGTATACCCGTAACGCCAACATCAAACTTCGCAGTGCTGTTACAAACACCCGGCACAGACAGCTGTTCTCGTGGTCGACACATGAGGTTTTCCACGAGAACAGACGCGACGAAGATAATGGTGCTTGCTCCCATAGGTGCGTACGAGATCCACCAGGTGGGGTTCTTCCACGGAGCAGCCACAAAGATCTGATATGGCTTAACTCCATGAGAGTCCCCATGTGGGTAAGGAATTTCGTCACATGTAGAAACTATCCTCTAGGGACCGTCGGTGATTCCGGCCCAGAAGTGCCGGGTTGACGACAACGGGGTTGGCCTTGTCTTTGCCGGTGTCGCACGAAGAATCGACGGGAAGAATCCGTCCCAGCAACATCACTTTCAGTGGGACGAAGGCCGTTCTAATCGATCTGCGAGACTAGCTTCACCCGAGGAAATACGGCGGCGCTTGAGCTTCTGTCGCGGGTGTGTAGAAGCCTATATGTGGTCAGGACTGATATCGCTGAATCTGTATAAAAGGTGGAACCAGTACTGGCGGTAACAGCGTTGTCTTTTCGTTGGAGCTTTGCTGATCGTGGTGACGATAAGTTCACTCGTGAGCTGGAAGCCTCGACAACACTGTTAGAGCTGAGGTTCAACAGAACTTGCAGCTCGCGGCGATCAGCGTAAGGCAATTGACGAACTGTTTCGCCCAAGGTATGGGCAAGTGAAGCCAACTGCAGGTTGTTGTTGTACTTTTCGATGTAGTGAGGAAGCGATTGCGGAGTTGACGAGAGTAGATCTGCTTCGATGAACTCCCTCTGAAGCGGGGATATTCGCGAATCTACCTCGTGCGCTCCCGTGCCGGTTTCGGTAGTGTCTACGCCAGAGACTGGAGATTCAGAGAAACCATGAGACATGATGTTGAGTCTACCTGGGTCTCGCAGAGAGGACGTTGCCATCCGTTCTACCTTTTTCACTAAATCCTGGATTCTCACTATGGCACGTACTCCCGTTGGCTTGATCATCGGCGTGCGGCATAATAAGTGATCGCCCCAGTCAGGCAAAACGAGCTAGTCTTTCAGATAACGCATGCGCTCGTTACCTTAATCGAATACCCCCCAGCCGAGAATAAGAGGAGGAGGAGGGTGATAGTCAGGAGACTGTTTGCTATCCTTCTAGCGCACCCACTAGATCCCCACCTATGCCTTTGCGGGGTCTGACGCCGTGGCTCATGAGGTTGAAGATGGACGTAGTGGATTCATCAAGTCGCTGAGATAATAACGAGAGGATCATTGATGAGGGTTCCTCTGATAAGTTCGCTCTTCGGTTTCATACCAGAGCACACTGATCTCTTTACGTAGATGGCAAGATTCTCCATCGCGACATTTCTTCCAACAACATCATCACCACGGATCCGGCCGAGACGGGCTTTCGCGGCATGCTGATCGATCTTGATCTAGCGAAGGAGCTTGGTGATGTTGGTCTGCGACTCGGCTTTGACGCCCTGGATGCTAAAGCAAGCGGAGCGCGGCGACGGACTGGCGCGGTCCGTGATATTGTTACGAACCCTAAAATAGTGGATGGTTTCAAAGGCGTGCTTAATTGTCGATTTTGACTTGGACGACTAGGCGGGGTGTGACAACTTGTATTGGGGGAGCGTGGGCCGTTTAAGGCCTAGGTGGTTAGTACGTCGTAATCGCGAACCACCTAGGTCTAAAGCCGCCCAACAGGCCCGAGATCGCGGAGTAATCCGTCGCCGCACGCGGCCTGCGCAAGACCGCGGCAGCCGTTGACCTGCTACGGCACCTGCCATGCATCGCGGGACCGGAACGCTGCTGGATTGCGCCCGACACCTATGCCGTCGACTACCGTGCTGTTGTAGGTGCGGATATATATGAATCTTGGTATTTTGGAAGGCCACATTCTCGCTCAGCGATAACCACGCCTAGTGACCAGAGGTCGATAGAAGCTGTGTACATCTCTCGTGCTTGCTCTTCTGCCGGGAGCTTTATCTTCCGGTATATTTCTGGCGCCATGTACTTCAAAGTACCGCATATTGTTCCTAAATCATCGGCTACTTTGGTCAGAAAATACTATCGAGACTTCGGCTCACAACCAGTATGTTTTCTGGCTTAATATCTCGGTGTATAATACAAGGAGTAAGCTCGTGGAGGTACTTCAGGGCTGAGAGCGATTGAATAATGATCTCCCCGTTCTCATAGGTCGATGTGTCGGTGTAATCGTCAAGGGTTCCGCCCGAGATATACTCGAAGCGCAACCGAGGGAATTTGTCGAGGTCAGCACTGAGGAACGCAACAATGTGCTCCTAGCGAAACATCAGTACTCTTTATCCAGCAATCTGCCTCTGGGCCCAATCGACCGTGGCTTTGGGAGCTTTGCAAGCCCGGGTTGCGGGAGCAGCGGTTTCCTCATTGGGTGGTGCAGATCACGACTGTTAAGTATTCCCGCTTTCAAGAGTGATCTTGCGTCTGTGTTGTCGTATGCTTCACTTCGTATTGGAGAGGCAGTAACCGATCTTGTTCTGTCTATTGATATCTCACCCAAAGGACTTTCCCGAGCGGTATCGATTCTCGCACGCCACTTAAACGAGGGTGGGTTTACCTTCGCCATTAGCGGGGGTGCAGCCAACTCGCTGCTCCAAGAATCCCTCGGATGAAGGCAACGATTCGGAGTCTACGAATTACATGCTGGACACGGCACCATGACCAAATTTATCATGACTAGGCCCATGTATCCAGATACGCCCGGTCTGTATGCCAATGAAGATCCGCGTGCGTGGCGCGACCAGTGGTGCGATGACGAACGCGTATGAATCTTCGCCGGGCGCAATTTCATATCGCTCTAGTCGTGAGAAGCAACGCTTTCTCGTTCACGACATTGCATGTCTTGGAGGTCCTGCGAGCGCTCTTGACATCCGTCATGAACTTCTCGTCTCTGAGAGAGCTTCATTACTCACACTCATATTTTCCTACGATAGAGCTGTAGGATCCTAGCACAATATAGGTTGGTCACTGATATCATTATAGAAAAGATGGGGTAAGTAAAGAATCTACTGTGATAATATTCCTACAGGAATTATATTATATTATTCCACAAATCTAAAATCAGTCTGATAACAGCCGGGGAAAATATAGTTACCTATATGATGTTGATAACAATAATAATAGGCGTAGTACTTTATAGCCGAATCTTCTAGGTGACCGTAGGCATAAACCTAGTTGACCCCACTGCGCCCATACCCCTCACTGTAGCTCCCATTGTCCATCTTCATCACAACATGATTTACAGTCCAAATTCAAGAGTTCACTACAAGGTACCTATTAATCAGCAAGTTCAAGTCTACCTTTACAAGGGAACTTTGAGATTCCTTCTTAAAACCCATGTTGAGTCTTCGGGCATCAAACGGATGGCCACGAATAATTACACATTAGTGTCAATGCGTGAATCATTATGCTAAATTAAGCTGAGTCTGCCATCACAAATAGATCATGGCGCGTCACGAGTCTTTTCGTGCCGCAGGTCCTAAAGATGAAGCTGAGATAATTCAGTTTCTCGTGGATGGCGGATTGCCGAATACCAGATGGTCGATGAGTGAACTACAGATACCGCGGGGTTATGTCAATGCATGGCCACACTGGAATACGCCATTGCATCGAATGATAGCAACGAAACAACGAGATGGCATCAAGTTTCTTCTTGACAATGGCGCAGATATCCATTTTCTCAACTCGCTAGGACGGACACCACTACAGGAGGCGACCCGTCTCCAGTATTATGAAGGCGTTGAGCTGCTCCTCACCCGTGGTGCGGACCCTAACATGCCTAGTCAAGGACGAACTGCTGGTCATGTAATAGGGGATTACGACAACCCAGCGGGCAAAGACGAGTATATTCTACCTATACATGAAGCTATTAGAAATGGCGATGCTCGAATGATTCAGCTCCTGGTCCGCGCCGGCGCCGACGTCAATAAACCTTCTGAAGGCTGGCTACCGCTTGACTTGGCATTAATTGATCGCCAAGTTAGCATCATGAATGTGCTTTTTGAGCTGGGAGCATCATTCTCTTCTGTTCAAGAGACTGTGAATCTCCAACAAGATAAGCGTGAAGAAGCAGCACATGACTTATTATATACCGCATCACATTCCGAGTGGTTCCCACCTTGTCATTGTCACCCGTTATTCATATTCGTGCTTGACGCCTGTAATATTGATCAGCACACAGCAACTAGGCTCAGCGAAAAGCAAGAAATCAATACAGATAGATTGATCCGCGAATTTTTCAAGAGAGTTTCTTCGATTGCACAGAGACTGAATATTGAGCCTGCCGAGGATAGCCTCTGTTCTCTGTGCTTGCAATTTCAAACGCTGAGCAACTATGTATCATGTAGCTGTGTCGGTGAGGGTGCCAGTCAATCTTCCCCAAGTTGCTTCAGACAACATGAGAATTTGGCGAACCTAGCGTCATCAGCCAAATCAGGCTGTTGCTTCTGTCGCATATTTTTACAAGCATTGAAAGTGGTCAAAAGCCACAGCCCTCACATTGCCGACGGGCTGTCCAAATACAACCATATTTCAACCCCTCATGTATATTTGCACCTACATCTTCCTAGAAAGATTCATGTTACGGCTGGCGACTTAGCGGCTGAGCTCCAGCTCGGCTATCTTAGTGGTATGTTATTACTCAAGCTCCTAACTGAATATGCAATATGATGTTCAAATGGCTGATAAGAGCGAAGAGAGGACAATTCGGCAGTCTCCTTTGATTGATGACTATGAGAATGGAACATCATCGCTAAGCTCTTTTCAAGTTGCCAAAACATGGCTGCACGATTGCGTTACGAGTCACGAGGTTTGCAGTCAGGGTCATGCTCCGACTGTGCTTCCTACTCGTGTATTAGATGTTGGAGATGCCACCCGCGATCCATTCTTATTCGAGAGCAAAGGTGCATATCACACTTATTGCGCTTTATCCTACTGTTGGGGTACGTCCTCCGATAAACATAAAACGACGAGCAAAAACTTGCAGCAGTATTACAAAGCCATTCCACCTCATGAGCTACCACGCACAATACTTGATGCTATTCACGTTGCCCGTGGCATGGGTTTTAAGTATCTGTGGATTGATGCGCTTTGTATCATTCAAGATGACCATGATGACTGGTTGCGCGAAGCAGTCAAAATGACTCAAGTCTATGCAAATGCTACTTTAACAATTACAACCTCTGTTGGCAAAGGTTCCGATGATGGCTTGTTTCGCCCCCACCCGGACGGTTTCTTTAATCCTCAACAATTGTATTTACGTCTTCCTAAACGGGATCTCATAAGGGAGATATTGTCTTCCAGAGATTCAGATCTATCGGTTGTCCGCCCGGCTCGTCCTTTATCTTATCTAGCGCTCTATCCCGACGCGAACTTTCCGTTCATGGGAGTGATGGGAAGCCCGATTGAGACAAGAGCCTGGACGCTACAAGAGCAAATCCTCAGCAAGAGAGTTCTTTACTACGGCAACGGCGTAATTCTCTGGGAATGTCTAGATGCCACCGCCTCCGAACATGATCCTGATGGGCGCAGAGGAGCAATACAATTTCCGGACAATATGAAAGCTAAGACATACTTTCACAGTCACATGAAATCTGAGTCACAGAACAAGATCTTGTCGATAAACCGTGTGAATACTGAACCTGAAGCCTTAGATTCAGATGAACATTTCACTGCATATTGCCGACTTATAGGAGGTTATGGGAATCGGTTGGTTACCAACCCTTCAGATCGGATTACCGCAATTCTAGGGCTAGGTCAGATCATGCAAAAGGTCTCAGGAAACGAATTCATCGGCGGCATTTGGAAAGGCGACTACGCATTAGCTAGTCTAGTTTGGTTTGTCGAGATGCCATCACCAAAGGAAAGAACCTGCAAATTCCCAACGTGGAGCTGGGCCTCTATATTGCCAGATTCTGAAATCCGAGTGTCCAATAATGTGGGAGAAGCGGAAACAGCACTTCACTGGACAGCTAAAGTGATCTCCTTTGATGTGCAGTCAGATATAGCCCAGACCGAGATCAAGGGAAGTATCACACTTAGAGGACGGCTCGGAAAGTTGAAGGATGACGAGAGTTACATGATGACCTTGAAGGGGTCTTTACGTACAACGCCACATGTCGCTATGGATCTTGCTTCGGACAAGGATACTCTAGAGAATGACTTGGCTAGCATCTGGTGTTTCGAGATAGCGACCCTCAGCGGGGACGAAGAGCTTCCAAGTAAGGCTTGTTTGCTTTTGCGCCGGGTGAATGGTGCTGATAGCTCGACCTTTGAACGCCTCGGGATGTATCAACATATAACTAGTGGAGGTACAGAGAAGGTTGAGACTATTGTTCTTATCTAAAAGTCACAGGTCAAACCCATTTTCAAAGCAACATCAAGTTAGGTAACTCTCTTGAGTCTACTCGCACTAGTGATATGCTTGTTATATATATATATATTTGGCTACTTGCTGTATTGTCTTAACGCTGCACTTCCTGACTGTATGTAAGAAGGACAAACGAAGCATTAGGTAGAGTAGTAAGGTGGGAAAATTCAATGATATTCATGTAAAGGAAACCATGGTTGTTCTCATAGCCCTTTGTCACCATTAACTTCTTTTATACATCACCATTGTAAAGTATATGATGGCTCCAATACCGACGAGAAGGAAAATCCATACTAAAAGGACCTTAAGCAAGACTTTGGTAGCGTATTGATCCGCTGCTTTAGCATCATTTGCTCGAGGAAATGGCTCATTGGGAACCAGTATCCCCAAGAATTTGCATAGCGGTTCCCAGCCATCTTTAAGGTCCATCTCTAGCAGCTGATCGTTTGAAACAAGGGACCTGACTTTTTCTTGGTGCGCTTCAAGAATGTCTGGGAGAAATGTGAATAATGACGAACATGTAGATCAAAAGGAGCACTCACGAGCGCCGCCGTATTTGATTAAATCCGCCGGACTTGCATTCCGGTCCTCCAAACCTGCAAGCCGCAGGGTTGATCGACTATAGACCTGTGCAAACGAAGCAAGGTACCTCCAACCGGGAATTGGGGCGAGAACAATACCCAGCCATGAAGGAGTCGTGCGGCTAGTTAGAGCCGCGATGCTGTTCCACCATCTAGTCGCATCTCTCTTGACCAAGACGACCTTCGCATCCGGGTACAACTCGACCATCTCGGACATGAAGTCAGCTGGCGGTAGATCTGCAGTACCTACAAAACCCGCAGTGGCTTTGCGGACTAGCTTCAATGTCTCCTCCCTGTCACCCGCCTCCCTAGCTTCATACGCTTTGATCCACGTCAGACAATAATCTGTGTCATTATTATTAGATGGACACAGGAATCTTGGGTCGCGTTACTTGCCATCATCGCGAGTTAAGATTTGTGTGCCTCCATGTAGAATTGGGCCATTGAGGAGCTTTTCCAAGGCTAGAGACATAGACACTGTCCCCGTTCGCGAGTAGCCCGCGGAAATAACTTGGACCTTCCGCGAAGGGTCGGTGGGAATGGACGCCACTCCTCCCATGGTGTCAGTTGATTGGGCTCACAGCTGGCGGGGTTAATAGAATAGACATTGGAGGGGTTGAAAGTTGTTGCAAGAAAGTTGCTCATAGAAATATAGACCTCAGAAAAGAGCCTGCAGGCTGTTGCTGTTGGTAAACAACTCGAAACAGCTCAATGTGAAAGAATGCCAACAACTGCGTAGCAAGTAACTTGTCATAGGCGCAGGGCATCTAGTGCTCTGATTGTTATGTCTGCCACCCTTTCCCCACCTATACCTTAGGTGGGGTTCCTGTTGGCACACTTTCGATATATACATTCATTCGTAGTGACCAATTTTTAAGTTAGTAAGTTTGAACCAACTGTAGCGGCTTATTTATTTAAGATAAAATGTTATTTATTTATTGATTAAAAATAAATCTTTTAACCACCATCCCTCCTCCTCATCTCTCGCTTCCTCGAGTCCGGTCACTGTAAGGCGAATCCCAGCTCGCGAGAATCGCCATATCAAGCTGTTTAGCGATCCACGGGCACCAGTCCAACGGCTACGGTCCTTAGCATATTCTCTAGAGCTCAGCTTTACCTCTCTTAGGCTTGTCAAACCCATTGAGCTATAGCTCTGCAGCAGGTTTTCTAGCACCAGGTGCATGAACTCAGCGGCGGACTTATTATCGGGAAAAACTGGGTATTTATCCCGACGAGTGCTCGTCATAGAGATCGCCCAATAATCGAGAAGATGAAGGCTCTGGATCGACGGGGGCAGGAGGGACGCAATGTGAAAAAGCCGACTAGGGTTATTCCTAGCTGCTAGCCAGATGAAGTCGATTCTGAGGTGCTGTAGAGATTCCATCCGGCGCAGAAAATGCGACATGGTGAGGTGCGGATCTGAGTTGGTCCACGTGAGGTCGTGTGGGGTGGTCATGGATAGGTATTGAAGGTACTGTAACTTTGCGAGTGCCTCAAATGAATAGATAAGAGTATCATCCTCGACATACTTAGCGACCACGATACGAAGAGACGTCAAGTTAGGATATGCGGCTTGAATATGGGGAAGATTCGATAATGTATATAGCTGTTGCCTCACAAGTAGGTTTCTCATGCTTGTGCTGCGTACCGGCTCCCCAAAGTCTGAGGGGCTTATGCTGTCTTTGGTTTGGATATACCGGAGCTGCGGACAAAGCTCTTTTAGGTCATCTATAACGAAGCTGCTGTTAAAAGATTTGAACAAGGGGGGAACGTTGCTGATGTGGTCCAGGATGAGAACCTGGAGTTCAGGAAGAAGGGGATACCCGATAGATGTCAAAATGGGGTCCGTCACTAGTGCCCCTATTGCTAAGAACTCATATGCCCTCTGTCTTAAACGGAATAAACTCTCTCTTTCTTCTGCTGTACCCCCTCCGCCAAGCTCCGTATCAATCAAGTGCTGCTGATATATGGGCCCAGGCATTAACCTGCCTAGAGCCAAGAATAGAGTGGTGAGTTTTGGGACTATTGCAAGTACCACGCTAAGTAGTCGCCAGGCGCGGAATGCTGTAAGATTGTCGGCATCTAAAAATTGGTGAAGTAAGGCGTCTTGTTCCGTAACGGGAGGAGGCAGAGACGTAAAAACGGCCATAAGAGATGGCATCAAGCTAACACACTCGGTCTCGTCTTCGTCCGATTGTGGGAAAGTACCGGTCCAAGAGAATGATCGCACTACGGCCCGCAGGTCGGGAACTGTGCGCAAGGTCCTGAAGACGTAGAGCAGCTCTTTGCAGTTATTAATGAGAATTGCCTGATAGAGGCGAATCCTGGCGCACGCGCCTACTTGGCGAGACACCAGACAGGCGGCCCAGAGAGTCCGGCGATATTCGAGTACATGGGGCCGGAGTTCTACCTTGGACGACTGGATTGCCATCGTCGTGGGCGCGCCAGACGGCGTAAAATGGCGTAAGATCTCGAGCCAAAGCTCCGGAGACATCCGGGACAGACTGCCTCCGACGACAGACATGGCGTTACGGGCGAGTGGCTTTCTTTACGTATGAGCGGCACCTCTAGTCTTGAGATAGTGATGATAGCTACGCAAGAAGTGAGGTCAAAGTTACCCCTCTACAAGGTTTCATTTTAGCGACCAACAAGCTTACAGATAGCAGAGCGATTAGGTGTTGATTGGAGATCGTACCTTAGGTAGTGTGGGTCCGTGACAAACTGGAGCAATCAGAGACCATACAAACCCAAATCCTGCCAGCAAGGCCAGAAAGAAAGAAAGAAAGTGCAGCAGCGACGCTGCAATACCGCTATAATACCGGAGCCGTCGTCAGAGTCGCTGGTCGCGTGGTCGACCGCCGTAGATCCCGACTCCAAGACGTCCCTGTGGGGTTTAAGTTTAGGTCCCGATATCAATTCTTCAGCTCTGGAAAACTGCGGCCTGCCAGCTGGAGTCACACATGGTCCAGAATAGTGGTATGGAGGGCCATTGTGTTAGAGTAAGGGGTAAATCGTACTTCACTCCATTAAACTAGCCGCAAGTCCTTCGCCAACTCATCAAAAAAGGACTCTAAGAACTCAGCCTTCGCATAGAGTACGTATGTACCAACCCTCACCAGCGACTCGCCAATCCGTCCCCTAAGGATTAATCCCACAGACGGCCTTCCTCTCCAAAGTAATGGCGGTATTAATTCTAAAAGATATAGCTCAAATCTGCTTTGCTGCCCTGTCACAGCGGTTTGAATCAACCCAACATCCTCCACCGTGTCCCCGAGGACGTACAACCCTGGCTCGGTCCTGTCCTTTTCACCTTGTATAATGAGGCGTGGACGTGAGAATCTTGTCACTATGTCGAGATTACCGCTAAGCCGTTTAACCCAACCCTGTACAATCAAGTAGGCGCTTTGGATGCTTCCAAATGGAGCCGAGGGAAGTGTTGGCTCCACTGCGAAGTCTGTCACCTTAAAGTCAAATTCGACTTTTTTTATGTCAAACGGAAAAGGCGAAACACTGCCTGGCGCCCCTCCCCAGTCTCCATCAACGCATGCCCAACTCCACGATGGCGCACGATATGTCCCAGCACGCTTTGGCGAGTCAACGCGCCATAAGAGTGAGTTAACCCAACTGACAATGGACTGGGGATTTACAAACAGGCCCGTTATATAAATCACGGATATCCCTTGCTTCTCTGCTTCATGCGCCATACGTGACGCGAGCGCCGCGATGGCACGGAGTTTATCCGATTCAACCCCCAGCCGCCGCGTCATGAACTGCCTCACCATATCTGACCATGCAGATTGCCATGGGTACTCTAAGATATTGGTTAAATTGCGAGTGGTGCCAAGTAATTCTCCGTTAACAGTAGAATATTTTGACACTGACATGGCGTTTGGTCCACCGTACGTGCCGGTCACGGTGTTGCAGGTCCAACAGACCTCTCGCGAACCGTAGATTACCAGACGTCGCGAGAGAAGACTTTCCTGGAATGTCCAACCGCGCGATGCAATAGGTTCAGGTGGAGGGCTCGCGTATCGCGATAGTTGTATACTTCCCAGGCCCTCCGGGGTGGCAAGTGAGATACGGAACGGCCCGACCTCGAAAGTGTCGCCAATGGGACTAGATGAGAGAAAGCCTTCCGTGCAAGCCGCCGCCGACGCCGCAGAGATCGTCACCGTGTTATGCCCATAATACAGAGACATTCGGGAGATTTCGACTTCCTTTTCTAAAGCGTCGTCTTGGTTTATGCACAAAGCGTCAATCCACATGTATTCTAGCCCAAGGGACGTTGAAGCCTTCACAGCGTCCCGGAGTGTATGGGGTAGGATGTTGACATCGACGCCTTGAGTTAGTGTTTCCATCGTTTTATTTGTGAGACAGTACGGCTGTGGGCCGCCCCAGCAGTAAGATAGGCTAGCATAACCACGCCGAGATATCATAGTTTTGTCTCGGGCAGGCAGTTGTGCAACAGTCACTAGTCGTATGAAGAGGCCGCCGGTATCGAGATGTAAAAGCCTTGTGGGCAAGTCTTGGACCAAGATGTTTTCGGCTTCTGAAGCAGTTGTATCTGCCAAGGCTAGCCTGCACTTTGGATGATTGGCGAGGCAGTTCTTCAAGTTCTCGCGAAGGAACGAGACACTCTTCCGAGATCCCTTTTTTGGCTCATACGGACGTGATGGGACATGCGAAGCAGCGAGATCATCTATTGAGGAGGTCAGGCCAGTCTCGCTACTTCCAGTAGTGAATTCGACCTTCACAAGAATGTTACTTACCTTCATTAGCGTACGCATACAAGTCGCCCACTGGTAGCTCCTCCGAGTGAAACTCGCCATCTGACTCGATGAAATCAACCCATATGCCAATCGACATGGGCAGCCCTCGATTCCATGGAGCGAGACGCATCCCGAAGTTTATCTCCGCACAAGCGTCGCCCTGAAAAAGAGCTGCTGGGTCCGATGTCAATCTCCTCTTCACAAGAAGGTCAACCAACCATTCAAAGAATGCGCATTTTGCAGCAGCTCGCTCAATAGCAACTTCTAAGCTATCGCATAGCAGCACAACAGAAGATGCACGGAACTGGCCGAGATCAATGATCGTAGCTTCGCAATGGGTGCACGTGTGAGGGTCATCACTGGCATGTATTGGGGCTAATTCGCGTGATAACTCGGCTCTCCTTCGTACGAAGTACTCTCTGACATATTCCCGCTCTCGCAAAGGCACCGTGATTGCTGGAGGCTTGTCTTTGTGGCCTGGAGCTGGGAGAATAGCACCACTCATATTATAAACAAACTCATCGTCAGATGACATGGCGGTGTCGCGTTGAATTGAATATCTGCTGCGTGTACACCAGTCAGTTGAATCAGTATCCCAACAAAACCTTCCACAGCTGTAGAGTACTTGAGAGTCAGAGATGGTTTCAGAGTATGGAAGAAATTTGTATTATTGCGGGGTTTGAGGGGTGCTTAAGTACATAGGTACATAGATCCTGATGGATTTAGGGAGCTCATCGCCTCATCATCTAGGGCTCGCCCTCAAGGTTCGGAATCACCGCTTTTGTGTCCATCCTTTTCAGTGTGAGCCAAGTTTCCCTTCCCTAGTAAAGTCTACCAGGGTTTGCTAGAGAGTAAAAGGCAAGTCTGATATCTTGATTGTCTTGGCTCTGGAAAAATGCATCAATTGCTTTGCTTATTTCTTTAGGGTACTTTATCATCCTTTAATGTTTATCTTGCACATTCTACCGACTGTTGCTTCGCTGTTTCCACGTATCCTGTACATTATAGAATGCTTTGAGGAAATTTGCCTCTGTTAACGGGAGGCTTGGAATGAGATCCAGGAGAGAGCCAAGCCTCACATCTGGATTATTAAAGTCCAGCATACACAATTTTCACAGTCAGGAGGCGAGAATTCTGTCCTTGGTATGGTGCAGGGACAGGGGGAACACCGCACGCTTTCGTAGAATGGGACACCTGTTCCAAAACTTTGAAGCAGGTAGTTTTGGCAACTCAGCAAAATGAGTACTAACAGGGGAATTGAAGCACGTCTATCCATTCGTCGGGGGCGTTGCCTGTGTTATGCTCATTTTGATCTGCGATCGCGATGGCGCTCAGAAGATCTCCATTGCTCAAAGGTAACGTCCAGTTGCTCGTCTCATCAGCAAAAAGCGAACTTGGATATTGAGAGTCGGCAGCACTCGGCGCTTCCCCATTAGATAGCAGAGGAAAGTTGGGAGGGAGTTGACTCAGATCATTGCTCGCAACAGATACTGGCGTTCCATGTCCCCGTCCAGTTGCATTTTCATTGCAGTAATGTTTTGGATAGACTGAAATCCCGGCGGCATCGTTCAAATCGAAGTCTAGAATGTCATTGAGTGACGGCTGGATAGCGGCCTGTCCGCCGACGCCATCTGCGTTGAACGTGTCGGTTTGACAAGTATCTGTTTCTCGGTCTCCTGCAGTGGAACGCTCGCTAGAGATATCTTTCGGTGTGATAGCTTTCGAGTTGATGTTGATCACACCAAAAAATGGGATGATCAGTTGAATAGCTGCATTCTTGTTTGATGGTGGGAGACAGGCCGTTCCTCGTAGGTGGTCTTGACGCATAGAGTGATTGTATACTTCCTCTTCCATTGCCAAGAGGCGCCGAAGGAGACCTGAGCATGAGGCGTTTGTCGCGTCGGCTGTCGACCGGTAAGCATCTCCCATGCTCGCCTGAGCCTGCTCTACGAGAGCACGATCGCATGGTCGTTGATGTGTCAGCAATCCCTCTGTCATGCTCATGGAGGCGTTGTGTCGCTGGCGTAAGCCCAGCACGCGTTGGCTTCTTTCGATGTGCGCTATCAGAAGTGCTATTGCGGCCATTAGCCCAAAGAAATCAATGGTGCGGCATGAGAAAGCGATGCGATTAAAGCTGTGAAACATGATGAGGCGGGAGAGTATTTCGCGAGACGAGTTGACGCATGTCACTCGCGAGTACTCATACTGCTGGCCGCCTTGAGAAGAGCGTAGCATATATGGTAAGTGAACATGTACAAGGAGACTGTGGTGGAGTAGTTGATGAAAGAGCTGTCGCATGTACCAGAACAACGCGGTGGGCTGATGAGTCCCAGTCGCTAGGTTCGGAGTTAACCACCAGCCCGGTGGCATGTCTCTGGAAGCGATCTGTAGCCGCTCATCGAGTTCCTGTGTCAAAGCGTAATCATCTTCTTTTGGATCTGTCTGGTTACGCTCGAGAAGCCTACATGCAATCACGCAGTGTATGCGATCGAGCCGTCCCATGGGGGTGTCGCCTGCAAGCATTACATCAGATGCCATGGATTGATCGAGTGTACTCTGTGGCACGCCCAGCATGAGGCACAGGTACCTCTCATGAGCGAGCATTCGAAACCATACGAGATCTGGATAGGCTCGGGTCTCGGGACAGATGACTGTACATCGCGCGTTACCTTTGCGGTGAAACCCCATAACTTGAGCGATAGTTATGGCACGCCGGATTGTTATCAGGGCCTTCTGTAAATCCCCGTTGTTGGCATAGTACCAGCTCTCTATGAGGACGCAGTCCAATCCTTCGATGTTGTCGATCAGCCCGTCTTTACTTGTTACCATGCCATTGGCAATCTCTACCAAGATGTTTCTCATTTCACGAGGTGCTTTCGATAGTTCTTTGATCTCTTGATGGAATTTAGGGTGGAGGTGTTGCAATGAGGTAGCGAGGTATAGCATATGCCTAGCTATCAGGACCGGGTGCGCCTCTGGATGGGGCCTCTTGAAAATACTATCAATAGACCTCGTCTCGTCGAGAGCACTATATGGCACTGTGTGCATCTGATAGAACATGGAGGAGGTACTGCTAGACGCTTTGGCTATCATCTGAACGTCCTCCTCCGAAGGCAGATACTGTCGTAGTGCCTGCGAGAGTCTTGCATGTTCCGACGCATTCGCTACCGGCGAATCACCTGAATCTTGGGCAAGGACTTGAAAGCTGGGTGCACGCGCATCCTAGCACCCACTCATGTTCAGTATCATTCGACACATGGTCGCGGTCTTCTTTCTCGTACTTACAGATAAGATGCTGGGCGAAAGCTCACGACCAGGGGGCCTGAACGCGGCAGGGTCCAGGGCATGATTTCCCTGCTGGCTATCATCCCCTGGGTCCTTCCTCGGCGAAGAAGAAGGACGACGTATTGTTGAATTGGCTGGTACCTCTCTCAAAAGCTGGTCAACGAGTGTTTCGACTCGCACGACGCGATCGCCCATCTGCAGGCTCCGGCCGAGAGACGTCGTCGTCACTTCCGGATGCTCTTGGCCAACGCATTGCACACCACGCCTTGCACATCGCATACACGTCTCATCGGTTGGCAACCTGAAATTACACTTGATTTTGCGATGTTTGCACTCCCAGCAGCTCTTTGTTCCCTTCCGTACCTTTCGCCTAGGCCGTGGAGAAGGCTCTATAGGCAATATGCCGTCGGCTTCGGGAGCCGTGGCGACCGGCTCGGCTAGCTCACGGAGAGGGGCGACCTCGGAAGTAGCCATGAAAAGCCCAAATCCCCGCAAATCTCAAGGTCACTATTGTAGCACACGGACAGTCCGACTGTGCTTTTGATCTGTCGTCGATGTCGTACTTGGACTCGGTCATGCATGGCAAGTGGAGCTGAATCTTGGGCCGCGAACTCGGCGGAGGAAAAGTCCAGCGCAGGGATTAATTAGCGTCTGACAAGTTACATACTCGCAACACGGCGGCCGTGACCTCGGAGGACCATTACCTATGTATTTACGCATTGACACAATGGTTCAACGAAATATAAATATACTCATGTTTCCAAAGATTCCAGAAGCCATGGTATTAGAGGACCTACACGCGTCTTATTTCCTAGATTTCGACCTGATTCAGTTAATTGAATCGTACCGCAACGATGGCCTCCAAGTTTGGCGTCATTCCAGATAATACTCCAACAAATCCAGAGTCTTTCACTTTACACGTCGCCGAAGAAGAGCTCGCCGCCCTCGGGGATTTGTTGCGACTATCCAAGATCGGGCCGCCGACATGGTGGAATCAGCAGAATGATCCTCAGTACGGAGTCTCTCGCCAGTGGCTGATCGAAGCGAAAGAGACTTGGCTCAAAAGCTTCGACTGGCGCAAGCATGAGAGCTACATCAACAGCTTCCCAAATTTCAAACTCCCTGTCTCAGACCCTGAAGCAGGTCGTGTCGACATCCACTTTGCCGCCCTATTCTCGGCAAAGAGGGATGCTATACCTCTTCTGTTCCTGGTGAGTATTTACATTGACATCACACTCAACTGACACTTCGCCCATCCGCTGGAGACAGGAGTGCTGACTTGTTTCCAGTAAGCAAATGATATCTCGAACACTTGTGCAAACTCTCGGTCGCTCATAGAGGAATGTTGCCAAGAATATGACTGACGTGCGATGTTTCTGGTTTCCAGGCATGGGTTTCCAGCGTCCTTCGCGGAATTCCTACCGATGCTGGAGTTACTCGTTGACAAGTATACGCCTGAAACTTTGCCGTACCACGTCATAGTACCCTCTTTACCAGACTACGGGCTCTCCCGCAGCTCCAACCAGCAAGCCGAGATGACGCTGACCCAGGCTGCCCGGCTCATGAACCAGTTAATGCTAGACCTCGGGTTTGGCCAAGGATACGTAGTTCAAGGCGGCGATCTTGGCAGTATGCTTTCTCGCATTATGTCAGTCGAATACGAGTCGTGCAAAGCTTTTCACGGTACGTGAACTGGCCGCAGCATTGGTCACTATCTTCGAGTCAATCTCTAACAGGGCATAGTCAACATGCTCGTGGCGGACCCTGCTCTGAAAGCCCCATCTCCAGACTTGTTGTCGTCAGATGAATCTCAGATCATCCAGCGCACCGAGACTTGGCGCCAAACAGGCCTCGCATATGCACTAGAGCATGGCACTCGCCCAGCCACGGTTGGCTTAGCTATATCAGCTAGCCCGCTAGCCATGCTTGCTTGGTAAGTGCAATCATAAATATCTTGCGATATGGCTGAACGTCAGCTGATGATGAACATCCAGGATCGGCGAGAAGCTGCTGGAATGGACCGACCCACGGCATCAATTCCCCTTGGACACCATCCTAGGCATGGTCAGCTTCTACTGGTTTACCGAGACCTTCCCGCGCAGTCTCTATCACGCGACTCTAGTGAAGAATCTATTTGCAGGGAAGCCTCATCCAACCTCGATGGAGAAGCCCCTGGGATACTCTCTCTTCGCGTACGACCTTTGTGTATTACCTAAGCCTTGGGCTGAGGAGATCTACCCCAACCTGACGCTTTTTAAAGCCCACAGCGAGGTAAGTGGCGTCGATAAGCCCGAGATGATCAAGTCATTGACATAGATGCCAAGGGCGGTCACTTTGCGAGCATTGAGCAACCAAAGGCATTATTGGACGATGTCGAGGAATTTGTTGAGAGAGTGAGCCATCTGTTCAAGGGCCGTGGCTAGGTTGGCTGATGGGTAGGCCGAGGCCCGTGTGGTATAGGTTAAGTCGGTATAGAACTTAGACAGTCGTTGATGCTCTGTTGGAGGCCAATACTGAAGCTGCCAAGTCAAGTAGTAATTAGGACTATATCAAGATAGCATTGCTTCCATTTGGAGGGTTTTTCTCTTCTATGCCGTCGCAAACATGTCATTGTGCGTACTTTTGACCTGTATTAAGTAGGATTCAGTGCCTTTACAATTACTGTCAGGGCTAGTAGATCTATGCTTAATAGGCAGGTTACATTTTAAAGGACTCAAAGAATCTTTGTGTAGACGGTACCGAATTCTCCTATTTCAACAGAATTATAAGAGAAACGGGGTGTAGAACGAGGAGAGAAACGATTATTGAAAACGGGCCCCTAGGTGTCAAGGTCGGGTTGAAGAAGCTACACGTCAATCGCCAGATCTGCAACAACTATAATCAATCTTGCTCACTAGGTTCAATAGACTTTGAAGATTTCAAGAAATCGGAATTGCGGTGGCTTGAAATACTAGTCACGGGAACCCCTCAATATCATGTATGCAGGGTCTAATCCTATCTTAGGGTCGGTCTACACTACCTCGTCTAAATAATTTAATTCGCCTCAGCGAATCGATTGAAACTAAGTACAAATGCCGGAGTTTCGTGCAGCTCGGTCCCCATCATGCAAAGTTAAGGCTCCTTCTAAATACTCACTTGAATACGTATTAGTGGTCTCGAACAAATAATTCATACATGATCTGTGTATGCACCATGATTCGCAGATTAGCCTTGAAACGCTGACTCTGGGGCATCCATGGGGGCCAAGAATCCGTGGACACGCCTGGAATCAAGTTTCAGCTTGTCGTACCTGGCGCTTACCTGCGTCTCGGACTCGTCTTGGGAAGGCGTGTCAGCTTCTCCAGCAATATTTTAAACTTTCTACCTACATGCAGCTAGCCGTCCTTCTATATTTCTTTTATCCAAGGCTTCGGACCAACAAGGCTAAGAAACCTGAACTGAAACTACAGGGTGTTCCTACGCAGTAATATTAATGTTAGGAGGCCCTTTATTTGGGTTACATTCCGGGTCAGTCCTTCCCATCTAATTTTTAACAAATTTGTATTGTAAGCCTTTTACTGTCTTATTCTCCATACTCTGTCGTAGACTCAACTCCGGCGTTCTCTTCGTTCTATTAGGAATTTTTTAAAAGATGGGTTCTTTCAATCCGCACCTAATAATTTCGATCCTATTCTTTTTAACATGCGCTCACTTGGCTAATGCAGCGGATCGGTCACATTACCAACACTGGTATAACCAATATCGCGCAGAGTTTACTAGACTCATACGAGACAATTGTAGCGACGCCCTCCAACGTTACTATGAAGGCGACAATCCAGGTCTCAGAGATCATTGTGAAGACAGCCTTACACAAGTACAGTGTGCCTCAGCAGGGGCCATCGCGTGTCTACTCGGAAGCACGACAGAAGATATCAAAGCTAACATGGCAGCCGCTGCCGTGGTCCTTGGCCTCTTACCAACCACCTTATCTCTCGCTGGCTGTAACACGGCTGAGATAGGGTTGCTCGCTTTGAGACGACCTATCTTAGCATTACTTCTTGCTACTGGGGCACCCTCTGTGTCGCCTATCCGAGCATTCGAATGTCGAGAGCCAATTCACATGCTACGAGACGGAATCGTCGGCTTTGAAGCCATATTCAAGCTACACGAGTCCTGGGCAATGGCGCTAGTATTCTTGCAGTATTTTCTGGTATTGGGGGCCACCGCGAATCTCATCCATGTGAGCTGGGAGCTCGGCAGCCATACAGTCATTAGCTTCAGCAGCGATAATTCTTACCAACCTCTCTTGTGGTATTTGTTCACTCTCGTTATCCATACATTCGGAACCCTCGCCGTTTATCTTCGCGTGAGTCTCCGATTCGACTCAAATCCACTGGAGACCGACTGGGAAAGGAGGCCACTCGTCTACGGCATATGGGCGAAAGTGTGCCAAGAGTTCAAACTTAGCGGTCACCAATCAGTCGCAGAATTGCGCCTCAGGAAGGAGACGACCTTGTTTCTTCTATTCTCGTGGATCACGTCGACCGGCACGATAGTGCACATCATATACGGCACTATTATCTTCTCAGGGACTCTCTTCATCGGCACTCAGGACGCGCTTCTGGTAGTGTTCCGGTATTTCCTGTCTACAGTTATCTGTAGAATCGTATTAATGATGGAAATTAGTGGCATGAGACATAGTACCAAGGTGTTCGAACTGATTAACGACGGCGTGCCTCTGGTTGAACGCGGCCCGGCCAAGTATAATAATGGGGTACCTATAGCTAATAGGGATAGTACTGAAGATGTCGAACTTGTAGATGGAAGATGACGGTACTGCTGCGTTCTTAAGAATTGCTAGGGTTGCACTCATACTCCCCTAATTCAAGTACTATATTACTACCTTATCTATCCTGAAGGGTGCTATAGATAGTAATGCATACACTTAAACTTGACCTGTCTATGAAACCCGAGAGTAGGTGCTGGACCAAGGATGATTTGAGGATGATGATGATCACTACACCATCCGGTACGTAGAGAAGCCAACTTGGGATTCGAAAGCATTAGATAGTCCGCAGGGTTAACTGCCGCGGAGAAGTGGATATAGTCCATTATTACTAACATGGTAATAACGGCGTCGTTTTTTCCGTGACATTAACCCTAAATAAATGAGAAGGAAGTAGAATGATTTTCGAAACTACACCTAAGGCTCAGGATAGATACATCGTTATGAAATGTGTGGACCGACTTGTGACGCCTGGATCGGCTCCGAACTCCTTCGCAGACCTAAAAGCACAGACTAAGATTACAAAGAAACAAAAGAGATTAAAATAAAAAGACAATGCAATATCTACCAAGCGGGGCTGGCACTAAAAAGGTCTTCCTCACCCAAGACTGTCTCGTTCTCCACCGCTAAGGGAGAGAAAGGGCCTTGTTGTTTACGTCCCAGCAGCGTCCTCGGGACATGAGCGGCCTCCACCCCCCGAGTCGGCGACGCACTCAAATAATCGCCACCCTCTTCGCGTGTCCGGTTATTGTTTTTATTACTCATATGACTTCCCTCTAAAAGGTATGCAGGGTCGGGATCCGCAGTTGTCGTATGTTCTCCCCGGAGATGATCCTGTTGCTGACCTTGCCCTTGGTTTCGCAGGACAGATGGACTCTGACGGATCGAGGACTCGCGCTCGAACTTCGAGTCTTTTCGGGCTGGGAGAAAGCATTAGGTTAACAGGAAATCAATTAAGGAAAGGAGGGAGATCTGGTGAAGAAGTACCAACTTTGTCGCCGTTCTGGTCTGTAGCAGGGCTGGATGCATCGTTTCGTTTGGTAGATGGCAAAGCTTGATCGATGGCATGTAGTGCATCTCTAACTTTGCCATGCCCTGTGTCATCTTCTTGCTTCTTAGATGGAATGGCTCCTTCGATAGCTTGTAAGGCCCCGTGGACTTTATCTGGCGATGTGTTCTGCTCGTCTTGAGTGGCCGATGGTGCACTACGCTCAATCGCCAGCAATGCCTCGCGGACTTGCTCTTCGGATAAATTTCCATCATCCTTTGACACATCATCGTCAGCTTTCGAGAGCTCGGTCCCTTCATTCTTGGATTTAGCAATAGTATTGGATGCGTTATCATGGCTCTCGGAACTCAAAACGGAGTCAATAGATCGGAGTGCGTCTCGGACTTTACTGTCCAAAACTCCTTTATCTTGGCTTCCAGAGGGCGCAGACGATTCAATAGCAAGTAGGGCATCTCGCACTTGCATCTCCGACATGTCACCATCTGCGCCTGACTGCTGAACTTCTGAGCTATGAGGTTCGACGGCAGGGCTAGGTGCCTTTTCTTGTTTGGTAGACGGTAGCGCCGAGTCGATGGCTTGTAGTACATCCCGCACTTTGGTTTTCGTAGTGTCTGCACCGTCATCGGCAGATGGAGCGGTCTGTTCAATAGCAAGTAGTGCATCTCGGACTTGCTCTGTGGAGGGCACATCCACATCACCAAGACTGGAGGGTTTCGTCTGTTCCTTCTTGGACGGCCGAGTCGCTTGCTGTGCGTCACGAACGTTGTGCACCGACATATTCTTCTCGACATCGGAAGACCCATCTTGCTGCTGCTGCTTCCCAGATGGAGCGCTGCTCTCAATCGCCAGCAGTGCGTTCCTGACGTCTTCTGTTGGCAAATCCTCGTCGGCTTTGGGCGATGAAGCTTGATCTTTCACAGATGGCAAAGCCTGCTCAATAGCCTGAAGTGCCCCGTGAACCTGTTCGGCTGAGATGTTGTTGTTGGCCTTGGCAGCCTCCGAATCTTGCTTCACGGAGGGCGCACTGCGTTCAATAGCCTGTAGCGCATTCCAAACTTGCTGCTCTGAAGGGTTGTCGTCAGAATGAGCACGCTTGGTTTGTTGATTTGCACTGGGGGCATTGCTTTCAATAGCAAGAAGCGCCTTTCGGACGTCCTCTGTTGATGGCGTGCTGGCAGACGGTTCCGAATCTGGATGGCTCATCGAGGTTCGGGCTGTGTCTGGAAGCGACATCATTGGATGCGAGAACTGGCTTGGAGATCGGTTTACGTCTTCACCATCGTCTACTTCTGACACTATGGAGGAACTGGACGACAGATCCAAAGGTTCTGGATGCTTGCTCGGTGAATTGGAATCGTTATTCTCAGATAAAGACGCTACTAACGCATACAAACTATCAGCCTACAAGTACACGACAACCAAAATTTTCGAACAAATGAAAAACCAAATTCAAGAGACTCGTTGTGACCAACTGTCACCATCTTCAAGACTTTACAGAGGAGTGTCGTCCCTTGTGGGAAGTCTTACTGTGGTGCTTGTGATGTGATTCCTCCTCAGCCCTGGACTTCGATCCACCAGATGACTTCTTGCCCGATGGCGAATGGTGGCTAGCTGATCGCGGGACTTCGCTGTCTCCTTTGCTATGATGCTTCGGCGATGATTTAAGCGTGTATTCACCTTCACTATCCGTGAAGTCGTCGACTGGGGTCCTTGAATCACGAGGGGTGCTCGTCTTTGACTTCGAGCTTTCTGACTTCTTTACGTCCTGCTTCTTAGGTGTCTCCGGCTTCTTGGAGCCTTGACTCGGGGTGTCCTTCTTCTTAGCATCCGATGTCTTAGAGGATTCGGGCTTCTTGGCAGGCTGATTATCGTGTTTATCCGATTTGTTCTCATCCTCACTCTTATGGCTGTGTGCCTTCTCTGGAGAATCCTCCTTCCGAGTTTCCGACTTTTCCTTCGAATCTGATTTAATATCATCCGATTTGGAGGTAGCTGAGTCAGCTTTCTCCTGTTTCTTCTCGGTTTCCTCTGTAGGTTTGGCTTTAGAGGACTCTGCAACTGGACCTTGGCCTTCAGCATCCTTTTCGGGATGCTTTGATGCATCTTGAGCATCTTTGCCTGCTTTCAGAGCGCCTGCGTCTTCTTGCACCTTTTCGGTGCCCACTTTATCTCCCAACTTTTGACTATCCTTAGGGGATTTGTCCTGGGCCTTGCTAGTGTCCGCCTCTTCTTTTGACTTGCCATCCTGCTTCGGCTCCTTTGGAGTTGACTTAGGCTTGCTTTCTTCTGAGCCACCGATCTCTTCGGCTGGGAGCGTTGTTATTTCACCGACAAGCGCCTTAGTTTCCTCGGCGTTGTCGGTAGCGGACTTAGTTTCACTCTTACTCTGCTCCGCCTTAGAGTCGACGGACTGCGGCTTGGCGCTATCCTTTTTAACATCGCTATCTGCGCCTTCTGTGTCGTTCTTCTTGTTTTTATCTGTGCTATCGGCTAAATCATGCTTATTGGGCGCAGTGGACTGCTCAGTCGACTTCTTTAGCTCTGAATTGTCACCGGATAGCTTCTTATCGACGTTTAAATCTTGCGATTTCTTCGACTGTTCTTGGTCCTGCGGAGAGGTTTTGTCACTCTCTTTGGAAGAGGGCTTTTCACCATTCACTCCTTTAGGAATGTCCGCTTTAGGATGAGATTTGTCTTTCTCGGCGTCGTTGGACTTCTTCGCATCGGCCAAGTCCCCGTTTTGTGAGTTGTTCTTCACGTCAGCCTTCGTTTCATTGGTATGATCCTTGATGCCATTGAGGTCCTTGCGAGACTTTTCTTCAGGGATTTCGCTCGTCTTTGAAGTAGTGTCTTGGACAGGGTCGTCGATCTTGGAAGACTCGGGTTTGGCACCATCGGGCTTCTCCTTTTGGGGTTTTGAGGGTTCTTTATCCGCTGAGGTGTTGTTTGAGTGTTCATCCTTCGAGGCGCTCCCATTGGCCTCTTGGGCCTTCGAAGTGTCGTCTTTCGTATTCTTATTAGTCTTCTTTGGATTGTTTCGCTTCCTCCTCGGCGCCTCGGGTATTGTAGATGGTGCCTGTAGTTGCTCTTCGATACGGTGATTGATATCCTGATGTGGTCCAATTGTCAGTATTTCATAACAGGTTATGCCTTTGATGGTGTGGGGCGAAACTCACCCGTCTCTTTGCCTCGAGGTCCTTCAGCTTCTTTCTGCCCTCCTCGAAGAACTTCCTGGCCTCTTCCTCGACCTCATCCATCTGGGAGTCGGTCTCCTTCTCGACATCATCAGACTTTGATTCGAGCTCTTGCTTCATTGAATCATCTTCTTCCTGCCTCTTCTTCTTCAAGTCATCGTCTTCCTTCTTCCTCCTTGCTTCTCGTTCCTCGTCTTCTTTTCTTCGCTTTTCCTCTGTCTGTTTCTGTTTGGACTCATACTGCTTTTTTACGTCGGCAATCTTCTTTTCGAAGTTTGAGTTGAGCTCTGCGAGGAGGTTTTGTCGTTTTTCTTCGAGCTCCTCGAGCTTGGCTTCTTGTTCATTTGTTTTAAGACCTTCAATTGTGTTGTTGATCTCAGACAGAGTGTCTTGCATCTCCTTGAATAACGAGGCGACATCCATCTTGCTAGGTTGACCCATCTCAGGGACTTTGGAAGAACTGTTGTTAGGAGTGGCTGAAGGCATGATGGGACAGAGTAGTATCCAATGATGGACACAACTCCCCGTTGAAGTATAGTACGAAAGGACTGAGCTGGAGACGGGTTTCTAGTGAGGATGGAGAGTATGAGGGAGGCAGCCGCGTTGGTATGGTATTATTTTGTATATTACTACATACTAGGTCACCCCTATTGCATCGATCGATGATAGCAATGACGTTTGTTCCAAAGTCCTGGATCCAAACCCGAGCTGCCAACTTCTGGTAGACATCTATAAAGTGATGGCATCATCCCGCGGCTAGCTGCTGCCGCTTACAGGCATCAGGGGGACAACTGAGTGTCAGCCATCTATGTAGTCAATGGATGGTTTTGACTGCGCGACGCCACACTTACATAACAGCCCCATTAAATAACAAGGAAACTTGTAACAACCTCCCCGATCCGATGTGCCACACGCACGTCATATATCATGCACACAAGCCTCATCATTCACCGGTCGCATTCAAATGATGCATACAGAGTAAGAGACGATCCTTTTTTGATGACAATCCGAATTCACCGGCTCGAGATTTATCTCGATGCTCAAGATCTATCGAGATCTATAGATGCTTCAGGGATGGGGACGTCGAAAATAGTCCGAGCCCCACTTCTCTTGGCTAAAGGCGCCGTTATTGCGCAACGGCGACTAATCACAACGCCGCTGACGTCCGACGTCAGACCCCTCATTTGAGATCTGAATCTTCACGAAATTTGATTTCTATCCATTCAGCATCAAAATTATCGCTCGTGAGAAAACGGAGGAAGAAGCGGAACGTGAATAATGTTAGGGATGTTGTCCTTTCGGTGCCATCTCTTGAACGAATGCGGCTTATCTTTTTTGGAGCCATATCGCACCTCGCATCTACACAGTCTACCACTATTATTGCGATCTAATCTTATCGGAATATAGTACCAAATAACGCATTTGATTGAAGTGAAATAAGAAGATTCAATCATAGGTATTTCAATGCCCAGAGGGTGCACTACGCACAGCCACAAGTGGCTGTGCTGCCTCGGATGCTGCGTGTGGCTTTGATAATATTAGTTAACCTAAGTTCTGTACCTAGGTAGCTTCTGCCCCTAGATCTGGATCTCTGTCATCAGTTATACTCTGCCTGTTTGCAAATTTATCATCTTATTCAACAGTTAAAATAATCGGGGTAGATTGGGGTCGGAGAGTCGGAAGTTCACGAAGCCGACATCGGTCCCTCCGTACTGTACCGATCAAAAAGTGGGATAGCGGGCGCTACGTGACGTATTCTAAGTGTGCATGCGGCTCTGCTACTCCATCTTGGCGTCGAATTATATGTAAACACCAATGGAATAAAATCCGGAAAGAGAACGAGTACAACTTACCTAATATCCAAGCGCCACAGGGATCTCTATTTGATAGAGGTTTCTTCTGCCTCGCCCCCCAGGATTTCAATGATCATCGCACCCTTGATAGTGGACACAGGGCAATTGGCCTTATCGGAGGACAAGAATGAGGTTGAGCTCTTCAAGTTATAGCTCAAGTGGCCCGCCTTCTTGTCATTAGAATCCGCGTCTACCACTATCTCGAAGTAAATGGCAATTCAAGCTATAAACTAGTCGGATGGGACGAAGGGACCATCAGCGGCAGGCAACCATCGGACCGAAGATAATGCTTCTAGGCAGAAGGCCTGGGAACATTGCACAAATTACTATCTCATAGGTTCATGGCTCTGCTGGAGCTGAATTGGGGTGTCGTCGATCCTGATCACGTGTTTCAGGGGATGTCAATACTTGTGGTTAGAGCTGAAGGTAGCGCGCAGCATACCAGATAGCGTTAGATTCCACCAAACCTTCCACGCTTCGTTAGCCTTCATACCTAGACCTTCCTAGAATGCACAGTTCTCCGTACTTTAGCATTGCCACGAAGATAATCAAAGGACTGGCACTATGCCTGGTAGAGCGCGCGGAGGTCATTATACCGCCATTTCGTCGTTTACTAGAGACTGCTTACCTAACTAATATGAGCTTGTAAGTGATGTTATCGAAATGACTATACCAGAGTTCTCAACTTACAATATATAAGTTTACAATATCTCCCCTTCTACGTCGAAGGTATTCTTCTAACATACACTCAAGTAATATCCAATTCTCAATAAGCAACTTGTCTTTATAGTCGAAAATGTTTTTGAAGACAGCCGTCGCATTGACAGCCGCATTTGTCGGTACCACTTCTGCAGATTCCAGAGGTTATGTCTTACCTTCTGGTGGTGTCGCCTCAACTACTCAGTTCATTGCCGGGTCCGAATTCGGTGGTGGTACATCTTGCGGTGTCAATGCTCTTCCCAACGGTCAGCGCTCAAGTGGAGGGCAGGGTGGTGGGCCAGGTTACCTATATGTTCGTTGGCTTTCATTTTTTACGAAAAAAAGTTCGGTGCTAACCCGGAGCAGGCGGCGATTAACCAGCTAGCCTTCGGCGCTAACCCCTCCGTCCCCGGTGCGGGCGGACCCGGCGCAGCATGCGGTGTCTGCTATTGGATCACCCCTGTCTCTAACGCCGGCGACGCACTACACGACAATGCCTTAATATTCAAGATCATCGACGAGTGTCCAGCAGCTGTCTCCCTCAGTGGCGGCCGTCACTGCAGCCAATGCACTACTGCTGAGGTTTGTGGCTTCTCTAAAACTTGATCAACTTTTCACTTGTAGGCTAAATCAACATTAGGTCAACGATTATGGTCGGACCTGGCATTTCGATATTGCCGTTGATGTGATGAGCACCGCTCAATACAACAAGTTCTTCAACGGCGTCACTGATGGCTCAAACTGGAAAGAAGTCTGGTTTCAGCAAACAGATTGTGGCGCAGATAACCCGACACCGCCGACTCAGAGTTGGGGATGTATGAGCGGGTGCCAGAATAACGATGCAGCTGGCGTTTGTGATAATACCGGAGTCTCCAAGTTTTAAGTAACCACGACTTTGAATGACGACATTGAGCGACGCGCGACTAGATCTTCATATCAGACATTACCATCAGTGAACGATATATATAGGTACCTGTTATGGAAACCTGAAGACAGGGAACCGCTAAGATTTCATAAGACCAGCGATCATTCTTCAAAGTGGCTACTTTTTACGTCAAAGCGCTGTTTTTAGATATTGGGGAATGACAGGCTAGGTTTTGAGGTAAAAACAGCACGTTGTAATGTGTGTAGAGACATTGATTAGTTGCATAAGCATGAATAGTGTACAAGTAAAGATAGAGAGGTAGTTGCAAACGCGGAAGCCAGTCCGGCTTATTCTGTAATAATGTAGGCAGATCCTGCATTTGGTCTCACTGTCCACAAATATTACATTGGATACTGTAACCTGTTAGGTTATAGGCTGAGAAAAAAGTGTTTTGCCGTGGACCGTGGGTCTTAGTTCGCAAGCTTCGTCGATGTCATTTTCGAGTGCGTTCCCGTACCAATAGCATCATTGTTTGGGGTAGATAATATGATCATCGACTCTACCCCATCGATGATCGTATTTAATGGGGTTTTCCTTGACCACAAACGCCTTCGTGGTCATAAAGTGAGTTTCAATTTTCTGGTCGGGTTTGACCCCCCGCCAATGTGACCTCGCTGCAGACATAACCTGACCCTAGCATCAATCTCATCATGTTTCAGTGTGTCTAGTTATAATAACCTAGTAATTATTAATATTTGAGAAGAATGCGCTGATCCAACACACACTTGACTTAGTCTTAGTATCAACATTACTTACCATGTCCTTCTATATTGCTACATCACACCTTCGTGTTATTTTCGTCTCGAGATTCACCCGCCCGCCTCTCTCTCCCCAGGTAGATAGTTAAACATTTAGATAGCTTGTGTTTTTGTTTTAACTTTAAGCAGGTATTGGCCTGTCCGCGATACGTCAGATCGCCGAAACACCTCGCCGGTTCGCCGGCCTAGGTACGCGGACTGGCCTTTACCGCTCACGCTCCCCTAATACACGTATTATATTACTACTGAGTTCGCACTGAAGTGTGATGTAGATCATACCTGAATGTATGCAGAAAAACAAGGATGTCTTAATATCACAGTTAGTAGTGCTAGGCGACAAAGTAGATTCTGCGCACTAGGCACGTTGGTGTACGTGTTCAATTAGTATTGAAACATACTCTACAGAACTTCAGACTGTCTAACGAATGGATGATTGGCGAACCTTTTATCTCAACGAACTATTCACCGATAGTGCAAATTCTGACCTAGGAAGACCTCAACATATGCTCCAGTCCCTTCTCCAGCTCCAGCAAAATCAGGTATCCGTCTTTCCAACGCACCTACGTGATCTTAACTCCCCCCTTTCCTTCTCACCATGAACGTATGGCTCGGTGAGTCTTACTCCCGTAGTCGAGTGAGGGGGTTGCGCGTGGCTCGTGTTGGCAGACGGGCGACCATGGTCGTGCCCTGTCTAGTCGGAAGCAATGATCCGCTCCGAACTCCGGGCTTCTTCCAAGAGCTTTTGCAGAATCGCCCGCATCGATGTTCATGAAAGAACGTGCGGATTCCATCAGGGCCGAGGTCGGTAGGGCCATATGTCAGGGGGGATTGTGACATAATAACGGGGTCCGACAGGATGCTACGAGGCTCGTTAGCTTGCGGGGCACATATGCAGAACTTCGATTACCTACTATCCATTCTGGTACGATCCTCCCTGGAGGTCACACAAGAGAATAGAGCCGCCAGAGTTGTGGTAGGAGAAATGGCTCAGAGCTTGCATTGCTTCGCTCCATACACCACCTGTAACGGCGGCCCAACCGCTATTGCTGTTGAACTTTTCGAAGTTCTCTATCATGGGCTCCACGAGCGCCTTAGTGCCGCAGGAACTATATGTCCAGATCTGAGGGTTATTCAGGAGAACACGTTTGTCGATAATACCAGCATTGTTCCAGTCGTCGATCACCTGCTGCGTGCGGTGAATGATGTTCATCTCTTGTTCGAAGTAATGTTCTTCGTAGACAGAACCTGTCTTGAATTCTTTGGCGACACAATTTTGGCCGGCCCTTACACCTTCGGTGTATTGGCCGGCGTAGACATTCAAGAATGTCCCCGAGGCGAAGAGCTGATCGTGGTTGATGGACGCCTCCGTAGCATTGTTGTTTCTCAAGTTTGACATAGTGGAAGATCTCGAGTGCGGCATCGTGGAAGATCTCGAGTGTGGCATCCTGGAAGATCCCGAGTGTGGCACCCTGGAAGATCCCGAATGTGGCATCCTGGAAGATCCCGAGTGTGGCATCCTGGAAGATCTCGAGTTTGACATCGTGGAAGAAACGATGTTGTCACGGTCTACACTGCTGATGGTTCCAGTAATGACTTATTGTTATTGCACAGAGAAGGAGAAGTTCTATCTATACAGCAGAGGTTTCGTAGCCAGTATATATAGGCGCGGGCTGAAGGCCCGTGCCTCTATTCCCCTGACTCTCGGAGGGTACTCCGTAGCGTCCCGTGACAGATGTGTCTCAGAAAAGGCTTAGTTAACAACGAAATTGTGTAATGTTTAGCTTATATAGCGGCGCAATGCACAGCTTCTGATTTGTCAAGGAGACTCGAAACAACAGGGGAACTGTCAGAAGCGACAGGAATATGTTAGTGGTATGGAATACAAGGTGAAAAGCTTTTTCGAGTCAATGGGCCTCGTAGCGTGGTACATGGGTCAATGGAGAGATTAAATAAAGTGACAAGCACCTAAGGGCCATAGAAACGCAGTGAATGTGCTATGACTGTTGCTAGGAAACCCTAATATAACTCGTGCCACGGCCTTTATCCCTTGTTCTCACATATTGGCCACTTGAAACAGCCCACTCACCTCCCGGGTTACAATTATGTATTCACTCCATGTGTGAGAGGTTCGCCGACATGGTAATTCGAAGTTCCCCTAGGATTTGAAGTATGTCAATTACTCGTTTGTAAAACTATGAAATGCGATGTGATTGATATGGTATTATAAATTTCCAGATGATTACACCTGACAATTCAAAGTAGTAAAGCTGGGAACGCACGATTTAGAACATCTTTAAAAAATCGGGGATTTGTTTCCAGTTACGGTTTGGATTCTTGAGCACCCAGCACCTGGGCTGGGTACTTGTGTAGTTACCTAGTCAGTCAGCTATCCAGCACCCTTACTATCTGCTGGTTTCTCAAGTACTATTTTTTTTCGCTATCTTAGAGAGCATTTCCGGCTGCTGGGAACATTCTACCTGAGGTAAACCAAAGACATTTATTGTTGCTCGGAAGGTTTGAAAATACATTTGTTGACGCGATCTAAGTATATACAGGGTCGTCTTTGTCTGTGTCCGACCCTTTTGTGCGCATGCCTATTTTCTATATACTTGTGTTCTTTGTAACAGTCACTACGACTTTGCTGTGCCATAGTCACTACTGGCAACTCTTTTATTCGGCGAGAATTTCACTGCGACAAAAAACTTGACTGCAGTTATTATATGGCAGATGCAATTGCAAATTTTTGAGCATGCCAACGATTTGATGTTCCCTCTTCCCAGAATAGATCAGCTCTGCGAAACCTGAATCTTTTGGGCCTTGCACGGGAGATACCAGGACACAATGGCCGAGCCCGCCCGATGTAAGGGAAGCGAACACGAAAATGGCCTGACAGTCATGCATAATAGCAAACGGATCTTAGGCACCTCTTATATGATGCTTCTTTACTGTGAGGGCTAACGAACGCGAGAGACATGCGTACGTGATAGATATAATCACTAATACGCCAGTAAAACAGTTGATTGATCAGAACCTGGATGTTACTTATGACTTGTAGGAAGCTAAAAGCTAAGTGACAGCGATGTGAAGGTTCTGTACCAGTATAGCGGTGGGTCCCCGGTCATGTGACCTAACATTTACAGTTTCACCCTCGGCGATACGGTGCGTGCACCTAGGGGCTTTGTTTCTCTCTATTATGCATAAGGCACCAAATTGGCAATAAGAAGGTCTCTAGTCTTCCTGATACCCTTTAGTCGTTGAATTTCATTGAAGTTAGAATAAGGTATAGAGTTTACTATCTCGTGCTGATAATTGCTATCTTGGCAACTAAATCAAACGTACATTACCTCACCTAGTTATAAACAATGTTTGTTCATCTTAAGTAACTAGGTATGGCCGAATCGGGAATCTTTTTTCTATTTCGAATGCTCCAAGGAGTTATCAGGTCCCTCAATGCACGTATTAAGTGTACCATTGTGAGAAATTCACCCTGATGGAGAAAGTGCGCAACACACTCAATATGAGGTGGGCATTAGGTAGCCCACCAAGCACAGCCACTAGCGGTACAGCCGCTTCTCGGTGCCACAACCCCTATTACCTGCAGAGAAGGTAAATGTTGTACTGACGCTCTAGGTTCTGCCCCGACCGCTCTAAAACCTTCTTAGCACGGGTATCTAAGCTATGTTCGATACGGGAGTATTCAAGATTAGCTATGGATTCAAGCGATAGGGTGATCAGGTCTGAAAGAAGTACCCGACGTCAATAAATTTTCGGCCAGCCACTCAGGATTAGTATTTTCAAGTTCTTCCCGCTGCGTGGATGGTATCCTTGATGGTAGAGATTCTACAGTCTAAAGTATTTCAACGTTGTCTAGATTCCTACAAAGAAGATAAATAAAGAGTATCATTCCTGATATAAGAGAGAGGCTGCGGTTTTTGGGGGGAATACCCGCGGTGGATGGATGCCGATCTTTCGTGTGATTGTTTGTCGCCCCTGAAATTCTCTATTGGAACATCAAAGCCGCAACATCCATCTCACCAAACGTCAGCGTAGCAAGGAATGCGAACCTGCAGCATATCTGTAGCTTTGTTAATACTGAACGGAAAAAATGCCTTTGCTGTCACAATATGCAAGAGAGGCATATTCCGGCGGGCAGAAACGAGGAGATTAATATCAATCCAGGTGCAGTCACAAAGTATGTCTCCGATGAACACCAAGCCACTAAGATATGTATTCGGGAGTTATTGGGGGTTGTATACTTCGTTGACAGGCTCTGGGTGGATTTAATCCTTAAATAGGAACTTTAGCCGAGATAAAGGCAACGCCCTGCTGATCCAACGTCTTTATCCTGCTTATGGGGAGCATTCGCACTCCGTATCAAAACGCGAAGCAGGGGTGCCTCATAGAGACAGGATCAACAAGGTAGACGGCGCCGCATTCGAGGCACACTCGGCGTGACGACGGAGGGGCTAAGCTACTTATAGTCTATAAGCAATTCTTATCTTTCGAGTACGGGTAGTTGGGGACCGCACGCCTGAGATTTAAATGCTGTATGATCAGGCTCGGGCTAGTTAATTGCATCATGGGGCGCAAATAAGCATGATCCTGTCAGCATCACAGGGACTGATAAGTGGCCTCAGATTGCTAGCCTCAGATTGCCGGCCTCAACCTGGAGAGGGCCTCAGGTCGGGTGGGAGTGGCCTCACGCTAGAGGCGGCCTCGCAGATAGGAATCACATTTTAATGACTTCTATTCCGTCTCACGGTATGCCGGGCAGCCAATCATTTAGTTGCCTTGGTGTGATTACATATCTGCGAGGCAACCTTACTAAGGGGGCTGTGCATGGGGGCCGTTCGTCGATATATATTTGACGTCTCGTCACGTCTCCTCTAGGTCTCGCCGTTGAATCCCAGAAAGGTCTCGCTGCTGAATCCCAGGATCAGTACCCACTATCTCTGTGCCTGTCGTCGACTGGCGTCGTAACTCTTCAGCATATCTAACATGGTTGGCCAACATCGGTACCTCTATTCCACATAATACCACACATCCGGCAGCCGTGAAGGGACACACGGTGCATATAACATCCTTGCCCAGGTATTCGCCGAAGTTAGCATATCTCGTACCACAGATGCAGGTGTACAGACTCCCATATTGGGGATCTTTGTCACACTTCATGACGTGACGTTTATGGTTGTCTTTGCGAGGGTCTGTTTTTCCACAACGGCACTTGAAGACCGGTGAGCTGTCGGTTCGATGCTTGCTCTTCTTATGGCGTTTTAAGTCTTTTGCAGACCCGAATGGATGATTACACTTCTCGCACGCGAATCGTTTGGCGTGGGCGGACTCGCCATGCGCAGAAGTGTAGTTTTGTCGCACTTCCTGGGGGGAGAACACCTCAGAGTTGCCAGCCCCGTTGTCCTGGCTGTGCCATTGCCCGGTTAAGGCCGGAACATCCACCCACTCCTCCAGACAGAAGGTCGGGTCATCTGGTTGGCCATCTTCAGCAACCCAGAAGGCAGTCGAGCCCACATGGTGGTGGCTGCGACTATCTTTATCATCCATGTGTAATTACTTCCTAGCTGAATATCTAACTAGGTAATCCAAGGTATAGGTACGCACTCAGTGGTCGCAGCGCTAGCTCGGTAGGTATGTCTCGACAGCTATGATCACCTCGTTAGCGAGAGACATTTGACAGTGTATAAACATATCCCCCCAACGAAACAGGTGCACAACTCACTTATATGGCCTAGCTTGGCTAACTATCTGCCAATATTCTCCTATATAGAGAATGTTTAGGCTTGATGCTACTGTATCTGGGGAATTATGAGCGCAAGTACAAGGTCATCACCGAGCAAGATCTTGAGGGTGAACAGTAGAGGTAGTAGTGTGGTGCCTTGGAAAGTGACGGTGGTGTCTTAAGAAGGCTCCTCAAAAACAGGCATTTGGGAAGCAGCAAGTCTATCAGCTAAGGTGAGGCACGAGGCCTGAGGCCTGTAAGATGAGGCCTCACATACAACTCAGACGTGAGTTATCAGAGAGTATAGGAAATACTCGTGTATGAAAAGGTAGTTTACGGCTTCTCGGTATTAGCAGAACCCGTAGCGGTGTGCGCTACTTCTCACAAGCCACTTGAATCCTTCCAGTTTGATAAGCTCACACCAATGGAGATAGCTATCGTCAAATTCCCAAAACGTGTCTGATATAATACTAATGTGACCTTGCTATGGAAGGGTCTAGTCGCCACCATTTTCAAACTATGTACTGTCTAAGCCGACTAGCTCACAAACAAATAGTTACTTAGGTATGTGGTGTTGGGTTCTCTAATCAACCGAGTTAAGTGTAATGCTACCATGACGGCAGTGTTCGATTCATGTAGATTAACATATAGAAACGGGTGTACTGAACTGCAGACTTACCTGCTGGAATGGTAAACCTACCTCCGCTGCAGTGGAGTTTTACCACTGCAGACTTGAGGGTATGTATCACGATGTCACGACCTCTGAATACTGAAGGCAACGTAGGGGTAAGTCTTGAATACTTGTTGTCGCACAAGGAGCTCCAACATCTACATCTACAAGCTAGAGATCTATATACAAAATGCCCTCTTTGTTCTGTCACTCTAGGGAGGCGGTATGCAGCTGTAAGTATCGCGAAGCTTCGCGAGAGTCTGACACACGACGTAGTATCGAGGCGCTAGGGGTGCACTGCGATTTCCGGGCTTATGACTGACCATAGTTCTAGGTACTTTACAACCGAAATAATCGATGGGTCTGGTAGTTCGTTATCAAGGTAACTAGCTACAACGATATCTTAGTGGTGTTCGTATACCCTCACTCAAACTTACCACATTTGCGGCTTAATGAAATATGGTTGATTAAGTAAAATAGAATAGAAAATAAAAACAGGGTTATTTACTACTTAAAACATCATATTATGCTTGTTAAGTAATTATTTAATTATTTATTTCTTTTCTTTTACAGGCATAGAGGCTCAAGAGATCGCATACCTATTAAACTTAACTAGTAAATGAACTCGGCCAGTGCACGGATTTCATTGTCCTATTATTGCATGTATACAAAATTCCAAGGAAGGACTTTTGTCACTCGCGTTTACAATTTGCAAGCCCTTTATAACCACTTCTTTAAACTCCATAGCACAAGTCTGAAAAGAAGGGATGATTTTAAAATACAATAAATCTACATTCGAAGAGAAAGTGGACCATATGCGAGGCCAGGATCGTGTGTGGAATCAACCCAGAAACAGCATCAACGACTATAACCTAAAGGTTTACACTGCATATTCTGGTATAGAAATAGAAACTATAGTAACACAAGGCTTGATATGAGTAACTAAATGATCTAGCTGCCCAAACTTGAAGGCATGCCACATACCACCTTCTTCTAGCAGACCTTCCTTTTGATTATTATACTAAATGTATCAAAGGGGTGAAATTGGGCTTTGGTACTTGAGTTTCGACGTGCTGAACTTGAAAGAAAAAGAAAACCAGAAAAGCAAAACCTGGAACCTTAGCAAGAGCTGGCAACTGGATTGTGCGCTGCGCTGCTTAGCTCCCATGCAACACTACAGCGGCTGCCTCCCACATGTTAAAAGTTACATTTGGTGCCAGACGCAAGAATCAAGAATTACAATTTTGTGAATATTTCGACTTACGGGAGGTCTCTGCGAGGTTCGCTATTTACCTATATACTCAGCTAGTAGTTGTAAACATTTGTAGTTAGGGGGGATGCTGGGGTTGTAGAGGAGATGAATTACCTCATGGACAAAGTAGCCACCTCGAGGAGCTCTGTATCTCGTATGTACCTTTTCGGTGGGGTCTTAGAATATGAATGGGAGGTTATCTGAGCGTCCTTATCCAAGCTAGCTATACAAATATCACGAACCTCATGTACGGGGACTCAGGTTGAAAGATATTTAGAGGCTATTGCGTATATCTCCGGCTAATGTGAGGCTTTCCTGTACAGGATTTTATATACACCCTGATATAAGCCACTTGGCTTACATCATCAATTGAGCGATCCTCAAGAGTGCTCCAACACTTTGTTCCATATCGCTAAACCCAATAAATCTGCGGTAGAAGATGTATGCAAAATAACAAAGTGATGCCTGAGGGCTCTTTTCATCATCAAACTTAATCAGATGAAGTGAGTTGACGTGAGCTCAAAAGAGATGTAAAGCATGTTGCATCACATTCATGAACTAAGAACAGTTGCCAAAAATGCCTTTACCTTTACGCGCTCAAACCCCACTCCAATCGATCAAAATTGTGAAATAATGGTACCTAAGTTGCGGTCTCCGGCAAGGGCCAGGATGGCGTTACTGGCAACGAGGTCGATCATACCAACGCCAACACTCTTGTACAATAGCAGCCCGTCTTTCAACCAGTGTTCAAATAGCTCCTCTCCAACTTCACCATATCGTAGGCTCTCGATTTCTCCGAGCTCCATTAACTTTTCGGCTCCCATATTACTCCGTGCAGCCTCTCCAGAGTGATGCAATACGCCTTCGCGGTCGTCAACAAGCATCGAACCAACTCTGGATCCAGGTGAGATTACCACTGCTTTTTGAAGTAATGCTGGATCTAATTCGATCATATCCGGCTGCCAGGATCCGACAGCGGATATGTACGGTTGTCTTTCTCTTCCCGCTGTCATTACATAACTTGCGGGGAATAGCGGTTCTGTCGCACCAGTCGTGCAGAAAATAGCATCTGCAGTCAGAAGATAGCCTCTCAAAAACTCCTGGAAATCGGATCGCGACGGATCGAGATGTTGCATAGCAGCTGCTGATCTCCATCGAGCTTCATTCTCTTCCTTTAGCTTTGCTAATAACATCTCTGCACGGGATGCACTTCTGTTGACGATGACGATAGACTCAATTTCGTCGCCTCGGAGTGCTAATGCGAGGCGGAGGTGCCAAAGTGCTTGCTTACCGGCACCGAACACGACAATTCTTTCGGTGTGGCGTCGCCAGAGATACGGGATCAATGCGCTGAGCGAAGTGCGATAACCGGTAACCTCCTCGGCATTAAGAATGCCAGATGGCAAGCCGTCCGAATCGCATACCGCAATCATGCCATGCAACCCACCGCTGGCATTTGAGGTCGGCGCTGGCTGAACAATAATCTTGGCCCCAACGGCATCGGGGGACGTGAATGGTCGAAAGAGGCATCTCTGTCCTTCAGGCCGATTGATTACTCCGGGGAGAGGCTGATACTTGCGCTCATCGCTGACTGAATAGTCGCTTAAGCACTGTGAGACGATGTCTCTAAAGAGGAGAATTTCTGTTTTCGAAAGATTAATTAGAATATCATGTATATCAGAATCGCCAAGCACTCTCAAGTTGCCCATTTTGAGGCACCGACAGGTTCGATGATAGCGTCAGCTCGAATTGACTCAATTGAGCACTGGGTTCATCGAAGCGACGTCGCCTTATAGGTAGCCAAGTAGCTTACTGCAGTACGTTACGCTGACGTCCATAGGTCTCCGCTGGATCCCCCCTTATATTCATACCTCCTGTACAGGGATATGCAATATTTCACGATTTCCAGGCCGTGCGGTGTTCAGTAGGTACATGATAGTTTGACTGCAGAGAGACAAATACAGACAAACTATTATCAAAGGCCATATATGCCACGCTCACAGTTGCCAAGGAATGTGGCCTTCTTTAGATGAATTAAATGGATAGAAAAAATGAAATAATGAGGGCTACAAGAGGTCCTGCTTTGGTATTTGGTCGGGTCAGTGAATTTTGTATGTAGGCAGACTATTTATTGTAGAGCACTAAAATAGGTGACTTTATTTTTCAACTGTTACTGTAATGAGTTAATCATCTCTTCGGGTATGTCACTCATGGTGGATATTCTATACTCCCTTAGAGAACTTGATCATTCATCTTTTCGCTAGTACTTTCTATAGTTGAAGGATTGGTTTGCTACTTCAGCCTTTATCAACAAGGCACATACATACCTGTGGTAGTTCCTTTGGCTTGTCTTATGGCTGCCTACCCACTCCTTGAAATATCCCTTCTGCTGTATCACGGTACCTGTCACCCTCCACTCGTTTGCAACAAGGGCTAGCGTACTAGGGCTTGGAAGGGTATTCAGTATTGCAAAGAGTCCATATAAATCTATGTTCCTCCTTCAAGCCTGGCGGCGAACCTAGCTTCGCTCTTACTGGCCTAGATAATTCAGATCCGTATTGCTATTACCGTGGCCTTAAGAAGCAAACACGATAGTTGCAACTATAAATAGGTACCTGGTAGACGGGTAGTTGCAGTCCCACACCTAGGGGTTGATCCGTGTGACACTGTTACACAGGCTTTACTCCGAGGCTCTCATTAGAGGAAGCAAAAGTCGAGGTTTGTACGCCGCAAACTTCCCATTCAATATTATTTACGACAGAATCGTTCATCCTTTTCTCTCCCGCGCATTACGCAGAACCACAAGAACCCAGTGCAGAGACTATCTCGCAACCGCGCCTTCTACGCTCCACACAGGCACAACCTCCAACTCTCCGTCATCTGTCCTCGCGATGTCTACTTCTGGACCACGTAAGCTCGGCCACCGAACAAAGAACATGAAGTCTAATCCTTCAACCACTGCTGATATAATCCACTCCACAAGATGGGATAAGGCTCAGCTCGTCGCTCTTCACGTCATAGCGAGGAAAGATTCCGAAGACTCATTCTGGCCACTGACCGAGGAACAGAAAAAGAAGCTGCTATCCCCTGATCTCGAAGCCTTCATCGAAGGCAAGGGATACTCACCAATTCCATCGTCGGAGTCTCATTTCACCATGGAAAGGTGTAAAGACGACCCGATGCTTGGCAGAATTTGGTTTTCCATGAATTACGCACGTCATCATCGCACCACCTGGGAATCAACATCAGACACTAGCCTTGCCGATAAATACTACGCCGATTGTGTTTTGAGTTACTTGCTTCGGAAAGAACCCGCCAACGAAGTGCGATCCGGAGTGGAGTTAGATTCCGCCGCTGACCTCGTAATTGAATATTCGCCTCACAGGATTACACACAACTCCCATCGTGTCGGCAAATGCAAGATCCGCGCCATGGATGATGGTGGATTAGATGCACGGCTACGCGGGAAAGACAAGGGATCCAAGAGAGATCGTATCGCCATTCTGCATGCTGGGCTTTGTTTTGACACCTTCAACGACGATGGAAAGCCCGAGATGACCAACGAGGCATTTGGCCAGATTACGCGCATCGCCGCTGCGCATGCGATAGACAAACATATAGCAGGAAGCGATATCGAGAAACAAGGGTACATCCATCTCATTTAAACCCCACTTCTCTTCTCTATTACACGATCTAACATACTCATTATTATAGCATTCTCATGATTCTCTCGGTACTAGGCTATTTGCGGTTTCTGCTTTTCGAGATTCCGAGGTGTGTCATCCACGGACTAGTACGTGGAGACTTGCAAGACCTGCCATTTGTGGACGGAACCTACTCTCATGTCAGGCATACTGATTGGCTCGATCTGAGGCAGAAGGAGGACCGGACGAAGACCGCTCTGATTGTAGGCCAGATTGTGAGCCAGAGGCTAGACGAACGGCAACCTCCCCCTCAAGTTTGAAGCCGCCCGAGATCGAACTATGATAAGTGGTGTTGGGTTCGGGGCTAGAAATTGGCAACAGTGTACGTACAGCGCAGACCAGAGACAGGTGCCATATTTGTATTGTATTGATCTATCTCTCTTATTTCTTTATCTCTAGAATTCCCACTATACACTTAAGATGATACACTCGCATTTTAATACTACTCAAATCCAAGGAATTCCGCACACAATGCCAGATTAGGATCCCTTTCTTTGTTACAAGTAATGTAAATATATTGGATCTAAATGAGGTGCGTTCGCTATTCGGTTAAATGAAATCTAAATTCCCTTAGGTCGAATTTGGCATATTAACTTTGATCTAGTGATCTAGTATCTAAGCACTAGTATATTCTTGAATATGCAGCTCTCGATCTTGGATCAGGCTCCGCGTTTACAAGCGGCGTTGTCTTAAAACAGAGCCTGCAGCAAGTCCTGTAAGTGAGATGGCTAGAATGACAACTTGACTAGTGTTAGCTATACCGGATACTAAAAATTCTGCTTTCAACATACCAAAGCTGGCTCGCAGGCCAACAACATAGCCACCAATAACAATATCTCTCAGATAGCCAGGAAGTTGTCGGATGTAGTCAACATTTGCGATAGATTTCTTTATGATCTTTAGGTCTGTCAGATCCTTGTAGTTCAAAAAAAAACATAGTTGTTGCTCACTTCGGTTCGACTCTCGAGATCTAACCCGATTTCAAAGAGTTTCCTGTCGAGAACTCTCTGGATGACGTCAAGCATCACGGCGCTTCCAGATGTCACTCCGAGCAGCATGCCGATCGGTATAGCCAACTGCAATCCGGAATTCACGACAGCTTTGTGTGCTGGCTCGACAACTGCGTTAAGACTGACAAATACAGACGAGCCAGACATTCCCGCGCCAAAGCCACTATAACAAACTGTGAATACGAATCCGATTCGAGAGCAAGGCAACTTACCCCAGAAAAATATACAGGGACTCCCACCAATTAGTATTACCAACCCACCGAACGATGAGTAGTGCGTATCCGATCGAAGCAAATAGCGAAGACCCCAAAATTACTGCTTTATAACCGCCAGTTCTAAGATAATTTTCAGTCACAAAACCATTACCATGCGCACCACCTCAAATCAGTCTAGACTTACTTTCGTATGAAATAACCTGCCACCAAGCCCCCCGCCGCATTTCCAACGACAGCAGGTACGAGATGAAGCCCAGCAATTGTGTTGGTTGCGCCAGATGTGACTTGAAAGTATAATGGCACAAAGTACATGAGCTAAAACAGATATGTCAGTCAAGTCGGCGGAATCATAGGGGGTCGGCTAGTCTCACGCTTGTCTGGGCACCGGCAATGCAACATGTAGCAACGTACGGCGATAAAATATCCCTGTTCATGATCAATCGTAAGGGGAACGCGGGCTCCTCTGCCCAGCGAGCTTCATTGATGGCAAAGAGGATCAGTGTAAGGACGCCAACGCCGAAAAGGCCAAGCACGATTGGATGAGTCCATGGCACCTTAACACCGCCGATCTCAATTGGTAGCATGCACAAGAGTACTCCAACCCCAAGCAGAAGGGATCCTGCGAAGTCAATGCGCGAAAACCAAGCTCCGAAGCCTTTGGACTTGCATCTATGCGACTCCGGTGCTTTCGTATTCGGGATCACCAACATGGAAGCAATCATAGCGATAGCAAACATTGGTGCCTGACCTGAAAACGACCTTCAAGTATCAATTTAGCGTGTGGTCCGTGCTACTTGTTCACGAGCGATATGGACTCACCATCTCCAACCAATTTGGTCAGCCAGGAAACCACCCAATGGCCCCCCTATCGAGCGTCCTGTCGCACTGACGATATTGATGTAGCCAAGCCATGACGCAACATCACGTAGCGGGATCAAATCTGAGGCGACAACCGTTAGTTTTTCCTTGTCAGCACCCGAACCTACGTGTCTGTACTACCTGTAGTAAGTATGAGTACTAAACTCCACATGCCCGACGCTGCAGACCCAGACAAGACACGTCCGAGTATCACCTGCCACATGGATTGGCTCAAGCCACTAAAGAAGTCTTAGCGTGACACGACTCAATACCTGCGTTCCTCACGTACATCATAGCACTGGCAACGTTAATCAGTCTTTACACGTTACACAGACACAAGCCCTCACCTACCAGCCAGTCCCAAACAGCCCATAGCAGAATACGAGCATCACTCTGCGTCCATATACGTCGCTAAGTTTCGCGTACTGTGTCTCAATAAGCAAGGTAATGTTCAAAGACAATCAGGCACATGCTCACCAAAACTTGGGTAGCAACCCCTCCCAATAAGAAACTGACGAAGAGCCAGCTCGAGTCCTCCAAGGCGTTAAACTCAGATGCGATTCTTGGGTGTATTGCCAGGACCAAAGAAGTGTCAAGATTAGACGTAAAGAGTCCTTGTGAAGACAGCTTAGCTTGCGCGGCATCCAGTGACTGACGGTAAACCAACCTATCATAAGAACAGCTACTACTTTAATAAGTGATGAAGTGCTGATCTGGGGAGAACCAGTAGCATGATTGGAGGACAGAGCGACTTCGTTGGCCTCTATATCTGTATCACCAAGTACTGCATGTTTCGTGGGAACTTGGTGCGCGGAGTCACCCGCGGCATCGTGTTGTGTACTGACTTCATTTCCGTTTTGGTCGGGATGAAGCAGTGATGTTGTTTCGTCCGGCGACGGCATATTCAATATTTAGGTACGTAAATGGGATAGAGGGTCTATTTACGTAGAAACTACGACACTACGACGGTCCGGATATGAATGGCATATGAAAACAGCTGTGCGCAAGGTATGGGCACGACGTAGAATGATTCCGGCATCGCAATGTACCACACTGCAGCCTATAGGCACCGATATGCTGTGTCGCGCCTTCGTTGACCCGGGTTGCATATCTGAGGGTCGAGCGAACCAATTGAATATGCCGGTGGTGGTGCAATTGAATAGTGAATGGCGAGACGCATATTTCCCTAGCTTATATCCGCTGAATTGGGGGTTTAATTTGATTAGCGCAAGATCTCAGTCGGGACTTTTGGATTAATACTACAGACTACTTAATGTAGACTAACTAGTCTTTTGATATTCATGTCTTACGTCCATTCGTGCCAACCGCGCAAGTCTGACTCAAGGAACTCTTGCTCATATTGAGCCCCTTCAGCATCTAAAATATACCCTGGCTCACACCTGTCAAACCTGATACGCTTGGTTCTAGTCTCATAGAATGAGTCGAACCGCGGCGAGAGCGCATCTTGGAGGGTCTCAACACTGCCACCCGGGTGGAGTGCCTGCCAAGGATGGATACATGTTTGCGCGCGACAAGATTTCAGGACGAAAAGGAGAGAATCTAGTCTCTGGACGACTTTATGCAGGGGTATTCCTAACAGCGTACCAACCGATTTTTCATCGGAATGCAACAGGTTCACCATTTGTCCCGGGTCGGTAGTGAGATCATGGAGCTCATGCTCGTTATTGCACCAGACTTGGTAGTGCAAGTTGTATGATTTGCCGATCACGCGCATCGCTTTGTAGGTATTGTTCCAGTATAATCGTGGATACGAATCAAGTACTAGGCCCTCGTTTGCACCAAAACCCCAATGTTCCACCGTGACATGCTCGTGTCGCTCATCTTTAGCTTGATTGAGACCAGCTTGAGTGAGTGGTATTGCTAGGCCATCAAAATCATCGCGTAGAGGCGCCCCGGCAATCCGTAGGATAGTCGGCGCCAAGTCAGTGTGAGTCGTTACGATGTCTGTCGCAAACCCCTCTGGTACCTTTGGTCCCCGTATGATAAGCGGTATGTTGATGTCTTCTTCGAAACTGCACTGTTTAGACGGATGTAGGCGATGCTGCCCAATGTGGTAACCATTATCTGTTGAGTAAATAATATAGGTATTTTGCAGGATCCCAAAATCTCCCAGCCGACGTACTAAGCTGTCAACCAGCTCGTCTACACTCTGGAGAGTCCTCAGACGCTGTACGTAGAAATTATCGTTGTATTTGATATCGTCGGGGTCTTGTTTGCGTAGAGCTCGAACCCAGCTTGCTCCTGATGGTTTATCTGGGTTGAAGTTTGAAGTTCTCGGCACTTTTGCATCTTGAAAGAGGTGTGCATGCCTCTTTGCTGGTACGGGCGGCCTAAATTGAACTTCAGTAATATTGCTATGGTTGCCATGTTTGAAGGCTGGAGACTGGATATCTGAATGTGGCGCTACAGGAGCGATCCCAAGAAAAAATGGCCTCCCAGCATCGTATGCTTCGTCCAGCAACCCTATCGCTTTCTCTGCCAGAACGTCGACACTATGTTGACCTTCGTAGCTAACTGGCTGGTCCCGATTCCTTTGATATGTGCTATTCATATACCAGTACGTAAAGGGGTCAAGTAAAAAGTCCTAAGGCTCATTAGTACGAAAGATGAGTATCGTCGAAAGGACCTCACAGATCCGGTCCAGCCTGCAGCGAAGGGCGAATCATAATTATCCACCGAATGAGCATTGAAGAGCTTTCCAGTATAATAAGTGTTGTATCCCGCATCCTGGAGCCAGATTGGGAGATATTTGTCATTCAGTCCTTGACTAACAAACTTGGGATATCCTCCTATGAGTATTCTCAGTTAGCTTCTTCACGCGACGGTCCTATAGTAGCAAAGATAAAGGTTGCTATACCATATGGTGCTCTCACATCGGTTACATTAGTATTATGTGCTGCTTTACCAGACCATAAAGAGACTCTCGAAGGACAACATAGAGCAGTGGTACAAAAGTGTTTTCGAAAGAGAGTGCCACGATTGATCAGATGCTCTTGAACGAAAGGCATATAGTTAAGTGACTGCATATGAAGGTCCTGGTCATCCGTCAAAATGAAGACTATATTCGGACGGCCTCGACCCGATCCGATTATCGGCTTTTGATTAGCAGGGCCGAACGTATTGGTCCATGATGCTTGCAATTGAGAAACAAGTGAAGCTAGGAGTAATGATGTTAGTATGTGATTCATGGACAATATTCGAGCCATTCTTATATCACAAGCTGCAATTCTCAGCAGATGTTATGGTGATCTTGCAATATGCTCCGTTAGTCGATCTGTAAATACCGCAAGATGAGTGATGTTCTACTTATCCCGTCAAATCTGCTTTCCTAGCTTATATAGACTACGCTGTAGATCTGAAGTTCTTAAGTGAAACGATGACATAAATTGAGCGTCGGCAATATCCATAATAATTACAGCTATAACAGCCATAATATGCATCAGATTGAGAACAAGCGGGGTGCATTCGTCCCAGAGGAACGACACGTGTTCGATTGCGTGCTATGCGACGTTCTACCACCGCCTCCAATAAAAGCTGCCCCTCGATAAATTGTAGGTAGTCGTGCGCGGTGTCACATCTAAATCAGGTTTGTTCGTATACCGCATCGCCTTAGAGGAAACGTTTCGGAAGCATGAATGTCGGAAGGACATTAACAGGAAGCACGACATAACCGTGTTCACTCGATACGCTGAGACCTGGCCATGGACTCACAACGGCTTTGACCATATTTGCTGAGACAGTCCCAGAGTAGCTGATCAGCAGGCGATAGTGAGCTTGTATACACCAACATGGGATGGTTGAGATAACCCCGCATGCATTCTGGCCAACCATGGTTCAGTTCGGCTATATTTATATTAATGAAAGTCGCAGCGATCTCATTCTGTATATCTATTTCAATCGATAGTCCATCATATACAAGGCACATATACTCCAGAATGTCCTAACGCAACCCGTCGTCAAGCTTCGCATTTAACACATCGATGACCTAAGACTTAAGAAAGTGAACGAATACTATGCCTACTGTCATTCCGGATCAACCTGCCTTAGAGAAGGTAGATCACGATTTGCTTGAAGCCGGTGTTGGAAATGAGGAGAGTAGTCACTCAATCCCACCCTTAGGTCAGCCGTTGGAGGAGAAGAAGTTCTGGTTCCAGCGAGGAAAAGACTACGATCCGCATGCGATCGCAACACAGGTATGAGACCATGCTGATAACAATTACGGAATGAAGAATTAGCGCTCAAAACCATTAGCCAAGTGTATACGACGTTGACGACATTAAAGATCAATATAAGCCCCGAACAGACTGGTTAGAATCTCAGGAATTCACAATGAAGTTGACCATGTTTAACATTTTCTGTAGGGAGAACGCGCACAGATTCGACCCTTCACTAAGATGGACCTGGAGCGAAGAGCATAAAGTAATTAAGAAGGTTGATTGGCGCATTATGCTCTGGGTCGCTATAATGTTTACCGCTATGGAGCTGGATCGAGCGAACCTCAGCCAAGCCGTGGCAGACAACTTTCTCGATGACATGAACCTGACTACAAATGGTCAGTATCAATCTAACATGAAACGACGACACAATGATAACTGACTATACGAAGATTATAATCTTGGTAACTCGGTATATGCTTTGTCATTTCTAGCTGGCGAATTTCCCTCCCAGCTCCTTGCTAAGTGGATCGGACCGGACCGATATATACCTACTCAAATAGTTCTCTTTTCCATCGTCTCGGCTTCACAGTTCGCTCTTAACAGCAAGGCCTCGTTCTTAGCATGTCGTTCCTTGTTAGCACTACTGCAGGGTGGCTTTATTCCCGAGGTATATCTGTTCCCTGGACCCCCCAATACGGCGCCCAGGAAACTTATTCTAAAGTAGTGTGTCCTATACTTGTCGTACTTCTACAAGCATCATGAACTCACAATCAGATTGAGTTTCTTCTGGACGGGCATGTTCATGGCAGATATTTTAGCTTCTATTATTGCTTTTGGGCTACTTCATCTGAGGGGAGTAGACGGGCACCCAGGCTGGAGATGGCTTTTCTTAATCGAGGTTCGTGGTCCTAAGAGTTGAAAGTTACGTTGCTAAGAAAGACGAAGGGCCTTATTACCGGCACTGTCGGCCTCGCGTCATTTGCGATGTTGCCGCCCGGCCCGACCCAAACAGCGAGCTGGTCACGGGGCAAAAGTGGCTGGTTTACTGCTCGGTACGTTTGTGTTCTTGGTAGTTCCTCCAATCTATGCTCACGATGTACAGAGAGGAGTCTATCTTGGTTAATAGGATTATCCGAGATGACCCTAGTAAGGGGACCATGCATAACCGGGAGCCCATCACCTTTAAGCTGCTTTGGCAAAGTCTTGCGGATATCGATCTCTGGTGAGAAGTCCTTGTCTTAATGATCGCCGCTGATAGTAGCACTAATTAGAGAACAAAAAGGCCGCTTTATACCATCGGATTAACGTTCAACATTGCAACTCTTGCGCCACAGTTATACTTGACACTGTCGCTGAAAGGGCTGGGCTTCACTACTTTCCAAACGAATCTGCTGTCGATTCCGTATCTGGTACTGAAGAGTATGTTGCGTCGAATGACAAGTGAACGAAAACTGACTGTTGACAGTCATCAATATGCTCCTCCTGTCCACCCTAGCAGAAGTTACGGGCCAACTTGCTGCATGTGCCTCGCTCTTCCAGTTCTGGTGTCTTCCCTTTCTGATATACTTGCGGGTTGTCGATACGACGCATGCATCTAAATGGCTAACGTGGGCGATGATCTCGCTACTTTTAGCAGCCCCGCTCGGTATTTTCGATTGCTCCCCATAAAATAAATAAGCTGACGACTTTGTAGCTCATCCGGTTCAGGTTGGCTGGATCTCGCGGAACGCCAATACAGTCCGTTCCCGAGCTATTGGCGCGGCACTCTACAACATGTTTTTACAAGCAGGCGTGGTAATCTCATCTAATATCTATCGTGCCGATGATGCACCTTTGTACCGTCGTGGCAACAGCATCCTCCTGGGATTACTAGGTCTCAATCTAGTTCTATACGCAATTGCTAAAGGTTACTATCTCTGGAGGAATCGGTCGAGAGCGCGAAAATGGGATCGCATGACGCCGGAAGAGAAGCTGGTATACCTATCAGATCACCAAGATAAGGGGAATAAGAGGTTAGATTTTAGATTTGCCTCGTAAAGTGGAAGTTCGTCGGAATGGATCAATATGGCCAATCATGCCATCCTCTTCATATGCTGATTGTGCCGAGCAACGAACACATTGGTATTGATAAAGTACGATATCGGAGGATTCTAAATATTGTATTATGCAACTTTAAATCTTGCGAGGTCATTGGCGTTCTCATATAGCACATAATGCACCTCAGTCGCGCGCAATTTTCCCTTCTGTTGTACTAGTAAAGAACAAAGATAGATAGACGTTATCCGATTTCTGGAGGTCCCGTGAGCAATTGCCGAACGCATTTTTCCTACCGGTGTAGCATTTTCTCCGCATGGACGCACGCTCAGAGATTTTCGACGGGGCCTACCCCTGGCAGGCGAGACAGGCTCGGAGAAATACTTACGGAAACAGAAAAATGAGAAACCTCGTGGAGATCCTTGAAATCGAGTTAAAAAAAATGCTCTAGGATTAATTGAGTGGTCTTCGATGCGCTTATTTGAAATAGTTACAGTTTTGTCCTTCGGCACAAGTCTCTGCCGAGTTCGCAATAACAGTATAGATGGCTGAAGTGATATCAGCAAAGCTCACCCCTGTTTGCGTGTGAGAGCGAGCGGTTGTCGTAATACGACATAATACGATAACCCCGCAGTCCTACTATCATTTGTATTGCTGTAGCCATTGTAGTTCCTGGCCAGCCCTGTTGTTTGGATCGCTCTACTCTTATGTCATTGGTCAACAAGGTTTACCGTAGAGCTACCCCAGCATCGTAACTCTTTAAGAAAGCGACAAGTGAAATGAGTACGCATTTACGGTGGGCCTCTGAACCTAGCGCGTGGGGATTTCTAAGCCGATCAAACGTGCCATGGTTGATTCCCCAAGACAAATTTGCGGGACTGCGGTTGAGAGAATCCATTAACCTAGACCAATGATTTTCTATATATTATTGCAACACCAAGCTCACACACATGTGTCTTATTATCGGACAGGCCAACCTGCTCGACGTACTCTCAGATTGGCTCTCGCCCAGTTCGCTTAGTGAACTTCTGTTCAACATGTCTCGTTCCCGAGTGATTATTTTGCGGCTACTTGCCAGCATCGGGCTAGCCAGCGCTCAATGTACACCCGAAACATTTACCGCAATACTCACCGACAAAGCAGAAGCAACTATCAACTTCGTCCAATCCGTTCCGCAAAACGGAAGTTTCGGTCAGGGGGCTACAAACATCCCGTTTCCTACAAATGCGACGCAATTGCCTGCACTCTGCGCCGTAGGCATAAACGTCAGATCTTCCGAGAACTCATCTTACAATTTCGGTCTATTTCTGCCTGATTCAACATGGAACGAAAGGTTTCTAGCGACGGGTAATGGTGGTTACGGTGGTGGTATAAATTGGTACGTAGATAGCCCCCTGACAACAAGATCCGATGTCGAGACGTAGAGTCTCAAGATTACGGTTATCGACACGTTGATGCTAATTCGAGTTGGTTGAATAGGCCAGATATGGGTGCATTATCTCATGTATGAATCTCTATAAACACGTTCAGATGACTAGCTGACCATCGTAGTACGGATTTGCCACTATGTCCACGGATACTGGCCATATATCATCAGCGGTTGACGGATCGTGGGCACTTAATGCTCCGGAGACACTCATCGACTGGGGTCATCGTGCCATGCATGGATCTGTCTTACTATCCAAGGTTGGCCTTTTCACATATCAGAAGAAGCCTTGATGGTCACTAATCAATAAATGAAGCATATCATAACGAATTATTATGCAGCACCCGACGGTATCAAGTACTCCTACTATGCCAGTTGCTCAACGGGTGGCAGACAAGGCTTGAAAGAGATTCAGCTTCACCCGGAGTCATTTGACGGTATATCCGTTGGCGCTCCTGCTTGGTGGTCCCCTCACCTCGCTGGAGCGACTCTTTGGCAAGGTTTATACAACTACCCAGATTCCGATCCGAAACATATTAGCCCCTCTCTGTTCCCAACTATCACTGCGGAAATGAAGAGGCAGTGCGATCCACAGGATGGGCTAGTTGATGATATTATTAGTGATCCTTACGCCTGCAATTTCGACTTTGAAGCCTTGCTCTGTACTGACACAAATTCATCTGCTTGTCTCACTCCGGCGCAACTTACGACATTATACAAATTCTACAATAACTGGATCGACACAAATCAAGACTTTGTATTCCCTGGCATATCTCTTGGGACGGACCCCGGATTCCTACTGGGATCAATACAAACTCTCGGCTCGGACTTTTTCCGGTATTTCGTCTATAATGATACAGATTACGACTATACAAAATTTACGTATAAGGACGTTCAGTTCGCGGATACGATTAATCCAGGAGATGCATCTGCAGATGACTTCGATCTGTCACCGTTCCTAGACCGCGGAGGTAAAATCATCAAATACCATGGGACAGCCGACCCTCTAATCCCGACAGGCAGCAGCATCTACTTCTACAAGAAGGTCCTGCAAACTCTAAGTCCTAAGGGCATTAACGTTGAAGATTTCTATCGCTTTTTTCTCATTCCTGATATGAACCATTGTTCGGGGTCGGAAACCGGTCCTTGGTACATCGCTGGTGGTTCCCAGTCCGTCACCGGGGCTACGCATTCTGTCCCTGGGTATGAAGATGCTGAGCACGATATAATCCTAGCCATGATGAGTTGGGTGGAAGGTAACGAGGCACCTGAGCATTTAATCGCAACTAAGTTCGTCAATGATACTGTTGCATTAGGAGTCCAAAGTCAGCGGCCACTATGCGTATATCCGAAGCAGGCGAAGCACATATCTGGTGACCCTAACCTTCCAGAAAATTGGGAGTGCAGGTCCCTATACTAGCTGGGAAATCCTGGAAATTGCTATTCGTGGTCTATCTCTGAGTATATAGGTCTTACTAAGTTTCTCTTGTACAAAGATTAAGCTATGGCGAAAGGCCATCCCTTGAAAGGATGCTGTCAAGAACGTGCTGCAGCTTGCCCTCACAATCCGACGACCCCGTCTTAGACCGCCACGCGACAAATCTATCCGGCCGGACCAAGACGCATCCATCTTCTTCCACTTCTCTGATCTTATACCAGTCGCGATAGACATCGATGTAGTCAAGGCCAATTCCAATGGAATACGTGTTAATGGGTATGCCAGTCGCCTTTGTGATGCTAGCGGCAGCTTTCCTCCATGCTTCGCCCCTATGTCCAATCAATAAGCAGAAGGCACCATGACCCGCCAAGTCATGCGTTGATATCAGATTTCGCCGCTCGGGGATGTCTACCCAAGCGTGAGGTAGTCGATTCCCAGGATAGGTACTGATAACGATCTCCGTCACAGGGTCTCCCTTCACAGTTGGTCTTTCGTCTTTCTCATCGTCGAGATAAACGGCGGAAGAAGTGTACCATTGGTTCATGCTAAGACCCAGATTCTCGACTTCCCGCCGCTTCTCCTCAAGGGCGTCATAGAGCTCCTTTCGGCGCTTGTCACCCACAAGTGTCGGCTCAGATAGTTCTGCGAGCATCTTGACGCCTTCCTCTGCGGTGGGAGCATTTTGACCGAGAGCCGTCCAGACCTCTGCATGACTGTGGAGCTGCTGGTTTGCTTCTCGAACGAGTGTTGCGCCTACCGGTTGCCGTTCAATGCTGTATGATTCTAGCAGCTTCTTCCCGGCTAGACCTTTGGCCACATAAGCCACCTTCCACTAAGCGGGTATCAGCACTTTCATCTTCATGACACGATACGCTTATGGGCACTCACCGCAAGATTATAGCCGTCTTGGACACATGTATTGCTTCCGTTAGCATGGGCAGGCGGATGACGATGTGCCGCATCACCTAAAATGAAGATGTTCTTCCCATCAACAGAATACTTCTCTGCCACGCTTTCGTTGACAGTCCAGGGATCTAACCTCTCAACTTCAACCTTAATGGAGCTGTCACCAATAATTTGATGGATAAGTTTGATGAGCTCAGGACTCTGTGGAGTCAGATTTTTGAAGCGACCATCCTCCTCTGGAAAGACACAGACAAGAATCCATTCATTCCATGGCCGAATCAATCGCAAGATTGCAGACATTCCGTGGTAGTTATCGGGTTGAATGAGGGAATGGAGTCCCGCATATCGTTCTTTTGGAACGAGATGCCCAATATCGGCCTTGAATATAATGTTGACGGCGACGCCGGGACGCGGCTCGACCAGATACTGGAGCCCAAGGATCTGGGCCACCTTGCTACGAGCCCCGTCTGCACCAAAGACATATTTCGCGCGAATATGAAATTCGTGTTGAGAGATGAGGTCGCGGACGGTGCACAATGAGTCTCCACTCCCTGAAATCTCCTCAACACTGACGAGCTGCGTTGAGAAACGAAATTGGAACCCGTGGCTCGAGGCGTAGCGAACGAGAATGGGCTCTAGATAAGACTGCGGGAGGTCTACGTACTTGCACGGCGTAGCCCTCGCCAAGTCTCCCTGTTTAGATTAGCTTCGTCAATGTCGCTATGACAATGTGTTGGCGAGACCCTACCATGCTGTCTGGGTGTGAGCCCCATGCTTGTACCTTGCCATATTCTTCGCCAATCATGCTCCGAGCCCAGCGGAATGACTGGAACATCTCGCCATGAGTGGCATGTCCAATAGCGTCTTTTTCGAGACCGATATCACGAAGGGTCTCTGATCATCGTCAGTATTATGTCGAGGCTCTTTTCCGCGAGGGCATGTTAACTATACCGAGCGCGAAGGGATTCAACACGTGAGCTCTTGGGGTATTAGCCGTGCCCGGGGCCCGAGCAATTACGATTCCTTTGAGACCTGCAGTCGACTTTAGATACCAAACATGGCGCATGCATGCAGCGATCACATACCATTTTGAGCCATGAACGCTGCAAGTGAAGCACCTGCGGGGCCGGCGCCGACCACTAGGAAGTCCACGCTCACATGGTTTTTTTGAATCGAATCCATTTTTAAAGTTTTGATGTCTTTCAACCTTCGATTTGACTTTATGCTGGTATAACTTGTACGACAATCTTCTCTGCACAAAGTTACTCGTCAGTTATATACTCTTTCTCGGCCATGATGCCCCTCCCCGAAGCGCGAAAGAGCAGTTCTGCTTAACTGATGATTTGCAAGCAGGGGCTGCAGTAGTGTACGAATTGATGACAAATAATTGGTCTTATTCAGCGACATGGACGATTTGTTAACCTGAAGTGGTGGCGCACACAGCACTTAAAACGCCGAATATACGGCCATCTCGGCGGAAAAGAGGCGACGGGATTATAAACATACGTACTTTGTTTCTCATTCAACGAGTTTTTAGACGATGATAGGGGCGTACGGTGAGAAACTAGTGCTTCAAGCAAATCTGTTGCCTTATACGTGTGTAGTGTGCCCCATAGGACCCCATGGCGCTTAGCACAGCGAGCTTGTCCACTCCAGCAGGCTTACCACAGCGATCACATCAGCATTCAATAATCTCATCGTGATAGTTGAATCGATTAGACTCAATTAACTCAAGGGTAGCTTGTTTGCCCAACAAGGAGATTAGATTCGAAATTTGAACTCAGTACGTTACATATGGTCAATACAGATTTTACTTCTTGTTGTCTTTTTATGACCTCTTCAATGCTACGTGAGCTTTGGATCATAATTCAGTGACTGGAGAAACACAAATTTCATGCGATCAGGCACTCAACGACAGCCAGAAGATGATATCGATTAATTGAGCCCTCAAGCGAGACTATCATGAGTTTACGTGAGTAATGTATAAATTAATTGAGATAACCTTTTGTGTACAATTGGTGATTGCATTTGGCATAACCCACCATGTTTTAGAGCTCTTCACATAACAACGGGTGTCTTTAACCTGCCTCAAGCACAGTGTTTATGACACACCGTATTAGTATAATACTAGGCTTACCAAGGTAAATCTTGTGAGTGCTTGTAAGGACAGTCGATGTTAGCTCTGTTGCTCTATGGGAGGTATCACAAAGTGTGAGTCGTTGATAGATTATGCAGATTTCCGGTTTCGCGCCATGCCTTGCACTCATTCTCGTTAACAACATTGGGTTGGCATCGACTGGGGCACCTAGTTGAGATTGAAGTCAGCCATTCCACGCTATTGCGAATCCACGTTCTGTCACGTCCTCGTAGTCAGATCTAGAATGGATGACAGGTCATGTAACTCCGAAATAATATGATGCAACTTAATGTGAAAGTTGGCCGGGGGGTCGGCTCGGGCCCTCCTCCTCGGATCCGGCATCAATAAGGTGACCGGGGTGTTCACTTGTCAATGCGACGGCTACACATATGAGGGAAAGTGGCAATACTAGACGCAACAAGCCCCAAATAGCTGTTTTTAAATAGTGCGATTATCCATTCTTCATATGCAACCCCTCTTAAGAACGTACATACAGCTAACTTCAATTGTCCACACCTCAACCCTGCACATCACACTGCGGGCAATGACAGGTTCTCGCCGGGCATTGGCCCAATGCCGTCCGCACTCGTCCGCACCTACATACAAGTCTAGACAATATAGTATAATTCCTAGGTTTCTTTATTGCCCAATTAGCATGAACCTTTATTTCTAAGTACTGATAGCGGGACCGCCGCCACACGTGGCAGCTGGCGAGGAAATAGCACTAAATAAGCTCCTACAACTGGGATGATGAAATTAAATAAAAACGTGCTGCCGATACTTCATGTCTTTAGTAACGGAACGATTTCAATACTACTCGGTGAACTGTACACTCCTGACACTATATTGCGGCGTTATGGAATGTTCTCTGGCTATAATATAGAAGCGGGGTCGATCTTGCGTCGCCGTCTATCGGGACCGTTTTAATCTCACCCATCTTGTAGAAGTGAGAATGTAATACCTAGGCTGTATCACCAATGGCATGCCTGGGAGGCCCGGGATCCCCAGTATAGTTTTCCTTAATGAAAGGATTCTACTACCTGGATACCACTGTTGTATACTATGCCGTCAATCGCTGCTGCTAGTTGGCGTCCGAGCTCCCGAGAACCAGCTCATTATTGCACATCCCCATCAACACATACGTCACGCGATTCCCGACGGATCGTTCAAGGTGCGATCTGCAGGCTCACCAATTAATGCAGGCGTTGTTCCGGGTCAGCTTCGCCAACCCGAACATTCAGGAAGAATGGCAAAGAGCTTAAATGGGTGGACGACACCCTCTCCAACTGTTCCCCCGTGAGGAGATGGCTTGGTGCATTGATCTAGAGTACCAAAGGCATGACTCGTGGAAGATCCATGAACCTAACTGGACCGGATTGAATTCTGATCAGGCTCAAGGTGCGACGAAGCAGTGCAACATCAACGTCACTAGTCCACCTGTCTCCTCGTTTTCACCCGGGAATGAGCGAATCAAGAGTCTGTGGTCTATGCCGAGATGTACGAAGACGTCTGTATATGCCCGTCTGTCCGGTAAATTGGGGGTGCACACCATCCTGTCAAGCATCATGCTGCGATGTTGGGTCGACATGAACCGTCCCTGCGCCAAACAGGAACCTGCCTTCACAGCCATTGAGCCCGCTCTTGTGCACAGGCTATTGGCACGACGTTGACATTTCATGGAATTCTGCTCGCTACGCCGCAGAAATGCATTCATGGGGGGATTTGGGGTACACAATGTAATGTGACCTTCGCGAGCTACCATTGCCACCATCTTCGCTATATTCAAGAACGGTTGCGTTGACAACTCCGCAGGCTGGGTAAGTGGATTCGATATACGATGTGCCTTGGCTCTCAGCAGGAAAACATTATGCTGCTGCATTCTTCTAGCCAACTGGAAATATACCATATTCGGCGGTTGCGGGGAAGATGGGAGATGCAGCCAAGTTGAATGGTACATGGTTCGACTTCATCCACGTCTCCACCCCCGCATTCCACTAACGTTGAGAGCTAAGGGCCGGTACTTGGTAATGTCCTTTACTACACGAGGGTAGCCAATCGAATGCTCGCCAAGTGTCATCGCGTTACCAAATCAGAAAGTAGCAGGGATGCAACGTCTTAAGGCTGGGCAACATTCCGAGCCTCACCGAGGGGCTACCCCTTGTCTGCTACGTAACCTCGACGAATACACCAGGTCGCGCCTGTGACAACTAATTGTGCCCAGGAATAAGGATATATTTGTTATTAGTCATCGCTGCACAAGTTCTGTTGCACACGGGTCTCTTTCTCATCAGTCCTGATCGCGATTCCACCAATTACGCCCCAGATGTTCGTGGTAATATGGGCCTATACTAAGGGGGAAAGGAACTTATTCAGGGATCCCGGGCTCTGTCCGGGTTAACCGCACATATTAGCAGCAATCCCAAGGGAGGGGATTGGGGGAGGTTACATTTGGAATATCATATGATTTTGAATGAAGACAGGCATTATCGACTCGAGGAGGGGTTTATACAACTACTTTCGATGCCAATTGGTCTGGTTTATGTTCATGGATATGAATGCAATCTTCATTGGCGATCTCATACGAGAAACGCGAGCGGAGGTGATCAATAACTGCAGCTTGGCCACCTTCCCCTCTCGTCTGGATATTTATTAGTACAGAATCCCCCAACTCAGATGGAACATAAATGATTCACCTTCCCCTCAAGGTTCCCTACAATGTTCAATATTCCATGGTTATCAGATAGATCAAAATCGAAAGAGTCAAACGACACCATGAGTCCATTGCCAGAAGAGTTCGATATTATTGTCTGTGGTGGTGGGAGTTGTGGGTGTGTCGTCGCGGGTCGGTACGTCGTCGCTTTATCATCGGTGTCTGTGCTATGCTGACTATCATAGCCTCGCCAATTTGGACCACAACCTCAAGGTCCTTCTCATCGAGGCCGGAGAGAGCAACCTCAACAACCCATGGGTCTTCCGGCCGGGTGTATACCCCCGAAACATGAAAATTGACTCGAAGACAGCATCATTTTACGAGTCTCGTCCGTCCAAGTGGCTTGCCGGCAGAAAGGCCGTAGTACCATGTGCTCATGTTCTCGGAGGTGGCTCTTCGATTAACTTTTTAGTAATTGCTACGTGTCTGCCTTGACCATACCCCAAACTAACCTTGTTCAGATGTACACTCGTGCTTCAGCGTCGGATTATGATGATTTTCAAGCGAAGGGATGGACGACCAAGGAGCTTCTCCCCCTGATGAAAAAGCATGAGACGTACCAAAGAGCCTGTCACAACAAGTATGCGGTGTGTTTATTTAGTTAGAGATATAGGGGCTAACTCAAGCAGGGACATACACGGCTTCGACGGTCCAATTAAAGTATCTTTCGGAAATCAGTAAGAGAGATGTAAAAAAGTCTTCTGAAAAATTGCAAACTAATACGAACCTTTTTAGCACATACCCCATCAAGGATGATTTCTTGCGAGCTGCCGAATCGCAGGATATCCCATTTGTTGATGATTTGGAAGACTTGAGCACAGGCCACGGCGCTGAACATTGGTTGAAATGGATTAACCGTGATGTATGAGATACATATATGTCGGTCACGAGATGATATGGTTTACTAACCCTTTCGCAGACCGGTCGGCGTAGCGATAGCGCTCATGCCTACATCCATTCCACCCGAGCCGTTCACGATAATCTTTATCTTGCTTGCAATACCAAGGTGGATAAGGTGATTATCGAAAACGGCCGTGCTGTAGCTGTACAGACTGTGTAAGGCCCTAAAACTCGATATTTACTCATTATTCAAGTCTAATTTATTAGTCCAACGAAACCCCTCCACCCGAACCAACTGAAGCCCAGAATCTTCAAGGCTCGCAAGCAGATCGTTGTCTCTGGAGGCACCCTTTCGTCACCTCTCATTCTCCAGCGATCTGGCATTGGTAAGAGAGGTTTACTGCTCAGCTCAGAAGCTCCCACTAATATTCCAATTTAGGTAACCCTGAAAAGCTGAGGAAGGCGGGTGTTGAGCCCATCGTCGATCTCCCTGGTGTTGGGCTCAACTTCCAGGACCACTACCTTACCTTCTCAGTCTACCGCGCTACGCCGGAGACCGAGAGCTTCGACGACTTCGTCAGAGGTGTTCCGGAGGTGCAGAAGAGTGAGATTATCCCTGGCCTTATTACAACATTATGCTAACTAGGACGACAGAGGTTTTTGACCAGTGGGATTTAAAGGGCACCGGGCCACTTGCTACCAATGGAATCGACGCAGGCGTCAAGGTCCGTCCAAATGAGCAAGAACTCAAAGAATTCGAATCCTGGCCGACCCCCCATTTCACCGAGGGCTGGAAGTCGTATTTCAAGGACAAGCCTGATAAGCCGGTAATGCACTATTCCGTCATTGCCGGGTGGTTCGGCGACCATATGCTCATGTGAGTTCCATCTTCTCGTGTCCAATTGGGTAAGCTGTGATCTAATGCTATCTTCCTACCTCGTAGGCCACCGGGAAACTTTTTCACAATGTTCCACTTCTTGGAATACCCGTTCTCACGTGGATTCATAGACATCAAGTCTGCGGATCCATACGAGGCGCCTGATTTTGACACTGGTTTTATGAATGACGAGCGGGACATGGCCCCCATGGTCTGGGGATACATCAAGTCGCGCGAGACGGCTCGTCGTATGGATGCCTACGCCGGTGAGGTGCAGGCCATGCACCCTTTCTTTAACTACGACTCGCCTGCCCGTGCCAACGATATGGATCTTGAGACCACAAAGCGCTACGCCCTTCCCGGGAACTTGAGCGCTGGCTTGCAACATGGTAGCTGGAGTGTCTTCAACCCTCCGCCGGATAAGACAGCCTCGGCCAGTATCCTGAACAGCAACAAGGCGAACGTCAGAGAGGAGCTGAAGTATAGTAGTGAGGATATCAAGGCCGTTGAGGAGTGGGTTAAGCGACATGTCGAGAGCACGTGGCATTGTCTTGGTGTAAGTCTTCACTCTTCCTGATATGTGATGTGCGGAAGTTAATCTTTTCCGGTAGACATGCTCGATGGCACCCAAGGAGGGTAACAGCATTGTCAAGCATGGTGTGCTCGACGAGCGCCTGAACGTGCACGGTGTTCAGGGTCTCAAGGTTGCGGATCTAAGTATCTGCCCTGATAACGTCGGTTGCAACACGTGAGTTGACTTCTACTTGTTCCTCGGGTATACTATGCCCTATCATAGGATGATCACTAATATGATGTGATTAAGGTACTCCACTGCCCTACTCATTGGCGAGAAGTGTGCTGTCCTTGTTGCTGAGGATCTAGGATACTCGGGCGAGGCGCTGGATATGAAGGTCCCGACCTACAACGCCCCAGGCGAGGTCGCACTTCCTTTCCGTGTTTAATATTGATGGTTTGGTTGATCACCATTGGATATGGTCTGTTTTGAATTGGTGATGCGGAGCACGGGCTTATGTCGTGACAGATTGGTTCCCCCCTATTTTAATCATGATTCCTATGTATTTAATGACCCCTATGAAATTGTCCCTGATCCTATGTATAAAATGCTTTTGAAGTGATCTCACCTTCCTGAAATTAATTGTAAAAATTGCTAATTCAAGAATAAAACAAGCTACACCCTACTATATGATTATAATTCAACTATGATTCCAAAGAAATCAACAGAACCAGGCCAGACAAGAACTCCATGACGTGATGAAACGCCATGTCCGTTCTGATGTCAACTCGGCTCTATGTAGTGACTTCTAATCCTGTGATCTTCTTAAAATCGGCAGTGATGGAGTCCCAAACCTTCCTCGCCGTACCGTCTTCCCTAAACTGCCGAAGCACCGCCTCGACTTTAGGCGAGGCGGGGTCGACTTTCTGGCTCAATGAGTAAACGCCACTTCCATTCTTTCCATCAGTTCCTCTCGAAGTCTCAAGCGACGTTCCATCTAGTGGCACGCCTGCACAGTCCGTGCCCTGCATGGGGGCGAACGCCGCACTCGTGGCCGCAAACACGTGGCGTTCTCCGCACTCGGCTGGTGGTACGTTGATGAATGGTGCTAGGAGCCGCGAAACGCCGATCATGATGGACAGTCGCAGTGTGGGCTGAGCTTCGCGCAAAATGCCGCTCTCCACCACGCCCGGAACAGTGTGGACGAATGCTACATCGGGCGCGCGTCGCTGCACCTCCTCAAGCGTTAGTGTTCCGATTGACGCTATTTGGTTGCGCCACTGGATCAGTGGAAAGCCGGTACCCCGAATATTGCTGAGGTCGATGGCACCTTCGCATGTCGCTGCCCCGACGCTGACGACGCGCCGTAGCGAGTCTGCTCTCTGGAGTAGTGGGAGCAGATTCATGATGAAGCGCAGTCGTGAGTATATTACGAGTGCAGAGACGACGGGAAGGCCTTCGCTGGTTTCTATGATGGATTACAACTACTATTAGCGAATACATTGAAGAATACCTATCATTCCCGGTGCCAAGTGCGCGGGATAAAAAAACAAGAGGTATAACACGGGGTCAAACGTACCAGATTGAAGGGCCATAGTCCCCTGCGATTCAAAGAGGATGTTGATAACAGACACCTTCTGCTTAATCTGGCGGCACACATCATCGACATTCTTTAATAAGCTCACATCGGCACGTATGAACTCGAAGTGGCCGTCCGGATTGAGCTGTCGACACTCGTTCAAAATGCGGTCAGCGGCCTCCTGGGACCGGCCGACGATAATGACTCTCGGCGCGCGGGCATATCTGGCAAATGCCTTCATAGTATACTCGCCAACACCACTTGTACCCCCCACGAAGACGGCTACGAGCCCTGTGGGCAGCGCGGACGGAATGCGCTCATTCGAGGCGACAATATCTGAGAGGGCAACCATTTTCTTTTTATGCGATTCCTTGCTCTCTTCGGTTCATGGGATCTTATGTGTAAAGACATCTTGAGCATTTAGTTGGGATGATGTGCGCTTTTGTATTCAGTTGAATTTGCGTGGGTGAAATAATGTCTTACGGATGCGGTTATAGAAATTGAACCCGCTTCACCCTATATCCGCCATCATGCTTCAGAATCTTACTAGGCCGGATCAGGCGATACGAGACTAGTTGGGAGTAGTTAAGATGCTAAATTTGTGGCAACTAGATCCTATATGATTCCAATGGCCATAATAGCGTAATTACGACAACATATGATTTATTGTAGCTTCGAAAGTCGCTGCCAAGGTTGTGCTCGTTCTCAAATTGCTTGGTAGAAGTTGTAACCTAGGCAAGTTTTAGGACTTAGATATACAGCACACTCCAGGGCACTCAGGGGTCGTGTTTTCAGTTACTTATACTTCGTATTAGGCGATCGTAAGCTTTAAAGGCTAGTCTGCGCACGGAAGCCAGTGATTGTTTCGGTGCTGGCATACAGTATATCTTCCAAAAAAAAAAAAAAAAAAAAAAAAGCAAGCTGTAACCATATAGGTTAGTAACTAGTGTAAGGAAAATAAGTGGGCGAATCTCAGTTCAAAAATGAAGTATGTTGTTGTGGATGGTAATATGTTGTATTGCCGACCTTTGCTCACAAGGGCGGGCTTAATTATCTGCGAAAGCGGCAAAGCCTAAATCAAATAGCTCTCTATCTCAAGTCGAACCAATTGGTTTCCTCCTCAAGCTTTCCAATGCTTTTCAAATTGCTGATATGTTCGCCCTACAAAATGTTAGTAACCGTTTACTCAGTTGAATTGCTCAAACAAAAATAGGAAATAAATACAGAGAGTGATCAAATCGTACTTTCATTCCTCCACTGAGGTACGCATCGCCTATTAAGATCCAACCGCCGTTCTCTTGGCGCAGCACCACTGGAACGTCTAAGCCAAAAAGCAAACAGATCTTATCGCCTTTTCGACATCCTGGAGCCGCCGAACCCATTCGGCCGCTTTCAGCGACGAAGAATCTTCTGTTGGTATTACATTCAACAACCGTGTTCCAAAAACTGCGGAAGCTTGCGTCATCCTCATCTTGTGCATTTGTGGCTGCTGGATCCATTATAGCCTGCTCCAATTCTTCAAAGTCATAATCTTCGGCGTATTCATTGTCTAAATCCGAATCATCTATGTCATCAACTTCCTCGTTAACAGATATGTTGCTCTCCATAGGAGGATTGCTTGCTGCCGGCCAGAGCTTGGCGATAAATTGCTGAAAATTGCGCCGATGGCGTCGATTCAAGTCATCGTCGAGATAGGGGCCCGTTTCGTCCGCTCTTCCAAGCAGGGTCGTTCTCAGCATGGTTGCAAGTTCTGATAATGGCACTTGGGAATTTAGCGTAATCGCGGCGTACCAAAGCTCGCTAACTCTCTCGTAGATCACCCGAGAGTGCTCTGCACAAGGTTGGGGATTGCATCGAACATGATGCGCGTATGGACACGGACGAGAGCTGCAGTGAAATACGGACGCAGGCAGAGGTTCACACACTTCAGAGGATGTGTCTATGATAACCCCAGCGATGCGCAATATGTTGCGAGGCGTGTTTGTATCAACCTTAGCAGGCCCTGTAAAGCTACTCGCTCCCAGTTTATTGTATGTAATAGCAGGGCGGTACGAGCCCCGCGTCTGGTCACCAACAAAATGGTATCTAGGGACCCAGGAAGGGAAATCAGTGTCTGGATATTTGCAGCCGACTCTCTGCACAAGACTGTGTACTTGTAAAAGCAGCGGCAGTCGAAAATGAGGGAATAGGGTTATGGCAGCACGTGTAGCATCTGTATAGACGTCAACAAGCGTCTTGCCATAATCAGGTAAATAAGCCTTTCGGAGCGCGGACTGAGTTCCATCTGAATAATACGTGGGCAGGACGCCGTACATAGCGAAAATTCTGTCCCTTGGGTCTGTTGCCTCAAAGGCGCTACTTAATTCCAAAAAAATCAGGGGATCTGCTGTACCTGCCGACAATCTGGCAATCATTACGGCGTTATATAGCCCAGACATTCCAGTGTTTAAGAGTTCCTCGTGAAAAGTGTTGTGCACAATAAAGTGCGCAGTTTTGCCAAGATACGCCCAGCACATTCCATATTTGCCCCGGAAAACATGCGTGTGTTTCGACAGAGCGACTTCTTGGATAATCCAGAACCTTGTAAACCATGCTGCAGAAAACAAGGACGCAATCGCACCCCATTCGATGTCAACAGGAAACGCATCTTCCCCCGTCTGGGCGCGGCGCAAATCATCGACTGGGTCAGGATTTTCAGGGCGTCCAACATGACGCCAACGGTCAATTTTTTCAATCATGTTCATTGCATTTTTTGTTGTTCCGTCATCTTTGCCTAGCCAGACGAGAGTCATGCTAGCCTTCCTGTAGATAGCTTCCATCATTGCTACTTGCTGGCTTCGTTCATCAATATCGTCTTGATTGATGCATATAGCATCAATCCAAACTCGTTTTTTCTTTTGGGGAACACATAGCTCAAGTATAACCTCGTAAGCACTCGCTGGTATCGATAGGCTATGTCCATCAACGGTGATCTGGGTAGTAGAGCCCGCCGCACCCCAGCACCAAGAGATAGCTTGGAACGGTTCCAGATGATCGTCGATCATTGAGGCATATTCAAAACTCAATTTTATAGGGTTTGTGGCGGTAATGAGTAGAATCCTCGTCTCACAACGAGTTATGTCAAGAGGGCAGTAGAGTTTCGAATATCGACCATGCTGGTTGTTCAGCAACCCCGCAGATAGCATATTTTCAATCACGACCGCAGCCATAACTATTATGCATCGTGTACTTCAGGGGAAAGGATGTGTGTGTTAGTTTAATTACTTTGTGCCTAAGGAAGCTAATTAGATATTATTGCACAAGGTGATTGTAGCTTTGCAGTGATATTTCTGCATATCTAGGATAGGCAGCAACAAATATCAAGCCATCGGCAACCGCAGCTAGCCGGAACCGACGGGATGCATACATTAAAGTAATAGCTTACTGCATGAATCACATGCGAGGCCATATAACAAGGCTCAATTCAGTTATATCATCGGGCTGTTATGCACGGAGTATGATGATTAGTGCACATATAGCGCCATGATAAGGCATATTCCCTCGTGGTTATATAGTATGTCTAGTTCAAGGCATATATTCTCATATTAGATATGTAATTCAACATTGACCCTTGCCAAGTCACAGAGTAAAGCAAAATCAGAGAGACCATAATAAATGATAGCTCTAACAATCTAGTATAAGAGATATAGTGACAATCTAAAATTAATAGCAGGTAATGATCCGCTTCGTACGCCAGTCCAGACCGCTGCTAATTAATACCGGAAATCTCTGATCTACCTTAGTGTATGAACCTCGTAGTTGCTTAAGTCTGGTCTCCGTAGACTCGTATAGTTCTGATTTGGCATCCGTCGTCGTATTCCAATCACGCCAATCCTCTACGTGGCCTACAGACCAAGACATCCTAACTGGATCTTGCGGAATATTATCGCAGATTGGTCTTATACATTTGCCAAAGAATGTAGGCGCATCGTTAGTTGTGGTTGAGGAGGGGGTGCCGTCCTCAGTGTTGCTTAATTGTCCTGCGAGAGTCAAGACGAGCTTGTCTCGTTCATCTGTTTTCGAGATGCGTAGTCTCGGATGTCGATCCAGAGTCGAAGACGGGAAGAAAATCGGCTTCCGCAGTGTTTGAAAAGTTAATGAAATACCAGAGTTTGTTTGATCTTGTACTTGAAGCGACATTCGTACAATCTTAGGATTACAAGAAAGTGGTGGTAGGGCCACGTACACGTAATCAGGCATCCATGCCGTAAGAACAAAGGGATCTCGTGTACGTTCGGCCAAAAAATATGACAGCGTCGACCACGGCCCTACTGTGTGGATCTCTAATCGGCAACCCTTTTTGTGAACTATTTCGAGGGGTGAAATAAATAAGTCATACTGTGTTCCGGTAGAAGACTTCGACGCTGCGAGGACTAGATAGAACAGACGACTGCCGTTATTCGAGGCATTAAATTCTTTATATAGAATTGCCGTTGACTCAAAGTCGATCTGAGAGGGTTCTGGAAGTGTTGCTGTCTCAATAACTCCAGTTACCGTATTGGCCATACAAAACATATGAGGAGACGGACTCCAATATACCCAAGGCTCTGTTGGATGCAAACCGCACTGCGAGATAAATATTTCGTATTCTGAATGCCAGATGTACGATATAGGCTCTGAGTTTTCTCGGGTAATGAGAAGGCAGTATTGGTATGTAGAATTTGATGCGCTAGAAGACGCTATGCTGGCAGTGGTAGATGAAGCATCGGAATCCCGATCACTATCCGTGTCTGATTCTGAATCGAATACCATAGAAACGGAATTAAGGGGTTGAGTATCACGGCAATCCTCGACTTCGTTTGGATCAAAACGCCATTGAACAGCAACAGCAGAGGTGCTGTGGGTTGATCCATTGTGCATAAAATTTGAGTTGGATGCAAAGCTAACAAGACGCCAATCGGACAAGGAGTAGGCATGATCAGGGACCAACTCCGGAGTGATGACTACCGTGTCATTGTGCAAGTTACTTGGAAACATCGTTAGGCACTTCGGACAATGTGGCGAGCAAAAGCGTCCACAATGACGGATAACGTCATTATGAATTGGATATGCCGATGATTTATCGCCATGCGTGTTTCGTAACTCAGATGTACTGTTCGCTGCGGCGTTTTGCTGCCTCATTTGTATCTCTGCCACAACCTTATCTTCCAGAGTTGCATCAACCGAGTGAACAGCCAGACACGCTGGGCTGTCGGAAAGCCAAACACCCATGCTTGGCCACCTCGACCTCCATTGATCATCCATATGGCACTGGTTCAGATATCTAGGGTAGGAATTCAACACACGATACCACTGTCGTAGAAAAGCATGAAAGTCCTTCGCCCTTGGCGTATTGAGCCATCGTGGTAATGGGAACCCATAGTGTATCATAGCTCCAGACTTAGCAAACATTGGTAGATTGGAATCCCAGTACCTAATTGATTCCGGTCCTTCATGGTATGTCGCATAAAGATAAGGTGCAACAATACCTTGAACAGTAACGCAGTTCCAGAACGATGGACTGCTGATAAAAGCTTCGACCCGAGCCAATAAATCGCTGCTTGGTGGTGTTTGGCTAAGATGCATGTGCCAGAACGATGCAGCATACTTTAAGAATGCATGATCATTGTTGTCAATGAACAACAACGGATCACTGGGCTCGTTATATCGCGGATTAGATAGGTACTGAACACAAGCTTCTCCGATCATCCGATGTGCGCTCTCCATTGACGTAAAGAAGCGTTCAACTTCCGGGGGTGCGCCCATACGCTTAATGTTTTGCAAGAACAAGGATCTCTTCTTCTTACTGAGATACGCTTCATCCAACTCTTTATCTTCGGCATCAATGGTCTTCATGCCGCGCACGACCTCTTCAGTATCGGTCAAACTCTCCATACTCTGTAATAAGAAGTCGTGTACCGTTTTGTGCGTAAATCTCAGCAGGGGGTCTTCGACAGAGCCAGGCAATGACCGGTCAAACCTTACCAAGTTCGAACATAGGTCTTCGATTAGCGACGGCGTCGGGAAACCTTTCGGTAAAGGAGTTGAAGAATGTGTGGTTGCAATCAGTGCATGCGAGAGCTCACTTAATCGTAATGGCTGAACTGCCGCAATAAGAAAGGCGAAGATTTTCTGAGCCAGTATTTGCTGCCACAGTTTTCGCTTAGAGAGACGGTGAAGAGTGCGCAAATAGAGGCTGTTCAAATCCCGAGGAAATTTCTCAAGCTCTTTCTTCACGTCCTTTTTGCTAGAAGTCATGCTGTCTTTGAGAACCTGGATCATCAAGTTTGCCCAAAGGAAGTTCCCTTTTGATGTTTCCATCAAATCCTCGATGGTTTGCTTCCAATCTTCATCGGGGCAGCTGTCATGCATAAACCTTCTGATATCACTGTTGACCAGCTCTACCCGGGCTTCAATCTCGTGAACGTTATGTTGTAAGATTTCCTGACAGATGTCTCGCTCAGCTCGACTTGTTAAGAGCCATTTGACGATGCCGTACGTCGAGAAATTTATGAGCGTCACAAGAATAGGTAGCAGAACCTTTCGATCTCGACACTCGTCCAGTCCATCAAGGATGATATGAACTCTGCTAATTTGCTTTATAAGCCCTTTGATCACATTCGCCGCAACACCGACATCTTTCATTTCAGTTGAGCAATTTCTGATATCGGACTCGTAAAGCTGTTTGACAGAATCCGGGACCGAGTCTTGAAATGCTAAAAGCCCTAGAGCCAAGGCTCGCAATGCGGCGATTGCTGTTCTTCTTGCAGGATCGTTGAATGAGAAGTAAAAAGATATGGCGCGGAAGTTGCAATCATAGAGATGCTGGGCGACTGCGGAGGCTAAAACCGTCTTGCCAGCTCCAGGAGGAGCTGAAAGGAGTATACATGTAGATTTATTTGCCTTGAGCCACGTCTCAAAAGTCGGATCCTGGAAAAGCCATTCACCGGTGTTTGGATGGCGTATCTTGACTTGTACACCAACATCATTCCCTCCATCTCCTTTGATCCAAGAAACCACATCGCTGCGGATAATTTCTTCCTCTGACTGAAAACTCTCTAGAGCCATATCATGTCGCGGATTGGTAGGTTCACGTTGTGCTCCAACTCCCATTAACGGTAGGATTCATTGGGGTGTATAAACAATTAGCAAAAGACGGTTCACATTCAACCATTGTCAAAGTGGCTCAAAGATGCAAGCGATAACCACATGTGGAATTGTATAAGAAGTATCTTTTGAACAGTGAGCCAGTGATTTTCCGGAGGACTCGGCACATGGTGTATTTCGCCTTGGGGTTGCCTTATTACGCTGCGCCTTTAGTGCGCGTCTACAGCACACTTCAGGGCAGAATAGGGTATATTGGGAGAGCGTGAGCGGCAAATGCTAGTCCGTGCACTGAAGTTGGCGGATCGGCGAGGTCAATACCTGCCCAGGGCCAAAATAGGTGGTTAAGTTGTGTGGTGATCCCTGTAGAACCGCTCATACAAAATCTGATGCCAAACCAGCAATACTGCATAAAATCAGCTTACATTACCATCACAAGATGTTACGTCTCGTTTCGCTAGATTAACCACAAATACGTGTTCAATTAACGACATCTTAGAAACTTGTACTTTTATATCGATCACTCAAACCTTGGTCGAAAGGTATCATGCTTATGCACTGTTGATGGAATCAGAAACTAATAAGCTTACTTGGCAGGGCAGATTTCACAGACATGAGTTTAGGTGCAATAAACTCACTTTACACCCTGTCAATTCGCCCTTCGGATCGGCTATAGTGCTCTTATCAAAGGCAGGCTGTCGGTAGGCAGCCGCATATCCACCTAGGCTACAATCTCTAATTGTCTAAAGTAATGGCCCGATTGGCCAGTTGCAGTTTCGAAAGTCCTGCATACAATCGTATTAAAGCGATAGTGAACGAAGGCACAGCTGGCTGCCTCACCACTATATGCAACAATGGCGTGGTTTTGCCTTATACAACCATTTTTCAATGTGTGCATTAATTAGTTGGCCTCTGTCCCCTAGTAATGGTTGCCTCGTGAGGCTGAATATTTGTTGGTAGCTCGCGGCGACTGTAGGGATTTCGGTAGTTGTCTACACAGGCGATCCTCGCTATCAACCAAAGCCAAATCTCCAAATCATCGCGATGGAGTAGAGTAGTATCTAGTCATGATTATATAAATCTTCTTGGATATTAACTTTCGACGCTAAGCAACATTTCAATGAACTACATTCTACATTCCTTAGTTATCCCGTCAAGCCCCTTACATTCACATTCTACTACCCAGCATGGACCATAACACCAATCACGAGAAAATCAAATCGCCTTTGAAGTGCGAGATCAAAACATGGCATATACGTTACGATGAGAAAGGCAACAAGATTCGGGTTGCCGTGGAAGATCCCGCAAGCGATTCTGTGCCAGGAGCTAATCTTGAGGGATACGGCTTGGTTCTTAATCGCGAATTCGACAGGAAAAATAGATTATTTTCGACTGTACTTACAGTCAAGGCACCTCATATTCTTAAAGCCTTCAGAGAGACTAAATGTCACCATCCATCTATCGCTGCGGATTTCACCGAGCCTTTCTCCATCAAGAGCCCTTTCCAGATGCTCTATCATCACTGGGAAGATCTTGACGCCTATTGGAAGAACCTGGATGACGACGACGATGAAACACGGATGTACCTAAATCTTCTGTTTGGATTCATGGAATCAGAATTCGGCGAATCCAAAAGATTGATTGAGAGGCAATACGCCAGCGGCCGCTGTGAATTCCAAAATCTCTGGGTTATGTTCAAGCCCGGTATTACAGTTATCTCACACTTCAATTCTAATATCTGGCTCATGAAAGTTGCCAAAACGGCTTACCTGGAAAGCTACGCTGAAGGAAAGTGGCTGGAAGTGCACTGTGTATACACTGGTCATGACGGAGAAAGTATTGGCGAAGCGAGAAAAGTAATCAAGATTTTCCAAAAAAAGAACTTTGCACAGGAACATCCCGCAAATATTATAGATCTACCGGTCTTTCCGCGGGAGTATTACTTGGCAGAGGGCCAGGAATTGGAACAACGCCTCCGCTTGAGAGGAAACAAGTTCGTGGCGCTTAGCAGCAGCATTTCGGTTCAAAACTACGATGGTGTTGCGGAATACCTCAAGGAAATACCACCCGATTTTTTCCACCCTGAGGAATCAAACAAGTGGACTATTTGGTGTACGTACTACGAGAAAGGTCGGGTCATTCTTGACTTACGCTCGTATCTTGAGGAGCATTTCGAAGCGATTGTATCCACATCGAAAGACGGACCTGCGTTAGATACGGCGTTGTGCCCTCCTTACGTCTTCGGTTATTCATGTAGTCGCAAATCTTGGTGTCGACTCGTTGTGCCGAACATCCGAGAAGCAACTTGGAAAGCCGATCCGTTTGCCGACATCGTTTTGCCTAGCAAACAGAAAGACCTTATCCGGGCTTTGGTCTCGTCGCACAAGTTTCCAGATGATACCCACGACCAGATTGAGCAGAAAGGCAAAGGCTTGGTCTGTCTCCTACACGGTCCACCTGGCTCAGGCAAAACCTTGACAGCGGAATGTGCTGCTGAGCTCACGCACAGGGCGCTATTCAGCTGCTCAATGTCTGAGCTCAATAAACACAACAGACCATGGTATTTCGAGAAGCGCCTTGCTGAAATTCTGCGACTCGCAAGCGCTTGGAAAGCTGTCGTGCTATTGGACGAGGCAGACGTTTTCCTGGAAGCCAGACAAGATGACTCTCCTGCTGCCACAGAGCGTAACGCTCTTGTTGCAGTATTCCTACGGCATCTCGAATATTTCTCGGGGATTGTCTTTCTCACGACAAATCGCATTCATGTCTTCGATGCTGCTATGAAGTCGAGAGTTCACCTAGCTCTTGGGTATAACAAGCCAGATCAGGCAGCGCGACGGCGCATATGGAGCCATAATATCCACAGGTTACCTCCAGACCAGGTAGACGCTGGTATCGAAGAAACACTTGATCACCTTGCGGTCGAGACTTTAAATGGCCGTGAGATTTCAAACATTGTAACGACAGCAAGTACGTTTGCTCGTTTTAACGTCGAGCCACTCCAATTCCGGCATATCGAGACGGTCCTCGGCGTCTGGAGGGATTTTGACACTGTCTTGGAAGGTATGAAGTCGGGAGCGGATCTAAATAGTTCAGAGCACAGCTCCCCTGCTGGTGTACCTGGCCATGGGTAGATAGATGAGTAGCTGCAGGTAGTCAAGTTTTCAACTTGATAATATATTACATTAGGTAGTGCAACGACACCCCTATCCGGCCTACTAGTCGCGACAATGATTTGCGTTTGAGCGGTATCAGCTTGGCTCGCGGTTTCCTTATATTTCAAGCCGGTTCGTTATCTTATTAACTAGTCGTTCCCGCAAAACACCTTCTGCCACGACTGCCCGCTTGTGTGCCCACCACCAATCTTTGTCAGATAAGAGTATCCTGACGGCGCGATAAAAGTGGTAGAGTAGAAAGAGAGCATGCGAATCGCCGCTTTCTATTAAATTGGGGAAAGCACTCCATCCCAATAGTGGAAAGGATAGTATGAATTTGGCCAGTAAAGGCAGTATGGAAGATGGGTCGGGGCTGGGAGTTGAGTCTGGGGATTCGTCCTGGCCGAGGAAGGGCAGAATGAGGCATAATCGGCGGGCCACCGGAATGTATGCATATTCTGCTAGATCAAGTGTAGCTTTTGTCTGAAAGACATGATTTGGCTGGAAACCTGAGTTTATCTGGTCTATCGCAGATGACGGAGGCTCATTCAACATCTCCATACTAATAGGCCGATGATATGAGAAGAACTCTTCATACTCAGCTAATTTATCGCTGCTTGTTCGGGCAGATGCAGCAATCTCATCCCCTGGATTCTTGGTAAGAGATTGTCGAAATACCGACGGCTGTTCCCAGGCACGCTCGAAGCCGGTTAGCAGGGTCTTCTTCAGGCTAGAACTAAATCCAAAGACACGATCTGTCCACGCAGCAGACACTGTTTCGTCTTCTTGATGAGGCAGAGAATAATCATCGTTAGTCCATGTATCGTAATAAAATAAGATCGATGTTGCTAAGAAGGCATCAAAGTGTATTGAGAGACCGCCCTTGGACAGTTCGTCCCGAAGCCCAGATGAGGCTCGGCACAAGTGACGGACTGCTATTGTCCTGTATTTCGGATCATCCTGATGAATGACAGAAAGGTGTCTCGCCGCGATACTTAGCATAGCGTCCATCAAGTAGTCAAATTCGAACGAGAGTTGTAGTACATAGTCCCAGGCTTCTTCGCCACACAGGAGCGTTTGACGAGTGCTGGTTTGGAAATGGTGAAACAATTTCATATGGAGGAGATTCACAGTAGTATTTGTCGATTCAAAGCTGGGGCTCAGGGCCCGTGTCGGCATTTTAGGGACTGAAGCTACGCCTCGTATGTGACGCTGACAGCGGTCCCCTCTTCGAATGCAATTTGCGCATGGTGTTTCTTCGCTGCACTATACGTGTTCCACGTCAATTGTCATTCCAATACTGCTATAGTGGTAGCGCTAGGGCTACCCACTTTGACGCGACGTCTCCTACAGTTTTCACAACCAATTCTGGACTTCACATGCGCCCGTCGCTGCCTGGATGGATCAATCGACAAAGCCTTCGGGACCTCTGAAAGAACCCGGCCTGAGCCCGACGCTGACGACGAGAGGACAAATGTGTTACTGAGATCTTTCAGAGTGGGGGCGGATACTGTCGACATTCTGTCTCCAGAACTGACAGGGCTGAAACACTGTAGATTTGAAGACGGATCAAGCTCGTATTGCTGTTTAAGGGTATAGGCGACGATGCCGGCCCCGTCTCCGGTGCTGCAGTGCTACGTTCATAGATGGTCTGAGTCTATCGGCTTCACGTGTTCGCCACGTAGCCGACTCTAATAGAGAGAAAAGGAGAACCCCTGATGTGGGAGGATCTAGTTTAGGTTACGGAGTTTATCTCTGTCGTTAAATCCGCGGCTTGCCATCTTCACCTCGTATCGTCATACTAGGTTTAGCGCCCTCGGAGGGCTACTATGGATACATGTCGCGGTCGCATTTCTCTCGAGTGGCGTTTCATGGAGACTAATGATATTCAAACGATTCTGCTACATGAGCTAATATTCCTCAGATCTCATGAGGTAGAAATATACTGTACAATGTGAATAAGTCCGTGTTTAAAATCGAAAGAAGGTTATATCTTACTTACGATGCTGACCCACCTTGTTGTCCAAGGTTAGTCCGGGATGCTCCAAGGTCAAGTATACTAAGTAGATCGTTGCTACCGACTCCTAAGTATGCTCTAATTATGAAATCTCGATGAAGAATTCGGATTGAGTAGTTGATTGACTGATCCTCATATGCCGCGCCCTCTGTCCTTGCCTCTACGGCGGGTCCTCCCGTCCTGTCGGGAAGGCAATCTCCATCATCTCCAACACTCGGCCCGCCCCACCTCATGCGCCGCGTCGAGGATGACGGCGATAATACAGGTCTTCAAACGCGATCAGTCAACTAGTACCGACAGCATGCGGGTCTCATCGGCAGCGGATGCGGCATCGAGCTTGCTGGCTCGCTTCGAGGGTAAGGAATCGCAGCTACCAGATGGGAAATAATATTGAGGCGCGGGCGCCAGATGCAGGCACGGTTCTGCCGCCGGGGTATCATCTAGTCTATTTCACGCCGGGCGGCATCGAGGAGGAGTAGGGCGCTTATGGGAGCGATGTTGTGTTTAATGCGCCGAGGCCGTTCACGAGGAGAATGTGGGCAGGCGGACGCATGAGATGGCATGGCGAGGATGTTGTACTGAGGGTTGGTGATGACGTTGAGGAACGAACAAGACTCTTGGGTGCTACGCCTAAGAGGAGTCGTGATGGGAGTGAGATGATTCTTGTTCAGGTCGAAAAGGAGTTCTGGGGTCCGAGGGGGTTGGCGCTTATTGATGAAAGGTAAGTCATCTTGCTTAATTCATTTAGAAATTAGTTAGGGAATGAGAAGTGAGCGATGAGAACCACATGAGATGAGGCTCTTGACTGATACCTATCTCTTCATGAAAACTAGGTCCTGAATTTTCCGTTCCAAAGCTACGATTCGAGACAGAGGTTAGTATTCCTTTTAACAGCATCCAGTCCTCTGACTCTCATAACAATATCTTGAGAAGCCTATGAGAAGCCCGCCAACCTTGAGGAATAGCTAAAACTGAATGTGTAATCAACCCAGCTTACCCGCAACGTCACCTCCGCTGGTCTCCAACGGGCTTATTCCGGTTTTCAGCACTAACGTTCAACGGCCACAAGATCCACTACGATCACACCTGGAGCGCAGCTGTCGAGGGCTATCTAACTTCCGTGGTTCACGGACCACTGAATCTGATAAGTATGTTGGATTATTAGAGAGACCACTGTGCTGCTGGCAAACACATCGCCCAGGAGATCAGGTACCGGGCCGTCGCTCCGGTTTATGCTGGCGAGACTTATGAGATCTCAGCAGGAGAAACGCAAAAGGCAGTAGGAGAGGACGGCGGGTTAAGTTGGGAAATGTTCATTAGTAACGGCGAGAGGACTTGTGTGACCGGAAGTATTTTGGGGGTGTGACTGTGACGAGATTGACGTGGCGGAGCGACGGTGTTGTGTATACTAAGTGCGCACTACGAAAATCCTCATACCCTAAGCAGACACGGGAAGTACCCGTGTGCAGTAGAGCTCGTGTATCAAATGGAAGAGATGAATTACGAAGTATCGGCTCTAAATACACCAAAGTCCTCGAAATTGTTCTGTCTGGTGAGTTTTACACTATAAGGTGACGATACGATAAATGTTTACCGCCATCCCTGATCTCACTTAGAAATAATTTTCGTTCAATGGTGTTTGCAAAAAGCCACTCTCAGATTTTGAATATTAACTTACTTGATAAGTACTGCTACAAAAATGTGTAACAGAATGAGACAGTCGATATAGCGAAAAAGAAATACCTCTGCTGTGCTAAGCAAGCATACTCCACATGGCCCACTATATAAAGCCACTGTTAGATGACCTTCTCTATCCTCAAAACAACTACCTACCATAACTCAACCTCTATTCATCTTCATGCATTGTTAGCTCGCATGGAGCTAATCAAGCTTTATCACGATGCGGATATAACATACAGCGGACCCAGAGCTCACGATATTTGTTATTTGTGTTTGCATTTCGGGAGATGCCCCATGAGGAGCACGTCTATCTGCCAAAGGTAAGCTCGCTTCCCCCTGCCATGTTTGTAGATGTGCATATTCGACGCATCATGGATAAGTCTTCTCCAGCGGATTGTTACTTAAAAGGCTAAAGTATTCGCCGTCAAAATATGGCCTAGGTCTACGGTTCTCTTCGCCCCTTGCGACCATTCCAGGTGTCAATGCCTGTATTTTGTCAATCGCATAACGCGGACCGGCGAAAAATTAACGGCATTGGCGGCTCTCGGGCGGCTCGGGCGGGTCGCTCGGCTCTTGGTTTACTACCCATGACTGCCAAGATGGTTGACTTGCAGCCGATCCTGGCCAATGAACCCTGATTGGTTCCTCACTCTGCCCTCAACCCCTCAGTAGCTTTCCTTAACGGTCGGCGCCATTGCTCATTGAGATAACCTTTTTCTTGTTCGGTCCAAATTCTATAGATCGAAATCGATCTCTCCTTTCTGCAGCATAACTCTTCCCGTGTTGTAACATGTTTACAACGCTTGTTCAGGATTGGTTATAACAGCCGGGCAACACCAACACGCTTGCAGGACACCGCCAATGTCTTGTCGTATGACGACATCCTCCCGACAAAAGGCGCAAACAATCGCAATCCATCGTCCATGACGTGATAACCAGCTTATATGTGGTCATCCAGCGTCCTCGACATTAATTCGACCACGGCGATGACTGCTTTGTACACCGCTCAGATATTAAAAATTGTTTCAGCCCCCTTTTCCCTTTCATCCCGAAATCGCGCGGAGGCAATCTAGATCTACGGCAGGTGGTCGTGAGTGAGATCTCCCACCCAAGTGGTTGTATTCACATGCCCGGATCTGTGGTATTACCCTGGCCGGTTGCGGTAAGTTGACGGCATTGTTTCTGCCCACACAGACAATACGAGAGAGCATTAGGCAATTCAACATGATGATGTGTTCGATCTTTGACCCTTCCTATCGTGTCTGTCCTTCTCAGCCAAAGTATTGCACGTGTGCGGTGCCTTAATTGATAACTATTCCTATACACGGTCGTACCTACATTCGGCTGCATGATGTAACCAAACAGGTCGTTCCCAGGTTCCGTCCAGGATTAACAACGTCTAATCTGCGCCTCTCACAAGTACCACATACTTATGTGGCTAACAGCGTCAGGCGGTATCGGTGTAGCTATACCTTATGTGGGCCGTGGTTCAAGGGGATGCGCCACTAGTGCCAGTGCTACCCCGGGCCGAATTATGTAGCAGTCTCTGTGTCGCTGTAGACTGACCACTTGTAAGTTGCACAGCAACTTTGATGGGTCGTTTCTCTTTCGCTATCCGCCCGCCGTCTTTTTTTGGCAGCCAGCCCATTCCTGCACTTATTTTCAACATCCCAACAAGTCGACGATCGAGTATCGTCAACTGTCCCACTCCCCAACCCCGATGTCTGCGATTGCGCCATCCACCCGCCGCCGCCATCACACAAACCCATCCCCTTAGAGCCACCGGGACCGATGCCGTGTACGACCCCATCGCGAGGCGGAATTACATCACCCGGCGAATGCGGGAGCTAACAATAGTTGAGCACGCGAGATCCGACGGTTTCGTGTACAGTAGGCACTATAGAGGCCTCTGAGAGGCATGGACATGGAACACATGAGCGTCCAGGTGGCGGCGGCGGACACGGCAGCCGAGGTTGCGGCTGACGCTGCCGCCGCCGACCCGGCCAACAGACCTCCTAAGAAGACGAGCCAGACCTGCTCGACCTGCCGCCTGCGAAAAGTGCGGTGCGACGGTCGGCGAGACATCTGCCAGAACTGCGAGCGACTCGGCTTCACCTGTTCGTTCCAGGACGCCGGGTCGCCACACGCCGACAGCGACAGCGTGACCGCCTTCAGCCTGCCGCGACGACGAGTGCGACTAGCTTGCACCAATTGTCATTCTAGAAAAGCCAGGTGTACTGGCGAGACCCCAAAATGCGCGCGATGCCAGTCTCAAGGTATAGAATGCATTTACCGCCCGACGAAACGATCAGCTGGTATCAGCGGCGCTGCGGTCAGTGCTCAGCATGGCACTACCGACTCCGAGCACGAGTCTGTTGCATCGGAGCCACCCGAAAAGCGGACGATGACACACAGGGACCACCAAGGATCCCATCACGGTCGCAGTGGCAGTTCGGATCTGCAGAACTTCGACATGGCCGGTGGCCAGCTCTCCAAGCGGCTCGGTCACGATCCGTACGTGTGCCGCAATGATTGTCTTCGTTACACGCAAAGGCTAATATGGGGAATGTCAGACTCATATATCCAGACGAAGGTCTGATTCAACGTACCTTTAATAATTATTTCCGTCACGTGCACCACGTCCCGGTCTTCTCGTTTCTGCATCGTGCGTCACTTATGCAACGTTATCATGCCGGCATGATGGATAGAGCTCTTCTACTTGCTCTTGTAGGTGTCACGTCGTTGCTCACCGACCTCGGCCCTGGCATGCGAGAGTATGGCGCTAGATGCATCGATGAATGCCAGAACATTGTCTTGCACGACCTGGAAAACCCCTCTACTATCAAGATTCAGGCCCTTGTACTCGTTATGAAGCATCGCATTCTCTCACGACGGTTTACCAGTGCCTTTATGTTAGCTGCTACGGCTGCCCGTTTTGCCTATGCCCTTAGGCTGAACTACGAAAACCCTAGCTTATGCTTCCTTGCCAGGGAATCCCGGCGAAGGCTAATGTGGGCATTTTTAACGATTGATTCAGGGGTCAATGGCGGACAGGCTGATTTCACTCTGCTCCCCCCTGATTCTTTGCACATTCAGCTACCATGTAACGAACGTAACTTTGAGTTTGATCTTCCGCAAGTTACTGGGCATCTCCGGCCGCTTCCTTCGCAGCCTTTCCCCGACGATGTAGGCTCCTTGGCCTTGCATGTACGGTTACTGTGGATGAGAAGCAGAGTGTCGTATTGTACGAAGAATATACTGAACATGCCCGAGTCCGAAGTGGCTCAACTTCCGCAGTTGATTAAAGTTCTTTCACAAGAGCTGGACACTTTTAACGACCACCTGCCCGCCTCCTTTAAATTTTCTGAGAGCAACCTCCAACTACGGGCTTATTCCCCACGCCTATGCGTGTATATCATGATCCACGTATGGTGGCGGCAGTGTCATTGCGACCTTTACCGCATCGTATTGACTGGTTTAAAAGAGGCTCTTCCAAAATCTGGAGTTAATCGCCTCGAACCTCATTTCGTGTCTTACTGCACACGACAATGCTTCGAGCATGCTATTGCTATGGTGGATATCTTTAGACTTGTCCTCGCTTTAGATGGTGGGCTTCCTGTTACAGATCTCGACCTCTCCGTCTGTGCCTACCAATGTGCCCGGATGCTCTACTTTGCCTACCAAACGAACAAGAGCGAACTGCGATTGACCGCAGATCAGGTAATTGAGCATGGGAATCGATGCTTGCAAATCGCCCGGGCAATGAATCACGTGCCTGCGGGTGCTGCGATCGTATGTTCATCTATCAACCCGATATGCCACAATGTACTGACGATATGTCTAGGTGTCTGATCTTGAGAAACTAATCTCGCGCGGCTTGAGATCAAGTGCTAGCCCGAGCCGACCAGAAACTCCTGAAGTCATAAATTCTAGTGCTATCTCTCAGTCACCCTTGTCACGCCAAGTACTCACTCACAATCAGCATATACATCTCTTAGATGAGGGCGAAGCGCCCATGGTTGCAGTACCATCACCGTCGGCGAATATCCCATCACCAAGCCTTAATACTAGCAACATCGCAATACCAACTCCAGTGTCAAACGCCACACCTGGCCCGTCACAACACCGCCGCGATCCATCATTTTCGGACCTTACGGTTGATGATCCTGGCATGAACAGACCGAATCTACCTCCTGTTGTCCCTCCTGATGGTTTAGATAACAACAATGCCTTCGAGGGTGCCATGGACGGTTTTGATTTTGCTCTGGAGTCATATGGAAATACTGGGGTAGACTCCGCTTCATGGTTTTCACAGGAATGGCTAAATGCAGACTTTCCACCGATGCCAGTCTAGTATACTATGCGAAATACTACTCATAATCCGAGCCAAACAGAACCCGAGGACGAGGCGGAGACGCAACGGCTTGTATCAATTACCAGACTCATATGTGAGCCGGTATTATGTCCATAATATCTGCCCAAACATCCGATTATTGGCCTCTTCCGCCGTAAATGGCTTGGGAATTGCAAGCTCATCCTGAATCAGGTACCTACGTGTGCTCGGAAGGCCTGGAGGATGCCAAGGGCACTGTCTGCATGACTTATTGATGTGATCGTCAACTTAGATCCACATCAACCTAAGGAATTATAACCCGAGCATGACTATACAAAGTTCATGTGCCCGACAAAGCGCCCGATTAGCCGGACCGCCGCCTATGGATCATTGCCATAGATACGCATATAAGCGCAGGGCGCCCCTGTCGCAAACGCACTCGACGAAGCCTGAACACGAGAATGCTTGATACCATCTGCACTATTATGACCACGAGTATCTTCATCGATCATCCAGGCAGTATTCAAAAATCTTCTGAGATGACGACGCGGAAAGATGAAGACGGGAAAGAGAAGCCTCGATAGCATGTTCAAATGGCTGGACATGTTCGCGAGACAGAGTGTCTGCATAAAAGGAAGCGTCAGCGTAGCTCCTACCACAGCGGGAATAGGACTGATTTGTAGGCGTGGAGAACATCCTATATCCCAGCAGATACAGAAAATGAGTCATCGACGTATATAGCTAGTGTTTGAAGGGACAACTCTATGTCCCATTGACTATGTATACCTACGTATACTCTTTTGATGTAGTGGGTTGAAGGGTATACCTAACGGACAGCCATAGTGAATACGACTAGACGGCATGACGAGATTATGTTCCACTTGCTCGTGAATGACCATCGAGCTAGATAGCTGTCTTTAATGCCAGGTTTTTTGTTTTAGTTTTTTTAGTTTTTTCCCTCGCGGCGAAAATCCTCGAGTGAGTGGTTGATAGTGACTGTTGATATCGATTGAACTGCTTGCGATCTTTTTTGGATTTTACAGAGTCCCTCGTCCGCGATGTAAGTATTGCCTGAATAATATAGGGAGCGGATTCGAAGCCGCTTGATAATCTTATATTCAAGGTGAGATTGGAACACGCAATATACGCCTAAAATTGCCACTTGACTTATACAGTTCATTCGTCTGTTACAGTTTTTCTTAGGGAAATAGTATGCCTTCCTAGTTTCATTTTCTCGAGCACGGAACGAGCTAGGCACGACGGCAAGGACCTGTCAGAGGTGATTATTCGTCATACGAACCGGCTTGTGAGGTATTATGTCTAAAATTTCAGTTTATTCTTTGTGGCAGCATTAGATCTGACGTTTACACTGGATCGAGGCTGTGTTTGCTCGGCGCTTATCTATCTAACGCGGTTGAAGAACGCATTGCTATATAATTAGGTATCTAGCTATGGCCCAGTATCTAAAACGTGCGAGTTAAGACTCTTTCTTAAATCGTAATTGTTGTATTTTTTCTTGCGAAGTGCCCAAAGGCGGGTGAATAGTGTTGTTGGGGGGCTGTTGACGTGCTGCTTGAATAGCTGCGGTCACGAGCCCTACGAAACTTGTAGAATGCAAGCTCATTGACGTATTATAGCTTCTTCTTCGTTCTTCTTCCCTTTCAGAATTTATTGGTGTTTCTTCTGTAGGTGCGGTGTTGCGTCTACTATGCCGAAGAGGAGCAGAGCCAAGGGCTTTGCCTCGGTATCTGGCTTGCAATTGTCGGCCCATATCGCAGCAGCTAGACAGCGAGCCTGTTGCAAGTTCTTCACATACGTGACTAGAAGCAGGGGTCTGTGAGTTCTCGGTGGGCAGACTAGGGCCAAAGATTGACTATGCGGGCTGGCTGGGGTATATATGGCTCCCTATAAGCACCATCTAGATTGATAAGGGGGATCATAGCTCTACGCTGGAGCGGCTTGCTTGTCATGTGTTTGATTCCGGAGTGCGTCCCTTCTTGAATAATTGTGATTGTATGATGCTCTTTAACTCATCCCCCAACGGGCTGATATTTCGTAAACGAGCTGGTAATGTGCTTGTCCAGTATCTTCGGGGAGACCGGCTTAATCAAGAACATATCCGTACCAGCATCCTGCGCGGCAACTTTGTCCTTTCCCCAGTCCTGGCCGGTAACCATGAAGATGAACGACTTGCACATCGTGTTCTCGTGTTCGTATTTGCGGATCGCTCTGGTGGCCTCAATGCCGTCGCAATTCGGCATTTGGAGATCCATCAACACCAGAGTAAAGGGGTCTTTAGATTCGACTCCTTTCACGAATTGCTCGATTGCTATGTTCCCGTCTTCGGCGGTGGCGTATGGGATCTTGCGCTTGCTGCAGTACATCTGCAGGATTCGGAGATTGACGGGATTGTCGTCGACGAGTAGTGCCTTGATCGGGCGATCGCTGCGGTCGGGCTGTGGTGGCGGATTGTCTAAAATGCTGAGCGCGGCAACTTGCGTGATTGGCAGAGCACCAACGGCATCTAGGCCATTCACCGTCAACTCTGCTTTGGCTGATTCTTGACGGGAATTCTCGTCTGCAAGCTCGCGATACATGGTATCTGCCCGCAGCAGCATGGTTCTTAGTGTCTCGCCGTGTAGCGGTCCGCTTGCGGTGAGGATGCCCAATCCTAGACGATTTTCGGTACTAGTCTTAGCCTCTTCGAACGTGATGATGACAGCAGATGGATAGGCGTCGCGCAACTCTTCCGTATTTGAATCGGTAAATACGAGACCGACATCAGAAGAGTCCTGTTTTTTGAAGCTATTAAGCTCAAGGTATCTCGTTATATGATCGGCAAAATGTGTGTTGTCCGTTCTGGTAACCTTCCAGAGGTATGTCTGCGGTAGATATTGAAGCGTAATATCGGATTTGGTCTCTTGATCGAGCGGCTCACCGAGAACGGGATTGCGAAACTCGACTCGGAAGTGTGAGCCAGCACCCGGTGAGGATGATATTAATTCAACTGTCCCCTGTAAACTAGCAGCGATCTGTTTAGCTATTGTGAGTCCAAGCCCAGCTCCGAGCTTGAAATCGTCGGTTTTATAGAAAGGCTGGAATATAGAACTCTGATCTTTTCCCTCAATTCCTACGCCGTTATCTATAATGTCGAATATTAGATTTGTCTCGTTCTCGTTATTGCGCATTGTAAGTGTAACAGTCCCGGATGGCCGGCCAGAAACTGCTTGAATAGCGTTCAGGAGTATTTCCTGAAGTAAATCTTTCAGAAGATCTGGATCCGTCACCATGGGACGAGAATGGCTTAGTTCGTTGCGGAACTCGATGGAAATACCGCGAAGGTGGTCTTGCAATATATGCGATAACGTTTCGAGGAGAATGTCTGCCTCAAGGCGATTTAAATCATATGGGATATGGCATTTCTGTCGAGTAGTATCCGTCCACGTATTGTATTTTAAAATGCTGTTGACGGTTCTCATTAGTTCTTGTCCAGAGTTCTGTATTGCACCGATACATGTAGCTGGCGAAACAGCATTGGCATCACTTGGTAACAATAGTCCCCGCGCATTGAGCTCCTCGGCGAGTAACTCCGTCGAGCTGAGTACGCCGTGAATAGGGGTTCGAAGTTGATGAGTAATTCCACGTAGGAATGTCTCTTTTGCTGATATTGCTTGCCTGAGAAGTCGACTCTGAAGGGTATCGGCAATTACAGCTGCAGCTCTGAAGATAAACCAGGCATCAAAATCGTCGAAGACATGGTGTATATCGAGTCCTGATACCACAACATACTTTTCAGAGCTGCCGCAGCGTGCGATAATGGCACGAACAGTTTGAATAGGCTTCAGCTCGTCAAAGTTCGAACTCATAATTGTCTGATCTATTAGCGCAGTATCTTCCCATAGACCTTCTTCAACATCTGAAAGTTTGACAGCGGGTCGACCCTTCACAGGCACTCGACCATCAACTGCGGCCTGAAGCGATACGTGAGCATCCTGATAAGCTTGCTGAATGACACGAATAGCGCTCTCTTCATAGTCATCGGCGTCGATCTTCGAACGTAAGACGGAGAGAAGCTCCGTCATCTCCTGCCTTTGCTTTAAACGACGTTGTCGAGTATGATTCACGATTGCGGTACTAATCAATTCCGAAAAGCTGGTTAGAGATTCGCGCTGAGCCTATAGTAAGAGTCAGCAAGGTCCCGTAATGCGTGGGCGATTTAATGACTGCAAGAAAAGTCGTATAGTATAGTTAATAAACCCACCTTTCCCAAAGGCTCCTGCGGAGTGTCAGAAGCAACACATAAACTGCCTAATGGAATTTCGACCCCATTATCTGTCATCATTCGTAACGGCACGCCGGCATAACTCTTCAAACCACCGATCTCACTATGCGGCGAGTGTCGAAAGCGCCAGTCCTTTGACATGTCCAAGACCATGAACACGCTGTCCAAATCTTGATTGATGGTGTGAGAGCATGTGCTTTCCCTGCGAGGCAAGACCGCAAGCGGTAGATTCACAGCAGCCACCCGCCTAAACGTAGACTCATTGAGAATACCAGCGATAGCATATTCCCACCCAATGACCTTTTGCGCACCTCTAACCAAAGTGTCTATTTCAGCTAAAAGACGATCATCTTTCTCGATCTGCCTTGTATGATACCAAAGCATGGTGAGTCTGAGACGTTCATTGCGTGACAGCGTCGGAACAAGATATTTGTCTTCAAAATCGTCGGGCGAAGGCGGCGGTAAAGCCTCACCAGTCTCCGACGGTCCGTTATAATGCTGCTCATGGGTTTTCTGATCAAACACCGGGAGCGGCTCCTTGATGTGCTCCGGGTCAAATATCGGTCCCACGGCCTTTGGCGGCGGCGGTAGTTGCTGGAGGAGAAGACTCGAGCCATGCTTGGACCCGCTACGCGGGAAGTACGGCATCGCAACATGACCGCCGTTCTCGTGCGCGCTTTGCGGCATTGCTAACGCGACCGCCATATCGACTCGATCTCGTGGGGGCAACTGCACAACTGGCCGATTGTCAAATAAACATCCCTAGCTGATCTCGATGTTCCAGTGCCCTCGTCTACCTGAACTCTACGACTAGGGATATGTGTTTAGAAGTAAAAGGAAAGTTTTCGTATCTGCGATCTCGATCTCGATGCTTGCGGAGACCAATCGTAGATCTACATATCCCTTAACACTTATACAGATTCTGGTTGTTTGAACCCCATTGTTCCGCAAGATAAATTAATGAAATTTGACAACAGTGTTCTTTCCTTTTTCTTATACTTATTACTCGAAGGTAAAAAAATCTTCTTCGACAGGATACGTAGAGAATTTATTTCGCCACCTAGTGTATGTTAAGATGGAAGTCGACGTTTTATTACTAATAGAAGCCATCTCACCGGCGTCGTAACGTTTGAAGGGTCTCGCCCCAGGTCTAGATCGACCATAGACCGTTCTAGCCAACCACACTTCGCCTCTTCTAGCACAAGCTTATTCAACTAATATAGCGTATAATAAAAACACACACCGAGCATCTCTCCTCCCTCAGGATAGCACGTGGATAAAGTTAGTTCAATCGCATGCTGAGCCCCAGTATCAGCCAATAACTAATCAGATATTTTCTGCTTTTCTATCCCTATGAGATTGGGTGGGAATAATGAAGACGCCGCACAAGTGGTGTTGGTCTAGTACGCATACCGTTTTTAAATATTCTTATCAATTGAATGCGTACGTGCGTAAATTAGATTTATCTATGGCTCACGGTGTACTGTTACCAACCCTCCGTTAAACACGTTATTTCACCTTCGTTCATATAAAAATTACGGTCTTGTTGGCTATGAATAGCGTTGAGAAAACTGCTCATAGAAATGCATGTTCGCCATCTCTCAACCACGGTGAAAGCCAATTTGTCCGGCACCTTCGGAAATACTAAGATCCTAAATGTTAGGGCCTATTGTCACACAACAGCCTCGAAACCCTGACTAGGTAAAGCTTGTTTGATAGATTTGAAAAGATTAAACTCAAGCCCAACCGTACATCGACTTGTGTGCACTGGCATATCTACTTCTTCCACCAGAACCCCGTCACCATGAACCGCTTGGAGATTTCGCCATCAACTCCTTTATCAGATCCCTACAGCCGAGGTGTCCGTAGTATTCTGCAAGCCGCATAGCCTTCTGACATTGTTGGTTGTCGAAAGGACCCTTGTTAATATCCCAAAGGAACTGGATCATGTCGAGACGGCCGTTCTCGGCCGCCCCCTCTAAGGGCCATCGTCCGTAAGGTCCCCTCGGCGGGGGCACATCTAGCCGAGCACCTTGTTCTGTGAGCGCAACTGCCATCTCAAGGTTTCCGTGGATAGCTGCAAACTGCAGCGCTGTAGCGCCGTCATATTTTGCGGGCAGAGCATTAACATCGGCGCCATTGCGTAGTAGTAAACTGACGATCTCAAAGTTATTCAGCTCGGCCGCTTTCTGTAGAGGAGTGAACTTCGTGCCCGAGCTTACCGGCTCATTCACATTCGCATGTTTCTGAATAAGGAGTTGGACGATATCTGCATTTTCCGTGTTGATGGCGAGCAAAAGAGGAGTTGTTTGGGTATTACCGCGGTTTACTGTAGTGTTGTCGGTCACGAGGACGTTGACGTCGCTGCCAGCGTCAATTAACCTTGCGATAAGGCGCTTGTTCGGATGTTCTTCCCCAGGATCGCATGTGTATTTTTCGATTGCTTGAGTAAGTAGAGTTTTGCCGCCTTTATCTTTTCCAAGATTATCGCCAGTCACAAGGTTAAACTCAAATAACATATCCATCCAATCGTGCTTATACCAATACCGTCCAATTACCTCGCTCATCAACTTTCGGCCGTACCCATTGCATCCTTGAGGGTAAGCTTTCCGATGCCTTTCTAGAAGCGGCCTGGCCATTGAAAAATGCTGCTCTAGGGCTAGCCTTAGGTGGGAATCAAAATTCAAGGGGGCACCACGAGCAATTAGCTCGTCAAGTAGTCGCAGATCTTGGAGCTCTATCGCAGTCTCTACCGCACCTTTCAAGTAATCGCGGGCCTTACGCCTTGAACCCCAAGTCTCGAGTATATCCCAGAACAAATCCATCCGACCCTTCTCGATTGCGAGTTTTAAAACTTCGGGTTTGAGGAAGAAGAGCTCAGATCGCGCTTGCAAAAGGTCTCTTATGATCGAGTCGTCGCCCCATTCAATAGCGGCTCCTAGAATCAGTCGGCCCAACCCTCTTACTGGATTGTAGAAGTTGAAGCCGGATGACATGATCTCTCTCACAAACTCTGGTTTCCTGCATTCTACTGCCACCAATAACAGACTGCCCCATTTACCGCGACCATACCGAGGGTCTAAGAAACTAGCGACCAAAAGTTGCCAAGCAAGGTCATCAAAATCATGGTTCAAAGCAGCCTTCAGAGTAATGCTCCTATCAAAATCTCCATCGCGAGTGAGAAATACGGGGTCGAAGTTCAATATCCTCATCGCGAATTGAAGATTTCCCTCCTGGAGTGCTGTGGTGAACGCTTTCCTTAGTTCATGAGAGTCGAGATCCTCGAATATGCCATTTTCTACTAAGGAAAGAAGGCGGTCTTGGTTTCCAGATATTAGGGCATCGACCAAAGACTCGATAGATTTTACCTTCCCGCTAGAGGCATATTTTTCGAGGATCATTCCAATTGTCGTTGGTTCTATGGTTGTTGTCTCCACTTCATTCGCGATTTGGCGTATTTCCTCCGGCGATAATAAACATGGGAACAGGATCTCCATCGACTCAAGACTAAAAGCGCTGCATAGCTTTTGGCTCGAGTCCCACGGGGCACCTATTTGATGGCACCCATTGATCAAAAGTTTTAAGATCTTTTTGGCATCTGGCTGCTTAAGTTGATTAATGATATCCGCGAGGGTATACTGATTCGGAAGGGATTCCTTGGATATATGGAAAGGTAACCATTCCAAGAGTCGAACCACAAGGCGTTGGTCATCAAGCTTCATTGCGTTAGTAATACTATCGAGTGATACTGTGGCTCCGGCAGACAGGAGGCGATTTACCAGACCGATGAAGCGGTTGCTAGTGGTTGAGCTTATATCCTCATTGCTAATCAGCCGGGACAATATATTAGAATCCTTAGTTGACAAAGACTTGTTCACATCAACATTCCGATCCAGGAGAAGCTCGATTACGCCATACGCTTGCTTCTCTGTTGCGAGCTCTAGGGGAGTGCACCTTACTCCTTGGTAGAGACATATAGTATTGTTTGCATGAACTGATTTGCTGTTGTCGAGCAAATAGCTGATGGCGTTAACATTGTCTTGCGCTAGAGCAGCTTGGAAGATATTTTCAGTTAACGATTTAGCTGTAGGTCCAGAATCAGATGCCTGAAACGGAGTTATCGATAGGGTCGTAGATTGGTGTCGGTTCAGGAACGTTGCAATGTTCGCAATTGGGACGTTATTAAGGCCTGCATAATTATTGATGACTGACGTAACAAGCCTACAGTAGAGGCGAACTTCAATGGCCACATCGACAGTGACATTGTTTGGCAGGTTGATAAAATTCTCTCCGAAGAAGTTCTCTATGGAGAGTAGAAATCCAAGAGCCGGCGTAAGGCCAGCAGTAGGGTGACAGATACCGACAGTTTGCATGTCGTGTATGAAGTGGTTGATTAAATCGCAAAGGTCCAATACAGTCTTGCGGGACGAGGTACGGGCCGAGCCGCAAATAGCTACCCAAAGCGAAGATGTTAGCATAAGCCTGACGTAGTAAATAAATGACATGTAGCTAATCTTGAATTACCTTTTGCAATTATGGCTGTTATCGTAGTGGAAGGTGGTTTCCACTGGTCCTTCTGAAAGGTCCAATCTTGCAGATTGAAGGCAGTAGACAGGCAAGGAGATGCGATGATTTGTGAACAAGAGAAAGGTTGAATCGGTTCTAATACCCTCTCACATGCTGTATCAACTTCCATAGCTTGCCCAGGTACCCAGTTGGATATAGTCCTTTGAAAAGACGAGAATCCATCGCTACTGGACGATTGGAGATTAAAATCGATCGAATCCGGTAGATCTTCCTGGTAACCGAATACGTCATGATAACCGTGAGATGGCGTGCCAATTATATCGTATTCTTGTTCAAGTAGTGATCCACCTTTGTTGAGGTCAGCCTTCCAAGGGGTGGGTTCTACAGTTAGGATTGCTGCTTCAGACGCTACATTCTGGAAAGATGTTCGTCTAAAACCTCCGATTGGCATGAGTGATGCCGTATTTTCTTGAGATGTGACATCAACGTGGAGTGAGGCTGTGGAGGTGAAGAGTCAATTAGTTGGAAGACTGTAATATAAGCTAAGCGTATGAAATCACAAACCTAGTCCAGCAACCTGGGGCAACCCGTGCCTGTAGCGGCACAAGGCTCTCTCAGACCTGGCGTTCGGGATAACCCTGCCTCCGAGTGTGATAGGAGCCGGCTCTCCTCCATGCTGCCGTTCTTGGATGATTCTTTCATATTCATGACGCTTCATATTTTTGCGCACTTTCCAAAGCCGAAACTGATATTCATATTGAGGCTTGCTTTTGAGTTATTACTTCAGTTATTAAATGTGCCGATGAACTTGAAATTATTGAGTACTCACCTGGCGATGAAGCCTTCGTTTGCCATCGTCTCGATGACGCCATTTCGCCCGGAGAGTGGACGTTTGAGGTCAAGATATAACTCGATGAGTCGAGGCTTCCGTCTCTCCCAGTCGCTCCTCGAAATTTGAGTAGTTGTTCGTGAGATAGGCATAGTGAGCGCAGTCTGCAGCCGATGAGTTGAAGCGACTTCCTATAGAGAGAATATTCAATATAGACAACTGCACAGATCAAGATCTCTAGTATAGGGTACGTATTGACTGTGTTGGCGTGAAGGAGTCTACGCACGTACGCAGGCTTGTCTCTGGCTAAATATATATATGCCTTTGGTTTTGGATGATTGCAAGAGTCCGTTATCTTAGAGGATGGATCTGCGCAAAATATGATACGAGTGGGAATATAGTGAGGCTGTCTTCGCTGACTGGATTCAGGTTTTGTACAGCCTGCATATAATCCCAAACTCGTCATGACACTCTATTGGGCCATACATCATAGCCTGCATATGACACGACTTTCAGGTTCTGGTATTTCCGGTTTTGTTTAGTACATAATACAACCCTATTTGTAACCGATGCATATTATGCCTAGCATGAACTCCTCCCCAATTTCATCTCCAAATTATCTTCTTAATGGTTGTAAGCCAGCTTTTCATCGCTCACTTTCTACTTGCCACTTTTCCTCAGTTATTAACACAATATTCCTCCTTACGTTATTGGCCAGTCTTGAACGAGACTGGGCCACAATTACAGCTAAATTCCCGGCGGCCTCAATTTTTATTGGGACCTCAAATTCAGCCAATACGAGTTGTGAGAGAAAACGAGTCCGACAACATCCCAACCAATTCTAGATATTTTAGTCATCGATTGAGTAGCATTTTCTCTTATGACTACTCCTAGGTGCAATAGTGCTCGGGATAGTAATTGTACTATTCCCTGTCCACCGCGACATGCTCCAATGAATGCATTGGTGTGAGAATGACAGGATGTCATTTAAACGTATAACAACTTTGCGACCCCGGGAGATCCTTGGAATTGATTGTTATGCTGTCTAGAACAACGTCTGCGTACTTGTGGTGAATGTTTCGAATATACAATATTGAATCAAAGTTAGGTGGCGCAGTTGATGATCGCGTGGGTCCCAAAACCGCAGAACCTGGAAACCCATCCTTGTACGATATATCGTGTTTATTTGATACTCTCGGCATTCATCCGCAGTTCAGCTTCCCCGTGAATACGAGTTTCTTCGGATGTCGAATAATCTACCTTGGGCCTATATATACTTCAATCTGGATCACACTCCTTCGCAAGTTGTCTATCCTCAGCCACCAAAAACTGACCTTTATAATCAAAAACCGCCTAAGCCGATAAGAATCATGCACTATACCAAAGTCGTCGCCTCCCTAGCGGCCTTTCTGAGCGCGTCCATGGCTCAGGAATTCCCCGATCCAGGCTGTTCTAGCTCCCGAGCCGAGCTTCGAGATGCTGCTCCTACGCCTCCTCCATCGCTCGAGCCATTCCTGGGCGTTGAAGCCGGGAAAAACCAATCTCAGGGTGCTCCGAATGCCGAAATTCTTCTAACGAACCCTGACATATACGTGGAGCAAGTATGCAACCTCGTCGCTTCATTGCCTTCGTCGGTATTGGGCGACTTCGGCAGTTGGGGTTCTTCGCTCCTTCACTTCGCCAGTGTCGAGATCTCCTCCTACGATGCTGTTGTCACTAAGTGCATCACTACCGGAGCTGCGGCTGCTTCCATCACTAGCTACATCCACTCCATAGTCAGCGCGCCCGAAGCACTATGTCAGCCCACGAGTACCTCCGGTGGAGGAAACAGCACGGCCTCTATCACGCCTTTCCCGACACCTACAGGAAACAGCACCGCCCCTGGTACTGGCATCTCGAGCACTTTGGTTCCGACAGCGGGTGCTGCCGGACGCACAAGGGACCGAGCATCCGCAGCGATCCTGGGAGGTCTCTTTGGTGGGATCGCTCTGCTGTAGAGATCAAAGAGTCATGAAGTCTCAATACAACGCCTATATGCCCTGAAATTTGAGCTTATTGAACTAGGCTTCACTTCACTCCTGTGCCTGGTCTGTCGTGAAATGGAAAGGTTATTCAATAACCACAATTCAATTCTATTCTGCCTGTATCTAAAGTGCAATTAGTACAACAATTCAATCATCTATTCGATTCTTACCTACTTTCAAAATATTCAACAGATAGGTGACTAATTAGAGCAGATTAATTTATAGAGCCAGCCCACGAATCCGCATTAACATTTACAACACTTATATGTTACATCCTACATGTTTGACAGTACTTTAAATGAATAAATTAAGGAAAGAATCAAGATCTACGAACTACTGGTACTAACTATACGAGGGTTTTAACATTAAAATATATGTGAATATTTATGATTTATTATATATATAACTTCGCTGGTTTATTACATTTTATTACGTGTATAAATCCCTTAGCTTTAATCACTAGTAAAAGTTATAATTACAGCAACATAATACACTTCGCCTTCACCAAGACGTAACGTTTTACCACCACTATAGACATTATTAGCTTAGTGGTCTGCGTCTTGAATTTTGAATAGTTCGATTCAGGCACGAGCACGCTGTAACCTTTGCCCCTCGGCGAAAAGACTACAGACAGGGCAAGATTTAAACCAACAACCTTTTTCTGCCTCATAAAGCTATAACGAATTATATTATGTTATTTTATGGGTTTCTTTTTTTAAATCTGTTTTTTAAATTCATTTATTTCACATTGCAAAATCCGGAATGTCCAAATTACCTCTTGGCTGGGGCTCACAGGTATACAAGTCACCCGTGGCGTTTCAGTAGCCAAATAATTGGTTGAAGGCTGAGACGAGGACCACTACTCTACTTGCAAATAACGATTTTCCGATGTAACAGTACAAATCACGGTGTGAGTAAGTTCTGAGGACCTATACGAAGCTGACATATTGTAAACGGAGCGGCTCAACCTGATTCCGGATTCTCAATACCTAAATCTCCTCACCCCAGAGATCGAGTCAGCACAATACTTTGTCGCCGTGCCGATGGTTCACCAGCCCAGCTACGAGACGATCCTAGAAGCCGTTTTCTACCATTTTTCTATTGTTTACTAGTTGTAGACGTCTCGACCGCCTTACTTCAGCTTTGCGCTGTACGAGAACTTAGAAGCTCATGGATACACCGGTTGTAATCCTCTCTCTCGGTGAGTTTACTGGAGAGCCCCAGTAGTTCACGTTGCTTCTGACCATTTTATCTGTAGATGGGGGAGGCATTCGGGGGATATCCAGCATCTTTATTCTCGAAAGGCTCATGGACGAGATGCGAAACCAGCCTGGCCATGATCGAAAGCCGACGCCAAAACCTTCTCAAGTCTTCGACTTAATTGGAGGTACGAGCACGGGAGGGTAGGTGTTTTTTTGTAGAGTCTATTACCGTCTCCGGTTCTAATCTTGTATACCTAGCATTATCGCCACCATGTTGGGGAGACTGAACATGACCACCGGCGATTGCATCAAAGCCTACCGTGACGTTGCCGGAGAGGCTTTTGTTCCGCGGAAGAAAACTGGAGTGAAACGCATTCTACAATATATCCCGGTGCTGGATAAGATCCCTGATCCAGAAGGAGCCTTTTCTGCAGATAATCTCGAGAAGGCTATCCAGTCCGTTGTGATGAAGCATTGCAACGAAGAAAATTGCCCTTCTTCAAACAATAACAGCGAAACGGCGAGCTGCCCTCACGCTTCCACGAAAATGTTTCGGGACGGAAATTGCTGCAAAACGCGAGTACCACAAATCCAATCTCAAAGACTATCACTAACTGAGAGCAGCGCTGTCCTAGCGATTACAAAGGTCGATGTTGATACTATTCCAACTGTAATCGGAACATATGATACGACAGACGAGTTCAAAGACTGTACGATCGCTCAGGTAGTCCGTGCCACATCTGCCGCAACCACTTTCTTCCCTTCTATAGAACTCGGCCGATTAGGAATGGAATTCATTGACGCCGGCCTTGGCAATAACAACCCATGCGAGATTCTAGAGCGCGAAGCTAAAGAACTTTTCGGTCCCGAGAGAAAGATTTATATCATCAGTATCGGTACTGGTACAGGTGGAGCTCTCAAGGTCAATGGCAGGCGGGCAATTGTTAACGCGTTAGCGGCATTGGCAACGTCCGCCTGGCGGGTGGATCAGAACATGAAGGGACGCTTGGATCAACACCAATACTTTAGGTTTAATGTGAATAAGGGTCTTGAAGACACTACTCTCTCGGACTGGGAAGCAACCAGTAGCATCGCCGCTCACACCCACAACTATCTTCAAGATATCTCAGTGAAGAAGCGAATCAGGGAATGTGCGAAGAAACTCGTCGAGGTGGTTCATGCTCGGGATCTTAACCAGAGAGAGTAAGGATTACGTCTTATTTCTATTGTCATAGTAGCTAAAGAATCTATCGCTCACTTCAACATCTACATAGTTGTCAATCTCAGCCTCTTCACAAGTTAGCCCGTATCTCGTCAAAACCTAGTCAGAACATATTCATGGTCCCACTGGATACGAATAAGAATTACGTCCGGCGACAGGAGCCGGAAAAAGACCTCTATGAAATTCTTCGACCTCAAAATGATTCTGCGCATACCCCAACGCGAGCTGCCCTACAGGGATTAGGAGGCTCAGGAAAGACCGAGATCGCCGTCCGATATGCCCAAGATTACCGATCTTGTTATGTGGCAGTTCTTTGGGTCAATGGCGAGAGGGAAGAGCATTTGTTGAGCGGATTTTGTTCTATTGCAGAAGTACTTGGATTGGGATCCGGACAAGGCAGACAGGGCACAGCTGATGCAGCGATCCGTTGGCTCACTGAAAACGACGAATGGTTACTCATTGTAGACAACGTCGACGATGAAGATTCTCTCAATCTATTGCATAAGAATTTCCTTAAGGCTGGCTATCAAGGTCACGTGCTTGTTACGAGCCGACACAAAGCCGTTCGGAAGCAATTTCAGATTGTTGAGGTTGGGGATATGACTGAAGATGAAGCCAGAACTCTGCTGCAAAATATTGCAGGGGAGCAGACAGCAGAAGATTCGTCGAGCGGGAATCTTCTGAAATGCCTTGCGTTCTTGCCACTGGCGGTGGACCAAGCCGCGTCATATATTTGCGCCTGCGATTTAAAAGTCGCCGATTACTTCGACCTTTTCCAACAGGATAAGTCATTATACCTAGCAAAGAACCCTTCAACTCAGTACAACACTGACTACCAAGGCACTGTCATGACTACGTGGAACATCTCGTTTGAAAAAGTCAAGAACTCACAGCCACACGCAGCAAATCTCTTGCTCATGCTTTCTCTTCTCGAGGCTGACGAGATCCCTTTGCTAATCCTCGAAAGTTGTCTTCAAGGGCAATACGACTGGGCTCCAGATGGCAATTTCAAGAAAGTCGAAGCGATCGATGAATGGATTTCCGAGGATATCAGTTTGGCACTGTCGACAAAGGCCGGCTACATCGATGCCAAGGCGATACTGCTTCAATTTTCTTTCATCAGGAGAGGCCCAGAATCAATGAAAGTCTATCTGCACCCTCTCATTCGGTTCTGGGCGGCCCACGAACTGTCGAAACACCCAAAGCTCCAGAGAAGTTTGATACAGTGCTTGATCGGGCTAGTGACTTCTTGTTTTGAGAAGCAGGATCGGTTCCCACCAATCCTACCACGTACCCATGGGGTTAGAGGGTTTGAGGAGGCCAGACTTGGAATCTGGCCATGGAGGAGGTACCCGATACTTGCGGCTCCAGCGCGGCAATGCCTGAGGCTTGCTCGCAAACTGAAACCTGTGCCCAGACTTGCACGGCTTAGTCTTCCTCTCCTCCAAGTTCTTGAGTACTCCACATTCAGTACTTTAGAATACGATCAATCATTTAGCATTGAGTTTATTGATTCGTTCAATCATCAGCAGCATGACTATACAGGTTGGGCGCTCGCCATTTGGAGGCTTCAATGCTCTGATATTTGTCACTGCCGCAAAGTGTCCAGGCCCTTTTTGAAGAGGTGCAATAATCCTGTCGTATCTGATGAATTGATAGAAAAGAGTATCCTGGGAGTCTCGGGCACGAATGATACCGAGTGTTCATGGAGCGATCTCCAGTTCTGCAATTCTTGTAGGATGACGTTTAAAGTCATATTGGAGAAATTTAGGAGCACACCTGCTTGCGCACTTTGCGTAGCGGCCTATAAATTCTTGGTGTTCCGGCTTGACTCAGATCATTGTTGGTTATGGTATCTTAGTCTAGCGCCCATCCTAGGAGAGGAATTGTCCTTGTTCGACACGAGCATATCAGAATGGATGACAACTGGAGTTGTCTCTGCTAGATTTGAGGAAACTAAACATCTTTGGCATGCGCCAATGCATTCATGTACTGATTGTTGTGGCGTCGCTTCTAAAGAGCTCCCTACCTCGTGGAGCATTTATTTTGGGTCTAGGGGCATAAACTCTAGGACTATTTGCGATCGGTTGCTAACCCTACAACAAGATTTGGAAAGGTTGGACTTTTACCTAGGTTCTGATCCAGAAGACTTGAACCCTAGAATCGCGACGAAAGTAACTCTGCCGAATCTGGTTCATGCAAAACAGCATCTTTTGGGGGCAATTCAATCTCTCATTGTTCATTGCGAGCAAATCCAGGACGGATTTGAAAAATCGATTGTGGACCAACTTCGACAATTGAAGTATTTGACTGACCACGCTGAGTCGTCGTCCAGCAACGAGGAGGCATGGGAGGCCTCGTCGTTGGCCGACGGGCTAGGAAATCGGCACCAGTGGCGAGAGAATATCATTGCCCAAAGAGGGTCTCTTCTGCGTCTGCTTCAAAATCCGCCCGCAGGAGACTCTTTTTGGTCTCTACGGCAGCAGATTTTGAACAGAGCTATCCAAGATTCTTGGATAGAACAATATGGACTTGCTCTAAGATGTTATTTGCCCATGCGATCAGCTAGTGAGGACAGCTGGTCAAAAGCCGAAGGCGGAATGACAGAAGTTCAGATCTGGGATGCCATGAAAAGGCTTTGTGGCGAAGACTCTGAGGAATGCCGAAGAGCGGCGTTCTATTCATGTAAGGTGGTCCCGCAACCTGAAGCTGCAACGATCATTCACCGTTTGCGACCGCACGTCCATTCGGCAATTCAAGAACCAGTCGAAGACTGGTCTCATGAAAGATGCATTATTGAATTCATCAGGGCTTTACTATCGAATGAGCGGTTGGCAGAGGCGAGGAGATACCTTCACGAAATCCACAACGAGTATGAGGCACGGGGCCTTAAATTGCTAACCGTGGATCAAAGCCTGAAGCAGATTGGAGCTAAAAGGCTTGATGAAGTTAGTAGCCATATTTAAAGTTTTATCAGAAAGAGATCCAATGAGCTGACTAGTAATCAACGCAGGCAAGATTTGGGTTAGGGAAGCCGATTCAGGTATTCGTAAAATATTTAACGGGAGCTACCATGACCTTTGATACAACATCAATGGCGACGATATCCGACCTTCTAAACATGATCGAAGACAGACAAGGGCTCCCGCCAAGACAGACACGACTCATTTTTGGGGGAAAAGCCCTAGAAAAGGACAGAATGCTTTCAGACTATAACATCCAGAACCTTTCAACGGTAGATATGGTGTTAAGATTATATGGGGGTGATATTTAAGCCTACGCCACAGAGGCCGGTTCGTTCCTGCTTAAGAAAGCTATATATAGCTTTACTGCCAACTGTATCGCTCCATTTCGTTGCGGCATTTTCGCCACATCTGTTTCATTCTACTGATAGCCAATCGAGGTATCGCTAAGCTGTTAGTATTCATAACAAGACTGCATTAAGGCCCTCTTGAACCATATACTAAAGCCTGCATCTTACACCACCATTAGATTTTGGCACTCCATGTTTTCCTCCCTCCGTAATATTACTATAACCTGGACTAATGCTCTAACACTTAGCATAGTTAGAAGCATAGTCTCCAACCTGATAGAACTAATGTAATCAATTGGTTTATGGACGCTTATTTATCAGTCCTACGAGTTACGTGGTCTGCTCGTTGTCCTAAATACCTACCTAGGTTAATAATTATGATGGTAAGGTGAAGGCGACTATTTATAGCTTCCGTAGCGTCAAATTTACCAAAATGCTAAGAACGAGTTTAGGCGCCCCACAGTGGCGCAGATATGGGTCTGGGGTATGATCTGTGGCTGCAAGCTAGAGGAGAATAGATTTTGTATTTATAATACTAAATAGCGAGCAAACCACTTGTTTGAATCGTGCATCCGCTGTTGTGCCATCGCAACACCACTCCAAGCAGCATGGCGAACGGGGCGAAACACTCGCTGCTGTCGTACCAGCCCCTGCGGTTCGTATTCCAGCTGTCGTATTTCGCCACGATTATACCACGATTGCCCTACTACCTCTTAGTCTCCTTGGTTCCCTCCCTCAGGCCAAACCCAACATGGAGTGTAAAGCAGAGCTTCATGACTCGCCTCGCTCACTCGCTTCTAGACCTTGCATCTCGAGTCGCCATTACAGAGACGCTCACATTGAATAAGGGCAAAGAGGGTGAGAGGTTCCAGACCTTGACACCTTCCACTCTAGACGTTTATAAAGGGCCGCTCGTACACGAGACCGTCAAGCCCGCGACAATTGGAGGGACGTGGTCCCCGCATGTGCCCGGCGCAGACGTGAAGGGGAAAACCATTGCCCTCTACTTCCACGGCGGAGCCTTCATCCAGGGCGATGGGCGGGACGCGGGCTGTGGACCGGCCGCTAAGCGGCTGCTTCGGAAAGGAGGCGCAGATGCCGTCTTCTCCGTGCAATACCGCCTCTCGGGTTACGGAGGCCTGAATCCGTTCCCGGCCGCACTGCAGGACGCGGTATCCAGCTACCTCTTCCTCCTGAACGAGCTCCACGTCCCGGCAGAACAGATTGTCGTGGTCGGCGACAGTGCCGGTGGTAACCTCGCCACGGCTTTTCTCCGTTATCTCCATGAGTTTGGGGCGGAGATCAACGTCCCCGCGCCGAGATGCGCTATTCTACTTTCACCTTGGGTCGCGCCATTCCAATACGACATGTCGCGCAACCCACACCGCGGCACGGACTTCATACCGTCCTCGTTCCCGCGCTGGGGGGCGCATGCGTATGCCAACAGCTGGCCCGACGTCGTGTCCGACCCGTACATCACAGCACTTGGCCACCCGTTTCCGACAGTCCCTATGTTCGTCAATGCAGCCGACGCTGAGGTGTTATATGATGATATCGTGCAGCTTGCTAAGGAGATGGCTGGGGTTAATGGCAACGAGGTAGAGTTGAACTACGAGAAAGATGCACCGCACGATACATTCCTTTCGGCCGAGTTGCTTGGCTTCGAGGACAGCGCGTGGGATGTTGCCGCCAAGATTGGAGAATTTGTGCGCAAACACTAACTAGATCTATGCCGTAGAAATTAGGCTGAGTGATCATATGTGTGTCACAAAGCATACACCAAATGACTTCTGTGTATAAAAGTGGAAGGCTATCTCCCGTTCAATTGATACTGAGGCAGTCTGGTTTGTAGCAGTGGGAGCGCCGATGGCATTTGCTTGAGCCCGAAGTGTACAGTCACTTTTGACACTGTGTTTAATGTACCGGTAGATGTTGATGCCTTATCCGCCTTATGCCGAGTCAGACCTTTGCACCTCGGCTACAATCGGCGCGCCCTAATAGGAATTGCCTTAATAGGCAATTCGTTTGCTGGACAAACATTCGAATAGTAAAAAATGTCCAGATCACAGACGAATTACTTCAATGGGCAATTCTACAAAATTGCCTGATTTGGTTTAGCACGTAAAAAACCCATCAGACATCAAGTCCTCACCATTGAAAAACAGATCCTCACACAGTACTCGCTGCTCACGGAGGATACCCTAGCTATACACACATAGTTGCACAAAGACATTTCACCATCTGTAGCGCAGTAACAAGTGGTTATTACTTATCTCCAGCATGGGTTTAGTGCATGTAATTGATACACACCTTCGATCTTTGTTTAGATAATGAAGGACAATGGTAAGAGAAATTCACATAGATCACAACACACTGGACGGTTATTCTCACTAGGAGTCTTATCGCAAACCTGACGTAACTAGGGTAGGTAGAATATATAATAGATAAGGAGACAGCATAACAAGAAGATAATATAAGAGAAATTCTAACAAAAAAACATAAAGGAACAATAATGATAGTGAAAAATGGTAGCAAGGGTAATATCAGTAGTGAGGCTAAAGTGAAGTGGGTCAAAAATATTACATGAAGTTTTAGCTAGCGATTGTTTCGATCAATCGACCTCCGGGTTATGAGCCCGGCGCTCTTCCACTGAGCTAGCTAGCTGATTGATTGTTGAAGGGCTTATAGTTATTATGGAATATATGGGTTATTGGGTTTTCGATACCTGGTATTTGTCTCGTAGGCTATCTTGCAGATGTGAGTCATAGTACGGCCGTAGCCGGAGGTCCAAGTGTGCGTACTCCACGTTTTTTGTTATCTTGAAAAAGTTTTCCCCTTCAGACATGTTTTTGGTCTCAATGTGTTCAAAAGAGATGGATTGTGACAAGGTTTGCAAATGTGTTGCCAAGGTCCTCGCCGTTGTAGACGAGGGACACAACACAAACCTGGCCAAGACCAAGATCCAAATCCGGCGTTGTAAAGACGTCGAAGTTTCACAACGCAGAAGTCTGCGCATCGGGGCGTAGAGGATCTCGACAGGTCTTTCCACTACGCTGCAGGCAAATAAAAGGACAGATTTTCCATTGCTGGATATATCGTACATCCTGCTAGCTGATCATCGTCTGCCCGATCCTGAGAGATGAGATCAGGTTCTGGCGTGCGATAGACCTATAGGCAGTTTGCTCAAGAGAGGACAATGAGCTCTGCATAACGTGCCGGCTAATAAAGACTGTCGACTTCATTGCGACCATGACGCGTTCTCACGGGATATAGATTCGTGGGCGTCTTACTGTCCACTTTCATGGGATAGCAGAGATACACTTACTTGCTCGCGTTACTATTCATATCCATCACTACGATTAGCGAGCGACCAGGAATGTCGTCGGACGAACATGCCGGGCCGCAGAGTCACATTGGGGATTTACGAATTTCGATTGAGGATGGCAGTTTGCCAATGGTCATGATATGATAGATACTTGATAGTGGTAGGTATGCGCTGCTGAAATAGACTAGTGATCTTCGTCTTGTAGAAATCAAAAAGCTGCATTCATGATGCAATGTCGATGGACGAGCAATCTAGGGGGCCAGCCGCTACAGCCGTTTCAAGATTAGCCTTTCTTACTACCTATTTCTGCCCCAACTGTCCGCCAAAATTTCCATCATCCCGCTAACCCCACCAAATCCGAAATTCAGAAAGTAACGACCCCACCATTTCGATACCCAGAACCATTACAGTCGCTATCAATTGTCTGTGCAGTCATCCATCTACTCCTGCACCAACCCTGCATACCACCGGTTCAGCAAACATTATGGCGACCATAGAACCTGCGCAGAATGCGCCTACTGCATCTGCACCCGAAGCCACACCTACCGAGACAACACCATCCAAGCCGATACACGCCTTGATTCTCGATGCAGGACCCCTCATCAAGAACGACCCACCCGTGAGCACTCTACTCGCCCAAGCAGATGAACTCTACACTCTTCCATCCGTCGTGTCCGAGATCCGCGATGCTGCCACACGGTCACGAGTCGAAACCACCCTCCTTCCCTTCCTAAAATTGCGATCTCCGAGGCCTGCAAGCATCAAGTTTATCACCGACTTTGCCCGCCGTACCGGTGACCTCGAAGTCCTCAGCAAACCCGATGTACACCTCATGGCACTAGCCTATGAACTTGAGTGCGAGCTGAACGGCGGTGACTGGCGATTACGAAAGACACCCGGCCAGAAGGGAGTGAACGGGAAATCTCCCGCACAGATAGAGAAAGAGAAGGCAGACGCAGCAAATAACCCTGATGTCACGGGAGAGGCTTCAACAGAAGGAACACAAGGCGCCGAAGAATCACAAAAGGTCGAAGAGAATATAATAGAAGAGACACCGTCGTCGGACCCTGCGGTGGCTGTAGAGCCCTCAGCAGAAGAGACACAGCCCGTCGTAGAACAAGAGACCATCACTCAGACACTCGAGTCTTTAAGCTTAGAACAATCGGCGACACCCACAGTGGACTTCGCGACAGAAAACACGATAACAGACGATACCACTACACAAGAAGCAGAGGAAGAAGATGATGACGACGGCTGGATCACACCCTCGAACCTCAAGAAACACCAAGTTAAAGACCAGCTCGCGCAACCCGAACAGCCGGCGCAGCGAGTCCTCAAAGTCGCACTGCTGACATCCGACTACGCGATGCAAAACGTGTTACTTCGAATAAACCTAAACCTAGTATCCTCTGGCCTGGCACGAATCACGCGCGTCAAGACGTGGGTGTTGCGGTGCCACGGGTGCTTCCAGATCACGCGAGACACAGCGAAGCAATTCTGTCCGCGCTGCGGGCAGGCGACTCTGACGCGCGTGAGCTGCGCCACGGACGCAGCGGGCAACTTCACCGTATACCTCAAGAAGAACTTCCAGTGGAACAACAGGGGCAACGTGTACAGCGTGCCCAAGCCCGTGCACGGCTCCGCCAACGGAAAGGCGCGCGGGCCCGGCGGCGGCAAGAATGGTTGGGGCCGCGAGTTGATCTTCGCTGAGGACCAGAAGGAATACGAGCGCAAGGCGACTGAGCAGCGAAGGGCGAGGCAGCGGGATCTCATGGACGAGGATTACCTGCCTGGTATCCTGAGCGGGAACAGACAGTCTGGTCCGGGCAAGATACGTGTTGGTGCGGGAAGGAATATCAACTCTAAGAAGAGGTTTTAGACATCCACACTGCAAAATAAAACAAATAGAGTGATACCAAATTTACTTTTTTATTTATTTATTTAGCCGCTCTGATACAAGTATGGCATTATGACTCCCTGAATCTACGACCTCTTGTCTTCTTGCTTGCTCGGATTAACCTCAGTTGTGGATTATCATCGCCAGTGCCAACTATTCCTCGACGCGAATCCTAATCCTGGATGAACGCGCCCAGGCAGACAAACATTCTCTCTAAGCATTGTATTTTCTGCTGCCCTTCCCCGTGTGCGCCGTGAAACGCCTGCCTTTTGAAGCCGAGCCCACGTCGGTTCGATGGGACGTTAGCCGCAAATCGGCGGATAATCACTTCCAATATCTATTTCATTCATTGGTCCTTCATTGCCCTTTTGTTATTTGCCACCGGCTTTGCAGGGTAATTAAATCATTGCGTCTCGGCGACCTTGTTCTCTGTTGTTGTTCATAGAAATATAGTTAGTAGTAAACTCTTGAATGGCCGGAAATGGGGTCGGGGGAGGAGAGGAAAGTGGACAAGGAAAAGGAAGGAAGGAAGGAAGGAAGGAGAACTCGTTCATGGCTTACTCTGCTGCGTCAACAATAGCCCGAAGCGCTTCTTCAGCGTCACGCGCTGGCGCGACCACTTGTCGTCGGGCGAGAAGCGGGCCGGGTGCGCGGATTTGGTGACGGTGCCGTTTAGGACCTTCTTCAGGGTGTAGATGCGCCTGGGATTTTCATGTCTGTCAGCAAACTGATTCCATTCTAGTTTTTCGTCTTCTCTTTTTCATCCTGCTTCTTCTTGTGTTGGAAGATGGGACAGATGGGTGGAGGGTGAGGTGAGGTGGTAATTGAAGGTCGGGGGGCTACTACTGACTTGCCGCTCTCGTCGGGGGTGTACATTAGATGCATTTTGTCGAATTGGGTTTAGGTTTATCGATGGAATTGCTGTTGTTCTGTGTGGTAAATGGGAGATTGAGCGGACTCAATGGTTTCGTTGGGTCGTTGTTGTCGATTGCGGTAGGAGGTTGCCGATATCGTGAGTGGTGCTCCGGAGTCGAAGCTTCGAAATTATTTTTCGATGTAGGTTATCAATGTGTCGCATGATTGGTTGAGAACGGGGTGTGGGTAGTAATGCGCTTTTCCTGTTTTGATCTTTTAGTGGGGCTGCGCCGCCATGCTACAGCATGCATGTTATGAATTTCTCATTCACACTCTCGCTATCATTATCTCATCTCATACGATTTACTGCAATCTTATAGGATGTAGTCTAGCATTGTTGGTAATCTGCATGCTTGAGTGCATCAACATGTCCGTACATTCCAACCGATATAAGAGGTTACAAGGTTGTTATGCTATTCATCAAACAAAGAATAAGCACTTAAAGCCTTGGTCTATGTCATGGGTAGGTACCTGTAAAAGAGCCATCTTCCCGGGGAAGCCGTCAGCGCAATCAATTGTTGAACGCGCATCCCTGAGTTGAGTTGGCGTTTTATATACGGCGTATTCGTCTTTCCGTCTTCATATATGGATGATCTTACATCTCGTTTCGTTATTGTCTACCTATACTTGAAGTAACCTCTCACTCTAAAGACAACACTTCGCAGGCCCTAGCCTTGACAGGATGGTTCGATTCATAATAGACGACCGCGTGGTCGACAAGACCAAGCCGGTGGAGATCAAAGTCATATGCGCAGGACCACCACGCGCCGCAACCAGTTCCAGTAGGCCCATCCTATCCTTCATGACGTTGCGGTATCTAACAGCGACGGGGATCAGTGCAGGCAGCAATCGAGCGCCTGGGTTTCGGCCCCTGCATGCACATGGCCCACGTGCTCCCTCACGCGGACCGCGCACAGCTGATGCTCGACGCAGCGCGCGAGCAAGACCGAGAAAAGCGCCAGAAGATGGTCCGCGAGCTCATGGCGGGACACGCCTCGGTGGCCGATTTTCCCGTCATCTTCTTCGCCGCCGACCTGATGGACATGTATCCCGAGGCTGCCATCGTGCTGAACCAGCGCAGCAGCGGCGCCGTGTGGGCCGCGTCGGCGAAGGAGTCCTTCGAATTCTTCTTCTCGTGGCGGTTCCTGGCCACGTGTCTGTTCTTCCGCACTGATCGCATGTGGTATTGGCTCAATTGCGAGGGAATGAGCTGGTGTCGTCGCATGTATGGAAATCCCGTCCCCTGGACTACGGATGTCTATGATGGTCATCGCAAGTGGGTGCTTGATGAGGCTAGGAAGCGCGGTCGGCCGGTCTTGGAGTTCATGCCTGAGCAGGGCTGGGGCCCTCTTTGTGAGTTTCTGGGTGCTGAGGTACCCGATGAGCCGTTCCCTAGACTCAATGAGAAAGAAACGTTTCAGATGATTAGAAGAATCTTCATCGCGAAGGGACTGTTGAGCTGGGCGGCCTTAGGGGTTGGTGTTTGGGCCAGCTGGAAGTTCAGTCCTCCGGCTTTAGGATATCTTCGAAGCGTATTGGAAGCGCACCGATAAGTGTAAGGCTCAATAGACATAGTCGCGATTGGTACTGCATCTCATGACAAGTGTCTTATATAAGGCTTTTCGCGCCTCATCCCTCTAAGACGAATCAAAGAATGCTCAGTTATAGGTGTGGCAAGCTACTACAACCGCTTATGTATCAATGATACCTAAGCAATACAAGTACAGTCAACAAAACGCAACGCTCTAGCGATGACATTGCTTAGATTTCAGCGAATAGCTATCACCATCATCAGTCTAGGTAGCGAATGCAATCATCAAGCATGATGAGAAATGCTTGACGTCACCCTGTGTTGGGCTTTTCAACTTAGCTGCAATAACCATAACATCGTCACGTACAAATACTAGTGCTTAGGATGGTAACACGGATAGACGTGTAGGAAGCAACGAGGAATAGAGAGCGCAAATATTCAATCAGAACATTACTCTCATATTTCTCTGGTAAGGCTGAGCGACTTCGACATCTTAAGTTCCGGACTAAGGCAGGTCGAAGTAATAAATGAATCTTGTCTCAAGACTAAGAAATACATACATAGTTCTTGGCATTTTTATTAGTCAGGAATGATACTTAAGCTCTTCGTTTGGGCTAAAAATGCAGTGAACCCGGTTAGATCATGTATGCGACCACACATGTAGATAGTGGGTTGTATTCGTCATGAAGACTACCCACACCGTGCCTATCCTAGCATCTGACCTTCATATCATACTATGAATAGCCCGCCGTATAGATACACCCTTCATATAGATGTCGAAACCCTTTAACTCAAGTAGACGTAGCAAATGGACATCATCCTTTTTCCGCACAGTTATAATCATATAGGCCCTTAAGATGCAATGTAAGGGCTCCGAAAGCGTCAACACTAAAGAAGAAAAGTTGTTTAGCTTTTAGCTTGGCGACCGAGAGAGGCAGACTTACTTGAAGCTTATTAATAGACAACATACCGGAGATTCACCCTTAATTCTGACACAATATACAGTACTTCCGGCAGCTAACTATTTCCTGCTTGTGCGGTTATTTTGGCCTCTACAAATGCGCCAAGGGCCTTTAGTGACTTTTGGGCACTCATCAAGTCAAGGTATGGGATATCGATCTTGAACATGGACCAGAACCAGGTGCGGAACTCGGAGGCAATCATGCTATCGACGCCGAAGTCGGGCAGCGGTTTGCTCTCATCGATCTGATCAAAAGGCATTAAGATCAAGCTGGAGAAACGTTTTCGGACTAAACGCAGTATCGCCGCAAGCATTGTCTCGGCATCTGCCTCAGCTGCCAACGCGCCCTTCAATACGCTCGGGACGTCCTCGAACCAAGGAGCTGCTGTGACCACTGCGTCTGTCTGCTGATCGTTACCTTCTCCTGCCGCTTCGGCCGCCATAATGGATGCTAGTAGCACGGACCCACGAGCTTCTACGAGAACGCCATGGCTCGCCACATCGAAGCCCTTAGCTTTCAGTGCGCGGATGCCAGCTGATTCTAGCCCTGTGAGTAGATGCGCCCCTCTGGGGTCAATAGGGTCGCCGGCCAGGGAAAGGTCGACCACCTGCAGCATATCCTCCTCGCTCAGGGGCTGGAGTCCTTTCTGGAGAAGTAAGGCCTCGATTTCCGGGTTTTCGTGTAAGTAGCCGACCTCGGAGATCATTCCCAAACCAACCGACACAGCCGGTTTGCCTTGTGAGCGTCGCCACCGCGCAAAGGCATCTAAAAATCCATTCGCCGAGCAATAGTTGCTCTCAGTCGCAGTCCCTACGGTCCCCGAAACGGACGAAGTCAATAAGAAGAAATCCAGGTCGTGTCCGTCTAACGCATTGTGTATATTCCAAGTTCCTTTCCACTTCGGCGCGATCCCAGTATGCCACGCTTGGTTTGTCATTCGCGTAAAGAGGGCTTCATGAAGCCCCATTGCGGCCTGGATAACACCGCCTATTCGCCGTCCGGTATTCAGGCAGGCTGAGACGGCAGCCTTGACATCTGCCGCAATGCAGACATCACCGCGGACGACTCCTACTGTAGCACCTGCTCTTTCTAGCTCAGATACCAGTCGTTGTGCGCTTGGTTTATCTGAGCCGGATCGTCCGAGGAATACAAAATGACGGGCACCGCGGCCCATCATCCATCGGCTGAGACTGCGACCAAGACCGCCTAGACACCCTACAAGAAAATATACCTTTTCCGAGTCAAAGATGCTAGTATATTTCGCGGGCGCAACTAAGACACGCGAATGTGATTCTTCCAGAGAAAGTACAATGCTTCTTTCTCCATCTTGGCTGGAAAATTGTCGATACGCTTCTGGAAGCTGGGAAACATCAAAGACCTTGGCCGTTGGGAGTTGAATTTCTCCAGCTCGGTAGAGCTCTAGGGTACTTGCCATGAGTTCATCCCACCGAGCACGATGAGCCTCGTTAGTTGCGTAGAATAGCTGGGACAGTTTCACTGATGAAAAGCTCTGATTGTGGAGGAAGTCGCCCATCCCTAGCCTTCCCGCATCTTGAGTCTCACGCTCGCGCAGGTCAATGAATCGTCCGAAAGCGGCCAAGCAACGCCAGCTTTCGTGCATCATATCGCCATCGAGAGCAAAATTGAGAATAACATCGACACCGTGACCGTCAGTGGCATCCATAATACTTTGGGCAAACGAAGCATCTTGGGAGTTGAACACGTGCGATGTGGCTATACCTAGCTGCTGGTGGAGTTGGCGTTCGTTCGAGCTCCTAACAGTTGTGTATACAACAGCTTTGCGCTTCTGCACTAATTGAATGGCCGCCCTGCTAACGGACCCAGAATCTGAGTGAATCAGAACAGTTTCATGTTCCCTGAGTCGTGGTATGTCATTAATAGCGTAGAATGCTGTGCTATAAGCGGAGAGCACAAGTGGCATGGCAGTGAAGCTCTCCTGGTCCAATATCGGATACACCGACCGGGCTGGGACTCGAACTATGATGCCGAGCTGATGTGGTGCGCATGCAACGATACGGTCACCAAGCTTGAGATGCCCGACATCAGGCCCGATTGCAGAAACCACACCAGCAAAGTAGGTTGCCGTCGTGCTTTTTGTGCCGGCGGTCAAGGCGAGCACATCACCACCGCTTAAACTCACGGCTTTGGTCTGTATATCGACATAAGCTGGAGGGGGCATCTGATCGGATTTTCGGGGCAACTGCTGTTGAAAATGCAACGTATCCGTGCCTCCAGGTCGTCTGATAGATAGACGAGCTCTGCCCACGGACGCGACTGGTTGTCTTTCCAAAGCCGACTGCTGTTCCGTCCTTCGTCGGAACAGTGAATTGTAACCGAAATCGGGGCTGTATCGGCTTATAAAAAGCAGATTGTTGGATTCGATGAACTCGCAGTCGTCTTTGTCGTACCTGGCTGCCAAAGCTTTGACAATATTGGCATAGGTCTCGGGTGTATTACTCCCTTGTGCCAATCGGCCAACGTCCACAACCGAAAATCGCAATGCTGGCTGCTCTAGCATTAACGCACGTGAGAGCCCTCCGCTTAGTGTAAGGTTGGCATCTGGTTGAGTTCCTAGCATGGACGCCCCCGTTATCCAGAGAAGGTCGGTCACGACGTCCGTGATGGCGCGCAGATTATCCATGTTCTGCGGGCTCATCGTGGCGAGCAACTCGTTCTCCGCCTCCAGCAGAGAAATCACTACAGTTTGCCGGTCAACGCCCTCGACGTTGTCTAATGTGGCGATGGACAGAGATGATACGCCGGTCTCCTTCTGGAGATACATTGCCAAATTATTTGCGAAGTCTGTGACTGTCCGAGATGATTTCTCCGGTTTCTTTGGCTAAGTATTAGCGGTATTGTCCACAATTGACTGGTAACTTTAGGACGGTTGGGCGGGTAATGGGATAGTGCTGTGAATCTAGAATTTATTGCCAACCCGGATGCAAATCGATGGGCAAAGCTTGAGGAACAGGAGTTTGCACAAGATGACGATACAGGGGTCTACGTGACTTACCACAATGATAGCCTTCCGGCCTTGCAGAGCTTCTGCGTTGATCCGCCGCACAGCGAGGAGGACCTCCTTTCCGACATGAAACACATCAAAGCCTGCCGTCTCCCAGAGTTTCTCGGCAGCGGCCGACTTGCGAACTATTGCAATTCCATTTTCGGAAACAAGCGTAGCGATGTGTGGAGGTTGTGGCCGCGCGCAGATTTCCTCAGAGGTGGCATGCTTGGGGACCACAACGACGTCAAACGGACCTTGAACGCCTTCTGGTATTTGCGGCGTTCCATCTTCATCCAATAAACCTGTATGCCAAGATTGACAACGCGAGAAGGCAGTTTCCCCATCCAAAATGCCCATCCACTGCTGGGCCTTGTAACCAGTGTGGTCTCCGCCGAGTTCGAAGACCCGCAAGCGTGGGTTCTTGTGCCCGGCGAGATCGAGCAGCGCTCCGATAGCAATCATGCTTTCATCGTCACGCATATCCGCAGGTTGTTCTTTGATGAAGTCTGTGACGTATTTGGCTAGTGGAAGCTTGGATCCCTGGGATAGCCGTAAAATGTCCGGCTTCCACCGCACACGCAGTGTCGGTTGACGCTGCAGGTATATGTCGGTCTCTGTAGTTGAAGACCGGGAACTTCCGCTGTATAGAGACATGCGCGCCCCTTGCAGTCTGACAACGGGTGTATTGCTTTCGTCTCGCAAGATGCTACCCGCAATGATGTTTGAGGGACCGGCCTCTTTTGAGCGGGCAGAAATCTCGCCCCTTCTAGGCTTCTTGTCCTGCTTACCCGTTTGTGAAGGCTGGATCGTGCATTCGGATATAAATACAGGCAACCAGGCCTTCAAATCTGGGACATGACCGGCCGCCGAGCTCCAGGCGGCAGCTTGTATGCATGCGTCGATAGTAATAGGGTGTACTGGATAATCAGAGATACCCCGATCAATGCTTAGTGGATGAACGTCAGCGGTTCCTTTCAAATGACGCTGGGTTTTGGCTCTGTCGATACGTAGGCTGGTGAGAGACTGAAAGCTAGTACCGAAGCACATCCCTTCTTGATGCCACTTGGCGTACCAACGTTTTGCTGGCTCTTCTTCGAAATCATCTGTTGTCCTTGCCGTAAAATCACCCCTATCAAGGTCTTTCCTTGACGGTTTGACGACGCAAATACTTCCGGTGCAATGTCGAGTGGCCTGACCATCAACCCAAGACGAGATAGAGAAGTCATACTTCCTAGAAGAGGCCCGGGCTGAGGAAGCCTTGCGTCTTGACATGATGGTGTGGATTTCTAGGTCTTTACTTGCAGTGTCTTCTGGAACTGGGACTTTTAGAGCAGTGCTTATGTCTAACTCTCGTAACTGGAACGCGACGTCTGTTTTGTCTTTGAGTCCTAGAATCTGAGAAAGGCCCTCGACAGCAATTGCGATATATGCTGCGGCCGGGAAGAGAATTTGATCTTCAAGTTTGTGATCTTGAATCCACGGAATTTCATCCGGCTTCAGTATGTTCCGCCACATGAAATCTATCCCATTCCCTACAAGCGCAGGGGTGCCAAGAAGCTCATGATGGCGGTGCTGTCTGTTTCGCATCTCAATGCTCACTCGCGGCTCACTCCAAAGCACACCTTTTGAATAGTCCCATGGATACGGCGGGAGATCGTGGAGCGGCTTCAAGCCCGACTCAGGCAGACCGTTGATATTGGTCCAATTCAGTGCATGACCATATGTATACAGTGTCCCGCAGAGACGTTTGACACAGACGTCGGAGTCTTGATGTCTTACCAGGGTTGGGGAATAGGGGGTGGAATCTTGAGTGAATCCGCAGCTGGTCCTAACCTGCTGGATTGGCCCCTTCAGTGCGGCATGCGGACCGATCTCAATCAGATGGATTTCCCCGCTGGAAGCTTCAATCAAGTTGGTCAAGGCTGCACTAAATTGCACTGGCTCTTCTAGGTTGCGACGCCAGTAAGCTGCGAAATTTGTAGTCGTACCAAGAACTCCTAGGTTGGTAGAGCCATGACCAACTGACGAGTACATCGTAGTCTCGCCGGACGGCGCCAAAGGGCCCGTAGCACCTTCGAATAAAGGCTTAAGAAGGTCCTCATATATATGACTAACTTCCTCCATCATGTGAGAATGGTAAGCACGACCCCCTGTCTCCAAATGTCGCGCAAGTTTGTTCTGGCTTTTCAGTTCAAGTTTGAGAACTTCGATACCCTCAGATGATCCGCTTAGGGTGACACTTTCTGGTGAGTTGACACAGGCTACTCGAACCTGTGTCTCAAGACCTTTGTCGGCAATTAAATCTTTGGCTGCCCCGTCATTTAAGCCAGCGGCCATCATGGAACCGTTGGAGCGCATTTTACCAACAGCGAATCCTCGGAGATAAGCTACACATATAGCTTGTGAAGAGGTGAGCAATCCTGCAGCATACGCAGCCGCGATTTCTCCAGATGAGTGTCCCACGACAGAGGTGGGCTGGACTCCCCAAGATCGAAGCAAATCGATAAGGCCGATCTGTACGGCGGTGCAGATTGGCTGACTGCGTGTTGCCTCGCTGATACGACTGCTCTTATTTGTATCGAGAATCGTCTGTTCCAAGGTCCAAGACGGAGCTATGGATGCAGGTAGAGTCTTTAGCAACGCGTCCAGATCACGCAACGTAGCACGGAATTGTTGACTTTGCACAAGTAACTCTCTTCCCATGCCGGCGTACTGAGCACCCTGTCCCGTAAAAATGAACGCAAATGGAAGAGAGTTGATTTTAGGAGCGGAGTTGGCCGCATTGTCGCCCTCGGTTATGAGTTGGATATTACCCTCGGTTTCAAATCGAGCCAACAAGAATTTCCGATTGCGTAGGTGGTCGCGCCCCGTAGTCAGAGTATGAGCCAAGCGTTTCAGCAGATCTTCACTCACGGAACGATCTGAACTAGCTAACATCTGCGAAATTTGCTGAATTCGAAGGTCACATGCCGTGGGAGATGCACCCGACACAGGCAGTACCAGCAACTGTTGCCGATCCTCTGAATCGGTCGGACGGATCTGGGATTGCCAGACATCCCGCCTCCCGAGGTAACTTTCAGCAGACTCGAGAATGACCTTCGTAGTTTGGTTAGATGTTGCATCCAGAATTCCTAGAGTGCAGGGGTAAGGGGTATCAATCGTTTCGCAAACTTACATGTGCGTTAGCGCCGCCGTATCCGAATGAATTGATGCTGGCTCGACGCAACGATCGAGGCCATTTCTGAGCTTCGAGAGCAACTTTCAAGTTTCTCTCCTTCAGTTTTACTATATGGAAAAATAAAGTCAGTCATTGGGAAGTGAAATTGCTGATAGATGCACATGGATCAATGCGGCTTTGGCTATTACGTTTCGGGTTCAGTTTGACAACACCGTAGGATGGTGGGATTAGGCCATTCTCAAACGATTTCACAACCTTCAGGATCGAGGTGAGCCCACTTGCTCCTTCGCTATGGCCGACATTTGTTTTAACCTAATATGTCTACGATTAGCCGCCTACCGTTAACTCACGTTTCACGACTGTATTGGTTTAGATTGGGCAAAGGTTATAAATAATAACCGGAGGACACCTCATCAAATGATGAGAGAAATCTGTTGCGTTCAAACTGGAGAAAGGAAAGAATCTCACTGATCCAATAAGGAGAGGCCCGTTAATTCGTGGCGAGAAAGCTCTTCCAACCGCGTCTACCTCTATGGGATCTCTGTATTCGTATTATTAGTATATGCTGCTGATTAGGGCCTCCGTATACATCCCCCCTAATCTCTCTTCGGTGGAAGCTTTGGGATATAAGAGAACAGCTGCTTTATTGTATACTCGTCGGCGGTTTATGGGAAGACTGAAATATTTAGAGGCGCGACTTACCCAACTGGAGTGCCAGTCCCGTGGCACTCGACATAATCAGTTCCAGCAAAATTCAGTCCGGCATTTTCATATGCCTTACGCATCACCACTTCTTGTTGATCACCGCTTGGTAAGGAAATGCCGGCTGTTCTGCCGCTCCTATTTCGTTCATTCAAATTAGTTCGACAGCCACAATGACTTTTTGAACAAGATTGAACGATTCTCCTGAGCTTCAAGTCACTTACGCGTTTACGGCGCTACCGCGTATAACGGCGCGAATAGGATTACCATCTCTGAGTGCGACTGATAGCCTTTTCACGTAGATAGCATTAACGCCCTCAGCGCGGCCATATCCGTCGGCTGACACATCAAATGTATGACACGTGCCTGTGGCGGATAGAACGCCACTTTTAGCAGCAGCAATATGTGCTTCTGGTGTCATAACCATGTTCGCACTAGCCACAATGGCGCTATCACAGTCTCCAGCCTTTATGGCGTTCACGGCTTGGTGTAAGGCGTAGATGGCTGAAGAACATGCCGTATCAATAGTGAAACTATAAAATATTTGAGTATTCTAACTAAGGAAACGACGATAATGGGCATAAAGGACAGAAAAGGCTCACCTAGGTCCGAGCAAGTTAAAGATATGGCTGATCCTATTAGACACTGCCGAATTCACAGTCAATGAGATGCGGATGACTCCTATCAGGATATGTTGCAAGCAAATGAAAATAAAGTCTATTTCTTCGAGCCATGACAACTTACTGATAGTAGCCCCTGAACCGCTGGCGATATACCGGTGGAGATAGTCGGGATCACGGAGCATCATTGGCTGGTAGTCTACCGAGAAGTTCCCAACGAAGACTCCAGTAGTAGATCCAGACAGACTTTGCATCGATACACCGGCGTCCTCAATACACTCATATGAGACTTCGAGGAGACTCCGCTGCTGAGGGTCCATATACGTGGCCTCGACATTGCTAATACCAAAGAAAGTATTGTCGAACCTGCGGATGTCCCCGTTCAAAAAGTAGCCTCCAGGGACGTTGGTTAAACCACTACGATTTCCGCCATCAGGGTGATAGAAGGCATCGATATTGTAACGTTGGGCTGGCACTGAGCCTTGCGCCGACTTCTGGTTAATGATGAAGTTCCAGAGGTCAGACGGCGATCCGATATCACCCGGAAGTCGACATGCCATTCCTATAATGACAGGAGGATCATCTCCAAAGTCGAATGATGGCGAGAAGCTTTCCGAAGCTTCCTGGGCGTCCATCAATACCGGGCTTGAGTTACTGCTAGCAGCAGTTGAATGACTAATGAAAATTGCAGTCTCAGACGTGGATGACATTGTTCTTAGCTAAGAGAGATGAGTAATTAGGAGTTTTGTCAGTGTTGAGATTCCGAATGTTGCATTCCTTGTGGTGCTCGATGGTGCGCCACAAGCCGTTAGGATTGGAGAGTTTCGCGAGGGAACCAAAAGCAATAGATGTTTCTGGACGTTGGAGCCGGAGTTTGGAGAACGATCCTTACCGTTCTGAAACGTATATAAGCAAGCGACTTTGTCGACCGTAGTATACTTGATTTCATACGTTCGAAGAAATATAATCATCGCATTCTCTAGTCCCGAAAAGAAAATAATCGGCATCCAAATGGATATTTCAGGTAATGCTCTGATTTTTGGCGGAGGTAAGTGCGATATCTTAACTTCATCCCTAGAATTATACACTGCTGGGCCAAGATCTGACTATTACTAGCCGGTGGTATTGGCCGAGCATGTGCTGTTACTCTTGCCAAAGAAGGTGTTGCGGCTCTTCTAATTGGGGATCTCGATCTACCAACGGCAAGTAGCGTCGCGGATGAATGTTCCGCGGTAGCTACCAACAATCACTTCCGAGCCGAGGCAGTTCGGGTCGATATTAGTAACGAGAACTCAGTCCTTGCCGCTTTCAGTAGAGCAAAAGAGATATTTGAGCAGCTCGACTACTGCGTGAACTGTGCGGGTGTATGTCAGCTAGTTTCTATAATAGCAACCGGCTATTAACGACCATAAGTAGATCGGTGTAACGCAGCCATGCGATATCGCGTCTTTATCGCTCTCGGAGTTTCAACGATTTCTAAATATCAACACGACCGGCACTTTCTTGCTGACCCGCGAGGCATCCGTGATGATGAGAGCCCAAAAACTCCGACCCGTTTCTCCATCCGGAGCGTTCCCGAACCGGGGCTTGACCAGGGGTGTCATAGTGAATGTGTGCTCGGCAGCGTCTCTCGCCGCTGTAGCGGGCGTTCTTCCGTATACAACCTCTAAACATGCTCAGCTTGGAATTAGCAAGAATAGTGGTAGGCAATTAGTTTTTTCTTAACGAAATGACATGGCCGAGAAAAGCTGACAAAGATGATGTATCTGCAGCCCTCGATAATGCCCCCTACGGCATTCGCGTGAACTGCATTTGTCCTTCGTGGACGGAAACCCCGATGGTACAACAAGCTATCAACGGAATCGAAGGATTTGGCGACTACATCAAGTCAAAGCTACCTCTTGGCCGAATGGCCATCTCGGATGAGATCGCCGATGCCGTGATCTTCGCTTTGAGCCCCCGCTCGAGCTTTATGACTGGGGCTACACTGGTAGTTGACGGAGGTCTTTTGATCAATGTTTGATGGATCTCCTTGATATTCCATTCGATTTGTGATGTTGAGTCGCTATGCACAGCGCACTTTGTGCCTTTTCTTGGCCTAACTATCCAAATTGCGAGGTGAGATATGAAGGAACGAAATTCGGAGAATCCTAACTCCATATAATTAGTCCATATGCTTTGGAAGCTCGGATTCTATATGCAAGGGTTCCTTTTTAGTCACTCACTCTATAATGTTGAAAGCATCTTGATCAAGATGATAGGAGTTTTTCTTCTCTCTTCGTTCTAACGACGTGAAAACTTGGGAGTTTCATTGTTGAATAACGCAGACGATAACCTAAGCCGACATAGTTCTCAATCTCTTGGCTTTCGTTGCCTTTAGTTGCTGTTGTACGCAAACTCCATGGCGACCAATGACATGGCGAATCCAGGAGCTGGCTATGTCCAGACACCGCATCCCGTCCAAGGTCTCCCACGCGTAGTTCGACACATAACAACCCATGATGCCCAAGGTAAATCCGTCTTCTTATCCACTGATGTGGGTGATCACCATCGAGAGTTAGTCAATCAGTCAGCCATCGCCAATATAATTTACTCCACCTGTGGGCACCCAGTCGATCTCAGTAACGAGACGGATATTAAATATGCTCGTGATAACGAGGTATGCCTAGCCATAACTCCCATGCCAGTAGCTTTTCACCAATATACTAATGTATATTGCGATTCCAGCCTGGAATTACTGTCCGGAATGGGACCGTATGCCGCATGATTGACTTCGCGCCTGGCACAGTATCGCCTATGCATCGAGTCAAGAGTATTGATTTCGCTGTTGTCATTGAGGGACTGTTTAAATTGGTTCTCGACTCGGGCGAAGAGCGGATCATGCAGCGAGGCGATACGGTGATTAACCGTTCTGGTAATCATAGATGGATCAATGTAACCGGGAACGGACTCTTGCCAGCTCGCATCCTGTTTGTATTACAGGATATCAAAGATCTTCAACAGGCTGGCATCAAAATTGGCGGTGATCTTGGCGAGCTCGGGAAGGACTATGTAGGGTTGCCTGGACACGACACCAAATCAGGAGGGCAGTATCGACATGGTGACGCCGATCGGTTTGATAGCGAGTTTTAGAAAAGAGAGAGCTGCATTAGGCCTATTGGAATGGGGACCAGATGGCAGGGTTTGCGACTAAGTGTAGTACGGAGAATAGTCATTCCGTGCCAAGACAGGTACTGCATTCAATCAATCAAGGGGGTTATACTCCTTAATTCCCTCGATTAGTAAAGAGCGAATAGCTGCCTTCTAGGCTGAACATAATCGTGCCTATATAGTTTTATAGAGCCTAGTCTTATCTCTTATCCCATACTATTCGATTTAAACACCTCAGATGATAAAACAAGTATTGAAAATCTCAACTTAGGTTCAGCTTAATTGAGACATGGCCCCAATTGATCGATAATTGAAAACGAGTTTATCAGCTTGATTATAAAGTCATTGTGTTAGGTTGATTGAAACTCTCATTCTTTTGTTGTAGATTCGTTATCGGCCAGATAGGTATATGATGTCTACTACTTTGTTGACGATCTATGAACCTGCTGCAGTTTACGTAAATTAAACCATTTCCATAACGTAGAGTCCTGAAACGTTAGTTAAGGAGCGTTCTCGCTTGATAAGATATTTGTGTCATGGGGTGAGCCACTCACCCACGTTGTACGTGAACCAAACGTGTCCCAGAAGCGAAATGTGCTGGCATGGCTTCCGTACCAAAACCACGCTGGCGGTGATTTCAGCAAGGTAGTCGCAACAACATTTGCTGCATAATCAAACCGATCCGTGGCGCCTTCTGATCAAACGAAACAAATTTGATTAGCGTAATTATGTTCCGGTCGTACGCTTTACGTCGTGAAGAATCTAAACTTACGCGGAATCCTTGTGACATGCTGGCGAAACTCCTCGGCTAGCGGAGCGTAGTAAGAATCTGTTAAGCCGCCGCCAAGAATCAACATTTATTTGACGCGGAAGCTAACATGTAGCACGCGAGATATTGAAGCGTGTGAGGATGCGTATGATTAAGTACTGACCTTTTGGTAACTCTCTATGAACATCGTTCTTCAAGATGTTTGTACCAACCTCACCGGAGATGACCTGTGAGCCACGGTGTTAAGAGCAGCGACAAACATGGGGACAGACATCTGACGTACAGTGATCACTCTAACACTGCATTATGACAGGGGCGTTAGAACGCAGGATCGCTTTCCTTGTACGAGAGGCATTATGCACTTACTCAAATGGAGCCATTTCAACGCGCAACGTATTTCCCCAGTGAGCAAGAGCTGCCTTGGTGGCATTATATGATGCTGGTTTTTCCGGTTACTCATAAAGCGTGGAAGGAATGTAAAAATACTACTGACATCCATACAAGTACGGAATGATACCGCCAATAGAACCGATGTTAACAATAGCACCCTTCGCGCGTATGAGTAGGTCATGAAAGTGATGAACCATGCGCATGGGACCGAACACATTAACATCGAACATTCGTTGGACTGCAGTAACATCCGTGTCAATAGCGGGCATAGTATATGCTATCCCACTACCATGAAACATAGACTCGTCAGATCCAACTACTATTTTTGTTCGTGTATGATGCTACTTACGCACAGTTCACCAGTATATCGAGTCGGCCGTCGGTAACTCGCAACACCGCAGCCTTCAATTCCTGCACAGATGATTCTGAGGTCACATCAAGCGGGAAACAGGTGATACCAGCTTCACTGAGGTGGCCACTCTCTTCAGAGGGCAAGACGGTAGCAATAGGGCAGATGCCATGGTGCTTGTACAGAGTCGCCAGAGCTTCCCCAATACCTCCTTGGCCACATCTACACAACTTGTCAGCAAATCATTGAAACATTTAGAATGGAGAGCTCATATGTCTACCCAGTGATTAAGGCAAACCCCTTGTCTTGATTGCGTGGCATTGCGTCGGTCCATGCGACTGGACGTATCCTCGATTGATGCTGGGATGATAATGAGAGCTCAAACTTCGATGACAGTCTTGTATTCATCAACTCCTCGACGCCATTTACAGCAACTTCCGAATTTGATCACAGTGAAGCCGATATTAATGACCGCCTTCTAAGTACCCGGAGTGAGCTCCGTTAATGCCCAGCCGAGGGAGCCCCCTCCTCCGGACTTATTTAAGTCCGCATCATCCTTGCCAGGCCAGGTTCCATGCTACAAGAGATTATGTACACATTTATTTGACCCCGTTTATTGTTTATTGTTATATCCAGAAACTTTGGGCTTTGGCTGTGTGACGCTGTCATCTAGACTTGCGGTGATTGGTTTGGCGTTTATGAAACGACGCCGCCGTGGGGGAACAATTCGTGAGGGGGACGATGCTCATCCCCATCAAAGACGCTGCGCATTAGTTTTTAGATTCGAGCCGCTGCCATTGTTCCAGTGGCCGACACTCAGACATTGTTTATACATGATTTATACATGATCTGTATTCCATAAACATACATTCTATTGCTAGTAACCATCGCGATGTCGCTATATCTTCACGTTGCCGTAGGCTTCTCTGTAGTTTTTCTAATGATGATATGGCGTCTGGGGCAAGTAGGTAGGCGCCCGAATAACTATCCACCAGGACCTCCTACTCTTCCCCTTATCGGAAATCTGCACCAAATTCGAGCAGAAAAAAGACATCTACAGTTTCAACGGTGGGCACAGGAATATGGTCCAATTTACTCCCTGATGCTTGGCACTCAGGTTGTCATTGTACTCAGCTCCGATGTAGTCATCAGAGACCTCGTTGACAAACGGAGTGCCATATACTCGTCAAGACCCGAATCCTACATCGCTCAGGATATCCTCAGCGGTGGACTCAGGCCTTTGTTCATGGTACGTCTATATCTAAATCGCGTCCTTCTGAAGATAGGTGGAATATTAACTAAACGCTCAATGATGTAGCCAAATGATGATTCTCATGCAGGAAATATTTATAAAATGGCTCGGAGACTGTTTCACCAAATCCTTAACGTCTCGGCAGCGCGCAACTATATACCTTATCAGGACCTCGAGAGCAAGGCAATGCTGGTCGGCATTTTACGAAGTCCCGATAACTTTACCGATCATATCCGACGATATACCGCATCATTGACTACGCAGATGACATTCGGGAACCGAACTACTAGTATCCAGGATGGAAGGTTCAAAGAAGCATTCGATGTATGTTCATCTACGAAGCTGTTCTTAATGATTCTACGAAAACTTCATGCTTGCTGATTTGGAAGTACTAAGTCTGATACAATCGCAGATTTTTGATAGAAGCTCAGAGCTCATTGGATCAAAGGTATACCGAGTTCAATGGGCCAGCCTGAGTCCTCAAAATATTTTTACTGATTTAATTGATATATTTTGCAGACAGCTGCTATGCTGGATCTCCTGCCTTTACTACGGCGTGTCCCTGCATTTCTACTTCCCGTGAAGAGAGAAGGCATGAGAATCCATCAACAAGAACGGGCACTATACCGACATTTATATCTCGATGTGAAACGAGAAGTGCACGACGGTACAAGCAAGGTAATATTACCAATCTTTACTGTCTCGAGAATCGATACTAACCACGCACTGCATCCTCAGCCATGCGTGACTGTGGACCTTATCAAGATTCAAGAGAAAGAGGGTTTCTCAGACGATGTTGCAGCTTATATCAGCGGAGCGTTATTGCAAGCAGGGTCAGAAACCACGGCGACAATATTGATAGCCTTCGTGAAGGCCATGATTATGTTCCCTGAAGTGGCGAAAAAGGCGCAAGCTCAACTCGATAGTGTGTGTGGGGATCGGTTGCCTGAATTAGACGATGAGCCAGAACTGCCGTACATCCGTGCCTGCTGCAAGGAATGTTTACGCTGGATGCCCGGCTTCTTGCTTGGCATACCACACGCCTCTACTCAGGATGATGAGTACTTGAACTACCATATTCCCAAGGGATCGACAATAATTATAAATGTCTGGTAGGTGTTGTAATTTCAGCGGTATACATCCTGCCTAACTAATGGCAATAGGGGTGTGCATCATGACTCTCGACGACATCCGAACCCGGAGAAATTTGATCCTTTACGATACATCGACGATCACCAGTCTTCAAGTGACTCGTCAAACAGCTTGGACGCCACGAAGCGCGATCACTTTGTGTTCGGCGCCGGAAGGCGAAAATGTCAAGGCATGCACATAGCAGACCGATCCCTCTTCTTGGCGGTCTCTCGCATGCTCTGGGCATTTGACTTCAAAGTGGCTGTAGACCCTGAAACATCAAAGGAAGTTGTACTTGATATGCATGACATCGTCGATGGTATGCTAGCATCACCAGAAGCTTTCAAGGCTGATATTATCCCGAGAAATCTTCTCAGATCAAAAGTCGTCCAGAGTGAATGGGCCCAAATGTTGAAGTTCCTGGACAGCGACACACTAGAGTGGAAGATAGTATAAGTGCAAGATGGCAGGACAGTGAGATGGATTATTGAAAAATGTAAGTCAACGTACGATGGAGCTTGCACAGGTACGAGCTTCGTATTTTGTTTAAAAGGATTAGGATCTGTTTATCTTTGCTAAGCAGGCGCTTATTAATGAAATTATTCGCAAGACTATCCGCAGAAAACTCAGAAATTTAGCTTCAAACTCGACGAAAACCCTGCCCCTGACTATCGCCACCCTTAAACAATCAATTTTGTTTGTTTTATAAAGTGCGCTAGCCCGATCTTCGCTTCCATGTAGTTAGCAACTTTCACGTCACATAAGCAATCCTCTCTGGACCCAAAACGTCAGTGAAGGGCAGATAGAGCATATGTCTCTAAGTAAGAAGCCAGGGTTATGTCATATGCGGCCCCATCGCCAATAACGTGGTTGTGCGTAGCCGAGCACTGTCTCTTTTGTCGTTGATAACGAGGTAAAGCAATACCGACGACGGAGAAAACGGCTAAAAAATATCATGAAACACAATGGCTTGTATTATGGTTAGATCTCAAATTGTTAGACCTTTCAAGTACCTATATAAATGGTATGTATAGCCTCGTACTTCTACTTTTCAGCAGTATACTCGGCATACTCATCGATGAGTCTTCCCACGTCAATCTCCAATTTCTTTCCATTCACAATAACAGGCTTGACATCCAGAAGTACGTAGAGGATACGAGCTGGCTTGTCAGGGGACAGGTTGCGCCATTTGTGCATGGCAGCACGATTGACAGACACATCGCCAGGCCGCATCACTCGCTTCTCGCCACCGGACAAAGAAAACTCCAACTCGCCTTCACAAACAGTTCCGATGGCGCAGCAGAGAGATCGGTGAAACTCGGATTCTACGCCGGGCGCAAAATCTATCATGCGCACCACGCACCCGTTAGGTATATGAAGCGACGGCTATACGCAAGTGGGTTAGCGCAAGGCGGGGCTGGTAATATAGTATACTGGAGGAACTCGCATTATTCTTAATGAACTCAAGGTCTGCATTGTCGGTAAGCTCAATTGGATTACTTTCACTGCTGTAGAAGATGTTCTGGGCGGCGGCTCCGCCCAGCATCACGGCTTGATGGTCGCCATGGTCTGTCTATTGTGGGTTAAATTCATTCGAGGCTATGCGCTCATGGACGGCAGTTGGCTTACGCGTAGAAACACCGATTCTCCTTTCTCATTATGCCCCGATATATAGCGATTCGGAACACGAAGACCAGGAGCGGGAAATTCTGTGCAAGGACCTGAAGTAGACATGATGATTGAGACTCACTGAGTAGTTACGTTGGCGGTAATGAAGACAAATAAAAGCCCTCCGTAGATCATAGTCATATAATATACAACGGAGGAAGAATTGCTTGCGCCGGAATGTGACCTCTCCATGCGTTCCTCACCATAGAGGCCTCGTAATTGTGGGGAAGTGAGATGATATGGACGCCAGAAACTCCGAAGGGACCGGCTCGGCTTCACAAACGTATCCGGAAGTAAGGTAGTCATAAATGCTACGTAATTAATTACCTACCTGATTTTCGGGCGCCCAACGCCGAAATCCTACTGTGCACGGTATTCTAGAATAGGCTTGTGGCACACAAGAGTATTGCTGCTGATGAGAGAAATCGAGACTGAAAAGGCTTTAGTACTCTCTTAGATATCTTTCTGTGAATGACTTTGGGACCATATAGAACCAATTAAGCATTTTCACTCCCGATCATGCCAATATCTACATTACAAATGGAAGAGGCTGTGGTTTTGTGGGTGGAATGCCTGAATCAGAAGAAGATTCCCGAAAACTTTACGTATATGTCGTCAAGCTATGTTGAAAATGACAACGCGTTTGACTCAACTACATTTACCGAGTTCCTATCAGAACGCGGCTTCCTCAACGCTCTTCGTTCATTCGACGGCATCGAGGTAGCAAAGAACATGGAATGGCAATGGAGCATCGATAGCATGAAAGCCGATTATGAAGCACAATGCCTGTGGGCCAGTCTTGTTCTCAAAGGGGCACTGGCAGAGCCATCAAGCTCTTACAGCTCGGCGGAAAAGAACACATCGTTGACATTAGTCAAACATAGCTTCTTCTGGTTCGACAACGGAATGATATCGAAACAAGAGTACGTGCTTGACTATGAAGGTATTCAGGCACAGCTCTCCGAGCCCAACAGAAATAATACATTCGACAGTATCGGCTCTACCTCAATTCCAACCATGAATCCCGCTATGAAGCTATCTCGCCATGAGCTGATTAGTACGTACCAGAACTATCTCAGACACATGAATGCCCGACAACTCGATTCGGCCTTGTCGGGTGATTTCTGGCATTTTCAACTCGTTCGAAATGGCAAAATAGTCTCCTTGGATGATTTCCGGGAAGAGCTGAGAAGGTTCTTTTCCAAATTCACTTATCTCAACTTTGAGTTGAGCGTCATCATAGCAGACGAGGTAGATCAAAGGCTACACGTCCAAATCAAGGCCAGTGCCATAATGGGTGGCCGAAGCGTGAAGGTTAAAGACCATATAACATACCAATATGTTGATGGAAAGATCGAAAGAATTTGGCATTTTTTTGATGAAGTAGATTTAAAAAGGCAATTATCGGAGACTACAGCTAAAGACATTTGAGTGAGATTCGGATTCTCACAGGGCAAGGCATTGTGGGAGACTTGTCCCACTTGTATAGAAAACTCCAACGGCATCACTATATCTGCAACTTAGCGTCCTCGTCGATATTGTTAGCTCATTATCCCCTTTTCAAGATAAAGCTGATATCACATAGCTCCCCAAGACTACACAAAATGCTCAGATCTGTATAAGGTCAAACATCTTTTATCCGTTTACCCTGGAATTATCAGTACTTGGGATATTATGTGATAGAAGCACCCGACCCTTTTCAACACTTTTATGTGATGAAAATAAAAACTTGAACTCTATCAATTCTTTTATCATTCATGATGTGTTCTATAGCCCAGAAAGGCATACTCTGCGTACGGCCCCCAACACGGAGCCCCCCCTTATAAGGGCCCTCTTCGCATGCTCATTCCAATTTACTTGCTCAAGCGATGAATTGTTTTTTCCCGCCAGTACCAGGTTCCGGCACACAACGCCCCAGGCCCTATAACATTGATTGCAATTATAGTAGCCAGCATCGCAACCATGACCTCACGAGACTTTGTGTAGCCTAGCCTGCGCATCTCGAAAGCAGAGTGGAGGCAATGAGAGACAATTGCAATGTACAACATGCCTCTCCTATCAGACGTAGGGACATAAATATGTGCCACAAAACCAAGAACAAACAAAGTCTTATATAGTAGCACGAGTGGCTTGTAGTCATTGTCGAGATATACCTCCATGTAAGGCTTGGTAAGTCCGAGCTTCTTATCACGCTCTGATGCCTTAGTCGCGATCATTAGCAATCGTATCAGGATGGGGACGCAAAATAGTAGCCATCGGTTTATAGCGGCAGAATGCTCCCCAGAAAGTTCGTAGGGGGATATTAGGCAGATAGAAATAATTGAGGCAGTATAAGTAGCATAGATCGCCACTCGAATGGCTGAGACGGCCCATGTCGGAAGCGGCCGTCCTGCCACTGAGGTGTAGTTCACTCGACCCGAATTGCAAGCAGCTAGAAGCAAATATAGTGGAACAATGCCAGCGTGGTGAGTTATTGATAGTGCCGCAGAAAACAGCAATGGGAGCGGCCTAAAATATGTTCAGTAAGTTGCGCCCTTGCTTGGGTGATTATGTCTCCAGTCTCACCATGCTCCGAACGATCCTATATTCCCACGGCGAAAACCTTCAATGTTCCAGATGAAGACCACCGGAAAAAAAGATACAAGGGAGCTCATGTCTTGCAGCTCTCGGCCTCCCCACCCGATGATTCTTTGAGTGTGATGGTGGATTAGGCCATCGAAGCGTGAGACAAAGATTGAATGGATTGGTAGAGTTTGAGGCGCGAAAGAGGAAATGAAGAGTATGAGGTACCAAATAATGATACCAAACCTTGCCGCAGATGCATTGAGAGGCTTGGCAGGCAACTCATCTTCGTAAGGTACGTACCGCGGCCGTTGAGGTACGGGAAGCGATTCGATACATCGGCCTTGGGCCGTATTCTGACCCACTATCGCCAGAGCAGCGTCAGCTGTGAGTTTTGGAATCACAAATCGGACAATTAGAGGTGCAATGATGCTTTGCATTGCATCAAAACGCTGCATCTTCGTAGCGTGTTCAAGAAGGTGTCTGGTCCGGGGTTGCTGAACACGCTGTGTCTCAGCAAATACATTCTGGACATCCAGGCTTGAAAGATGGCAGTGCGATCGATCCAACTTGCGTTGAAGTGCGTTTAGAAATGTGGCTGCGTCTTCAATGGCAGCTGCGCCCCCATTGCCGCTAATTGGATGAAGCTTTCGAGGATTTTGTCAGTCAATCAATCCGTGTTTTCAGTCCATTTGGGGAGCTTTACCTTGTGACTAGCATCGCCAATGGTCATGATACGTTGGAAATACCATCGCTTCCACTGATACTCATGTAATGGGGTTAGTGTAGAAATGATTCTGTTTTTGTAGACGTCCTCAAACCTGTCGGAGTCATTTAGTCGATCCGCGAAGTGCTCCTTCACAAGCCGTTGCTCATCTTCAGCTGAATATCGAGGAACTCCCTTTCCGTATGTAACATGGGAATCTTTAACGTTGAGAAACCAATAGACTTTACTACCAGGACCTGTCAGGATAAGGTAGCTGTGTCCATAACCTAAGACTATGTGATTCGTGCCTTGTTTGATGCCAGGAGTCGGGTGCGACATGCCAAAAATGCATTTGTAAGTACAGGGTACCTCTTGCAAGTGTGACAAGTGATTAGCTCGTGCTATGAATGGCGGGTAACCAGCTTCTTACTAGCATACTCGTCGCGATCAAAGCATCTTTTCGAGGAAAAGTTCTTTCCAAGCTTGTGCATAGCCTTTCGTACTGAGCTGTGCATGCCATCTGCTCCTATGACAATGTCGCCTTCATAGCTGTGACCGTTTTCCGTGAAAACTCGAACCCCATCTTCCCAAGTCTGAACATTGACAAATCTGTTTCCCACCAAAATCTTTTCTTTTTGGTCTAGGTTGTCATATAATGCTTTTAGAAGCATTTGACGCTCAATAAAAATAACGGGGTAGCCGTGCCTGGTAGGTGAGCCAATTTACAACAGAAATGTGTTGACGTGATGCATCTCATACCTCCTTTCAAGCTCATCGGCAAGACCGCGGAAGTCAAAAATACTCTCGCCATTCTGGTTACGGTAGAACCCATGGTTCACAGTTTCAGTGAGTAGGTTTCGTAGTGAATCCCCTTTTCAAAGTTGTCAAAATAATTCATATTTCAAGAGGGCGCGGATCTGTAATACTTTACTTACTAAGAAAACGGTCAGTTTTAGTAATTACCTGATCGTGTTGTTGGAACCTGTGGAAGAGAACAAGAGTCCTCAAGGAATGACGAGGGGCCTACCAGCAGCCAATCTGGTCGAGAATACGAGCGAAGTGCGGGTAGATCGCGATGCTTGCGCCCACCTGGGGAGCGATGTTTTCGTACGCCTCGAGAACAATAAAATCAATACCGACTCGTTCAAGCATATTCGCCAACGATAGGCCCGCGACGCCACCACCCACTATTATGACTTTGCAGGGTATCTTAGTTTTCACCATAATAGCGTATAGTTAAGTCGATATGCCGATCTTTTGCAAATATGGCGGAATGAGGCGAAGAACAAAAGACTAATGATGCAGGCCCTCACTAGCGTCGAGCATCACTAGGTAATACAAATGGGCGATTGAGAGGGCCAGACCTCACTTATGTAACAAAATTGTATAATGACGGACATTTAAGCCTGCTGCATTCGGAGCGATTCGGTTACCACGGAGTAACCCCATTCCGCGCATCATCCGACTGCTCTCATAAACGCCTACATGATATGCGAGGTACATGAATCAATTACTGGGCTCAGAGACGGCCGGTTTTGAGTTGAATATGGTGATCTCAAAGCTAGACTTGGCGAGATCGCATTTTGAATAGGAACAGAGTGTTGCCAAGTGATGCGTATGTGTGAATGCCTTGGCTACCTACTTTTTCACGTGACGGATTGCACATACAATCCTAAACGGATTGGATATCGCTCGAGACTACAAATCTGACAAGTGAAGAATACAGAATCATGATGCTTTTTGACATACCACTACGACTGCTCACCTGCTTGCTTTCCCTTTCCGGGAAAGGTAAAATTGGCGACTGGGGCTCTAATCATTTAACAAATTCTCTCTCTCTGATGCGAATTGGATAAAATAATATCTTATTTTTCTAATCCGTGATTATGACAGGTTAGATGCAATTATTTGCGAATTTCAAACTTCCTACAGATCAGAGCACAATATCGAATCCGACTCAAACTCTTGTAATTTCCTCAAACTAATTCGACGGATAGTAGAGGTCTGGAAGCCTAGGTGTATAATACATCGTCATGTAAATACCGGTCTTCTTTGTGTATGTGAGTGAAATCCAAGTGTGGGTGAGGGGCCCAGGGATGCTCAAATCGTGCCTAGGGCTATATTATACAGTTTAGCACGCGATCATGATACAATCGGAACTGGAGATTAGACATACAATGCGCGAGTGAGGTCAGAAAGATAGCGCTCGGCGAGCTCGGGGTGGTTACGCTTCCTAAACCAAGCCGCCATCACCTCGCATACCTGCGCGTCCGATGTTCCAAGCCAAGACGCTGGCATATGCCACTTCACCTCCATTTCCGACTTCTGTGCATCCATCGGCGTCGGCCGCATCTCGTACACGAAGATGCAGCTGCTCCCCTTCGGAAGAACCTGTTTGTCATGAATGTCGGTTGTCGAACTATCAGTATCAAATAAGTGGCACCAGAACTCTTCAATAGAATTTAAACCTTCTGTGATAGCCCGCCCAGTCAGCCTGCCACCAAGGTGGAACATGTTTTTGGCCATGGCAAGGGTATGCACACGAGCCATAACATAGACCTTGAGCCGTGACGAAGGCGTGTCCTTAACGCAGTCGTTGGACAATAGCGTGACTTGTGGTGTTTCATTACTATTGAAAGCCCTGAGATGCTCATCAATCGCTTCAATAGAGGCGTCGTAAGATCCGGCTGGTCCGTTACACTTTCGTATTGCGTCAAATACAACATTCTTTGTTGATGTTCCCTGTAGAAATGCTCTATGTCCAGGGTTGAAGTATGCCTTGGCTACGATATTCCCATCTTCCAGATCGTATGCAACCAGAACGCGAGCCCGTGGGTATCCTGGTGGAAGTTTGGACAAGATCTTATCTGTCGCCTCGACAGGGACGTTTGTTGCTGAAAGGAGTATATAGAACCGGTTTAAATCGAGCGAAGGGATATAATTGGCCATCCCCTTTAGCACATCCATTGCAGTCAGCTGGTTGAAGGGATCCGCGTCAGTACCAGCCTTCGAAGAGCACGGTTCAGTCGTGAACCGGATCGTTGGGTCAATCTTCTTCTCTTTCCAGTTAAGACTGTATTCTAAGGGAGAGCCGTCGTAGGTGAAAGAAGAAGCGTAATGTGGCTTGCTGTCAACGGGTCTCGGCCCCAAAGAAGGCATAATCGCCTTGTAGAACCAGCGCAGATACTGGAGCTGGTGTTTGGTGTCATAATGATTTGCCGACAGCAATGTGGTAAACGGTTGACCCAAAGCGTTCCACCAAAATATATGATCTTTGTTATCAGGTTGGATTTCCTGGTTAACTTGGTCGAAAGTGGCGATAGTACGGTTGGCCATTGTTGGGGGCCAGATCGTTGCATTAAAGAAATAACAAGACACTCATACGTCATAAACTCATAGGATGACATGCGCCTATGAAGTCAAGTGTATTTTATCCCTTCTATTTAGAGGGATATGGCTATCATTAGAAGTCTTTACGATCTGATACTATCCTATACATATTCACTCCGCGGCCTCTTACTTTCATCATCTCGGTTCCACTGAAGGTTTGAGCACTTAAAAATTGGCCTCGGAGTTTTGTTTTTGTTTTAATAATCATCTCAGCCCTTACAAAATGGTGCGCGGTTTCAATATTTCCGCCGATCCGCTACACAAGCTCAATGAGCAAGTACTTAGGTAAGTACTTAGGTATGCATTTGCATAGGGTTCCACCAGGACAAGTGAGGGGTGTCAAGCTTCCGCGATCACTCGTCGGCTAACCCGATTTCCAACTCTAATTATGTTCATGTTAGAGGTATCCGTAAGTCTGGTTCTTAAACCGTAACTTCTTCAACAGCTTCACGTCCAGTCCTCTGTATAAGCTAGACCCCCTGGCTACGGCCACCCGGGCTGCGGCCACCCGTTTCCCACACAAATCACCTAACTAACCTATTTAGTATAAAAACAACCAAAATAGGTAAAAATAAGCGGGTCTCGGTATAGAATATAGAAAAATCTAAAAAATAAAATAAAAAATAAAAAAAAATAAGTTTCTTATTTATTTATTTTTTAAAATTTATTTTATATTTAAACTGTTAGTGCTTAACAGTTTGCTATATAATTTGTTAGCGAATCTGATATTCTGATAGGGACCCCAAGGGGGTCCATGCCTGGGTGCAGGTGGAGACAGGGACACCCCGTAGGGGTGGCACCTGGCTACACCTGCCACACAGGCACACACACAGATATATTGCCTGCTCCGCAGGCAATAATCTGTGTGTTCTTTTAATACATCATCTTTTACTTCAATACCCAGACTTCGTCTATCATATTCACGTAAAAATTACTACTTTAAAATGCTTATAGTACGTTAATAAAAGCGGGGACCTATTTTTTTCTACTTTTTATAAAATACTTTAAATATTAAAATATTTAAATTTTAAAACCGTTTATTTTTAATAATTTTTATCGTTTAAATATTTAAAGTATTAATGATTTTTTGAATTTATTTTTTAGAAAATTTTGTATAAGAGAATTATACAGTAACACGCACTATAATTTACCCATATAAAATTTTCTAAAAAAATACACTTAAAAATTCATTAATACTTTAAATATTTAAACGATAAAAATTATTAAACATAAACGGTCTTAAAATTTAAATATTTTAATATTTAAAGTATTTTATAAAAAATAAAAAAAAATAAGTCCCCGCTTTTATTAACGTATTATTAACAGGTTTAAGCTTTAACTTTCTGATTTTTTATACTATGTTAACAGTTTCACGGGTTATTTATATGTAAATCTATTAATAATAACTTTTAATAAAATAAAAATAAATATTTTAAAAATAATAAACTTAAAAAAATATTTTTTTCTATTTTTTGCTTTTTTATTTAGAATTTTATATAATTTAATCTAAGACCCGCTTATTTTTATCTATTTTCCCCACTTTTTAACTAAATAAGTTAGTTTTAGTGATTTGTATGAGAAACGCGTACCGTGCGCGTGGGCCGTGAGGCGGGTGGCCGTGGCCGGGTTGGTCAGCTTAGCCTTTGAAAGGGGTAGAACACTTTATAGACGAAGAAACTAATCAAACCGACACGATATTACGATAGTGATCATTCTACTACTTAGATTTATCGAATTCCCTGGCTAGAAGACATCAAGTAATTAAAGCATAATATGCACTCTCTCTGTAGCATTCACGGGCCGACACACACATGAGGCTTGTCTAGCGCGTGTACAGATCCACTATTTGCTCTTACAAGGGGGGTTACACAAATGTATCCCTACCCCTATCTTAGTGCCTCGGGTAGGGCTTTTTCGGCAGAATTAACCATGTCTCAGCATGTGACTGACCTAGATGAGCCAAAGCTAATACCTACCCCTATAGCGCTGAAGAGAATCGAACTAATCTCGACATATACCTCACTGGTCATGGCACCCTAACTGACCCATTCCAAGCCATTTCATAGTTTGACTTGTTTTGAGGGAGCCATAACCCTGGGGGGCGAAGTTGAACGGCCAAGTCTTATCGCTTGCGATGCGATGATGCCTCGTAAGCTAGCCTCGGACTACCTACACACCGCCACCGACATTGAGCAGCTTATTCATGGCTTCGTTAATCGGCCGTTGACTCATCAAGGATTACGTATTCGGTCAATCATCCATAGTCCACTTCGGAGAAAGCCACCTACCTAGCCACCTAAGCCGCAGTGGTCGGCCATTATACCTATTCCCGGCATCTTCCAGCTCTATATATATACTCTATAGTTAAAAGGCCTTAGGCGAAGTCGTGTCTGGAATCAGTAATATTCGTTTCCCTATATACTTCTATCTCGCTGTATCCTGGCTGTATTCCCATTTCATTGGCCACAAAATCTATCATGATATCGGTCTAAAGGTCGAGGCGTATGCCAAGGTGTTTCTCCTTTGCGCCGAAGGATAATTCCGCTTGTTAAAGGATTGATACCCCTGAAGATCCCGCAGGACAGGGTTTGAGTTCCTCTATTTCGGACAATATTGAGCCACAAACGCCTTTCATTGGTTATACTCTTTGACGACAAGTTCCTATTCTGGACGCTGACTGAGGCGAAGGACAATGCCACGTGGAAGAGTTAGGCTTTTATCCTACCAGCTGAAGCGGCTGAGCAGGCTGTTAATAGCCCGCCTTACGTCTGCCACCCTTCTGATCCCTTTACAGTCATGTGCACTCCACTTATGGAAACCTTGCTCTATGTACAGTTGAAAATACGGCTAGGGTCTTTAGTTACTATATACCTCTTCGTAACTTGAACGCCCGAGTGCCGATCAAGTCTTTTACGAGCTTGAAAGCCAGTTTAGTATTGTCAATGTGCTCATATAGTTAACTTGGCTGATAGATCTACGATGTCGCTATTCTGTTAGACTTAAGAGGCTCTGCTAATATTTGACGATAATAAGCTTTAACCAACGTTCTCTAGGAGTCTAAGTCTGTAGAGGGCACTTGAATGGGTCCTACAGACTTTATCGTATGTACAGGCAGGGGAGAGTAGGTGGGCTTGTTAAACGCCTCGTCAGCTCCTGTTTCAAGAACTTCAGATCCCAAGTACGACACACCTGGTGTCACGATTGTGACTCTTCTCATTTATAAATATAGAAATAATAATAGGCATATATATATATCTATGGATGTGCCTTTACGTGCCTTGTGGTTGGGACGTAAAAAACATAGCAAAGTAACATATCAATAAATAGAGATTCTCTAGATTGAGTTACACGCAAAAGCCAAAGACAGAATGAGGTCTCTATGGTGTTGTATCGTCCTTCTTGGACTCATACTCCAAGACGCAATCGTGGCCGGTTCTCCGGTGCCATACGAAACCTTTCCACGCTACTTCCAGAACTACCCCGTCACTCGACGCAACATAACAGCTTCAATGGTCCAGAAAGAACTGGCTGCTCAACTTTCTAATGGCACTATCATTTTTGGACCCTCTGATCCCGCGTATGCAAATGCCACATCGAGATGGGTGACATTCGTGAAACCTGATATCAGGGTGGTTGTGCAGCCGGCGCAAGAGTCGGATGTTGCTACAATAGTATGTTAGCCGCCGACCCCTCAAGTGTCAAACAAATATTAATAAACACAGGTAAAATACTGTAATGACAATAGCATCGAGTTTCTCGCCCGTAATCGCGGACACGGCATAACCACATCTCTGAACTCTTTCGATGGCTTGGAGATCGATCTAAGTCTACTTCAAAGGGTGGTTATTAATAAACAGGAGATGACCGCAATGCTACAGGGCGGGGCATATGCCGCTCCGACTATACAAACACTTTGGGACCAAGGATTTGTCACAAGTACGGCTCCTAACTCTATTTTGGTTAAGACGATAACTAACTTACGAAGGCACCGGCGCTGCTTACTGTGTAGGCTTGATGGGTGTGGCCTTGGGTGGTGGTCACGGGAGACTAGAGGGTATCCACGGACTGGTGGCTGACGGTCTGGTGCACCTCAACGCCGTCCTAGCCGATGGGTCTAAGATAGGCATCAATGCCACGAGCCATAGCGATCTCTTTTGGGCGATGAAGGGTGCTGGTCACAACTTCGCGATTGTGACTAGCTATGCGGTGAAGATCTATTCCAAACCACCTACTACATGGCACTATCACAACTATACTTGGACTGGAGACAAAGTGGAAGCCGTCTTCACTGAGTTGAACAAGCTCCACACGAGCGACAATGGCACTACACCTCCGCTGATGGCCTACGAGGGTGGAACGATTAGTATCGACCCCTCCATAAGTGAAACCGAGGTTTGTAAAACTCATCCAAGCTATCATAACTTGTAAATTCTGACTGAGGACTCTCTAGGCAATCCTCTCATGGTCATTTTCGTATAATGGTCTGGCTGAAGATGCTGAGAAGTTGCTGAAACCCTTCAATGATATCGGTGCCGTGAATGAGCAGATGGGTGATGTTCCATACATCGACATTGGAGATGTCCTGGGAACGGGGTTAAACGGTCCAGTCTGCCAAGACGCCCCATACGTGGTCTCTAGCAACATGCTTCTCACATACAATGTCACAACTCAACAACAGATTTACCAGCAATTTAACCAATATGCCGCCAAGTACCCCTCTCTTGGTGCCTCTACCCGTCTTTCATTTGAGGGCTACTCAAATGCCGCGGCCCAGGCAATCGACCCTGCGTCCACTGCTTACCCCCATCGAGACCAGAATCATATAGTCTACTTTCTGGGTGCGGTTACTGACTCCTCACTCTTCGATACGGCCCAGGCTTGGGCAAGGGAATTCTGGGCGCTGTGGAATGCCGGCAAAGCTTCTAAAAAACCAGATACCTATGTCAACTATGCTGCGGGTCAAAGATACGAGTCGGTCCAATCTATCTACGGTTATGAGCCCTGGCGCCTTGAAAAGCTACGTCGGCTTAAAGCTCAATATGACCCTCACAACCGGTTCCGCTTCTTTGTTCCAATCGAGTAACGGGATACCATAGAGTCAGGCATGTTGGAGTTGTGTACGTTATTGTATTTATCATTTCTCTTCAAATGTACAATTTTGCCAAGACAGGTACAACCTGTAATCTAGATATTGTTGTTAGTATTTAGTTATACAAATAGATCAGTTATCTATATGAACTTTCGGATTAGCGCATAAGTATGGTTTCTGTGGGATTTATGTGCATGGCTACTATTCTTGACGAGTCTAGCTACTATGCGATATGTTCGTGCGGACAAGGGATGACAGCTCACCTTACCCTCGTAGCCTTACTGTAACTCATCACCAATGTTCCATTAAGCAATGGAAAATATGTGTATCATTCGAGAGCCCCGTCTTAAGAATAACCGAGAGCATAATCATAGTTTGACAGTCATGTAGCATTCATGGTAGATATTGGCAGCTCACAAGTCTATACATCCAGTTGTCTCTTGAATGGTGGCATAAGTTAGAAACCAGATCACAAACTTGGCTCATCATTTTTATTATCAAAGCTTTAATCTATGATTTAAACACAATCATATGGCTACTAGTTACTCTGCTTGCCATTTAACAAGAGGATTCGCCATTCCGCTTCCACTCCTCTGATATAACGAGGGCTTTAGTCTGAGTCGATACGCTGCATCATAGCCATTGCTTGCTACCCAAGTGAGAAAGGAAAGCACCTCCATCTCCTTTTTCGAGACTAGCATTCTCCCAAGTCTTAATCACGTCTTTGACGGCGAGCTCAGGGGTTGTAGGACCCTTGAAATTGGGTTGGTATTGTTGAAATTTCCCCATGAGCGTCCCAAATTCTTGGATTTGCTTCTGTGTCACTGTTGAGGATGAAATGTAAGTATCTGCCATTTTATCCTATCGTTGACATGAAAAGGGGCAAAAGTCGGGAATAGACAAAGGGGCAGAACACGATTTTGAGATCAGGGGGAATGAATATTTGCTTACATTCTTCGGGTTTGATCTTTCCGACGTCAGCAGTTCCGGGGCAGATGCTAAGGAACAGAACACCATCCTTCTTGTACTGGGCGCTGTACTTGGCTGTCACAATGTTCATTGCGGCCTTGGAGCATGCGTAAACAGCTCCACTGTAGAGATCGTAATCCCTGCAGAGCTCAATGTCGGCCATTCCACTGGAGATGGCGACCACCTTCTTGACCTTCCCTTTCAGGACCAGTGGCACGAAGGCGTTGTAGAGATAGATGTTGCCAATGACGTTGACATCCATGGATTTCTGGAAATCCTCGTGCAACTCTTTAGGCTTGGTGGCCGCCCTAGTTATAGCGTTAATGAAGCTTCTGAAACGAGTCTCTCCACAGAGAGCGCACTTACAAGGTATCGAGATCGTCGAAGGAATCGAAATTAGTCACATAGCCGGCATTGGCAATGAGATAGTCAATAGCGCCTCCGGTGATGGCGGCAGTGTCGTTGGCGGCGCGCTAAATAACATGGGTGTAAGAGTAATGTGATGAAATGCTTGGGGAAAGCAACGTGACTATCTTACTTTCAGATCCTCGATGTCAGTGATGTCGGCAATGGTCAAGATATGGATGTTGGGGCGATCTCCTAGTTCATCGGCTATCTTCTTAACTGTGGCGGACTTGTTACGGACGAGGCCAATGACGGTGTTTTTGGGATCAGCTGAGGTCTGCTTCAGCATCTCAAACTAATTTGTCTTGTCAGACTAGAACAGAATATGACTCGTCCAGGGGCAACGACTTACGCCTAGGCCAGAGGACACGCCGGTGATTACGTAGGAAGCCATCGTGTACGACGAGAGGGGTAAATGATGTGGTGGATTGGATAAGAATCAGGCAAAGATAGAACAACAAATCTCTTTGATATAGGTCTGGAGGGGGATTGCTTTTACGTTTGGTTTATACTTATCGGACCCAAGGTGGAACACAAAGGAAACGATGATATATTTGATTAATAATTCACATCGATTGGTAATCTTCCGGCTTTGTTCATCTGAAACAGAAACTAGACAGGCGCTCAGGCAAAGTTGCCTTGAATTCCAATCACAATGACGGTTGCATATAGTATAGGGAGACGATAGACCATTCGCCCCAATGCCTGAGAAGCATCAAGCCGAAATTGGTTAGCCGCCCTCGTGGTAAGGCGTGCCAAGACTTTCAAAGTTGCCAATTTCTGGGTGCCGCCTCCATCTTGCATATGCCGTGCGGATAAGCTAGGGGCGTCCTGCTAGTTATAGTGGAGACCTGTCAGATTTGCGGGGTGTGGTTTAGACCCATGTCCACGGATCTAGGGGGTGTCTCTCTAATTGGTTACGCTGACCCAATAGGTGCCCTTCTTTTGCCCCTCCCTCTCTACCAGGTAGTAAGTAAGCTGCCTACGGAGCCTTAGGTAGAAGAGGGCTCCAAGAATTCCCTCGCCCTACCTACGTCTTCAAAAACTTCCAAGGTCGCTTGATGCGATGCGGTGCGATGGACTTGACTTTTTCCGAGAGCACAGTGCGCAGCACCACGGCATGCGAGTCGGCGAAACCTAAGAGGCCGGTAAAGCGCAAGAAGCGTCATGTCTCAGGTTCCTCTGTTCGGCTCCATTGGCCCAAAGCAAATAACAGACGCGCTATCGTTGGCGTCTCTCCTCCTGATCATGTAGTCGGTCGTGCGGACCAGCACACGTCGGCATCTCGTTTTGTCCACATATCCGTGTCCGATGTTGAGATGCATCGTCGTCTCACCGTAGCAGGGGCAAATGGTGAGTTCTTCACATTCGATGTCTAGTTAACCGTACCTAAACTCAAGTTTTTTTTTAAAAAAAAACCATCATGATCTGTAGATTAACCCATCTCGGCTATTGCCCTCAGACACGACTCCTCCGGCTCTAAGCGTCCCTCTGCCGTGGAATCCACAGAAGCTGCAGGTTGACGATAAGGACTTACTATACTATTGTAAGCCTAGGTGCCCTCATTTAAAGATTGGCTAAGCTTTTGGGCTGATAGTATTGATGCTGCACCTAGTCCAGCATGCCGCTGCTCAGGGGCTGGCCACTTTTGGCCAAGATTCCACTGAACTCGGTAACGTTCTCCTCCGAATTGCGATATCAAGCACTACGGAATCAGCCACCGCAGTTCTTCGTTCTATTCTCGCCTTCGCATCATTGCATCGCCATGGTATGCAATCGGAGGCCTTGAAGCTGAAAGTTTCAGCTCTAGAAGCACTCGGCGCAAGTGAAAACCCAGGCATCGACACAGCTATCGTCGTCCACCATGTCGCCACTGGCATGCTACTCTATTCTTTCGAGGTATGCCGAACTTACTAGTCCTACGCGCCCTATATCCTACTGATGATAGGACAGGTACATCAATCGTCTCCAACGTCCGGTGATTGGGTTCCTTACATGTGTGGAGTCGAGAAACTAATCAGAACTGGTGGCCTTGATACGAGAGATGGTGATCAACACGACATCGCCTGCTTGCTAGATTGGGTCTACTATAACGACATCATCTCTCGTTTCAGTCTCCGGCACTGGGATGGCAACGGGCAAGGCATTAGAGCTTTGCCAGCGCCACCAAGTATTCTTACACAGGTAAGCCTACGTTGAACACGCAATTGTACAAGTATAATCTAACAGACAAGCTGACTAGTCCTCTCGTGCAACACAATCGGACGCTACGGCTCTAATGTTATTTGCGGAAGCATACGACTCTGCTCCTCTTCATGCGCATTCATGCGAAGTGGAAGCCGATCTAGAGGAATTCGTTAAAATACTCGATTGGAGAATCCGGAGCGTGTCTACCACCGACGAAGCTTTTCAACTAGCTACCTTGGTATATCTGGATAGAATAACAAATTCTCTGATTATAGAACCATCACGGACGAAAAAGAATATCGCAAGGGCTTTTACTCACCTCTCCAAGCTCGCTCATTATAAGCGTCAGCTCCCTGTATTCATTGTTGGTTGCGAAGCCCGGTCGGACGAGCAGCGAGCTATCATTCTTGACCTTATTTCTAGGACGGAAGAGAATACTGCCGTACGGTCTTTTAATCACGTAAAAGTCTTACTGGCTGCAATCTGGGCTCAGGACGATCTTGTCGACGAACAAACTGGGGGTCTCAACTATGGAAACAAACTGACTTCGACTATCAGCCGATGTTCGTTTCCGCCGAGCTTTGTGTAGATGTGCAAAAGCCTGCAGGGAAGGCGGAGTTTCTGAAGACCGAAAATGAGTCGGATTAGACTGTAGGCTTAGCGTTATGTAGAATTTGATTATGCCGGCTGGCTCTGCACTGCTCTTCCCAAAAAGTCTCGAAATTCTCAACACCGACACCTACTGTATCACCCCTCTTTGCTGCGAAGGAGTGTGCCGTACAATAAGACTGAGCAGTATGGAACGTGCGTCTTGTAGCTGTGCCGCCAGTCTTGCCCCAACGATGTACGAGACAGCCAAGCAGCCAAGGCAGTTACCAGAGCTGGGATTGTAGGTGCGTGACGTGGCCCTTGGCCGAGAGGATATTGAAGTCTGGACCATGGATGTCTCTCATCTTACGGTTCTTTAGCTCATCGCGCCTGGAGCTTATATGTGCTCAGCAAAGCTGTTCCGGAAGTAAGCCAAACGCCCTATCCCTTCCACCAATCTCGAAGGCAACCAATTCTAGGTCACCGGGCAGGATGACACTCCTGTCGTCTAACACGAGCTAGAGGGAGGGAACTCTAAGCCTCCTGTCCTGTCAGCTTTAAACGAGCTATAACAAGGTCGGCATATGCCAGAGCGCCCGGCATAACGAAACTCCTCGGTCAATTTTCTGGATCAGGGCTTATCTATAGACTACATTTTCTGCTGATTGGCCGGAACATGCCACGCGGCGACCACGCTCGGAGAAGAAGCGCATAGTCCAGGATGCGAGGACGCAGCCGTAAGTCTCACCTCACACCGTCTTGGCGCGAGAATCTGACCGCATCAAAGTTGCCCTATGAGAGGAGGCTGAACGAACTTGCATTGGTTGACCCACACGTGTTGTGGGTTATGATCAGCGATCGGGTCTTACGAAGAGACCGCAATTTGGGTACTATTCCGGAATTGGGGAGCAACGGTATGCATCAGGGATAGTAGGTATCTAAGTACATAGCGCTAAGTTATGCCTGCCGCTCCCGCATCATGCATGTCAGCCGAATTTTCAAGCCGGGGGAAACTTTAACACATGCACGCAAACAGAAAAAACGTGGGGGTCCAATTGATGGGTGATGTCATCGGTTAACGGCATCGGATAATGCACCAGAGTTCTTTGACGTATTAACTAGGCTGCATTTTATCTTACACATACTGTACTCCCGCCAACGGTTTTCTGATCTTATGTTTATAGGTACAGTAGATACAATAGCAAGAGCACCTAGGTACATGTACCTAGTGTAGGTCGTTCCATTCCGATCGGCGACCCAAAGATAAGCGGGGCAGATGAGATCTGCCGCATGAAGCTAGCAACTCCTTCACTCGCTCTAACCAAATCAGTGCAACAGCTGAATTACATGATTGAACTGAAGCAAAAAATACCATTAAGCAGAAAACACATAGTAGAGTTAAATTTACATTCCTGTTACTGCTAAGCCGCCCCGGCAGCATTTTTCGCTGCTTCGGGACTCAGTCTCCTCCAACCTCCGAGGAAGCTCATGACGAAACCAAGACCACAAGCGGCGAGTGAGATTGCAAATGCCACCTTGACTCCGGCAGCGTAAGCCACGACGACTCCATGAACCTGTTCTGGAGGAAAGGCAGTGCGGATCTCTCGTGCACCTGTAGCAATAACTTTATTAGGGTCGACTTCCGGCGCACTTGTTGCCAAAGTGCGGACGATTGTATTCACGAAACCACACTGGGCACTGTTGATGAGAAGACCACCTCCAACGTTGAGAAAGACTGCGAAAGAGGAGGTCAATATCAGGTATCAAATGATAAGCGAGGATGTGTTTGCAACTTACAAAGAATAATAGCAGTTACAGACGGAATGTCGGCGGGGTCTGCAAATCCCTGCGCCACGACCACTGGGATTTGAAACCCGGCGCCCCATCCCAGAGCTGCTATGATTTGATACCCAATCCAATTTCCGATACCAGTGCCGATTCCCAGTGTGTAAATTAGACCGGCCCCAACGGTAGCCACAATGGCGCTGGCTACTTGGAGAGGAACAATGTGCCCAGTCTTGGTGACGAAGATGCCAGACGAGATTATAGATACCGTCGTGGCTATTACTAAGGGGAGTGTGTCGACGCCGGATAAGATTGGGCTGGCATCGTCTGCGGGCATGTCGTGTGTTAGAAAAAAAAAAACAGTCAAAAGAAGTACTAACGAAAACGTGGAGAATTGAAGGAAAAAGATAGACACGTACTTATGCTCTGAAAATATATGGGCAAATAATAGATGGAGACGAAATACGAGCCTCCAAATAAGAAAGCGAATGCACTACCAGCTGCAATATGACGTTGCTTCACAAGGCGGGGAATTAACATGCCTCTCTCGCCTGCATACCACTGCCAAGCAATGAAGACGCTCACTAACAGTACGAAACCGACCAGAAGGCCTATTACCGTGCTGCTGCGCCATGGTTTGGTCTGCCCTCCGTACTGAGTAGCCAGGCTGAAGGATACGAGAGCCCCTATCATCAGCGTTACTCCGATCACGTCGAACTGTAGAAACTTCTCTTTCCAGGTTGCTGGCGTAGGCTTTGCGGCGGGCGGTGTGCGAAACAACAAGATAATGACGATGACGGCAATCTGCGGTAGGAACATCAGTAACACGTACTAAATTGACACCTGGGCAAGACATACGGCTCCAACAGGAAGATTCAGGTAAAAGGCCCATCTCCACGTCGTAGTACTCGATATGACACCTCCTATCAATGGGCCGATCACGGACGCGAAGCAGTAGGACAGCCCGATGATACCAGTAAAGGTCGGCCTCTTGACGGGCTCGACCACGTACGCGATGATGGTGTAACAGCCGGTGCCCATCCCAGCAGCGCCGGTGCCCGCGATGGCCCGCCCGACGATGAGCGCGTCGGAGTTGGGCGACACGCCGCAGAGCAAGCTGCCGAGCTCGAAGATGACGATGGACGTCAGAAAGGTCCACTTCAGGTCGAAGTACTTGAACGCCTTGCCCCACGAGGCCTGCAAGCTGCCGGACGTGAGGAAGTAGGCGGATCCGTACCACGATGCTTTGTCCAGCCCGTGAAACTCGTCCGTGATCTTCGGGATCACCGTCGCAACGATGGTCTGTTCGTATGCGGTGTCAGAGTTGCTTCACGCGTGCGGTCCAAGTTGGAAACTCACGAGATCAAGAGACGTCAACAACACACTCAGCATCAGGGCCAGTACGATGCAAACGAGTTTAAGACCCTTTGGATATTCTGCATTCTCTGGCGACTGGTCTTCACCGAGGGGTGTCTCGTTCTTGTCGTCGACGGAAGCCTTTTCGCTCAGCGTCTTTTTCTCAGATGAGCCGGAGACCAACGTGCTGATATCGTGTTGAAGATGCGGCTGTGGTACCTCTTGACCGTCAGGATCGATACTGACTTTGTGTTGTTCTGCTTCTGGCATTGCGATATTGCTGGACAGGATATCAAGAAAATAGTGCCGAAAATCAATGTCGATGTAGATTTCAATCTGAATTGTTGAATGTTGGGGCCCTTTGTTATTATTCTGGGGACAGAAACCGAAGGGCAGGAATTCCACCTTATCTAAGTAAATATCTATAGGTACATTAGCGCCAGGGGGCTGTGGTTCTGTGAGACAATCACAAAGAACCTGTCATTTATCGCCCTAAAACCGGTAAACAGCGATTGGTAATCACACTGAATTAGGTATCTATTTTAACAGAAACTGAAGGCTATCTGGGTACACATATAACAATTACTGTTATTATTATAAGTCTCATAACATTAGATAAAAAAGATGATAATTATTAAGTTCAATGGTCTTCTGACCCCCTGGGCTGTACATATCCGGACTTACGGGAAAGCGGTGTTTGTCTTAACCCCGGAAAGTAAATATGTACCACCTTTGTCCTCCAATCCTTTGCTGGATGGCCCAAATTAGAAATTCTCGGGTCCTTGGAAACAAGGACTTCCAAGAAGGAGGCTCTATGGCTACTGAAGGTACTTGAAGACAATATTTTAGTCATGATAGTTTAGAAAGGTTGTTCCAATTGTGGGTGACATCGTTGTCGCAGGAGAGATGGATGGAGTGGCTATGGAACTCACGCCGTACCTAATCTTATCTACAAAGTATCCATATGAACAGAATCATAATTACCTGGCAACAATTATACTAATCCTATTATGCTACATAAGCTCGTGAAATTGCTCGCACTACACCAGGTACCTTAGCCGCAATATGGCTGCATTTACGCGCCGTTAAAAACCCCCATATCACCTCTTTCATTTGGTTCTATGCCTGTTTTAACCTTTATAAGCTTCGCTATACTCGAGATTTAGTAGTGACAGACACCTCTGCGACAATCCATTCACCTTAGAGAGCGCCTCTAGAGCTTTTGCGATATCCGGTATAACGTCACTGTAAGCATCGTTCAACCCGACGTGTTTCAAGCAAGATCTCGCGCTCAGGATTAGCGGCACGGGGGTGAAAGGGTTCATCTGAAACTGATTGAGCCTGCCGAGCGTGGTGATCAGCATGCGCAACTTGCGCACGGCTTCCAGCGACCTCTGCTGACTTTCGGTGAATACCGGGTCGATCGCATGAACCCCTTGCGTATCCGTGCTTGATAGTCTTGATTCGAGGGTTTCGCAAATCACAATTTCTGTTGTGTACGCGGCAAGTGCGACGAAAATGAGTGTTGGATCCGGGTTCTCGGGCATGAACGAAAGACTGGCTGACAAGTTGGCGACAAGTCGGGCTGATAGTAAATCCAGGGACTGATGCTGGGAAGAAAACTCGGTCATGGGATTGCTTTGGTCTGATGTTAATAGTCGCGGGAGGGCGTGATAATGTCGGTCATGTTCAAGTGCACGACCCAATATGGCAGCCACGATGATTGGTTGGGTGAAAGGCATCTCGTTGCTGCTACTGCTGCTGCTGGTGTGGTTGTTATTGTTTCCAAGTCCGTCTATTGCTTCGTGCAAAAAACGTGTGACCGTTGGACGCATGCTGGTCAAGTCAGAGTCTAAAAGCGGTAACCGCGTCGTTATCTTAAGAAGAAGTTAGCAAGGCTTCGATGGAAGACAGGAACATATGAATGTGTGATCTCATGTCATACTTGTCGGTCATCGAAAGTCAAAGACAGCCCATCCATTGCGCTCGTGAGTCTATCCAATGTATATGCAACCCAAAAGGTTCGCCTTTTTGATTCAAGATCCACCCAGTCATTGCGGCCTAAGTCTCCCGCTAGAGGGCCCGGGCTTGTGGAAGTACCACATGGCCCGTCGATTCGGTCCAGTTTCATTATCTGAATTAGCCGAAAAGCTCGTCCTGCTGATACGAACCCACGATGGTAATTATAGGCCGTACTTGTTAACTCGTAAAATGACAGCAGAATCCACGCTTGAGCCTGCTCTAGGCACTGATGCTCTTGTTCATCTGCGTCGAGGGTATATAGGAGCTGCCGCGTCTCCGCATATAAGTCCTGTCGGATCATCTGGAACTGGCTTGAAAGAGAGGTCGCTAGGGTCCACATCGCATATTGCAGGCATTTTTTCGACTTCGTCTTATTCAACTGTCTTGTCCAAGAAAGGTACCGAGATATCTGTACCATGGGCGTGAATACATGTACTCGGTCAAAGTAAAGCTGATCTCTATTGTTCAGGGTGAGTTCGGGGGTGATTCTCGGATAAAAGGGGGTTACTACCTACAGATCATTACAGATTATAGGAGTCAGATGCTGTTCCAAGCTTATGGGGGCTGGAATGTGACCTTGTTGGTACTCGAATGCTGGAATCGTTATATTCTGACCCAGCTGATCTATACTTTCTAAAGAGCTCAGAGATGCTGTCCAGCTTTGAAGGTCGCCTAGAACTGGCTCCATGTCTGTTGTGATAGTCAGGGGCAAGCAAGAGGTGTCATTGTCTCCTTTGCTACTCGGTTCTTCATTGATAGGCGTTGAAACTAGGTGTGCGCTATTCTCTTCGTCCACCGGTTGGTCTTGCTGTTGCTCATTTAGGCGAGACTGTAGTTGTTCTGCCCTGTCCGGTCAGTCTTCCATGTCGTATAATTTGTGATCATAATTCGGACGCAGGCTTGCATTGTCTCACCTATCTGCTTTTGCAAATCTTTGATATAACCCTTTTTCGGCCCCCTGGGTGGACAGCTACCTCTCACAACACATTTGACTCCTGAGTTGACGCAAGCCAAACATTGTCCTGAACCTTTATCGCAACGTAGTTTTCGGCGACGACATTCTTCACACTGATCCATCGGAATTTATCAGACTACCTCTCTACATGGCGCCTAAAACGAGTATTCAGTGCCTACTTACTGCTGATCCAGGCTGCTGGCGTGGTCGTTGCCCGGACTTCACAACGTCGTGACTAACTTGGGTGGTTGCCTGGCTCGCCGTGTAAGGACTCTCATGAGTGAAGGACATGGCCGCCGGAAATTACACATCTATCAAAGCTCCAGGGCTTACTCTAGAACGACGTTTATTTCGAAAGCTATTCATAGCTGACAGGCATCTCGGCACATCTTCGTACGCTGTCTTTAATCCTTTCGTGGCTGAGTTCTCAGGATCGGCGATAGTCAATGGATGATCCAATGCGCTGCCGATATACCTTATCTGACTGTCTAACAGGCATTTGAATCTAAATGCTGACTTGCAGTTGTGTTACACAGAAGCAATATTAGCCAGGGGTTAATATGACGCCAGGGCAGCCAGCATATCTTATCTACCTACGATACATTCAGCCACCTCGATCCGTGCCTTGTACATATGCGAACCTCTATTCTTACTAACCCCATACTATAGTTCTAGGCTCGAGTCTTGAGCCTTACCATATAATGAATGGTATGTGTTGTACGAGCCGTGCATACAACTCACATATATCTATCTGGTACCTATGGTCAGGTCAATCTACAAAACCAAGGGGCTAGCGTTCAACGTTCAAATTGCTGGCCTAGGATGCCGCGGCAGCAGTGATCTTGTCGCATCATGTTAACTCTATCAATTCCACAAGATTACAGTATTGGCTTTGCTCCACCGGCGTATGCTGCACGAAGTAAGCTATATTAGTGAGAAAGTAGGAAAAAAGCGGGGAAGGACGCATGGTGATGTTAGCAGGCGGCCACAGTAAAATATGCTCGTCGAGGTTTCAGAACCATGTGAAAAGGACCCCTACATATATGTAGGACTAATAGAAATATCAATCACTTACTATACAGCGTTCTTTGAGGCGCTCAGCAAGTTGTGTAACCAGTAATTTAATGTTAGTGTGAGCTCTAGGCTACTTGCAGGCTCGATGAAGCACTACTATATGTCCTATCAAGCTTACTACCGTGCTTTTGGCACTGGAAACAATGGCCCATAGCCTAAGAAGTACGTTATCTTGCGATACTTACGCACTAAAAACATCCAGTGTGAGAGCCAGCTTCTGGCTCGTATGCAAGCCCCCAAAGCCTTGCCCACGTAGTGCGTCTCCGGCGGTTTATATGTAGAACCATTGAGTTAAATATCACGAGTGGCTAACCTGCACTGTGTCAATTACGCCAAGCCAGCGTTTAATTTACCTTGACACAAAGCGAAGAAGAAAGAGTAATAATTAGCCTCAAAATATTGAAGTGTGCTGTTAAATTAACTTCTACATCGGCAGATTATGTCAATTAATTATATATTATTGGAAACCTACGGCTACGCTATAACTTACACAAGCTTCGGAGCGGGAGGTTCTGTCTACTATAAAGCTGTCATGGCGTAAGCCACCGGAACCAGCCTAAATACGTCGTATTTGGTTCATCCCTTCTACAAGCGCTAGTCTTTTATCCCACATACATACCTACTATCAAGACTACTAATCTGACCCGAAAACTTCTCAATCGCGACGAAAGTTATAACCTTTCAGGTCCCCTGTAGTTCCACACTTGTAGCTATAGCTCAAGAAAGGCTGAGCAGCTGCGCTTATAATAAGAATAACTGAATAAATCAAGAAACGTCTAAATCAATAAGGTACATGATTGTCCTCAACCATTTTCCCGACTGCCCCCATACTTGACGTTGAAGTTTCACATACCTTGCACTTCGTCACTTGGTAAGCAGAACTTCTTTGACCATGAAATCACTGCTATATTTTTATATAACTTTCCCCAAAGGAGAATTACGGATAGAACTCATGGCAGGAAGTCGCTATATTACTAAACTAGAAACTCCGAACCGAAACTTGAAACGGATAGGTCTTACGTGCATTTAATACACCACCCAGGTAACCCCCCTAGAAATTCCTTTTATGAGTGTTGACATCATTTATCACATTCTCGCACTTCTTACAGCTAGATTACGCGCAAGCAATCCGACATGGTGTGGAAATGGCAGCTCTGGCTTTCGCCACGGCCACTACATCGCACAAACATTGCCTCCAAGTCATCCTTCGTCACTGCCCAGAATGCAGCCCTATATGAATTTCTTGACGAGGGTCAAGGCCGCTGGGGTGTCAGGGAAACGCATAATAGAGACAATCCGCTTGTTCGAGCTGGACTCTCTGGACCTCCACTGTAAGCACAGCCGAACATGCAAACCCGTCAAGCTCGCCAAGGAGAAGCTAAGTATACTTAGGCACATCCATCTACTGCAAGACGAGTTCTTCCAAGTAGAGCAGGGGGTTTTAGGAATAATCACCAATGGGAAGAAACATAGACTGAGCAATGCGGACGGTGTGTTTGCGATTCCCGCCGGTGTCAGGTGAGATAGTCCTTCTACCTTGTGAGCCATAAATAGGCTAATAAATGCTATTATTAGACATCGTTTCTGGTGCCATGAATCTTCAACAGAGTCTCTCATCTTCCATGGGGTGATAGACCCCCAGGATAAACAGTCCATTCTGGACAAAAATTATCTACGTCATATTCAGGGTTATATCGCGGATTGCGACAGAGTTGGCTTGAAGCCGTCGATCTTTCAGATCATACTCTTCTCCTATTATGCCTCTACGTTGCTCTCTCCGCCCTTTTTTGTACCCCTTTGGTTTTTACTTGCTGTCCATTACGTTTTGGCGAAATGGGTCGCACAAGGACTCCTTGGGTATGTAGCTTCTTTCATACTCCTGGCACATCGCGGCTGAGCTAACGACTTCAATATTCAAGGTACAAGCACATTTATCCTGAGTACACTGAGAAAACTCGAGGTGATTAGCTATGAGCATGGCGCGTTAGTATGAATAGAGAACCGTTATTAGCTATAGAGTTTGCTGGCGATACTTGAACCTTGGCCTGTTCTTCCAAGGTATCCTAAAGTGCAGGTCTAACTGATAAACAACATTCCGTCACGCTCATTATAAGCGTTGCCTAACAACGTGGCACATAGGATGTCGAGCACAATGATATATGCGCATCGTCTAGTCGAGGATAGAGAAGACTGATGCCTAGTAAAACAAAGAGATAAAATTGCTCTTACGTTATACGGACATAGGGGACTATAATAGCATCAGAGACCCTTCGGGCCAGGGTTTCGAATATCACGTAAATAATCATATGAGCGACAATACGTACGAGACTTCAGCCTCTCAGCTATTCTTATATGTCCGATCAACTAAGATAAGCAATACGAAGTGAAATAGGCAACATGAAGCGGACGTAATCGAGAGAGCGAACGCGAAGCTTTCGCATATACGGACTCTAGGTCAAGGTAGCCTCTGGGCTGAAAGAGAGGCTTAGACCTTCATGGCAGGCTTGAAGTCCTAGAGAATTATCGCAATTGAACATTTTCTAGACACAATCCGTTGTTACACATCAACAACAGGCTCCTCGAAGGTGGCCACAGCCTTACGGTATGATAGGCAATCGTTATTGATATGGCAGATGTGGAACATATCTCTCTGTGTGTTAAAGCTTGGAATTTCAGTTATAATAATATATAAATGACATATTAGTGGAGGTTATGGCTATAGAAATGGTCACGAAAGATTCTACTATCAATAAATTTCTCCTGCTATTTAATCCGCCACTAGAAAGATACAAGTATATTCTCAGAGTGACAGAAAACCGGCTTGTATTATGTCCTAGCTGCCGAAATCGTACGTTATACTAATTCCAAATTTCATCTCCGAAGTTGGATAACTTCCCATGCGGAATCGGGCCGGCTTGCTCTCGGAACTAATGAATCACATGCTAGTCACTAGGTTAAATTTTCCACGCCACCATAAATTCGCTAGCCAATCATCAACTCTAAGTCTTTCTTCCACCGAGACTAAATGAGAGATAGCTGATCTCAGAGAATGTTTTAAAAGAAGCATTATCCCAAAGAAATGATCAGGAGTAGTTGTATAGGGCACGATAGAACAACAGATACCGATATTTAAAGATTACCACTCACCCCTTGAATCCAAACATGAAGCCTTTGGCATACACGCAAACCATTATTTCACTATGGCTTCTGTTCCCGGCCCTAAGCAAAGGCGACCATATAGAGTCTCAACACACCACAGCAACTGATCGCATTGCTTCAATCCTCGCCGAGGCCGAATGGTCCAACGGAACCATAATTGCATTGCCAGGTTCGGAGATGTTCACAAACGCGACAGAACGGTGGGAAGTTACCTACCAGCCATCTTATGCCGCCTCTATTACCCCGGCTACTGAGTTAGACATCTCAACAGTTGTAAAGCTTGCTGTCCGCCACAATATTTCTTTTTTAGCCACCGGAGGCCGCCACGGATTCGGGCTTGGATATGCAGAGTTACAAGATGGTTTAGCTATCGATCTTAGTAATTTCAAGTCATTCGAAGCCAACAATGACACAAATCTCGTCACTGTAGGCGGTGCGACCACTGAAGGAGAATTTTCCGATCAACTATACGACGCTGGCCTCATGTTGCCCACTGGTTCATGCGCTTGCCCAGGCTATACCGGGCTAGCAGTTGGTGGTGGTATAGGACGGTACATGGGATTTCTCGGCTTGGTAACGGACCTTGTCACTTCTGCACGTGTTGTTACCGCGACGGGTGATTTAATTACCGTTTCGAGCACGGAAAACTCTGAACTATTTTGGGGAATGCGCGGTGCTGGAGCCAACTTCGGTATCATCACGTCGATCACGTTTCAAGCCGCCAAGGCGGCCGACCACGCAAACGGATACGCCTTGAACATCGATATGTACTTTGCTCCAAATAACACAGCGGGTTACTTTCAGCACCTTGAATCCATAGCCGACGGTCTCCCCGGCAACGTAGGAGGCGTGCACCTTACACATTATAACACCACTAATAGTCGGGCAGAGCTTTTTGTCAACTGGGTGTGGTTTGGAGAAGAGCAGGTGGGTCGTGACTTCGTGGCGCAGTTCGTAGCGCTTGGCCCCTATGTTGTCGAAAACTTCGTGTACATCCCATGGAACGGCATCATACCCACAGCTGGCAATGGTATCGGCGAGAACGACCTCTGCGTCAACGGCATTTATGCTAACACATACGCGTCCAACATTAAGTCATTCTCTGCATCGACATATCAAGCCACTTTTGAGAGGCTGGAACAGTTTTACATTGACAATCCCGCAGGGCTCGGTACTAACACCAACCTTGAGGTATTTCCTAATCAGGCCGTTGCTGCCCGTGGAGAAGACTTCAATGCATATCCTTGGCGAGACGCCAGGGCCTTCTATACTGTATCCGCCGTCTTCAATGTATCGTCACTAGGAAACCAAACACTTGTCCAGGCCGGCGACAAACTAGGGCGGGAACTGCGTGAGGAATGGATTAAAACAAGCGGGTATGACTCTCAGAATGGGACTATATATGTCAACTATGCGCGTGGCGACGAGCCTCTTGAGAGCGTTTATGGACAACACCTCCCACGCCTCGTTGCACTGAAGAAAAAGTGGGATCCAAACATGGTTTTCCGGTACAACAATGCCTTGCCGACTACATTGCCATAATTCGGCCATAGTGGGCTAAGGGGGCTTTTAGAGTATATTATTAGAGATCGTAGTATTCGTTTAGAACTTAAGTTTATGCCGCAGCCTTCAAATGGGCAAGAGAGGCTGAAGGTTTCCTATCCAAATCATGAACACAAAGACCATCACCCCTGTAGGGTACTTTGGGAGTATCCTAATGCTTCTCAGAGTAGGCCATGAAATATGCATCTTTTTTAGTGGCAAATTGTCTTTCCTGTTACGTCTACAACTGTCTTTTTGGTGTACTCTTCGCGCTTTAGACGGTCAACGACAACATATCCAGATATTCATGATATGATAAAGGGGGTTGCTCTAGCTTCTATGAAATATAAATTGAACGCTTTATTCTAGTGTGAATATAGAACATGCATATTGGAAGGATGGCACAGGCCGGAGCAGGCTACAAGGTTTCAAGACGAAAGGAGCAAGCTGACAAGAATCTAATAGCATTATAGTCAAGTCTAAATTACTTAGAAACAGAACAAGGTGTCGCCTAACGAAATGTATCGAGCGTATAAGTATATGATCTCGTACGTCTATGAGTGTTGAAGTAAAGAGGGAAGTAGTATGAAACAGAATAGCTAAGTGACGCCTAGCTGCGTTTCTGGTATCGGGGCTGGAGAAGTTCCAGGATTTTGAACAATATACGCTCTCTCGAAATAAGCATATCACCCAGAAAAAAGCTCAAAAGGAGGACGGTTTCTCTGCTACAAAATCTAAGAGGCCTGACGCTGCTAAAGGTATAAAGACGGTGGGATACCGTAGTACTCGCTAGAAACAACACACAAAACGCCTCTCAAGAGATATCTCTACTCAGTAGGTTACAACACAACCGTTAACCACCACGCAAGAATTTCAGTCAAGTGTTGTAAACGAATCATCAAATAGGAATGCAAGTTGATTTCTATTTATGAATAGGAATCTAACTATACTTCATTTGCGCGAAACCCCAAAGAGCAGCTAATCATAAAAGGCAATACCGACGTACGTCTCAGGCCCCTTAGTAGAATTACATCTTTATTGCTAGGTGATATCTTATGCTACTTATAGAAAGGACTAAGCGGAAGCTACTAAGCGAAACTGCATATTTCGACATAAGTTGAGGATTCAGGACGAGCTCGCATTAGGACGTGCTGCTATTCAGCCTTTCCGAGATGCGAAATCTCTAGAGCTAGATTGAACGGGGGCGTATTGTCAAGCTAACAGCCGTCAGCTTCTCAGTAGGGCGAGTTATACCTAGTTAACTGTGATAAAACTATACTCTCTGTCAGACTCTCGCAAAGCCTCGCGATACCTACAGCTGCATACCGCCTCCATAGAGTGATAGAACCAAGAGGGCATTTTGTATATAGATCTCTAGCTTGTAGATGTAGTTGTTGGAGCTCCTTGTGCGACAACAAGTATTCAAGACTTACCCCTACATTGCCGTCAGTATCCAGAGGTTGTGACACTCTCTATTACAGTATCAGAACTGTCTAATGGCCATGGAGGGATGGATCACTCCGAGTCCCTTTATGTGATCGCCTAGTGTATATAAAGCCCGTTGGACGGATTGGTGAGTTCACACACATGTGTACAACAATATACGAAAATAGAGCTTGTTGTATACCTGTCAGCCTCCACCACAGCAATCTGGCCACGATCTAATTGCGGTGGTTTCGTATTGCATTGAATAATATATGTCTTATATCCTGGTTGGTATCTTATTGGTCACAAATGATAACTCAAGCTCTTTCTTGGGGCTAAAAATGCAGTGCTGTCGGCCCCACAGTAGAGTCCGACATACCGCTTTCTATAATCTTGCATTGTCGCGGGGCCTCTATCCTGCTCAGCTAAAATATCTACTTACCAGCTACCCTCCCTGCAACAAGAGCTAGATGTCTATGCCTTAGAAGAACATTTAATAATTTACTAGTGCACCAAGGAAACCATACAAGAATAGTCCTCCTTGCCTGCCAGGCAGCCCATATATCTAAAAGCTTCGCATTTTCTGTTCTCTCGGTTAAGAAAATACGGCTAGCTAAAAGCTAAAGCGGACTGCTGTCAACATAGTTATCTACATGCAAGTCAGTCCCAGTCCCAGTCCCTTGGGTCTGTCGCCATTACACTATTGGAGATATGCAAAACTAACCCTAAAAATGCAGTACAAGGACTTTGGAGCTAAAAATATCTTATTAGTCACGACTTCCGCCCAGACAAAGCTCTTCCTTGGGGCTAAAAATGCAGTGAATCGTCGATTATTGGCTTGTCCGCGTTATGTTTCTCTAATGTGTCAGCATATATACTACAGTACTAGATCAGTCTGGCATCTGTCCGGGCAGTGCCTCTTGGCATTTTATTTTCTTTTCTACTTCAGCCTAGACTTTTTGTACAATATAGCACATATTGCCGCGGAGCCCTGCGTTCGTTCGCGTGCCAGGTGCAACAGCTTTCGCCATTTATGCAACTGTAAGAACGGCTAGTTCTAGGCCATACATATATACCCTTTGTCTTCAGATGATCGTCATAATCATATCATACTATTGAATTCAAACGCTCTGGAATAAAGAAAGTATTGTTCGTAGAGTAGACACTTGCTGTTATGTGTTGTCAGTGCTGCCAGAACAGATGGTTTTGGAATCCGAAAATGGAGTTTCCCATGTCATCCTCATATTCAAGTAATAACAAAGGATATGTAGAACATCCAAGCATAATGTAAGCTCAAAAACAGGGGGAGGGGTTAAATTTATCCTACCCTATGGGGTATATTTAGAGATACTAATAACAGCTGCAAATACAGCGCCTACTGAAAAAAACATAGATCTTACAGGTTCTTATCATACAAATGTCACAAGCGCCTTGGACGAACTCTTTAGTATAAGCAATCATAACAGCAAGAGCACATAAGTCCATTACACCAGATGAATAATACCATCTATCATCAGCTAATGCAGGTCTGGCAGCTGTGTTGCTTTTGTAGCCATGGGAGCGCAAGTGATGCATAGAGATTGTGATACCAGAGTATTATTGTTCGTTGATAGGGCTTGACAGCAAGGGCGTGGCGACAGCGAGGTGGTGGTGAACTTAACACGGATTGGGGGGTTAATGTGACGTAACAGCAAGCTAGAATCCCTGCTCCAGCTTATCAGTGTGTACCTGAACGATCAACCAGGGGAAAGAGCTACCCACGTGACCTGGCAACCCCTCACTAAGGCCACTGTAAGGCGGGGCATCTCTGACTCTTCGGCTACAATTTTTTCCTCAGCAACCATATCTGCTCAAAGGATCTTAACCACAGCAAATATGGCACCAGACGAAGCTCAACCCGAACCCGCGGCCGAACCGGCGACCGAGCCCACGGCTGAAATCTCGAAGAAAGGGGCCAAGAAAGCTGAGGCCAAGGCCAAGAAGGAGGCAGAAAAAGCGAAACGGAAAGCAGAGCGAGAAGCTGCTGAGGCTGCCAAAAATGAGGATGCTGCTTCCCAGGATGCCGCCAAAGACGACTATGGAGAGGTCGACGACAAGGTGCCGTCCATGAACGGCGAGAAAATCAGCATACGGTCGCTTGGAAAGGACCATGTTGGGAAGATCATCGTAGTCAGGGCATGGATTCAAAACGCGCGTGCTCAAAGGTTTGGTCTTTCCCCCGGGCTGTCAACATGCTCAATGCTGACCCTTCAAGTGCCAACATGACATTTATCGAGCTCCGCGAAGAAGGCGACTGGACGATCCAGGCACTGGTTGTGGCTGATAAAGTCAAGGGCACACCGAGCCGACCCATGGTCAAGTGGGTGGCTGGTATCAAGCCCGAGAGCTTTGTCGTAGTTGAGGCCAAGATTCAAGAGCCTCTGGAGCCCGTCAAGAGCTGTCGCGTCGCCGACTACGAGCTGGTAATACAGAAGTGCTACGTGATCGCTTCTGCACCAAACGTTCTAGGCATGACCCTTGCAGCCTCCAACAGGGCAATCACCAACTTCAGCGATGAAGAGCCAATTAAAAAGGATTCCGAGACACCTGATGCCTCCACAACAACATCAGCAATTCCTGCGGCGACGATGCTCACACATCTGGACAATATAGTCATACACAAACGAGCCCCTGTCCAGCAGGCCATTGCAGATATCCGCGCCGAAATGAAGGAGCTATTCCGCTCGTACCTCCGGTCGCACGGATTCAAAGAATTTGAACCGCCCTGCTTGATCGGTGCGGCTTCGGAGGGTGGTGCAAACGTGTTCTCACTACCCTATTTCGACAAGCAGGCGTTCCTTGTAGGTCATTGGTTAGAAAAGTCTGTCCTGAAGACCGCTAACTGTTAGCAAGGCGCAATCCCCGCAGTTCTATAAGCAAATAGAAATCGCAGGCGGTCGGAAGCGAGTCTATAGCATCGGTCCCGTATTCAGAGCCGAGAACTCGAACACGCCCCGCCATATGACTGAGGTTCGAATGACCAAGACGTTCTTGGCTGGGTGGAATCATAGCTAACGCTGAATAGTTCACTGGCCTCGATATGGAAATGGAGATTCAGGAGGACTATAAAGAAGTACTATTGATGCTTGAGGGCGTGCTTCTCCATATGTTTCGTGGTATCAAGGAACGATGCCCTCGCGAAATCGACGTGGTTCGCTCAGTATACCCTTTCGAAGATTTACAACTCCCGGAAGCCGGCAAGGAGGTCCGACTGTCCTTCGCTGAGGGTCAGAAGCTACTGCGCGAAGAGGGACCACCGGAGTTCCGCAATGTGTCCGATGATGAGGATATGAGTACGCCACAAGAGAAGGCCCTCGGCGAGATTATCCGCAAAAAATTCCACACGGACTTTTACGTCCTGGACCAATTCCCAGAGGGCGCGCGGCCATTTTATACCAAGGTAGATAAGACTACGAAGGCGTCTCGCGGGTTCGACTTTTTCCTTCGCGGACAAGAAATATTATCGGGTGGACAGCGCATCAACAACGCCGATGAGCTTGAACAACGGATCCGTCACAAAGGTATGTAACTCTGACACGGCGGGTTTCTTATCAGCACAGACGCTTGCGCCCTACCTCTCTTGCTAATACGGCTGCACATAACAGGTATCGATCCCCGCAGTCCGGGCATCAAGGAGTATTGCGACGTTTTCCGCCAAGCCGGTGTTCCACCGCACGGAGGCGGCGGTATCGGACTCGATCGCGTGGTAGCGTGGTATCTCGGTCTACCCAGTGTACATCTTGTCTCTTATTATCCGCGAACGCCGAAGAGGTTGCAACCTTAGATAAATAATAGATATCAAACGGCTCTGCCGTAATCAAATATTTGCATTATGAAAGTTACTGGTGTCACAGTCTCAATAGCTGCAACTAGGGGCAGGTCATTTATCTGGGTCCGATGGATTAATGATACCCTCTCTTCGGGACTGGGAATATGTCTTGTCAAAGGCGCCGTCTTCATTCATCTCGCCCGGTTCTCTCTTTCCGATAGAACCCATTTCGCTGCTTTCGTCTCATCTCTCTAGAGGTTTGTCTATATTTTTTTTTTCACGTTTCACTATATACCACATGTTGAGCTCCTAAGTAAGTCACTCGTGGGCAAACTCAAGTTCCCCGCATGAATGAATGTGTACCTGAAGGCTCCGGGCGTCAATTGTTCTTACACCCGAAGTCGGGAAGATTATGGGTCTAATCGGCCGGCCGATTTAACGGAGAGAGAGAGAGAGCGCTCCACTCGAAGCCTATATCTATCTAAGTATTCAGTTCGCGACGACGAACACGACGATGGGAAAGCTAGGTGATGAAAAGTTCTGAAATACGCTGGGTAAATATGGTTTCTTCTTGATTTTCTGTTTTTAAAAGGGAGGGGTCTATAAATCCAGTAATAGATTCCCGTGTATGAATAGCTTTACTTGAATTCGGTTTATTCAAAACCAGAATCTAATCTAGAGATCATCTAAATAAATACACTATTGATGATCGCCGCTAGATATTGAATTAGTTCACCTTTTTTTTGTACGCCACTCTACACCTCCGTGAGAGTCCTTCCTGCCTAAGTATATATCAAATAAATCGCTTCCCCTTTGTCGCGGTTCTTCTGGGTATGGCTTGTGACATGTGACAAATTAGACACCCTTAAAGTACCTATTCCGGATACTTTCCTCTCTCACAGCTAGCATGTCGGATAATCCGTTAGTCTTCCATCGCCCCCTGCAAGCTGTCCCTCGGTACATACTTGTGGTGCCTTTTCTGGGGTCTTCTGTAGATCGAAGCGTCCCTTCTCTCCGGTGCGAAAGGGAGGTGAAGCCTCCCTTTAAGACGATGGACACCGGAGCGTTGCGGAAGGGACCCTATCCTAAGGATTGACTGACCTATCATTCCAAAGGGATTCCTTGATATTCTCCGTATCCGAGCGCGAGGTTCATGTTCTCTGTTTAGAGTTGTTAGCGAAAACATGAATGCCGGTGTTCGGTGCTGTTCGTCGGAGAGACTTACGCAAGCACTGGGTGGCAGCGCCCTTGAGGAGGTTGTCAATAGTAGCACACCTATTCAGAATTAGTCAAGACGTCTTTAAGGATCAAGTCAAAGCATGAGATACTCACACAACGACACGCTTGCCGGTGCTGTCAACAGCGAATCCTCCAATCTCGACTCCGTGCTTGTTCTGGATTGCCTTCACAAGTGGAGCTTCACCGACAACCTTAACAAGCTTTTCGCCAGCATATCGGTCTTGATAGATCTGACGGATATCTCGAGCAGTCATCGTTTTGTTCAAGGGGATATTGATGGTCAGGTGAATGCCGCGGAACCAGGAGGCACTGGATCATTGTCAGTCAGTCTCCAGATACAAAAAGAGAAAGGAACAGGACAGACCAATGCGGAATAAATGCTGTCGACACACCAAGTTGATGGCTGATTTCTCGCTCGTGTAAATGGCCCGTCAAGCTGTCTGTCAAAAATTAGCTTCCTATCTGCTTATAGCTGGGTTCTTAACTCTTACACGGCATAAGGTTGTCATGGAGAAGCTTGACGTCGTTCTTTGGGGAAGGCTTCGTGCCAGCTCCGCTGTAACCCGAAACGCCAAAGACTGTGGGCATGGCTCCAATATGTTCCAAAATGGGCGCCAATGCCAATTGCGACCCTGTCGAGTAGCACCCAGGGTTGCTGATGCGCGTCGACTGCGCAATCTTGCTTCGCTGGATTAATTCTGGAAGTCCATAGGCCCAAGTGTTGTCGAATCGGTAGTCGGCGGAGAGATCCACGATCAAGCTCGAACTCTGGCCAAGGGCCTCCACGAAAGGTTGGCAGACACCATTGGGAAGAGCCATGACCCAACAGTCGACCTTACCGTCCTTGTCCAGCTGGGCCACTTCCTCGGGCGACAGGCTCTCGTAGATAATCTTTCGCTTGTTATATCCCTTGAGCTCCTGGCCTTCGAGTTCTCTTGAAGATACATGTCGAAGGTCCATATTGGGGTGCTCGTTAATAAGATCGATCAGGGCTTGGCCTGTATAGCCGCGGGCTCCAATGAGGCCAATGCGGGACGGTGTCTCGTTGGAGGCATTCTTCTTGCCTAGGGGCGGGTTCGGATTTGTATTGATAGCATAGGACAGAGGTCTCGTAGAAGAGAGAAAACGGGCTTGGGCGATGTTAGTGCTTCGACTTAGGGAGGCCCTCGGTATCGGCGCGATGGCGATCGAGGCCGCTCGGGGGACAACGCAGCGGGCAACGCGGCGGGCGCCGATGCGCACCGACCCAGAAGTACCAGAAAGCATTATTCCTTAAGAATCAAGCGCAATTGATCAGTAAGTCGGCAGAACAGGTCTAGATGGACGTGGTGTATTGCGTATTGCTGTGTGTTGGGTGGAGGATTTTGCCAACTGCTGGGCTACCAAAATAATCCTTGGTTGACGGTGCATCTATTTTTTGGGTGGATTTGGGTGGGGTGTGGGGTCTAGCATCTGGCTAGCTGCGGCCGAAATCGGTCCTTCCGGCAGCTGGGTTTCCGCTCCTCCAAAACCTCTTCATAGTACCTGCTCGATGACTCGAATTGCCGAGCTATCGATTGTTCCAGCTTGAGCGACTTGCATGCCCTATTGGAGAAGATGGGACATGAAGGCAAGCAAACGGAACGATATTTGTCGCGCTCTTCTTCGTCGCTGAGGCTCTTTGCGGTCAGCACAACGTTGCCTCATTTTCCTTAATTTCCTTGCTCGTTGGCTTTTTATTTTATTTTTTTGAGTTTTCTTGTTGCGGCTAGTTGCTGCTCTCTCTTCCGATTTCTTACGCCGTTTTAACCTCTCAGAAATATTGTGGCACCGACGACTTAGATTTCTTGGAGACTCGGTTTTTGGCTTTTGGAGCGCGTTGCGTCCCGTGCTACCACTTCCTCGCGCACCTTCCGCATATCACACTCTCTCCGTGCCGCAGTTGGAGGACCATTAGCACATGGACCGCCATTTCAATTCTCAAATCTAGGATCCAGAACCCAGGATCTGAATTTAGCTTCCGTACGCCCAATCTAGCATCCAAACAAGTATACATTATGTAAATAAAATAAGAAATCAATTAATTAATGATATACTTATATACTACTCAGTCTTCGTTTCTTGTTATTATAGATAATAAAGATTGCTTCTAGTCTTATATATTGAAGCAGTGTAAGAGTGTTGGCTTATGTAAATTGCAATTCGGGGTTCGAAATTCACATGAGGGGTTAAGGGGTAAGGGTGGTGTTAGTGTTTATTATAGTACTGACTTTGCGATGGATTCCAATCTTTTTGGACCTTACCACTTAGTTTTTATTTTTTAATTCAATCGTTGCCTTTCTTAAAATTATCGCTTGAATGCTTTCAGATTTACGTGGTTATACAATGCCCTATTAATTCAGCTAGATTTTATCAGTCTGGGATGCGTAATCTTTAGCAATCACCCGTGGCCTTCCAATATATACACGGACCCGTGGTTAATGCCCCTGGTGTCCGTGAGTTTCCATAGAGCTTCTAGTCACGATCCATTGTCAAATCCGTCCATTCCCAAGGTTTCCATTCTCCCTCGTCGCAAATAGCCCTTCCCGCAATCCGTCTGTTTTTAGGTTTAAATCCTTTTTTCAAGCGGCGCGCGGAGCACTCCGGGACTCTCTCCTCACACACGATCAAAAGCCAAAAGCCCAAATATCCCTTTTTTCCCCTAACAGTTCCATAATATACAACAGGTACTCACACTATCATGATATATTATTTTACATTTTCCTCCCTCTTCTGCTTTCTTCCATTAAATAGCATTCGGTATCAATTAACAATCACATCTTCTCGTTGCCTATTAATGCTTGTGTCGTCAAGTTGGTGGAACTGTTCCGTTCCGATCAGCTCCGGGGGTGGAACCGGCAGCTCTGTGATCGTCGTACTATGGAGCTCTTGAACTGGCCGTGGAGTATGTTCGGCATCTAATTCGGGCTTCTCATAACGCACCTCTTCCTTCTTTTTATCAATGTCGCCAACGGGTCGGGAAGAAGTCCTGTTCGCGCTACATTAGACATATACTTGTAGGCAACGACCAATTCAGAGGGCACTCACAGGCTAAGCACGCAAGCGCATATAACCAAAAGACTAGACTCCAGTTGTGCGGGTATGCTGTATTTCGCTAGATCATCTGGAAACCGTTAGTCTTGCATGTCGAGAACGCATGTCCCATGTTTCTCAGACTCACATGACGGATCTGCGGAGCTATCCGCCATTATCCCGATGACTACCCGAATAATGGTAACGACAACGACCCTATGATCAGTCAGTGAGCAGATTCTTATCCTTTACTTGCCATCGAAGCACGAACAATAAACCCAATATGATGCTTCCTCCAATCCATGCCCGCATTCGACGTGGCATATGTCGAAAATGGCCGGCCTGCGCCAATGGTCGAGACAGGATGATGAGGTTTATGCCGAGATTCGAGATATCGAAAGCTTCGTCCTGTTGGGCGGTAGAGTAGCAGTAACCTCCGTCGCGCGGGTCCCAGTGCTTTGAGATGGGAATGCAGCTGAACAGATTGGTTGCCAAGAAGCCTACACCCCACGCGTAGACTATGACGAGAAGGATCGTCGTCATGATGCTCTTTCTATACGGGGGTAAAACGCGGCGATAGAAATACACGATCGATAACTTTGCGAATGTAGACGCTATTATCATGACCAGCCCGTTGCCATACAAAAGCTACCAATATTCCACATCGTCATTAGTGTTTCAACAGAGAAGGCTCGCCAGCGCCTACCTTGAGCAATTCAAAGAGATCAATTGGCGGTATGAATGCGATATGCTCCCCGAGTGAGTACCGTGCAGCAGCTGATGACTTGATATTAGCTAGGTCGTCCCCGATGGAGTATGTAAGCGTACCTAGGATATTGATAACGCCATAACTGATCACGGACACCTTTGGAATTCAGCGTTGAAGACTTTCACAATCTATTCATGTACCATGCCTACCAGTGCGAATATGGCCATATAGTCATCGATATACCAGCTCGAGGCATTGCTTCTCCGGGCTCGGAGTCTCAGTGCCACGAGTACAAGGGCGGCAAGAGGGAAAATGACAGAAATGGCAATATTGCCAGCGCCCAGAGAAGAAGTCATGAGGTTCTAAGGGAGTAGGCGTAGTCCGAGACTCGACCCTGAAAGAAAGAGAAAGAAGAGGAAATAATCAAGCAATGGCCGTGTAGCTCTTGCGATCACTGTTGGGGCCTGAACGATAATAACAGAAGAAAGGCTCGAGAGGAAATAGCAGTGACATTGTATACCTACCTACTACATATGTGATCTGATTGATTGATCTGATTGATTGATGAACTGGGGCTATTTATGGCACAGTGGTTTGATCTGCAGAATCCCCAGGATGCACGGCCACCCCTCATGGCGGCCGCGTCCCAAACTGTCAAGCAACTGGCGAGGCTATGCGTAAAACCAAAACATCAGGGGTGGTAAATCTGCCTTCAATTTCGCGCATAACCTCGACTGGGGTTGAGTGAAATGATCAGAATCCTTCGATGAGACCTTCCTACACTAGGAATGGCCTTGGCATACTCAACACTAGCTAGGTACCTATATGCTTCCACGGGTTTACAGATTAAGGGTTGTACGCAAGGTTACTCATATAGACCGGTACTACACTTTTTTTAAAAATACTATCATAAGACAGAAACCTATAAAGATGGCAGTAGTGAAAGAAATGAGTTTGAGTACCGTGTTTTGTCACCTTTTTGAATTGCGTTTCGGTGAGGTGATCTGCCAAGGACACTACTGTATAGTAAGCCAATCAAAATAACAGATTCGCGATACTCCAATTTTCCCCCGGTTCTTACCTAAATATCCCCATGCTAAATGCTGTCTTTAGAACGATGGGGACTTTTTCACTAAATAAATATACTAGTAAAAAGCCACTAATTGTATGCTTATTTGATGTATATGATCTTAGCAGGGACGACGGGGGGCTCACCGAAATTCAAAAGATAGAAAGAAAGTTTTCAATGGAAGATCCCTACAGGACATTGTTCACATCGCCAATGTCACCGGCATACGTGAAGGGATCCTCTCAATCCAGGTCCCCCGAGCTCATGATTATCCTTTGCTCGTCCAATACACCAAAGATCAGAACATCATTATCAAGCACACCCTGGGTATAAAAGTCGAACTCCAAAGGATATTCTATATCATCGACCTATCCAGTACCAGTGACTAGCCTCTCTATTTCGGTTTCCGCGTTATTGGGCGACATGCCTCCTGTATTCGGCGAGATTGTTTCTCTTGTGCCTCAGGTTCAAAAAGAGGCGGGGTCTCGAGCATCTCTTCTTGTCTGCCAAATATATTCATCTCGCCAGTTGCGCCGCCCTCTTCTTAGCTTGCACTCAAAAAATCATGTTCATTTCCAATTATAAACATTTGACCCAATTTCAAGCTAGTCTATTGACGTAATCTCAAAAGCCGCGACGTCGGCTCCGGGGACGCTGAGACGACAGCATCTTCCCCAAGTCTCAGGAGAGAAGTTGGGCTGGGGTTTGTCGCCTCCACGTATACCATATCATGATCACTCGACTCTACAGGTTTACGGTCTATCACGTCTGGTCGAGTTTCACAAATCCAGGTAGCCCCCCTTGAGCTTCATTGTTAAAAACAACAACATGATCGACCGTGGCATCGCCAAGTGATTTGGCACAATACCGGTGATTGTCTTTCTTGCCTGCCATCGGCACACGTGGCGGTATTACAATTCTCTTATTGTCAGCGTTTTCATCGTATGCAGCTTTTCTGTGGTCTGGGTCCAGAACACGAAGACTATCGTAAATGCGCTCATCTCCCCATCTAGAAGCGTTGCCTCTATCACGGTATTAAGCGGATGAGTAATATGTATAACAGGTTTATTATCGAAAATAACGTATTTCTTCACTTAAATCTTAAAGTAATTTCATTTCTACTGAACTCATGCTGTATGGCTTCCCTATAAACCAATGTCTTTTCGGATATACCTTGGTACCGACTGAAAAGCCTCTACTTCATACCTCAGCTTAGACTATTGTGAAGATACATTAAGCAATTTGAACTGGGATTCCATCATCCATTTTGACCCAATTAGCATCGAGTGCGGCAACTCCAACTCTCTCATAGGTTCCAGCTCCCAATTTTGGATGAATAAGAAGAACGTAAACGTAAGTTGTCTCAACAAGGGAACCTGCAACATGCTTCTTCGCATTACCAACCCTGACGCACTTGACATGAGACTTCTCTGAATCCCAGCAACCACACCTCAATTTGCGGTCGAACCATATATCTCTACCATCCACCGCCCTGGAGAAGCAGAAGCTTCTCGCCGTACCTCGTAGCTCAGTGCTCTGCCCGCGAATACTAGTATGCCATGATTGACTCGAATTAGAGACGTTCCAGGGCGAATTGATCTCCTTCGTCTCCCAGACCACTTCATTGAAGGGTAACAGAGCATCCTCCATGTAATCAATGCCTTCTCTATATGCCATCCAGGACCACGAGGGAACTGAGGCCGGTGGCCTTGCCTTGCTATAGTCAATCATGGTTAGTTCTGGCACGTCTTCCCCCCGTTTCCATAATAGGCTCCTCCCGAAATAGCCTTGATCTTTAGTTCGCCCTGGCGGGGCCTGGAAGATGCCAAAGCCTCCATCGACCCCGAAGTCTTTTATCAGCCGTTGCTCCAAACCAGCAATGCCTAAGCGACGGTCCGTGATTTGGCTGAATTTCAGTCTCGAGTATTGCTTGTACAAAAGCTGGTAGAAGAGAGTCTTCGTCCCCTTGGTGGACTCCATCGCACGTAAAGGGAAATTCGGGTCGCCAAGGAATGCTGCTTGTTCACTACTAAGAAGTCAGTGTTCACTTGTCTATAGATCTCTGTCCAGGTGTCTTGTAAGTTCAGCTCACTTTCTCATCTTAGTCATTGTCTCGCAGCGTATTCCCTCGCCGCATTCCCAATACATCTGTTTCTCGGTGAAGTGGATGGTACGCCGTGCCAAAGCGCGTTCTTGCAATACCCATCCCCTTGTATTCAAGTGCCCCTCGAGCACATGCTTCTGAAAGTCATCGATGGGTTCGCAGATGTAGAACTTATCCATCTTGACATAGCTTCGCTTCAGCCTAGGTATTAAGAACCTGTCCGAGTTCCCCGTAGCATGCGTCGTAGCAATAACGCAATAAGCCATGCTGTACACTAGTTCCATGCGCCCCGCCTCACTTTCAAAATCCCCGCCATCACCCTGAATAATACAAAGGGAGTCAATCCACATGTACTGACAGTGTAATGCTCGTGTAAGCTTGATGGCGTCTTTGAACAGATGTGGGAGATCAGTCTCGGAAATAACTTCCCTGTGCTTGTTGACATTGTGGATGTCAGTGTAGAAATGCGAATGCTTTCTTTTGTTTCCCCAGGGATGTGATAAGGCAATATATTGTAAGACCTCTTCCTTTCTTGGTTCATAGAGACGTAGCTGAGGTGCACCCTCTCGCCCAAGATAGAGAAGCCGAGTAGGAGGCCCTCTAGCTTTTAGATTGAAGCGGTCTATTAGGTTGCATGAGCTGTGGGCGTCGCAATCTTGTAGCCATTGCCGGCAAATTTCGAAGCATGGCTCCCTTTCAGGGAGCTCGGGAATTCCAATCTGGATTTCCGGGACCATGCTGTGTAGTTCTGATACCACGGAGACAATTAGTACTTGTAGATGTTTTAACTTGGTATTTATATAATAATAATACCTTCAGTCCCGCAAATTGTCAGGGCAGGAGAAGGCTCATTGTTTAGTGTCAGCGCTGAGCTAGCTAAACTTATGTTGAATCGAACTAAGTCAGATCCAGCAGTATCTCGGCATGCGCGATACCGTAGTTCACAAAAGCCGCACGACGTAGTCGCCTTCAGGTCTGACTTCTTGTCTTCGATGATGAAATGTTTCGCCCAGAAATCAAACTCGCTGCAATTCCTACATAGTGAATTCTGTCCTGTCAAATTTCGTGGTGACATGATCGACTGCCCTAGCTTTTGGGAGATTGCTAGCGTGAACGTGTTGTCGTTAACAAATGCCCATTCTGTGTTGAACTGGCTCCTCATTAGCGCCCATAGAGCACTAGAGGTCATACTTTGAGCTCCAGCTTACAGGCTAATATACCACGAGGAAGGGGCAGTCAGCATTATTAGAAAGTCATATATCTGTCCGCATTTCTTATAAGAAACGGTAGAACTGTTTCACTTACCAGCTATTGACGGCCACGAATTATTACTCAACCAACTCATAGGTATTCTATCGGCTTATAAGGCGTTCAATCAACTTACATGCTAAGTTGACAATATAGTTAGATTAGTTAACATTAATAAGGGGCAGGAGCACTCACGAACTACAAATAAAAGGTCCAGTTAGTGTATAAGTTTGAGCTTCTTGCCGATATCGAGGTTGAGATGATCACTTACGTACTATCAAAAATGATTTAGCCCGTGTCTCTAGATATTAACCTATTAACATGACGGTTCTTACACTCTGTGTGATTGTTAATGGCAACTTGTCAATCATATACCTCGTATTATCGGAGAAGTCTCACGTACATCCAACCGGTTCTGTGCCAATTTTAGTCGCATCTTTATCATTTCCTTGGATTAGGGAACCTATTCTAACCTCTTGAGCCTGCGGTATTTTGGTGACATTGGGTATCGGAACCCCTTCTCGATCTACACCTGTGAACAAGTAAGCGTCATTATTCTTTGATTGCTCAATAATTTCACTGAGCCTGTTATGGAAGGTTTCGGCATTGATGCGCTCATCCTTCTCCGGATTGTCGTAATCTTTCGGTGGATTGACTACAAGGAGCTCATTCCTGGCTAAATTCAGCAAGTCTCTCATGGCGGTACTAGGTTTCTCCCGGTTGCATTCAGGATCCTTAGCGAGCATTTGATCAATCCATTCCAGAATAGCCTCGTTCAATTTCCGCTCGGGGAAGGTTTTCTGGGCGGTATAATATCGGGTGCCCTTTTCTTGGTTGTATGGCTGGTCATAAAACTGTTTCTGCCCCTCTTTTCCGTAGAGTAACCAGACGACAGTTTCGACGATAATGCAGCCCATAGACCAAATATCATAGGCGCGCGACTTGGCTCTAGAGTTATCAAATGCTTCAGGGGGCTCGTAACTCATTGTGCCCAGTCTTGTGTTGGTATTTGTCCTGGTTGATGTCCGATTTTTGTGCTTCTTGGCCAGCCCAACATCACCTATCAAAAGAGGACCTAGTGCATCCCCCCCTTCTTTTCGGAGGATATTTTCGGGCTTCAAGTCGCCATGCCGCCAATTGCTTCCCACGGAGTCGACGTCATTATAGACCTCCTCGGTATTTGGATTAAAGGTCTGGGCTTGAGAGTCTCCCTGTGGGACTGGGAAAGAGAAATCCTCAAGGCCCTCTTCAGGATCTCTATTCTCAAGATACCTATGGCGGTGCAGGTCGCACAATGATGCCGCTAGGTTCATATACTGCTGAAGGAACTCCGCTATAAGAGTGCCACTTAACTTGGGGCTCGTATGTTCCCAAAAATCTCGAAGGGTGCCTCCTGTAGCCCATGGCATTATAATGTAGTGGTCTCCATTCGTTGAAAAGGAGCCGATTCCACGAGCGATATGAGTGTTGGAAAAATCGGAGGTAGCGAACTCTTCCATACTATCTGCTTCATGAGACCATGAAGACTCGGGATCTGGTATTTCTGATTCAGGCAGGTACATCGAAATTCTTTCCCTCGTTTTGAACTTTTTGACAGCCACGCAAACTTCGAATGATCCACCCTCCTAGTTGCTTACGTCAGTATGTAGCGAATTTGCGACGTGCGTAATGCGACTTACCTGTGGAATCACCTTTTGATGGTCCACCCGAAGCCTGGCTTGAAGCACCTCGCCAAATGTACCCTCTTTTGAGTGTTTCCCAAACTCCGTGAACGGTAGTATACAGTCACGATGAAGCGTCCTTAATTCTTTGGCGAGAGGAAATTGCGGGACGAGAAACGCCCATTGATTCGTTGATAAGAGAGTGATATACTGCTTCAATTGAGGATGGTGGAAAACGTTAAGGGCAGTCGCATGTCCTCTACAGTCTTCAGGGCAATACTCTAATTGCTCTTTGAGTTGCTTTCCATCGATTGGCAAGCAACTGTCGTCAAAGCCATGGGTTTTGAAAGACTCCATCACCGAAGTTATAGATGATTTAGAGTGCACTACCAGCGTCAGGAGAACTGTCGCGAAAGTCCTGATTGCTTTCTCATGGACAAAGACGATCAGCTCATCCGACGCGCCGGGCAGGTCTGCTTGGATATGATCCCTCGTCAAGATGGATAGAAATGACGTTAATGGGAGAAACTGCTTCCCTCCATTATACATAAACTCGCTTCTCACCAGTTCATTTTCAATCAACGGCAGAAGGGCACTATACTCTTCGTTTGCCAGAGGATTATGCATCATATTTGGTTCTGTGGGAGACAGGCGTAGGATACGGAAACGTAACTGACGAGAAGATGTAGCATAGATGCTGTTAAGCGCGTGACGAGACGTAAACACGAGTAACAGGATAAAAAGAATAATTGATACGTTGACAATCAATTAAGAGTAGTAGTTCGGGTGGCAGGGCGAACTAGCACTCATCTCTCTTCCAGCATTTTATAGGCCCCGCCCCCTTTTCACTGCCACACTTTTTAAATCATGTCCTTATCGTCTACGCTCTGCGTGTGCCTAAAGTGCAGTTTTCGCATTTGCATGCCGTTTCTAGGTTGTGGCTTATAGAATCAATAGATCGAATAATATGCCTGTCAGTCAGCCAATGGCCGATCAGCCTGATCAACCCGATCAACCCGATCAACATGCATATGGCACGCATGTTATACCTACTTCAAACCTCGTCGAGACCGACAGTTTCAGCTGCAGCCTGCAGCCTTCCGGACCTACCTTCGGCAGTTGGACTTTGGACCTGGCTTTCTTGATAGGACAAGCTCCGTTTCTTAGCCCACCTGCGTCTGCCACCCTTTTTGGCTGGGTATGCCACCAATTTTCCGTTTATATGGCCAACTTACACCACTTCGGCCGTTTACAAACAGCCGAAGCACTCAGCCCAAATGCCTTCTCAAGCGCTTTATATTCCGTGGCATCTATAATGTAAAAGGCTGACTAACGGATAAAACGTGCAAATTTATAAATCCAAGTGTGTAATCAAATGCTCCTACGGTTTTTGAGCTACTAGGTAACATGTAATTATAATAAAAAAACAAGACTGTTGATTCAAGTATTAGTTATTACATATAAACAGCCAGATGCCCAAGCGCAAAAGTCACGCAGAGGTATAGCCATGGCCTGAAATCTAACTGTATGTATATCATCTGTACAGGTGGGAAATTGGTGGCATCCCCAGCCAAAAGGGTGGCAGACCCAGGTGGGCTACCGTTTCTTGTGTGACCTACTTATTGAGGAAACTTCATCTACGTCAGGAATGGGGGATTGTCCAATTGGTTGAGTATATTTGTATTATTGGAGCCCTGAAGACCCATGCATATATTGCTTAGCACCCGATGCTATGAGCAAAGTGAAACCATCCATGGCAGCCTCATTGTCGGGCTTGGGTTTCGACTTCAATGCAGATACCTATAAGTATTCTTTCTATGCTAAGCATCAGTACGTTTCATGGCGCTCTATTGAGCCTGCCGCCTGCGGTGTGACGTACTGTAATGTTCTGCAACAGTTGCTAGTGCACCTCAGCTTATCTCCCTTATGCTGTCACTAATGATACTAGTCAACGCATGTCACAATCAGCTAGGACACAGAGCCTCGATCTTTGGAGTCAACTGCTCTCCCGCTACTTTAGCTCAACCTGCATCTGCCACCTTTTTTTGGCTAAAGATGCTCCCAGTTCCCATTTATACTCAAAGTGCTACTTTAGCCGTACTTACGGCAAGGGCTATACCTCCTCGTGACTTAGGTGTTTGGGCATCTGGCTGCTTATATGTAGTAACTTAGCTGATGAATCAACAGCGTCGCTTCTTACTAGCATAAGTAGTATGCTACCTAGTAGTTCCAAGCTTACAAGCATTTATACACTTGACCTTATATTTGCACACGTTCTCTATGTCTTATAAGCACATACAGGACTAAGCAAGGCACGCTGGCTGCTTCGGCTGCTTAATTGTATGTATATTATCCGTACAGGTGGGACATTGGTGGCATCCCCAGCCAAAAAGGGTTGCAGACGCAGGTGGGCTACGCCACTTTGCTTTCCCACTCGGCCCCTCCTTTGGCCTTCTGCTGCATACATATGCGTACTGAATCACGGAATACCTGTCAGACTCTCGCGAAGCCTCGCGATACCTACAGCTGCATACCGCCTCCTTAGAGTGACAGAATAAAGAGGGCATTTTGTATATAGATCTCTAGCTTGTAGATGTAGATGTTGGAGCTCCTTGTGCGACAACAAGTATTCAAGGCTTACCCCTACGTTGCCTTCAGTATCCAGAGGTCGTGACAATACCTACTGTATCCATTTCTGCAATACTAAAAATAGAGTTACAGGGATTATAGATCGCCTGTCGGCTTTCCTATTACCTACTTCTTATAAGTCTGTGAGTTCAGTGTCAAGTAAAGTGCCGACTTGGGAGCTCCTAAGCACAGAACGAGCAACTTTACCCCAGTCGATAATACGGGTCTAGATATACACACAAGGTTTGAATTATATAGCATCCCCAAAAAGTGAAAACATCGATTGAAAAGTGGGACAATGCACGTAATTAACTAGCTTAAATGATTACTAGTGATGCGAAGGCAAGCTCTAGCTTTCATCATTAACCTGAGATATAAATACGAGATCGACAATTGCTGGCGCGGCTATCTAGGCATATAGACTGTAGATCTTCAGCTAAGATGAATTTCCAAGACCTTATTACGCCGAACGAGGTCTTTTAGGGTCTTGAATCAAAGAACTTCGTAATTTCGTGAGGCTTGCGGAACTAAACATAAATGTCCCTAAAATAAAGCCCAGCGGCAGGCTCCCGCCATCGTATAACAGCGAATGGTAGTCGTATGGCGATACTTAATTACAACCTGTGAAAATGGGCGGAAAGGCAATTTTTTCGGTGAGGGGTCAAACAATAAACCATTCATAACGCCAGCCGACCTACCCTCTATGCGGGCAACCATCCCAGCGTCGTGTTGACTCCGGTGACGTTGTCTGCAGTGCAACAGACACGCATTCGCTTATTCAACTTGCTATGTATCCTATCATTAGTTGTAAAGCCTACAGTGGAGGGCAACCTAGCTAAATATGCTTAACCTGTTCACTTATCATAATACTTGGAAGCTGATTATAACGAGGGTGATTTGAACAATATTGAGTTTCGATTCCGAAACTTCCTATGACTACTAATCCCAAATTAAACGGATAGAATGGACCCCTTGTCTCTTACTGCAGGCATTATCGCCGTTGTAACTGCTGCAGGGCAAGTTACTAAGGGCTTGCGCTCTCTATATGAGCTGCGAAACGCACCTCAGGATGTTCTTGCATTGGCTGAAGAGGTAACGTAGAGAATGAAGTTGATGTGTGCCTCTCTGATAATCTCCGTAGGTCAATGAACTTCAAGCCCTCCTATACCTAGTTCAGAAAGCGACTAGAGATGTCTCTACATCAGACCTAGCGGCTGAGGATCAATTAATACTCACAAGGCTTCTCAAACGCGCTAAAGAACCGTTAGAAGAGCTCGATGAATTAATTGCGATTTGCATTCGCAAGGCCCAGAATGACGGTGATGAAAGCGGGGTATATTCGAATGTATCCTTCAAGGCTTGGATAAGGTCGCGGAAGTCTGTAGGAGCGCTCAAGAAGCGATTTATTAGGGCTCATCGCAACATCAGCACCGCATTAACAGCTCTAAGCAATATCCGCGGGTAAGTACCCTCGAACACCTTCAACTCGAAATAATGCTCATGGACTGGATAGGCAAGCAGAAAATCGGCTGATCATGGACATACATGATTTAGTCCTTACCCAGGCCAAGGAATTCGAGACACCGACAAAAGCAAAAGGAGAACATCCACCAGGACTAGGATATATGTCAACTGAGAATCTAGATAAAACCATGTCGGATCAAGATAATGGCATAATATTGAAAAACGGCTTTTCGTCTCCGACCCATTTTGTTAAGCTTGCGGAACTATCAATTGCGAAGAACGAAGTTCTGATACCCACTGATTATAGAAGACAGCGAGATCCTAGTGCGACATCCGCGAGTGCTCGGGAGGCGCCGAATATGGAATCTTGTGTTCAGGCTTGTCGCTGTCGATGTCATTGTCGTACAAGACTGGAGAGCTCGCGCTGGTTATCAAAGGTTCTAGGCACCATTTTTTATAGTTACGTGGGGGCTCCACTCCCAATTATCAGTCCTTGCAACGAGGTGGAATGTATACAACCATCAAGCTCCTCGTACCAGCTAACATATCACTTTCCCCGGTGGATGTTAAACAGGGCCTTTACGCTTGCCATGGCATACGGAAGCTTGGGCGGATTATCGGGCTCATGGTCCATTAGCTTTCCTCGTGCCATTCCCGTATCCCATAAAGCGTGGCAGTATATCCAACGACATGAACCTACGGAACTTCGCAAGCTATTGGGACAACGAGTACTTTATGCCAATGATATGGCTGACGATGATGGCACACCTCTACTTACCGTAAGTCATTATGATCCTCCCCTGAGTTGCGTATTCTAACAACGTTATGGTAGTATGCTTTGAAATTCCGAAGTTATGACATAGTCGGGCTGCTATTAGAGTATGGCGCAGATCTAGATTTAGTAGATCCCCGAGGAATGTATGTTGATCACTATGTTATAAGTCGGTATCTGATAGACAGACGATAGATCCGCTCGTGCCTATGCGCAATCATCTTTACTCATAGATCGGCCAATTGAGAGACCGTCGTGGTCAGCGCATATAGGCTTCAATATTGACGAACTTGGTATTCACAATGATCTTCGCTTTAATCCATTACACTTCATCGTCATCGGACTAGAGAAAGCGGATCTACGTCAACAACTACGATTAAATAGAGCCTACATAGACAGTGCTGACGCCTTCGGCCGTTCGCCGCTTCATTGGGCTGTGATCACCGGAAATATCAACGCCGTTGAAGCACTGATAGAATATGGAGCCTCTACAACATGCATCGACAAACAACAGATGACACCTCTTCATTCTGTGTTTCTAGCGCCATCATCACTTCAAGTTCAATGCAGTCGGCTCCTAGTGAATTCAGGCGCTGACGTTGATGCCCAAGACGCCTGGGGGAGAACTCCGATTCGAATCGCCGCTGGGTTCAACAACATAAGTCTGGAGTTTATTAACATGCTTGTTCAAAAAGGGGCAGATATTAACCGTAAAGACATATATGGTCAAAGTCCGTTGCTCAAGTCGATCCAAGGCAGAGAGGAAGCAACCCAGCTGCTTCTATATCATGGAGCGGATACACAAGCACGAGATGGATATGGAAATACTCCCGTCTTGGAGGCCATCTACCGCAACAAACCGTGTAGGTTAAAGATACTTCTAGAATATGGAGCAAATATCGACGAGCCATTTGAGCTAAAACCTGGCCGTGCTGCTCGAAGCGGACCAATTCATCTCCTGGATTTCATTGCTTGGTACGGAGGTACGGAAGTAATGATGGTCATCGAGGATATGTTGAATTGTCATCACAATTTGTGCTATCCAAGTGACAATGTTGAGGAATACAGGGACTTCCGGCTGGCTAACGGACGGAAGGCTGGAGAAAAAGAATGTGAAGTCTTTGGTCGTATAATATCTAAGCTACGGCTCAATAATGACAGTGAGGATAGCGATGTTGAGAGCTTTTCTGACGCTCGCGAGTAAATATACTATGATGTAACAAACATCAGATAATAGTATTTATTTCTAAAACTTGGGCTTTATTTATGTGCTTGGTATATTCAAAGATTAATTGTCATCCACCTGTAAAATAATCCTTGCAGAAGGCTCCCGGCTTATCTTGCTAGTGACAGAGATGAGTAAGGTTTTCTAGGATGTCAGATGGTACCCTTTTGAATGCGAGAATCTGCGTTCAGTTGGCGCTTGACTTACTATATCACGACGAATAGTTTATAGTGCTGAAAGTGCGATCGCTCGGAGCTCATATCGCATCAAGTTGCAGACCTGCAGGTTGTACTCCTATCATAGGACTAAGCAGATGCGCTTCGCGTCTGTATCATTGTACAACATCAAGCCTAGTTTATCATGGTCAAGAGCTTTGCCATACACAAGCTTTCAAAATCCCGCAGACTCGCGTAATGCAGTACAAGGTATTCCAGGACTTACAGACATACATCAGTGCTAATCTCGTAAAAATCATCGAAGTAATAAAACAAATGGTCAGATCTACAAGCTTTTTATTTTCTATACCTAGTTTCCTTTTTGATATTGGAGATAGCTCAAACCGCACTACTTTGCTTTATGCAACTGATAGATAGGTAGAGCAACCATCAAGGGAGAACCAATTCTCATATGCTGTCGATAAAGGACAGCGAGAAATATGCATGCAGGAAATGCGAAACTGAATAGACAACCGCAGGCTGTCATGGGAGCAAGGGTTCTGCGGTGGCTGTAGGAATAATAGATGTGTCTGCCACTGCCCGTATAAAGTTGCTTTATTATGATAATGTTAGAAGTACTTGGTAATCCCGTCAGATTACCTAGAAGTCTAAGTTCTGATATTACACTGCAGGGCAAAGCCTGATATATATACTTTTACTGCATTGTGGATTGATTGTATCATAGCCACCTAGTTTTGACATATACCAGGACCCCAATAATGTGTGCTTCTCTCGTGGTCCCTATCCAGCTACCGAGAAAGCCACTTGGAGAATCAGATTTGAAATTTCATCAATTAAGATAGACAGTGATCCTTGATATTATCTTCCCTTTAGATAGATGGATAAGGTAAATACTTACTAAATAGGTACTTAGGTTACGAAGCTTGGTTGATCGCCCCTCCTCTGCGGGGCTAAAAATGCAGTGAAACTTGGCGGTCCTAAGCAACCAATCATCCATTATCGTGTATAAGAAATGACTGAAATAGGTAGGATACTAAGCCTTTCGTGTACTAATAACTACTCATGTTGTAGATAATTACATAGTTGAAGTGACTTGTGCATTGGTTCAGATATGAGGCGTAACAATCATGTGCAAGCGAACTATTATCGCATTCTCTGGAGACAGTAATAGTTATTCAAATGAATGATCTCTAGATTAGATTAGTTACGAACAAAAAACTATCAACAGAAGATATGCTGGATCACAGTTTCCCTGGCCCCTCCAGGAGAGATTGAATGTATTGTATTTGTTACACGCGCTGAATGTATAGGCTAGGTTAGATAGTCTGCTGACATTTATAATGATTGGCTCGCTAACTAATGTTAGAGCGGAGTAATAACGCCCGATAATTCCGGACCTGTCCGATGTGTTGCTTCCCAGCTCAGCCTGATGATTGTTTGCAACCATTTCTTTCGCTAATGAGTGAGCATTACATACCTATCCTTCTCGTGCTTCTTTACAGGTAGTTGTGCAACGTTATACTTTCCCTTTATTTGCAGATACCTTGCAACCCAAGAGGTCAGTGACTGAGGTACCCTGAGATCAGGCTTACTGCTGCCAAATGGGGTTGACAACTCTGGCGAATCCAGAAACTGCTGTTTTAGAGTAAGATATGTCTATATCAATTTGATGAACACCTTATCTAAGATCTTCGCTAGTATAGTTCTCGTTCATGGATTCACTGGTGATCCTGTTAAAACATGGCAATACACCGGCCCCAATGAGCCAGACAGAGTCAAGCCGGCGAAAGACTCCAACCATCGATGGAGGTCTCGTTTTTTTCAGGCAGCCAATGATGAGGCTGATGAATCTCAGTATATCAGCACTTATTGGCCACAAGATTTGCTCCCTTTGACTGTTGCAGATGCCAGGATATTGACCTTTGGGTACGATACACACATCCGGCATGTTTTTGCCGGCCAAACAAGCCAGAATACCGTATATGATATATCATGGGATTTTCTAGTGGCTCTCGAGGCACAGCGCAAAGATCACGTTTCGAGGCCCATTATCTTTATTGTCCACAGTCTAGGTGGTATTGTGGTTAAAGAGATGCTGAGGAGATCGGATGGATGTCATGGTCCGCGCCGGTTCCTGCAATCCATTGCCGAATCTACTCACGGCATCATATTCTTTGGTACTCCCCATGTTGGTGCGGATCCAAGAGGTTTCCTCTTACGCATTGCAGAGAAGGCTGTCAAAGCTGCAGGTTTCTCGGTGAACGAGAAAATCGTCAGCACTCTCCTGCCATCTTCCGAAAGGCTCCGTGAGCTTCGTGATGATTTCGGACCTCTTGCGATGAAATATGATTGGATCATCCATTCCTTCCAGGAACAATATGGTGTAGCGATGCTTAGCGGGAAGAAGGTATCCATCACCACACATAATATGATTGTCTTAAACTTACAGAAACACTCTAGGTCGTGGATGATAGTTCATCATACCTTAATTTGCCCACAGTCGAGATCACGGAACACATAGCGCGGAATCACATGGAGATATGTAGATTCTCAAGTTCTAATGATCCAGAATACATCAAAGTTGTTGCAGCAGTGGATAGAATGGTGCAAGCAATCCGGCACAATGGTACCAGTCAGAAACAACATCGTGTCGCCGTGGGTCCAAGTCTATCGGAAATCAAGAAGTCACTTGCATTCGAGCATGACATGGCACGATTTGATGCAATAGCTGCTGAGCATCATCGTACGTGTGCTTGGCTCCTCGAGAAGCCTGAATACCACAATTGGCTGAATGAAGCCAATTACCAGGATCATCATGGGATTCTATGGATCCGTGGTAAGCCAGGAGCTGGGAAATCAACGCTTACTAAATATGCGTTCAAACAGGCCCGCCAATCGGAAAGTTTTACCTATGTTATCTTCTTCTTCTTCAATGCTCGCGGGACGGAGTTTGAGAAAACGACAGTAGGGTTATACCGTTCCTTAATTACACAGTTACTTGACCGTCTTCCCGCGAAAGAAGTTAGGTCTTTGCTTCCGAGTAAAATACCTCGATGGAATGTTGAGGCCTTACAGGATTTCCTAAAACGCGTAATTGGGGAGATACCACGGAGACATAAGCTTATTTGCTATATCGACGCGCTTGATGAATGCGAGGAAGACTCCGTACGTGAAATGGTTTCGTTCTTCGAAGAACTTGGGCACATGGCAGCCAAAGGGCAGATGAATTTTTATGTCTGGTTTTCAAGTCGACACTATCCATATATATCAGTTCAGCACTCTTGCACCTTTATTCTTGAGGATGCAAATGGCCACAGCCAGGATCTCGAAACTTACGTCAACGATAAACTCCGAATAGGGAGTAGCAAGCCCGCCCAGGAAGTCAAAATTGAAATGCTTTCAAAGGCATCGGGTGTCTTTCTTTGGCTGGCACTCGTGGTTCCCATGCTTAACAAGGAATTCGACCATGGCCGATTACACGCCCTCAAGCAACGCCTTCGCGATATTCCTTCTGATCTTCATGCTCTATTCCAGGATATGATCACCAGAAGCAGTCATTCGAAGGCTGAACTAGAGCTTTGTCTCCGATGGATCCTCTACGCACGGCAGCCACTTAGTATTTGGCAGATATATCACGGTATTCTTACCGGCACGAATGTTGATCCAGAAATCATATCAGAGCTAGACGAAACTCACGTGTCGGATGATGTTGCTGACAGATTCATCATTGATGCCTCAATGGGCCTGGCAGAAATAGTCGAGACACCAAATGGAGAAAGGGTACAGTTTATTCATGAGTCAGTAAGAGATTTCTTATTAAAACTGGATGGGTTGAGAACCATATGTTCGGACCATGAAGGAAACTACTACGGAACGTCACATGATATCTTGAGAAGATGCTGCGCAACTTACATCGACAATTACTCCGCCAAATCTCTACTCGATAAACCCAGTCGGGAGCACTTTATACTTTACGCTGTTGAAAATCTCTTCTGGCATTCAGAAATGGCCCAAGAAGCTGGTGTCTCTCAAGTGAAATTTCTCTCGGCCCTCAATCTGGAGTCTTGGCGTAGGCTTGGTGCCTTGATTGGCAACACTGCATATGGACAGGCTTGCCGCGTACTCTACATGTTGGCAGCAGAAGGATGTTCTCATCTGATCTCAGCAACCACCTGGGCCATATCACCATTTGAGACCGGAACAGAACCCGCTATCACACCATGGAGGGCCGCTCTACGTTCGGGATCTATCGAAACGGTGAAGTCGCTTGTAGAGATTGAAGTACGCCAGCACCCCGTTGATGGGCCATTCCAACGTTGGAGTGAACAACGAGTAGTACTATACGAATCACTGTCCGCACAAATGAATAAGTACAAGCAAGAGTCAGATCATAAGTACGCGAACGAAACGATACTATTCGACGCAGCTAGAGATGGCGATGTAGAACTCCTCCGATTTCTTCTGATGACCAAGAGATTTGATGTCAATGAAAAAGATCCCTACGGACGCGCAATCTTAAACGCTGCCGCAAGAAGTAAGGAATGTGTTGAATTACTTCTATCAGTTGAAAGCATCAACGTCAACCTCAGAGATAAAAGTGGCCAAACAGCCATTTTTATGCCCTCTATAGGCGGGCGACTGGAAGTTGTGAACCTTTTATTGTCTACATTTGATTTCCTTCCCGATGTTAAAGATAATTCAGGCCGCACTTCTTTGTCTTATGCAGCAGGTACATGGATGGAACAGGATGAAACTGTACAAGCACTAATTAACAGTGGCCAAGTAGACCCTGACTCCAAAGACCATCAAGGAAGAACACCCTTTTCCTATGCTGCTGAGAAGGGCCACCGGAAGATTATGCGGCGCTTGATGGACACAGGAAAAGTGAAGCCGTATAGTAAAGACAACCACGGGCTGTCGTGCGAGCAATGGTTCTACAGGGGCTGCAAGGATAGGGGTGTTCGCCCGCGCCCGTATGAAGGGATGTTCGTCCGAGTTCGTCCTCTAACCTCTGAACGTAAAAGCTCACCAGTCGAGATTCGTCCCGATGGCAACTTGCCCCTGCGGGTTCGTGAGCTTCGCGAAGAACATAGTGCCAGTTGAGCTAAGGAGGTTCTTTATGACACCTGTATCTAGGTAATATGAACTTTCCTCGTGAGTCCCATCTAGCCAAGGAGAATCCACCTCATGTTGAACTTTACCTAGAGCTTTATCGACATACATACCACTCGACCCGTCGATGAATAACTTGTAAAACCTTGTTGATTTATGAATAGTTAGAGTGTACAGCTTGACGGCAGGAGCATGGTGTAGATTGATAATTTGGGCATACTCGCATTCAACCCCTTCACCTGTTCATCCTCTCTGTGCTGTGACTGAGATAGGCAAGCAAAGGAGGCGGGAGGTTTTCTATCGGCCTACTTACACAGGTTACTTACATAAGCCACTTATAACAACAACACCCTTCTTCCCTTCGCCCGCCCGCGGTCTTGGATATCAAAGGTGGACGGACGGCGGCCAATTGGAGCTAGCCCAAACTGAGAAGGTACACGATTAGCCTAGTATAGAAAAACTAACTCCTTTTAGATTGCTAAGATCTTGCAGTAGGTAAGGTACGAAGATGAAGGGCAAGTCAATCCTACTTCTACAATATCGACATTCCCTTACTGCTATAGAACTCCCGTACATTCCATTAGAATTTTTTTCATACATAGAGTAAGGTATTCTGTTCTTATTATTGCGCAATGCAGAAAGCCTTCAACTAACCATAAGTACCTAATACTTGCGTTGACAGGGGATCTAGTTCCAAGTCATAAGGTTTGAACTATACATAAGTACTTAACTTGGTGGGGTATGCAGCGTGACATCTGTGGATCCAGCTGTGTGGAAGCGACAGGGAATCTGCATTACAGGGTATTAGCTCCCGGTAGGGGGCAAAATTTAGTGGCATTTGCACGTGTCAAAGCAGCCTCTAAATTGAGGTACCTACTTCTTCGAATCCTCAAGCACAAGAATTGCTCGCTCTCTTTTTTCCTCTGGCCTCTGTCACTCTACTATTCTCGGTCTCAAGAAAAGCTGTCCCAATGTTCAGATATAAGGAGATTATTAAAACGCGAGTATCGCGCACATTCACATATCTTCGTACTTTACCGCATTTGGCTTTGATTGAGTGGAAGTGCATGATTCTGCGTGCTTGAGTTCATGATAACCAACTCGCCAAGCACCGACCGTCGGTAACAAATTGAACTTCGCTCCTCGCGTTTTGGTGTTTCTCGCGAGGAATAGAGAGAGAAGAGCTCTTAGAATATCTGAGTGGGTCCGAAAGTCTGGGCATTTTGAGGCTACCTCACGGTCTTCATGTTAATAACACGATGCCAAGATAAGCGAACTCTTTTAGGCCTAAATTTGCCGAACCATAACCGAGCGCGCATCAGCCCAGCACAAGCATGCATGCATGGCTGAACGGAAGCATCGCAGAGCCTCTAGACCTTTCGGTACACCTAGATCCCTGCCGCTGCTTCATATTTAGTGTCTTGTCCTCGAAAGGCAACATTTAAATCGCCGTGTCTCGCCATTCGCCCTGAAAAGTCACGCAACTGACACCGAGCTGCAAGATATGATAGATTGGATGCATCATGATGTTACTCTGGGAAACGTGGCGTCCCGCAGCACCATCGGGAACGACCCGAGCCAAGCTCTTCGCAGTGGCCAATAAGATGTGATGCTCGCCCTCTCGTTATGACGAGCGGGAAAATGCACATTTGGGTACTTTGATATAAGAAGCATTTTGTTGCCACGCGTTCTATATAAGAAACTTGTACCCGCACATGAAGTGGCTTGTGTTTGCATGTTTATTAGTATCGTCAATTTTATATCAGACACTGGCTTAGCCTCCCCCCTATCCAATGGCAGCCATCAGTGAACCCCCAAGCACAATGGCTTCAACAGTGAATCTCAGCAGCCGGAATCCTGGCGCAGATAACACACCATCCGACCCCGTGTCACGGACAAGTACTCTAAATGAGCCCCCTTTAGAGCCGACGATGAGTTACGATATCAACCTGCCAAACAGAACTCTGTCAAACGCGGCCAACCTCGCTGAGTACGTCGTAGAGACGCGCGATGGTCAGATACCAGGTCCCGTCGAACCTGATGGGCAGCACCGCTATCGTCTTGTCACCTTCCACCCCGGTGACCCGGAAAACCCTAAGAACTGGAGCAAGGCATTCAAGTGGTATATCACCATGGTCGTAGCCACTACCTGCTTTGTTGTTGCCTTCGCTTCATCGGTCGTTACCCCAGACATTGATGGTGTGGCGTCGGAGTTCGGCTGCGGTAGGGAAGTCGCTCTTCTGAGCATCACACTTTTCGTCGTAGGATTCGGCATTGGTAAGTATTCCCTGACCTATTTAGAGCTTGTACTCTGCTTGGCTCGATGAAATTTAGCTAACTTTGATGGGATGAAAGGCCCTTTGGTTTTCGCCCCTTTATCAGAAGTCTACGGTCGCCAGGTTATATAGTAAGAATGCCCGAGATACACCCCTAGGAAATTTGCAAACTTGCTGACACGAGGTTCGCTCATAGCGTATCGACGCTGGCCATCGCCGTGGTATTTGTTATTCCGTGTGCGGTCGCGAAGAACATTGCGACACTGTTAGTTGGACGAGCTATTGATGGCATCGCGTTTTCGGCCCCCATTACCATCATCGGTGGCACTCTTGCCGATCTCTGGAAGGCCGAGGAGCGTGGTATCCCTATGGCTGCATTCTCCGCAGCACCTTTCATCGGACCTGCAGGTAAGCTAATTGCCCTAACTATTCCCAACTATGGGCATTTGACTCCCGCTATGAAAGCGATCAGCATCTGACACCGCAGCCCTCCAGTCGGACCTCTCGTCGGCGGCTTCCTCTCCGACGCGCTCGGCTGGCGCTGGCTGTACTGGCTGACGCTGATCCTGGCCGGCGTCATCTGGGCGCTGATTACTTTCACCGTGCCGGAGACGTACGCGCCCACGATCCTGGCAAAGCGCGCCAAGAAGCTCCGGGAAGAAACGGGCGAACAGGACTGGGTGACGGAGCAAGATCTCGACATGCGGCCCCTTGGCGAGCGCATAGCCATTTTCCTCGTCATGCCGCTCAAGCTCCTCTTCGGCGAGCTTATCGTCTTCCTTATCTCTTTGTATATGTCAGTGCTTTATGGGCTGCTGTACATGTTCTTCATTGCCTTCCCTATAGTCTTTCACGAGGGAAAGGGGTACTCGGCTGGCCTTACAGGTCTGACTTTGTAAGTTTTCTTTCTTCCCTCTCATCCCCTACATAACGGGAGGCTCTGCTGACATAGCGGAACGAAGCATTCCTCTCGCTATCGGCGTCGTCGCCTCCGCCATGTGCTCGCCGTTCGTCAATAAGCACTACGTCAAGATCATCGCACCGTACGCAGGTCGCCTTCCGCCGGCTGAGCTTCGACTGATTCCCATGATGTTCGCATGTTGGTTCATACCAATAGGTCTAATTATTTTCGCCTGGACCTCATTTCCACGCCTCATCTGGGTTGGTCCCACACTCGCCGGCTTCCCTGTCGGCTTTGGATTCATTTTCATCTACAACGCTGCCAACAACTACCTCGTCGACACATACCAGGATCGCGCAGCGTCTGCACTTGCTTCTAAAACCTTCATCCGATCCCTCTGGGGCGCAGGTGTTGTGTTATTCACCCACCAGTTGTACGATCGCCTTGGATACCAGTGGGCCAGTACCCTTCTGGCCGGCATTAGTCTGCTCTGTTGCTTGATCCCGTTCTTGTTTTGGAAGTACGGCGAGCGCATTCGACGACGCAGCAAGTATGCTTATGCTGGTGACAACGAACATTCCAAGGGTGCCACCTTGCCTGAGAAGACAAACTCAAGTCAGGTTTGAGCGGTCTGAGCGAACTCGACTTGAATGATCCCAGCTAGGAATCGCCGTGCATAGCAACCATGAGCCCTTTTGATCTGGGTCCTGTCGTGCGGCTTCTGGACGTTACTATCCGACTCCCATTTGCAACCAGGCTACCGGGATGCCGGAGAGAGTTTCCTTCCGATTGCTCGCTGTGTCTTTGCCCACCAATCAAATTCATACAATAATAATTCGGCATCTACCTGTTTGCTTGTATAAAAAGGTCTCTTTGAATAGAGGCGGATTGGACATACATGCATAATAGAAGGTAGAATTTAGATCGGACTAGATATCGTCCGTGATAGCATTTAGATGTGGTGTTAGGCGTCACGGTTTGTTACGGGGAACTCGTTAGGATACCATTTTGTTTTTGTTTTTTTCAGAGCTCGCATAGATGGTGCTCCTGACCTTAAGCCACGATTCTTAATAGTATTGAATTTCAAAGCTTTAGACTTACCTAGCTTACGCTTTTATATCTGTATATTAGGGGTAATTCCATACAAAGATGTCAATGTGAAGTAGAGGTAACCTAGGCGGTGTGGGGAGGGGACTTCTGTAAGCCTGAAGTTTAGGGGGCTTATCGCCTAACCAAGTTGAACCAATCCTGACCATTTACCTAACCCATCTAGGCCACCCTTATTTCCCACTTCTCTCTCTATACATTTTACCTACCAACAACACCAACGACAATATCACAACTGCGATTAACATGGATAGAAGGGAAGCTCAGATCCGAAGGGCCGTGGCAGCCATACGACTCAAAGAAGTCACTAGTGTCCAAGAAGCCGCCCGATTATACAGTATCCCACGGTCGACCCTTCGACACCGCCTTGCCGGTACCAAGAGCCGCTCGGAAGCCATGGAGTCGTACCAAAGGCTCACGATGGCCGAAGAGGACTCCATCGTACGAATTTCTCTTGAAATGCAAGTCAAGGGCTGGCCCTTGACCGTTAGAGCTCTTGAGACATTTGCCAAGCACTACCTAAAGGCCAGGAAGGACCCTAGACCACTGGGTCAACAATGGTACAGCAATTTTCTAGCACGACACCCTGAACTAAAGCTTCAAAGGATTCGGGGTCGCGATCAACAGCAGCAGCGAAAGGACAAAGTCTCGTATCAACCTTTGAAGAGTTGGTTCGAGATGGATGAAAAGGGGCTTATAAAACGCCTCAGAAACGACGTCAACGTTGCTGTTTCACATACGGATGAAGATGCTTCAACTAACTGACCTGGTAGCTGCGAATGGGTCTTCACCTACAAGGTCACTCTCATGCTTGGTATCGCAATTGTTTCGAGGTACTGGATTGCCGCTCTTTGCCAATGCTGAAGCGCGAGGCACATGCTCGCGTGTTGCTCACAAGCTTGTTCCAACCCAGTCAGCCGTGCACTGATGGGTGGCGTCCAAGCGTCTACACGTTTCGCACGATCGGGTAGCGGGAGACAACACGTGCAGCAAGCCTCCCTTAATAAGCTCGACACATGAACGGGAAGCGCCTCAAGTGTATTGGAATCAACGGCTGCAGCCTCCTACTATGATTCCGATTGAAACTGGTGCGGTAACCTCTGCACTCGCCAAAGGACATTACTGGGGGCAGCACCCCTGCCCGTGAAATGCTCGATCATGTGGGATTTCGCTGGCTTGTTTATGGCAGAGTGCTGAAATGCACATTATGTCAAATACGCAAATCAAACATGCTTGAAATACCTATCAAGAGATAAGGGTTTAAGCCGATTTACGACGCGTCGAGTTCTTGGGCAAGCCAAAAACGGCTGCTTTTCACGATTGGCCGAGGTGGCAGTAACGAGTTAGAAGCACTGGAATTTTCCGCAGCTTTACGTCTCGAACAATCACTCTCGAAGCTGCATGGAAATGGCATGAACTAGGTATAAAGCTGATTGGACACACGCAAGATGTGCTATTACTTAGAGATCTCGGCAAACCCCTGCTTATCTAGCTCGGCAGCATCGGCATCAGGAACAAGAGGCGTCTCTTTCCCCCCTTCGGCCGCGGCCCCAGTCACTGCTAGGCCTGCCATCTCTCCCGCTAGAGCAGGATCGCTTTCCGTCCCGTACTTCCCCCACGCCGGAGCGTTAATCTTGTCGTCGCCTCCCCGACTCTTGAAATGGTACCCTCTCGCGCGTGGTCTGGTCCCGGTGCCCGTGGGCAGTTCCGAGTCATACATTCGGGAGAACTCGTCACTATCCTTCTCGAATGTTGGAGGGTCCGCACTCAGCGATGCGCGAATCCCTGCGAAGAAGTCACTGATGACCTGGTGGTTATGGACCTGTAGAAGTGTCCAGCCGAGCATCTCTTTCGCATTCAACAGGTGGTGCAAGAATGCGCGGTGGTGTTTTGTGCAGGCGTAGCATTTGCAGCCTTCCACTAGTGGCTTTACTGCGGCTTCGTGTTCCTTGTCCCACATGTTTATACCTAGCGGTCTAATGCCAGAGTTCGAATCTGAAGGAGGTGGGAAGGTGAATGAGAGTGCTATGCCGGCGTCGGAGATGTTGTTCAGGAAGGACACGGTGAAAACGTCAATGCCTAGATAGACCTGACGGAGGACTTCCTGCGGCGTTGCTGTGTAGTCTAGTGAGAGACGGGGTAGAGGCACCAGAGGACCATGGTTGCTGAGGTCAGGGAGCACGTCAGCGTCATAGACTGCTAGCCCGGATAACTTTGAGGCGAAGTCCTGCTCTAGCTGGTTGAAGTATTCCCATTGGGTCGGGTAGGCTATTGGGAGGAGCGGAGCAAACACAGAAGGAGCGTTCTTGTCCTGGCCATCTATTAACGCTTCGATAAACTCGGCTAACCAATCTTCTGTCCGCTCGATCATGCGGAGTTGTCGTTTCGAGCTGGTGACGTTCGTCCGTCGCTTTGTCTCAGTAAATGTTGTATTTTGAGAATATGTCATGTCTGCTAGTGGGATGACGACGTCCGGCTTTACTGCGTCGACGGACTGGCGGTAGGCCTCATTTGTCAACTTCTGGAATCCTGTAGACGTGAAAATGGATATGGAATCCTTTGCATTTCCTATGGGAGAATTGATGGCCGGATGTCGCCTTGCGCCTAAGACAGTGAACATATGTGCAGGCGTGGCAGTAAATGCATGTAATGGCTCTGTCTCCTCCGACACCATCTCTAGCAAAGGAGGAGACGTCTTTTTCAGGGTTGTCTCCATGACTGCGGGGGTTCTGGTTAGCAGATGGAATAATTCACCTAACTCAGCTCATTGAAATAGGTTATTGGTTTTCACTCACAGTCTTCGAGAGCTATATACACCCCGCCTAGCTCAGACTGCTTGCCGACATTATCTGGAGTCATATGAGGTATGGCACCTCGTGCAGTAAGACCTATGAAATTGGGCGTGTCGATGGGGCGCCGCTTTGGTAGAGACAGCGTCCCCAGACGAGCGCCGACGCCATCGCTGACTGCACCCTTGAGGATCTTGAACATGGTCCTCCCGTCAGGCTCGGGAGTAACCATATTTTAAACTCTCACAAGGTATGACCCAGACAGGCGTGTGTGAGTAGGATGTGGACCTCGGGCGTGAATTAGATACCTAGAAAGGAAATATCTTAATTAAAATCCTTGTCTTGCATTCGACTCGGCAGTTATCGAAAGTGGCGGGATACAACTCAGGTTCCTGCGAGAATTTATTTGGGAAATGCGAAACTTAGTTATCATTTATAAATGATTATATCTTCTTGAGCCGCGCAAATTGCCATTAGGTACATACCATTTCTTCACTTAAGCTGAATAGTTTGCACATGTATGTATGCACTGACGGCTGGCAGCAACTGGGATCTCGGAGATAAGATAAGGTACCTGGGTCCAGGAACTGTTTTAGCGTAGACGCAGGGTCTCAGATCTGTCAGGGCTGACTTACGTACCCGTCTCCGCATTCTAGGTACTCTACGGCGGTCTTGGCATCTTATATCAGCCAGCCCTTGCTCAACTCCATCCATCTCCTCCAAATCCTTCCTTTTGTAGAAGGCTGAGCAGGTCCTCAGCTCGGTCATTGTATATCATGGGTTTGAATTGCCCGTGATACATCTTTTGCTGCTTCTCAGCACAATTACCTCGATAGTCAATATTTTTATATCCTCATCATTTGTATTTATATCGTCAAATTGCTGCCTTATAGATTTCGCTACATAGAGACGACGTTACATTCCCATAGTTGAGCGCTGGATCGACACCGACGCCTACCGTATATAAATCCCATCTCTGCTTACATATACAATAAGCACAGCGAATTTGCTCCTGGAACACGATAGAGAGTTGATGATCCCGTCTTTCGAGCCGGGGTCGAGCGCCGACGAGCGTGCGTATTGACCATGAGCAACCGCCGGTCCGATTCCCTCTCCAGCTCATCCAGTTCGCCCGACATTGAGCACCAGCAGAGGCGTCCTCTCCATCCACACTCCGCCGACGGCTCTGACACGCCTCCCGATTCCAACAACTCCGACAACTCCGAGTATCCCCTCGATCCCGTCACGCCGCGCTTCATGCAAGATCAGGAGACCCAGAAGCGTTGGAGATGGGTTCCGTATCCCGCCCGCCGGGTAGCCGGGACTGTCGTGAGGTGGATCAGGGGTCCCACGAACCCCAGGATCTGGAAGATTGATCCCTTCTTCCCTGTGATACAACATGCGCCGCTTCGTCTCCTCGGCAGAATACTGCCTGCTAAAAGGCATCGCATGTGGCTCTTCTTCGCCTGGTTCGCCGCCTGGGTCCTCACATTCGCTTTGGTATTTTGGCATGGCCAGGTCGCATCTGAAATTGAGGGCTGGGGTGAACCCTCGGATATCAGCTGTGGCGTGACATACTGGAGCAAGAATAACGGTTGCGGTATCGACGGTGTGGACTGCAGGCCGTTCACGAACTCGAGCTTTGCTTTTCGATGTCCTGCGAGTTGCGCCAGTTACCGTGTCCTCAACCCGCGAGCTGTTGGTGACCAGGAGGTTGTTTACGCTCCGTTGATTGTCGGCGGACCTCCCGACCCGTCAAACGAACTGAATCCCGTCTACCGTGGCGATTCCTTCATCTGTGGTGCTGCGATCCACTCTGGTATCATTTCCGACTCGCAAGGGGGTTGTGGTGTCGTGTCGCTTATCGGCGAGCAGCAGGACTTCGTCGGCACAACCCGCCACGGTATTAACAGCATCGGCTTTGATTCCTACTTCCCGCTCAGTTTCACATTCCTTCCCGGAATTAAGTGTGAGGCCAAAGATGCGCAATGGTCGTTATTCGCTATATCAGTCGTCTTCACCGCCGTGTTGTCCCTTTTCACCGCGTCGTCAGCCGCCTTCTTTTTCGGCACTTTCATCATCGCCTTCTGGCAGGTTGGTTTGGCCTCCGACCCTGCTGTCAGCGGCTCTTTCCCATCAATGTTCTCGGATGTGTTGGGGAAATTCCTCCCGGCTATGTTTTGTGCCTGGGTCTTCTACGACAAGATGGGTGTCCGGCGCACTCTTCGGGGCCTGACGGCCCAGGTTGAGAAGACTGTCCTGTGGCTCGGCGGCTGCTGGGTCGGATCAATAACGAATTACACATTTGACTTCATTCCCCTTTCGAGATTAACTGGCCATGATCTCGAGCAGCAGCCTGGTGCTAAGGCTGCTTTGTCAATCATTGTCATTGTGCTAACCGTTATTGTCGTTGGTCAAATATGGTGTTTCCAGCAGGAAGCGAGACTCGTGCGCTATCTAAAGCTGTATGCTCTATTTATCCTTGCCATCGTGATCTCGGTAGCTTTGCCCAATCTCAACTTGCGCATACATCACTATATTCTGGCCTTGCTTCTCCTGCCAGGTACAAGTATCCAGACTCGACTCTCCTTACTATACCAAGGTATCCTGGTCGGCCTTTTCATCAACGGAATTGCCCGTTGGGGTTTCGATCCTTTCCTCCAGACGTCGACGGCGCTGCAGGGTGATGCGCAGCTTGGTTCCGCACTACCCAGCCTTTTACCTCCAGTCATCAACAGCTCTCTCGCGACAATAGCCTTCAACTGGAATCCTCCCCCGAGTATCCGATATGACGGGATCAGCATTCTGGTGAATGATGTGGAACGGTTCAGAGGCTTCTTCGGTGACAAGGGCGATGACGAGTTCGTATGGTCTCGTGATAACAGCTCCGCGATCAACGAATACTTCCGCTTCGCATATGTCCAGGGAACGAGCGCGGCCGATTATACCAGGGCTGGTATCTGGAACTCCGACTACCAGTGGGTGGAGATGGCGCCTGGACCTTCGAGAGTCAAGGGTCGGGACCTTGTCCATGACGATGAGCAGGTTGCTCGCTCTTTGTGGAAGCGCGGATAAGGAGTTGCTCATTTTGGCATATGTTAGTATTAGATCTCTTAGCTATGTTTTTGGAAGTGCTCATTTTAGCTTGGATATGATAGCATCAGCGTCGCAATTCACAAGCTATTATTGCCAGGGTATCTGCTTGACATGTTAATATATATGTTGATAGACACACCGCTAGTGTGCACGTTTGCTTTTATGGTGGTGATATCTTCAATTCCTTTTCCAATTTAATTATACAAGATGAAAGATATGGCTGTTGTGTGGCGTGAACCTTCTCCTCGCCCTCGTCTCTGGAGGTTCAGTCATTTAAGCCGCTTATGGTTGCTCGCTCAATTACCCACCCACAATCATATACCACCCAACATATTACCACCATCGATCAAGTTTCCCTCTCCCACCACCAATCCATCCACCAATGAACCTTCTTCCGTTATTCACAAGTGGTAACCTTGTACTCGACGGTATTATTCCCTGTCCCCGGGACCTTGGGCTTGAAGTCCAGATAGACAAGCTCGTTCTTCTCCGTCTCCCACTCGCCGTCCGTGTCGCGGTAGTAGACGAGCTCGCCGGAGCCGGCGTCCCGCACCTCGGCCGTCGTGTGCGTCAGCGCGCCCTCGGTCGACCACTCGAGCTTGTAGCACGTTGACTTCGTGACGAGGAAGGGCGCCGTGCACCGCGTCTCGCCGTCTGCGTCGATGCACTTCTCTACTGCGTAGTCGAGGATCTTGCCCGAGGCTACTTCGGTTGCTGTTTGAGAGGTGTTAGTGTTAGTGTTAGTGCGATGATGGGGTTGATGGGAAGATGGGTAGGTAGGTAGGTGGAGGAGACGTACGTTTGTGGAGGGTTCCTGTTAGGGCGAGGCCTGCGGTTAGGACGCTTTGTGCTGTTGGGATGTACATTATAACTAAGTAGGTATGCTTTGCTCTCGTTTAAGTGCTTCTGATTGGCGTCAATTGATGTTTATATGGGAATGCTGGAAGGGTTCGATTGCTAATCTTTCGATGTTTTGTACACAAGTTACGAACTTGAAAGTTGATTGATTGTAGTTGGTTTTAGCAGGCAATGTCCTGATCCCAGACGTTTGTTTGGTTTACCTCGTTGTTGCCTACAATGACGTACGTCATTCCTCTGTCACCTTGTCAGCGTCATCGGTTTTCCCCAACCCCTTGGCCCTGGGCTAAGGTCAAAGCGCATCAGATCATGTTATGTAAGCCAGATCGGATCTTCGCACTGAAAATTTAGAAGATCTGAATTGAGTGTGTTGAGGCGAGTTTAAGGTTTGAGGTATGCAGTAATCTAGAAAGATTCATTTTTGGGAAGTGATTTGGGGATGGTGTCATTTGCTTGTCTGGATTGATAGAACAGGTGCAAGCAGCATATCGCTAGCTACCCCCCCACAGCAGCTCCACGACCCCAATTTCTCTCGCCTCTTAAGAATTCGACGGGAAGCACCTAGGTTAGACGTAACGATATTGAGAGCTTTGACGTCTACCAGTGCGATCTTTCACTATCTAGACTCGTGAGGGTGTCGTCACAATGGAGGTCAATAGCCTGGCTTCGCCTCGAGATCTTCACCCAAGGTTTTCGATTCGCACTGGCAGACTTTGAAGCTAAGCAGGCTGTGGAGAGGAACATTGCCAAGCTCTCAGCTCAAGACGCTGTCTTCTTGGCAAACAGTTGGGATTTCAACGTCGCCATCCTCAACCACCAATCATAATGCAGACTTCATCCACGTTGTCGACCTCAACTCTCGCAACCTCTGCCAAGCCAATACGTCCTGCATATCCGCATGCGAATGCATGCACTGTTATCATATTTCATCGTGGGACGGTTGGCCCGTCACTCGTCCATGCCTGGATATGGACTGACGAGACAGAGAGTCGGGACTGTAACAAATACTTGTAATGGAGGGAAGCTAAGACAAGAGCCATCGTCGTGTGGACGAGTACGGACACCGAGCTTCCCGGCTCGCCAATGACGGGAGCTTTCTCGGCTCGTCCTTCGTATCAATGAGTTAACATTGTTGTAGCTTCCATACCTCGTCTTCACTTCGTACGAGCGCGCTCTCAAAGCTGAGTATCGGAGCACGTGCCTCGTGTTGTTGATGTTGCCAAGATCGATCTGTACTCGAATTCTGCTCTAAGCTGCAACACGTGGGATTCGCATACTCATAATCGTACCCCTGGCTATTGCAGCAGGGCTTCGTACTGAGTAGTGCTAACCTAGGAAGCCAACACTTATAAACGCGTCCAATCCGCGGAATCGCCAAGGCCGCCTAGCTTTTATCCAGGAACACCCGTAAGCTTGATAGAAGTCGCCATGCATGGAAGCTGGCGTGGATTCAATGATCGTTCCATTGCAGGCCATGGAGGCTAAGCTTGGCGTGCTGGGAAGCAACCCTCCTAGCAAGCTCGCTGTATATAATGAAGTCATGCACCCGTCGACCGTCCAAAGCATCTGTTCATCCTGATGTGGTGTCTTAGTGAACGACGGTGATTCTTAGGGCATCATGGGTAGAATTGCTTCTCTCGCTACTCTAGCGGCGTCGCTGGCCGTAGTTGCTGGCCAGACCTATCAACGTCTTGGAGGCTGTCCATCACTTGGCTGCGTGCTACCTCCGGATCAATCCGACTTCCTCCCCGGACAGTACTTCGACCTGCGCGTCGAGGTGCATGCTCCTGTCAATGGCTCCGAGGCATTTAATGGCGGCAAGCCGGACGAGAACTTCTCTGTTACTATCACTAAGGAGGGAGGCAGGAAGAAGAGTATCGCGGAGTTTTTTCGCATCAAGGAGCCAGAGCTCGAGAAGTGGGATTTCCACTGGTACGAGGACCTCTTTGCCGAAGATGCCAACACCCCTTCCGTCGTGAACGTCGCGGCAAAGGCGTATCGACGTCTAGCGATCTACGAACCTGGCACGTATGTTGTTGAGCTGAGTTACTACGGCGGACAAAAAACGCGGGCAGAATGGGTTGTGCGCCCATTGGCTACCAAAAAGAAGGTGAAGAATGTGATTCTCTTCATTGGTGAGTAATTTTAGTGCTGTGGTAGACTTTTGGCTTGCTCGAGATAGATAAAGTGTTGCTAACCTGCTCTTGCAGGTGATGGGATGACCACAAATATGATCACCGCTGCTCGACTCCTCGGTCACAAGAGCATCAACGGGAAATACCAGTCCCTACTACAGCTAGACAAGTTCCCCGTGCTCGGACATCAGATGACGCATTCGCTTGATAGCTATATCACGGATAGCGCCAACTCTGCGTCAGCTTTGTATTCTGGTCACAAGAGCACAGTGAACGCCATGGGGTAAGCTTCTTTCGTATTCATCACTGAAAAGTCTGGCTAACTTGCTTGCAGAGTGTACGCTGATTCCTCCCCTGACGCATTCGATGATCCCAGGGTTGAGACCATTGTCGAAATTCTAAGACGTGTCTGGGTAAGAAGGATTTACGCAACTAAAAAATCGGTCTGTTTTTAGCTAATGGAAAACTCGCAGGACTCTGCTTGGGGTGCCGTATCAACGGCGGCAATCGCAGACGCAACACCCATCGCGCTTTCGGGACACAGTCGTTCTCGTTACAATTACGGCTCATTGGTCGATCAGGCGCTGAACTCGGTGACAAACTACACATGGACGAACCAAAAGGGGCCAGACGTCTGGTTCGGCGGCGGTGCAGAGCAGTTCTACCCCGGTAAGGACAGCTACCAGGGGCAGGACTACTACGCCAAGTTTGCGAAGGCCGGATACGACATCAGTCTGAACAAGACCTCGCTTCTGCAGCTCGGCAACAACAGCAAGGCGCTGGGCATCTTTTGCAAGTCGCATATGCCTGTGTGGCTTGATCGAAACGTGTACACGGAGAACCTCGCTGCTTTCTCCAATGATCCCCTGGGCAAGAAGGCGCCTGCGCTCGACTTGCCTGGTTTGAAGGAAATGACGCTCAAGGCGGTGGATATCCTCCACCAACGAGGAGGAAAGAAGGGGTTCTTTCTGATGTCGGAGGGCGCGTCGATTGATAAGCAGATGCACACACTTGATTATGATCGTGCACTTGGCGTAAGTGATCCCTAATCCTCAGATTCATATTAGCGAGGGCTTGCTTTACGCTTGCGCACACGAAATCTCGACTTTATGCTACCATTTCAGAATATGGCACATGATGGGTGGCTGACCAGATACCAGGATCTCCTCGAACTCGACGATACAGTCCGTGCCACGATTGCCCACCTCAAAGCGATAGGTGAGCTCGACAACACCTTGGTTCTCGTCACTGCCGATCACGGGCACGGTTTCGACGTTTTTGGCGGGGTGGACACCAAGTACCTCTCCTTTCAGTCCACAAACCGCGCCAAGCGCCGATCCGTGGGTACTTACCGAGAATCCGGACTGTCGCAGTACACCGTCCCTGCAGAAGGAGTGTCATACAACACGGGGGCACACTTCCCCGTCAACTGGGACCCGCGGTACACCCTCGCCCAAGGCTTCGGGGCATCACCGGATCACCGTGAGAACTTCCGTGTGCACAAGAGTGGCCCCCGGCTCCCGGCCACCAATATCTCGGGATTCGATGCCGATGATCTCTTCGCCAATCCCGCGGATGGGCAGGATGGGTTTGTTGTCAATGGTACCCTGCCTACTGACGAGCCGCAGGGTGTGCATTCCCTTACTGATGTGCCGGTCTTTGCGATGGGACCTTGTGCAGAGACTTTTGGCGGTGTCTATGGCAATGTCGATGTCTTTTATAAGATCGCGAGCTGTCTCGGTCTTGGACGTCCGGATGCGAAGCCGGGGAAACTTGCATGGTAGCTGGATCGTGATTAATTGATGGTTAATTGGGTAGCTCTTATTGCCGGGTGACGTCCGTCAATTCTTGTACATAATCATAATTTGGCACTTGTTCATTGTAACCCGGATACCAAGTCAAAAACCAACATCCAAGTTAGCCTACCCAATCCGAATAAGCACCAGCATAAATGATACAATTAGTTATCCAACAACCAACACCTACCTGCCCTCCGATTGTTAATTGACACGTACTTGCTAATCTTTATTTCATCTGCTGCAACTTTCATACTTCGACTTCGTTGCCCTTCTGCCTTGACTATCTATCTTACAAACACTATCCTTTACCAAATATCTAACCCGTCCATCGCGCAAAAAGAAGCACAAGCAGCATTGGACTTTACAGCGGCAGAAATGAAAATACGTTACGATTCAAAGCATAAACCTGTGGAGTACAACGTCGGAGACGAAGTCTATTTGAAGCTGCATAAGGGATATCATCTTCCCGGACAACCCGCCCCAAAAATGGTCACAGCAGTATGACTTGCGAATAGTTTAGAAAGAAATTTCGTATAAACATACCTGGGTACATGTAGAGACCCCTCCTGCCGCACTACCTAACCCTTTCACCCTTCTTTTATCCTTCGCATTTCACGGTTCTGCAGCCTTCTCTAACTCTTTATCTCTCAACCCCCAACTCACCTACCACACATTACGCCTACCGCACAACTCATTTGCCACAAACAACTCACATCTCACAGCCGACAAGATGACCAAAAGGACTGTCGAGGCCGCCGGTGATCAAGGTTTGCATTGTCCTTATATTACTACCTGATTTTCCCTCGCACGATTGATTTACCAACCATATAGGCACCGCTCCAGTCGCTCGCCCAGTCCAAATCACCACTCAACCAATCACCACCCACCCAATCGTCACTCACCCAATCTTCACTCGCCCAGTCGTCGCTCGCCCAGTCGCTGGTCCAGGCAATGGCCCAGGCGCATATCCGCAACCCCAAAGCCATTGGGTGACCAGTAAGTCCAAAATATCTTTAAAGTGACAACTCCCCTAGACTCACTCTAACATTACATACAGCAGCGAGGGCCACAACCAACTACGTCAGCGGCGACGGCCCCGACGCAATTCGTGCCACTACAACAACTACAGTGTGGACTAATTATTGTAAGCACTCTCTCTCTCTCTCAGATAGGAGATATTGCGCAAGACTTACCATTGGCTAGCCGCCGGTGTCATCGTTCGCGGTCCAGCTCCGAAGAATTCGGGTGTCTATCGACCTTTTCATGAGATGGTGGTCTATCCCATCTTTAAACACAATCGATGATCGTCAGATGCCATGTCAACCAACTTCATAACGCAATGACCTAGTGCACTCGTTTCGAGTTGGAGGACTACGGAAGCTACGCGACCTGGGGTGAGACGGGCTGGCGAGACTGCAGAATGCTACTGGAAACCGAACAAAACAACTAAAATACACACCTACACATCCCCCTACACCTGCCCTACACTTAGATTAGTAGAATTGAAGACAATTGATTCACTAACACGAACAAGGTGCATACGTGAGGTCTGGCCGAATGCTTTGTGAAAATTGAAGGGTTATTCTGCTCCTCCTGCCCCGAACGATGCCGCTTCTGCTTAGGCCACCTCCCCTTTTTCACCCCTTTCGCGGAATACCCTAGGCCTACCAGCTGATCCTGGCTCCCTCTACGCATGATGCTTGGCCGGCACGGGCGAACGAGGGGACTTTGCTCCAGTCAATTTAAACCCTGACGCTGCCGGTTACTATCAGCTCTTTCTCCTACCACACAACATGATGCATGAACTAACCTTTGGCTCTGCAACGGCTAAACATTCGTTCAGATAAGCCTGGATTTTCCAAAATGACAATAGCGTATCCACTCATTCTTATGTCCACTTATACTATCTGAAAAGAGCGGTGGTTAACCGAGTCTTGGTCAAGCAATGCCTTCGTTTCGTCTGGTTTTGCATGTACATATGCCCGTGCAACCATTCGGTGTTGTTCTGCTTGCGTTTGGTTGTCGTCCTTGTTGACCTCTCTGAGGACCCAATAAACTGGCGAGACTGTTATTAAGGCAACAATATCGCCAATCTGAGGTGGTGTTGCACCTATTCCCATGAGTCCTGTGTCCGTAAAGAAGTAGAACTTCCCACCAGTTTCCTTGCGTCGTTGAGAATATAAATCGCTTTTTGATGCTCCAAGCTTTAGTGAAGTTTCCATATCCAATGTAAAGAAGTTGGATATCCGATTGGTTAATTCGGAGTTCACTAAGAATTGAGTGAAGAAACTAGACGTTTGCAGTGAAAATGTCATGATCCCGAGGAACGAAGCGAAATTTTCAAGATCATTGGTCGGGGTGGGATGGGGTATCTCGCCCGTCTCGCAAATGACACCAATGCAGAACCCGGAACAGAACAGCGTCGTCGGGGTAGCAAAGCATGGCCGCTGCGACCCTGTGTGATCGAGATTACCAACTGCATTTTCTGAACTCCAAAAGGCATTTGCCATGATGGCACCATCGAATGTCACAGTAGCGCTCTCACCACTCTTGTACAATGTTGCATCGGAGTAGGTGAGATCAAGGACCCACGAAGGACAAGTAGGTGTATTAATCTTGGCCATCTCGGATTCGACATACAGCCCATATTGCGAGGTGATATAGAGGTCTGGAGATTGGTTGTACCACATAGCAGTCACACGCCCGAAGACTTGTTCGGGCGTATCATTATAGTCTATATGGATAAAAGGCAGTACTCGATGACGAGGGATAAGAGATTCCAATGCAAAGATCTTGTCACGTGGATCGCCAGAACGGTGTCTGCCCGTTCGGGGAAGCAGAGCGAAGAACAGCCTATGGTCGGGCATGTCCGCTTTCCATTGCTTTGCTCCTCGAAGGTATAACACAAGTGGACTGTTCAGTTTTCTGAACGAGAACTGCTGATTAGCAATCGCTTCATTCAAGAACTTGAGCGCTTTGATGAATATTTAGCATGACTTGTGATCAAGATGGAATGGTTTAATCTAGGGAAAAACACTTACTACGTGCTTTGATAGTGTCAGGTTCATCGCGATGTTGTATAGGCTCTTTGGGACTCCTTGAAACGAATTCCATCGCTACCTCTAGGTCGTCATATGAAAACGAATTGCCCCGGAATCGGAAAGTTGGAGCTGTAGTCGGAAGAACGGCTTCCTGAATTGTCCACATCCTCTCCCACCAGTCGCAAGACATGATAGCGTTGACGCAATGAATAAGCATTAAGTACGTTACATACTTCCTTTCGCTCCAATAATCACTTCCTATATCTTGTGTCCGAGCGGCTTCGAGGATGGCTAATAGGTCATACTGATCTAAGGTGCTACCTACTAGTCCTGTAGGGAGGGGCCAGAGAACGTTTTGCGGGTTATCGAAGAGGTTTGACTCTTGGAATTGTTTCAGTTCATGATCGACTGTCTGGCCACCTAACCAGATGATGATAGACTTTGCTTGTGAGTATATATGCCGCATAAGACCCACTTGATGTGTCCTCTCGTCGTTGTCTGCCTGATTAATGCAGATGGCGTCAATCCATATGACCTTGTCTGTATCCCGGGAGCGCAGATTTGTGAGGATTTCATAAAGATGTGGAGTGATCAAGAAAGGCTGATCATCCACCCATATGAGTTTATCTTTGTCATCCTTGCCCCAGACGTAGGATAAGGCATCGTAGGTGTTACCATCATCAAGGTTGAGCTTCTCAAGCTTGCAACAAATGTTACTTTCCCCAGTCCCAGGAGATATTCGAATGACGCGAATGTTTTTGGTTGGTGATGCAAGGCCAATTTTGTATTCAAATCGATGGTTTGAGTCCCCTTGCTGCAGCTTCCTTGTGGGCAGCTCTCTTGTTTTGGGGCTTTGACTTTTCGACGTTTCCCACACAGCATGCAGTAATGCTATGTGTCCGCGCAAGCCCCATTTATTGGGAACTTGCGAAGGGTCAATGGTGGTACCGAAGACATCTAGAATGTCATAAATTGCTGAATCAACTATGAGAGCAAGGCCTTGGAGGGACGCCCCGCGAAAATCTTCCTCATTCACAGTAGATGATGTATCTATCCCCATTGACTCCAAGACCATGTGCATGACTCTTTGGGTGTCACTCGATGAGGGCTGAATTCCAAGTAGGGTTCTCATGAAACCTATATCTTCTATCCAGAAAGAGGTACAGGCCTCAGAAGCGAAACGAAGTCTGGGATCTCTGTTGGGCATGTCCTTCAAAATACCTCGTATTGACCAGACGTCATAAAGAAAATGATGTTCTAGTGACATTGCAATAGAAGGCAGGAATGTATAACACTGCGTGATGAATTAGCCAGCCGCGTTGTATCAATTAGATCGTAGTCAATCTTACCCAAGATAACGCGAGCCGGGGACCAGTGTGTCTTGCAGAGCTTGCGTTTAGAAGGATATTGATGCAATGTATGAATGGTCAAGTTTAAAGGCGGATTCAACATACGCGAGGGGTAAATAAGGTCTTGAACATTCATCAAGAGACACAATAACCTCAATTTGAACATCAAGCGGTGCCCAAGTGTCTCCATTATCTACTCGTTCTATGATCCATACCTCTATGATTAACGAATAAGGTCCATCAATAAAAATGACGTGGCAGGTTGGTTCTAGATTCATGCCCAATGCAACAGATATTAATTATCTTTTCAGCTGCCTAGCTTTTCAATTCTCAGCCTGGCATTCTGGCTCTCGTCAATGGAAGCCGGCCAAACGATTCAGTGGTTCTATACTCTTAGCGAGGTCTCATTTTGTCAAAGTGTGCCAAGTTGATTGGTTCTGGGCTCATGTCAACGCGTCAATATCCAATGCACTCAAAATGTCACCTCTTTAGCCAATGTCAAGCTGTCGGTCCCACATTCCCTGCCTTATGGCTCGCGTCAATGAGAGCCGATGATGGGATTTAATGGTGCCTAGGTCACGTGAAGGTCCCTGTCCTTCGGGGCAAATGTGGTGTAAGGGACTCCCAGTCCTGGAGGCAACACTTCAACGTTTGTATGCAAAATGTATATGACACCTATTCCGATCATGTACCAAATTCCAGGCATAACCGCGTGTGCTCTAAATGTTAGCCGAGACAGTATTGATTTGTATATCGTTAGACAGAGTCTAGGGAAGAAATGAGGAGAAAACTGAGACCGAAGGATCTGGGGGTCTATTAATACTCGGGTTCAATGTGAATACAATACGGCTATAATCATCTCGCTGGCCAAGCAGCCAAAACCAGAATATCTCGATAAGCTGTAACAAGACACACATACAAACATAGTCCCTATCAATCAATAGCAGGCTATGGCCGATTGTAGATAGCTAATCGTAACCGCACAAATCCACCGAGCACATGATTGGCCTATCTCAGACAGCCTGCTTTCCCCGTTCCCCTAGAAGCACCCTTCAAGCCTATCAATATTACGTTTTCTGTCATCTTACTTGGTGAGCTGAAAACTGCAACCATTTATCCGTGTCATGACCCCGCTTCACCATCTATGCTTTGGCCAACCAACCCCGCTTTGGAAACTGATGTTAGATGCTGTTATGGGGCTGAACTCTTCGTTTGAGCTTTGAACTGCGCTTGCCGATACTCACCAGCCGTACTTCATCTGAACATAGTGTTAACACAGTATCAAACTTACAATGACACGAAATTACCCTAGCAGCCCATTTCAACGTTCTGTTGTCGTGGACCGAACTCAATCTTCATGCCATGTCCAAGCAAGGCTGGACAGCGTTGTCCATGGATTGATGTCGCCGCAAGGCGGAAAAGAAGCGACATTGATAATATTTGTGTTCCACTTCAGACCGTTCAAAGCGGGCCGTCGCGTGAAATCGGCGCATATCACAGTCAACTTCGAGACAGATGATGGTAACATCGAGGTCTTCAAGATTGCACCGTATGAAAAATTGACTTTAGTACGCTTAATGGTGACTCTCCCTTTGCGCCTTTCGTTATATTGATGAATACCAGCAGGCGAACATCCAGAGGAAAGAGGAAAATGTTCAAAGTTTCGAAACAGATGATGGTAATATCAAGATCTCCAAGATTCCACCGCATGAAAAATTGGATTTCGTACGCTTAATGGTGACTCTCCCTTTGCGTCTTTCGTTATATTGATGAATACCAGCAGGCGAACATCCAGAGGAAAAAGGAAAATGTTCAAAGTTTCGAGATGGGATCTTCTTTTGGCGGGTTAGGTGGGTCTGTGGTGATTACTCGGGAGACTGCGAGTACTTTGACAATCGTGGGCGACAAGAGCATACAAGGTAGGATGCATGGCAATTATAACACAGCAGTCTGGACTATATTGGAAGACGAGAAGACAAAAAGCGGCATTCCTTCAACCTTACGTACAGCGGTGCTTCTTCAACGTAGCTCCAGCGCTATATTTACAGGACGAGTCCAAATAGACGCTCAGGTCTCCGGGTTCTCGCTTGCGTCCAGAACGGATCCTGAGGACGACCCAATTATTTTCAACCCTTTGCTCAGCCGGACGGGGAAGATCGACAATGTTTCAGTGGAAAATCTCGGTGATTTCGATGGCAAACACTTTTTCGCCTACAGCTTCCTTGACAAACAACTCTGGGGCACGGTAGAGCAGGAGTCGGATCTGTTCGCGGGCTCGAGACCTAAGTTTGGGCGTGAACCTATGAGAGAAAGTCGTAGTCAATCATGGTATGTCGAATTGTGGAAATTGGAATTGTCAGATGGTAGCAACTGGGTTCCTCAAGCGTCCCACAAGCCCCAAGTAACAACGGAAATCCCTCAATCGCTCACAATACATCACTTGGAAGACTACCTCTTGGGTACCAAAGAGCCCATTGTATGTGCTCTACTTTTCCCTCTATTTAATATGTACTTACTAGAGACATCTATAGATCCGGCCGTCTATTCCGGCCGAAGAGCCGCGAATTGAGAAAAGTACTTCATCATGTGTTCTGATGTAGGTTCTGCTGCTACTGTCTCCCTGAAAACTCTAACTTGTGAGACAGAGCTAGAAAGTCAAAGGATCACGGATTTACAAGTTTTGAAAAACTTGCAGACCTTATAGAGCAGCCTTCGACTCAAGATGTCGTAGATTTCTTTGAGCTTCCTGAGGATCTCGCTGTTTATCGCCATCATGATCGCGGAACGTGCGATTTCGCGTTTTCCACGGATGATAGAAATACGTCACAAAAAGGTCTTTCGAACGCATCATCTTATTGCCCCTGTCAGCTAACTTGTACTTAGTCTACGTCCTGCAAACACCATTCTATACCAAAGGATTCTGGTCCCTTATTCTCCACTGTGCGATCCCTCCAGGACCGGCTGGGCTAATCCACGACTCATTCGGCCTCATCCAAGTCGACTCAGATGTCGATCTTAACGAGATCTTCAGCGGGGTTCAAAACCTTGTAAAGCTCTATGGCCAACATCCAATGCTCGTACCACTGCAATTGTTCATTCAGCACTGTTCGTTCACAGCTCGGACATTTAAACTCATATATGATGGTGTGACTCAGGTAGACGAAGAGCTCTTTAGCGAACTGAAAAGCGAGAAAAGAAGTGCATCTAAAAAAACAAGTCAACTCTACCGCAAGCTGAGCATGCACCTACACGAGCATAGCATGGGACTTGCAGAGCTTCGTCGGCGCCGCACTTTCGAAAATGATCTTGGCGACCAGTTACTGGAAGCTCTAGAGAGTGACGGGAAGCTTTGGCTCAAGGCGAAGAGATATGCAAGTATGTCCAAGAGCAGGGATTTAGACATCGAAAGTCTCCCGGATAAGATCGAAAGCCAACGAGATGTTGTGAGTCACACCTTTCAGGTTTTCTTGGAACCTACTAACCTGGGCGATCAGCTCTACAATCTCATAACACAACAAGATAGTTATTTATCATCGAAACTGGCTCGCGAATCACTCCGAGACTCTAAAGCGATGAAAACTTTGTCAATATTGACAATCCTTTTCCTGCCGGGTGCATTCGTCGCTACGCTATTTTCTACCAACATGTTTAAATTTCAGGGTAATGCCCAAGAAATTTGGATCTACTTCGTAATTGTGGTGCCACTGACAGCAATCTTGATGCTCGGTTGGCTTCTATGGTTATCTGTGACACCGGGTGGAATGGATGAAGAGAATAGGCCTGGAAATGTACCTGTTCATTCCCGTCTATTTAGTAGACGAGGGAAAGGAGAATAATGGAAAAGGTAAACGAGGTTTCAAGCTAGACTGCATCTGTGACAAGGGCTTATGCTCAAGGTTTTATTAAACTAATTATCGACTCTGGGTCTAAAGAGTTTTTTGGTTTCCTGGTTCAACTTTCAGCATAACCTCGCTTTTTGCCCTCTATTTTTATATATACGCTTCCCGGGTCGGTGATCTAATCCCTGTTGGGCTCCAGTCCAGGCATATCCTGCGGACAGTTATGTCGACTAATAACCGCCGGGCTTTCTATCTTGGCGGACCTTGCCGGGTCTTGCCGGATATTTCGTAGTTCGTACCATGTGATAGACCCACCTATAGTCCATCCGTTTAGATAGGCTTACAGCTTGTAGAATTTTGCTACCGTTTGCGCTCGCGTAATCGATGATAAGTGATGATTTAGCACACTTATTATTTAAGTTCTTCTAGCTTCGAGGAAGTGGTTTTCTAGTTTCGTGGCATACTTTCTGCCAAATCGCTAAGGTTAGACAATCGCTCAACCGAATTTCTCTGCTCAGCAGGATGTGTTTCTATACTAACAGCGAAGCGAGAAGAAACACATGCGAACATTCTTGGAAACGGAACGCTAGACGGAAGGCCACGCCGACCGATTGAATAATTTGATGCACATCGAAAAGAGGTACATTGTAATATGACTAATAAGGGTTCGTGGTATTACAGATTTGCCGTCAAGACACCCGTGAACCTCAGCCAAGGTGGAATTCTAGAAATTACGCATCCCAGGCTGATAAAATTCAGCCGAATCAATGGGGTACTAAGTGATCCCGTAAATCCGAAAGTATTGAAGAAATAATATAGGAAACATAAGGATTAAATTAAAAAAAAAAGAAACAGAAAGAAAAAGAAGAGAAAAAGTAGTGAGGTGTAAAAAGATTAGAATCCATCGCAAAGCCAGTATAATGATAAATGTTAATACAACCCTTACCCCTTAGCCTCCCTCTTACGTGAGTTTCGAACTCCAAAACTGTAATTTACGTAATCTAACACTTTTACGCTGCTTCAGTACCTAATAATACCCATTTCTTGTACTTCGTAACGAGTCTTTAACTAGGTTCCTAGGTAGTAAGGCAACAGTGAAAGCCTTAGACAATCCTCGTGCAGGGTAGGCTTCTGCTGACGCGCTCGACGACGTAATTGGTATTTGATTAGATGATGTCCGCCTAGATTAAGAATTGGCTGATATATCCGAATTCTCTAGGTTGCAGAAGGATATATGATTTAAAGAGCTATTGAATACTGCACGTCTGTGTGTGGGATATAGCTTTACATTAATGATGAATACGTTTGACTGGAGTCTGAGTAATCGTTGACAAGTCTCATCAGAATCGCTGAAGATAAGACCTCTTCTATCTCTCGCACGAATCTAATCGTTTATAACTAACTGTTACTTTTTCCGTTTCCTGAGATATTACGGTAGAGGTCAGACCTTCTGCCTTACCATTCGTTTATCTTGCAGCAGGGGGCTGAGGGGGCTTAGGGGCGGGGGCCCTTTATAACAGGCTGGCCAGCAGTCAGCGGCTTCTCCAGAAGATCCCCAAGTCCACCCGCTCCTAGTGTTGTAACGCTTCACGATAACGAGGTTCCGAGACCCAGGAAAAGCCTGTTGATACTTTAACCGATTCTCCATAAAATCAAATACAGACGAGGAGCCGATCTCGAAATGAATCCCTTAGACGCAGTCTCATTGGCTGCAGCCGTTGTGCAATTTACGGATTTTGGCGTTCGGCTTCTCTCCGAGACTGTGAAGGTCTATGAATCTGTGTCCGGAATGACATCTGATACCGTAGAGCTCAAGACAATCGAAGATGATCTGCGGCAGTTGAGCCAATCCATCCAAGAGAAGTCCGCCCAGTTAGTCGATCCAACAAAACCGCCACGCGAATCCGAGCAGACACTGCTTCGACTCTGTCGAACATGCCAGACCCTGAGTACCGAGATTGCGATCGCAATTGCCCCCTTGCGAACACATAAGACGGGGAGACTTAACCTGGCAGTTGAGAGTTTTGGAGTTGCTGTGAGGAAATTCAAGTCTCAAGATAACATTATGGGATTACGTAGCAGGGTTTCTGAGGTGAGACAGCAGATGATGTTGGCGATGACGGTTTTTCTTTGGTAGGTTCCACATCCCTCCGTCGCCCGATTTCAACGCTATCAACTAACTGCTAGATAAGGGAAGAATCGAAGTCTGGAGCAGATGATCTAGACCAGCTATCGCGCCGACAGGTCGACATGATCAACACCCTCACCCGCATCGATGAAACCACGCGTAACTTAAATCAGACATTGATCATGTTACGTGAGTAATACGCCTCAGTCTATTCAGGTCTTTGCGGCTACTATCCGAGTATTGAATGCTCTGCGTTCTGCATATTCCCTAACTCTGTCAATATCTTATGTATCGAAGGCGATACTAACTTCCAATATCACAGTACAAGGCTCGGTTCCAATGGACCTACGACAACGAGAAATAATTGAAACATTTTGGTCCCCAAAGCAACCAATTCAAAGCATCAATGGGGAAGATGCTGCGTTTCAAATAAACGACTCGGGAACTAATAACGATGCTGCTTGTTCAAGAGCTATCCTCAACAGCCTATTCCTTAAGGACCTTAGCTATCGCGAAGAGGCAATTCCTGAGGCTTATAAATCAACTTTCCAATGGCTTTTCAAGTCCCCAAGAAGTGACGTTCATGGTCATCATCTTTGGCCCGACTTCCGGACGTGGCTAATAGGTTCCAATAGCGACATCTACTGGATCACGGGGAAGCCGGGATCAGGGAAATCAACGCTGATGAAGTTCATCACCGGCCGCCATATGTTGCAAGAGTTCCTGGCGCAATGGTCGGAGTCTAAACCGTTCATAGTAGCTAGGTTCTATTTCTGGAATGCTGGGACACCTATACAAAGGACCCAGGAAGGTCTTCTCAGAACACTTCTCTATCAATGCTTAACACAACGACCTCAACTTATTTCCAATGTGTGTCCTCGACGATGGGCATTGATTAAGCTATTTGGGAGTGAGGCTAAAACCACAGCTCCACCTTGGACCTTGGAGGAACTTCTTGAAAGCTTTTCCGCATTCGATCTGTTCGTGGGAAAGCAGTTTAACTTGGCACTATTCATTGATGGGCTTGATGAATTCGATGGCGATCACAAAAAACTTCTAGAATTCGTTCGCCAATTTCATTCTGGGGCAGGAAGGAAAATCTGCGTAAGTAGTCGGCCGTGGAATGTTTTTCAGGATGCATTTATGACCAGCCCTAGCCTGAGACTCGAACAGTTAACAGGCGGCGACATCCGACTCTACGTCGAGAGAAACTTTAGCTTGAGCCCTGCATTCCGGGAGTACAAGGACGCCCTTCCACAACAGTCAGACGATTTAGTGGAATCAATCATCACCAAGGCACAAGGGGTCTTTTTATGGGTATCCGTTGTGGTTCTACACATTTTTGAAGGCCTTTCCGAAGGCGATCGGTTGGAAGAATTATATGACATGGTCAACCTTCTTCCTGATGATCTGTCACAACTATACCAGAGGATTTGGTCTACAATAAAACCAGACTACATCAGCCAATCATCACGTCTCTTCCAGATCCACGGAGCCTACATAAGCTCACTTGATGTCATCACATTGTGGCTCGCTGACCATCCTAACACGCTACAAATCGACGCTAAAGCCATCCCCAAACAGCAAAGCCTAATTACCCAGACAATGAGAAGAAGACTCAGTAGCCGAACAAGAGGGCTCTTGGAGATATCGCCCAACGGCTATGTGTCGTTTTTACATAAAAGTGTCCGCGACTGGATCGAGTGCATTTGGGCCGATATTGTTGAAAAATCGGAACCGACATTCGACCCGAGTTTATGCATTTTACAGGCGCGAACGGTCTGTATGCTGGGCGGTATTTACAATACACGCGGAGGCGTATCGCAAGAATCGATCCCATTACGAATATATGACTTGTTGGACGTCCAGAGGTGTTTGTATTATGCTTCGAATGTGCGCGACGATGCGTCAAACACGCCCATTCTAACCACGGTTTTGGATCGACTGAATGATAAACTTCAAACATTCTCGTATTATTCATCCGATACGGACATCAAACTACTTGTTGAGAAGAAGAATCGGCCGCCAGAACTCCAGTCCAATTATACCAAAGATTTTCTCGACAACAGCTTCGTCGGCTGTGCGGCGCAATTTAATATTTTGGAATATGTTCGTCAGAAGGTGACAGTTAATCCGAAGCTCCTCCAACATAGACCTACCGAGTTATCGGTCCTGGCAAATGCGATATTTGGCCCGGGATGTCTTGAGCTTTTTTTCATCCTTGACGTGAGCTCTGGAGAGACGATTAATAACGATCACTACCTCTCGCACGACGACTCCTATGCAAGATTTCTACTTGTCAAGTTTCTACTAGACTGTGGCGTGCCGAAGCTATCGGCCGTCGTCCCGGGCAGTGAAAAAAAGAGCCTATATGACATGGCCAGAATCAGACCGGTGGATATGCCTCCCATCATAATGCCAAACGGCGAACAACTGGATTACTGGGAAACGGTGGCTAATTTACTGAAAGAGCACGGTCTTTCTAGAGTTGGATATTTCGACCTAAAGATTAAGCTACGCCTTTCAAAGTTGTTTCACTACCTAACTGATCCTTGCAAGCGCCGCCTTACTTATCGCGGCAGTGGAGTTCTTACAATACTCGAAGGCGATGATACGAGCTCATCTTATGGATAAGGGAGGACTGAGTCATTACCATGATATTTTTGGGAACGCACGTGAAGCTCAATCATGAGGCCACACACCCGAGCGTGGCAGCGCGTGGATGGCGGTTGTTTATGATGCCTCACAAAGACACACAGGATGGAAAGCTCTCTAAGTCTGACAAACTGTCGCTAGCATCCTGGGGAAACACGATTTGGTGCAGTTGTTGTTGAGGGAGTTAAGTATGTCTGTCACATATGCCGTTCTTGTTGTTGTAGAGGTCATAAAAATTAGCAGTATATACTACCAAGGACTAGCCTACGAGGGTATTCGGACCCCTTCGCGCAACAAAAGGGTCTATGAACACATTATACCCGAGATCTTGAAATTGTACGGCAGATACCCCCGAGTGCGAGATGAAAATTGATCATATAACCAGCATCACTCTAATCCCTACGATACAGAAACGTTGATATACATGTAGTACAAATTTGATAGATCTTGCCAATATTTACACGCACATACATTTTCCCCGGTATCCTTGCCGTTCGACTAATATCGACCGTGACCTTATTTTGTACACATCCTATTCGGTTTCATCCTAATCACACCTAATTCCCCCGTGCCTCAAAGGTACTCAGCGCGCCTCCATTAACCGTCGCCTTCCCATTCCACTGCAGCTCCGCAGGGACGAGGGGCTGGAAAACAGGAAGCCAGACCGTGTCATATAGACCCGGGGCGCCACCGGCAGCCGTGCTTCCTGGCTCGAGACTGCCGAGCTGCGCCGAGTCGGTGCAACATGGGCTGTTGGCACCCCAGAACGGACCCGCGGCCCATGCCGTCCATCCGATGTACTCTTCGTTCGAGGACATGTAGTTCAGCATGTCCTTTAGCATTGTGGCACATCCTGTGTTGTTGGCTCCGCCGAACTCGGTTATCATGGCTTTGAGGTTGTTGGACTGTGGTTGAGCGTCAGCAGAGTTCTTGTGCAGCAGCAACATCAAACACGGGGGAAAAGCAAAAAAGGGGCTTCTGTTCTCACCTTCAACCACGCAGTCAAACCAGCAAGATGCGTCGCCGCATCACTGACACACTGAGCATGCGATCCGCTGAAGTCCACATCGAGATACTCGTGGATATCAATGGCGGTATTATTCGCGGGGTCCTTGAACTTATTCAAGAGGGCACTGCTCGGATCACTCCCCTCCGTCCACGCATGTCCGCCCGTCCAGCTGTTTCCGGGCATGATGATCAGATTCTCCGCGCCGGCCGCACGAATCGCATCGATGGCCGCCTGGTTGTTCTCCAGGACCAGCTGCGTCGTCATATCGTGGGGCTCGTTCATCAGGCCGAAGATCACCTTCTCGTTGTCCTTGAAGCGGCCCGCGAGCTCGCCCCAGAACTCCCCAAACTGCGCCGTCGTCGCGGCCTTCGCGTCGGAGGCGTTCCCGATCACGCTCCCGCTGTACGGCTGCGCGCTGGGGTCGTTGTAGCGCATGTAGTTGTGCGGGTCGAGGATCGCGTAGGCCCCCTTTGTCGCCGTCACGTAGTCGACCGCGTCTTTGAAGTGCCCGAAGTGCGTCTCGTCGAAGGTCGCGCCGAGACCCGTCGAGGGGGGACACATGCGTTCGAGGAGGAAGGCGATGCGGAACAGGTTCAGATGGTTCTTGTCCACGTGTGTGTCCACGCCTGCTTGGTTGATGAATTGGTAGTCTTTTCCAAAGGTGCCGGGGATTCCCGTCCCGGGTGTGCCGTAGGCCCCGAATTCGCCGCCCGACTCGGCGACGCCCGCATAGTAGATCGTCGCCGAGGCGCCGGCGATGAGGGGCGCTAATAGAGCTGATGTGGCTTTCATGTTGAAGATGGATTGGGATGGTGGACCGGTAGGAAGGGGGTAACAAAAGGAATTCAAGTCAGGGGCCGGAGATTCAATGTATATAAGGACAAGCTTTTGCCACAAGCTTATCCTCCCAGGGAAGAGGATCAGGTTGTCCCGACCCTGATCTCACGGACACATGGAAAGACGGATGAGACCCGACAAGCCGTTGTTGCATAGCACGCTCGAATCAATTGGCTTCGAGTGGCAAACGATAGGTTAATACCACGGCTTGAGGAACACGCGTACTGGCATTATACATGATATTGTGTTCCTATACTGCACACGTCATTGGCACTTTCTATCAAGGGGTATCTTCTATGAGAGATCGTACACGGAGCGACATTATCCGCTCACAAATACAGTATTGTGGAGACGCGCATCGGGACCTCTTTCGGTAGCAACCCGCCGGATGCCGCGCCGCTGGATCCCAGATATGCCGATCAAGCATAAATTATGCTAGATCTCGGAGCCTTAGCATCCTCCTTATTGGCCAAATATGGCACAGATCTTCGGTAATATTCCGTGTTCTAACTGTTCGCCCTGGCACTCTAATTAGAGTGCACCTCCAACGAGGCTCACGATCCACATAGCAATGCGGACGTTCAATCCCACCCTCCTCTCATTGGTGGCGAAATCGTCCAGGGTAACGGACTTGGCGAAATCTTGAAGCCATCTCTGTTCGGCCCCCAGTCTCTTTTTCAGATCTTCATCTCTTGTTATGATCAGGGCACCGGCTTCTAGATCGTGCGAATAGCTTCTTTTCGTATAGTTCGAGCTTCCAATAATACTCATGGAGGGGTCTTTCTCGTTGGGAAGGGTTATCCATAGGCCTTTGGCGTGGTATGTCCATCCTTCGGGCTCACCGACCATACCCTTTCGCCATTCTTTCAATACTATTGACGAATCGCGTTTGCGTTGATGTACCTCTCGAAGAAATCGTCTAGCTAGGTATGTGTAGGCGCCAGGTAGAAGACCGGACACGCCTTTTGATCCATAAAACCCATTTGCGTGCGGATGTGCGGTGATGACCGTGTTGTCTTCCGAGGCCGTTGAGAGCAGCAGATTTCGGAGTGTAGGATCTGGGTTAAAATAGCCGGCGGTGAAAGTCCACGATGAGCCAGAGTATTCGGGTCTCGCTAGAGTTTTTAAGACATGCGTAACGACTGGAAGCTCGGTGGACGTATCGGGCCGCATCAATTGAGAAAGCTGCCCAAGCATATAAACTGTTGTATCCTTGGAGGGCGATGAATGATCTGGCGCTGGCATGCCAGGTTTACCATCGCCTAATGAAATTAATTTGCTAATTATTTTAGTTGATTGCGCAACATATTTTGCGGGTTGCTCGAGGGGCGACGGGGCCGCATTTGTCGACGGCCAGTGTAGACGAAAGCCTGCCGCTTCTTGCGTCGGCTCAACAAGAAAACTCAGTGAAGTGACGCCTTGGTATAATCTCCAAAAGTAGTCAGTAACATCTCTTGATGCGAAAAGATGGTATCGATCTTGACGGTTTGTGAAGTAGTCGTTGGACAAGTTAGCGCTGATTCAAAGGTTAGTTATGCTCATGAACATAGAGGGGAGCGATTGATGAAAGCCCTTACCCCGAGAGAATTATCTCATCATCGACGCCATATAGCTTCATATGCTGCAAGCCCCAACCCTCGTTGATGCGCTTCGGTATGTGTTTCTTCCGCAGACCAGTAAGGTTTGGAGTGTGGTACATGCGAATCTCGACTCGACCCGGACCGAACTCGGTGACGAGAGGAGCAAGTAATGATGCGCAGGAAGCATGGGGAGCTTCACGAGTTCCTCGTAGGGCGTCGGTCAATATGCTCAGCTTCAGCTCGGGATTGTTGCGGAGCGCCTCTTGCAGGGTTGTGATCTTGTATTTCCCGTTAACCTTAGCTCATGTCTGTCCAAGTCGTTGGGTATCTTGCCAGCTCTTTCTCCGATTTGCCAATGTATAAAGTGGATAGGAAAATGCGCTTCTTCGCATGTCGTATCTTGGCCTATACTAGCTATATCAGCCATTTGCGCTTTGTCGCAAGGTGATGCCTATGGTTGGTACCTTGAGTGTCTCGTAGAAATCGGTTGGAGACTTGATGATATGGATTTGGGAACCGTTGATCTTGAACGAGGGCGCGAGTCGGTCGAGTTCGTTTGTAAATGGAGCTAGCATTCCAACAGAACTTGCAGAGCTCCCTGCGGGTGCGGAGCTGGAGGGCATCGAATATCGTCTACGACATTGTCGGGCATATTGTGGTGCTTGACGTGGTACGATGGGTCGTATACTTCGACAACATCTCGCCGTACCTCGGATGATCATTTCAGTAAAACTGTTATGTGGAGGAATGAAAAAAGAAGGAAAGAAAGATTGAGTCTATAGTAGTTGTTGCATCAACTTTTTGATGCTGTCATGGAATTGAAGCTATCGCGCCAAGCAATTGATAGACAGGGATGGTCCCGTCGTATTTAGTACGTTAATATCTAGTATTAGGGTATATCTTATAGGTGCAAGAATTCAAAGAAAAGTGGGTTATGCTGTTAACCATCAGCTCAATCGGCATTGGCCAATGAGACAGTGGATCCCGTGAAGCTCCTAAGCTTCAATTGACGGCATCCAACTTGGACAGAGCAATCAAGCCTCGCCCGCCATGTCGACAATCACCAGAACCGTGAAGAACCTGTGGAAGGTTGGAGTCAGGGTTAGTGCGTCTGCCCATCCCGCTAAGACTGCTGCTGACATTGACCTCATAGGATGCCTGGCGCCAAATGAACGTACGTCGAATACCCGATCTCCGATATCAGGACCGATGACTACTCGACAGAGACTGACCACACACGCGCTTCGAATAGTATATCGGTATGCGATAGATCAGGCTAGTAGCAGTGGAGGACGGGGGTGCTGATGCTGTCTGTCCAGGTGACACCAAGGCCGGTACTCTCATCGGCACCGATCGATGGGGTAACAAGTATTTCGAGAACAACGAAGAACTGCCTCGTATGTCGCTGAGAATACACCGAACGAACCGCCCGTATACTGATTGATTGTTGGTAGTCCGAACAAGATGGGTGGACTACAAGAGCAAGGACTTCGACGCGTACGTCTTGGGAATCCTGAGGATATTCGCCGTTCATCGTACTAATCCCTCATGACAGTGCCCAGCTTGAGCCTGGTTGGCACGCCTGGATGTCATACCTCGTCGACAAGCCCCCGACACAGGACGCCCTGCTCCAGTATAAGCGACGTGCTTGGGAGGACGCTGACCCTAGGAGCATTCCTAACTATACACAAACCCGGGGTGCATACAAGCCATATAGCACGTGAGTTATCTCTCGACAAGTGCACGGGAAATCAGCTGACAGTTTATTAGGGTCAAGTCAAAGGTTACCATGTGGGAGCCCGTGGCTGCGGAAAGGAAGTAGGCCATCAATCCGGCGCAAGCCGTCTGTACATACCAGCAGTGCCAGCCCAAAAGCAAACGGCATAATAGACTTATCAAATGTTCAAATATGTTCTCGTCTTGAAAAGGTATCTATCTACTACGAAAGTAACTAACTAGCTTGATTTACCTGTTGAGGAATGAGGTGCCGAATACTGGAAACTCCAGAGTGCGATGCAGCCGCATGCAGATCTCGACATAATCTCGCTCATTCTCCTCTGTGATGATTCCATGCCGGACGAAGAAGTCAATTGCAGCGAGCGCAAACCACGGCTTGGCCCGCCCAGCCAAGATCTCACACTGAAGCTCCTCTGGTGCCATCAGTTCAAACCCCGCAACATTCTTATCATTGGATCTCGGGCAGACGTCATCATCGGGAAGAAGCTCCATCTCATACAAGAAATGCACGCCAGGTTGCAACAGGCCCACCTCGCCCCCCATTTCCTTTCTCCTGGTATGGAAATACGACAGCGTTCCGCGGGCCTTCGCCCTGGCGCTTACTAACTCCTTCGCTAACGAAGCCTCTTCTTCCGCCTCCGTGAGCAAGGTCGCAAATGGCGTCATGTCTGCCGGCATCCCGCCCGCCGCCGTGCCGTCGAGATATCCCGGATGCGTCCGCGCGCTGCGCGAGCGGCGCTGCACCCAGATTCCGGACACCTCTCTACCTTTCCCCTCCGAGCGCGTGTAGGCGAGAAGCATCACCCCATACCCTACGATGCCCAGAAGTGGAAACGCAGCTCGCTCAATCGAGAAGAGGTGGCCACCCGACGCCCCGTAGGCGGGCTTTAACTCGTCTCGCCAGTTAAACAGGACGGCGAAGATCCTCCTCTCGCGCAGTGATGCGAGTGTCGTGGCTATCGCGGCGGAGCGAGAGGCCTCGTCGTCGGGGCTTGTGGCCAACGTCAGCGTCTTGGGACGCGACTTGGTGTCCAGGACCCAGTTGGGATAGGACGCGAAGATGCGTGCGATGCTGGGGAGCATGTAGCCTAGCGTGGCGCTTTCGCCGGATACCCTGAAGTGGTAGAGGCTGTTTACTCGGGTGCTGTAGGCTTTGAGATTTCTCGTGGGGTGGGGGAAGCTTTGCCCAGTGTTAGCGGTTGTTAGTTGGGAACATAGACGGAGACGGACTCATCGCAATGATTTATCACATCGAGGAGAGACGTGAATTGTGTTGGATGCGACATATTCGGGCTGAGCATCTGGGCGAGGAAATCTATCACCATACTTGGGCTTGGGGTGCAGCATCGTGCCATTATGGTCTGAATTGTTGGTAATTGAAAATTTCCCTCTATGCTTGATGGGACGGGATGCATGCAGTGTATATATAGGTTTGTGTCCCGTGAGACAAATCGTCGTCTGTTGTGGCATTGTCATGCTGTCGAGTGGCATTGGGTAATCATTAATCTTCAATTGACGCACCATGTGGGTTCTCTGCGCCTCTAGTCAATAACGATGATACATGAAAGACTATGGGGCGTGGATGAGGCTCAAAATATCGATCTCGCTAGGTATTCTATATGCTATAGTACGTGCTAGGATTAACGCTTGGAGGCCGTTAGTGGCCCTGTAAAGTGACGACAAATCGGAACTGAGATTCCCTCTGCATTTCTCGACGGGCATTTGTAGAAAAGTAGTCTTTTTGTTATATGAATGGCATATATTGTCCCATAGAACATCCTGGCATCCCCGTCGTAGCAACGACAAGATCGCGGAATTACGATTGGAAATAAGTATACACGTCTGGTGAGTATAGGCTCTGTACGTCACACGCCAATTATTCTGCATCCGGGAATCTGCAATGTCAACTAATCAACGAAACCTCAAAAGACCAAGACCCTTACGAGCGGCAACTATACACGATGCAGATTTTGCTGGCGAAAGCATTCGTAGAACATGCATCTCAGAGCTCGGATCCATGAACCGGGGAAAGAGAGAAGCGTCACCCGTCACCTTTTCTATTGGCTTATGTGTGGTCTGATTCAGAGATGTGATGTATCACAAGAAATACGAGCAGACTGTAGGAAAGGAGTCTAGCTCTTAGCCTTATCGGAACACTTGCGACACCCTCTGGCATGATTTATCTCCCGAGCTGTCCGACTTCGGAGGGTTGGGTGTCTTCCTATTGATATTCTACCCGAAATCAATGATTCCCGTTCTGCGTTGGGCGAGGGTATGACCCGAATAGAGGGATGGGGTGGTGCGGCTCTATGACAGATGTCTTGCTACGTGGTGGTACTCGGGTGCCCGAGATAGCTTCTGCTGTTGTGCATGGTGTCATAGCTGAGTATCTAGGCAATTGCGGCAAGTTACACGGCAGAACTTGCAATGCAGATGTCGGAGACCCTGCACTTGAGGTAAGCGATAGACACTTGTGTTGCACAAAGGTCTATAAACCCATTTTCGTGGGGGCTATCTAGGGAGATACAGAGAGTCTCTTTCTCTTCGCCCGATAGCCAGTGTCTTGTGCAACAGATATTATCGAGTCATTTAAGTGAGTGGCTCTGGTATCTGTAGTGGAAGAAGTGATATGTCGGGGGTCTACTACCGTCTTGGTGCATTTAGTGACGCAGCTTGTACTGTATTTCGTATGGCGATTGGAAACTGCAAAATGATGTCCCTACTGCAGTGTTCTGCACCGAATCCGAGTTTCATGATACGTAATCTGGTGCGACATATGTATAAGAGTAGGTCTACAAACCTCTACTAGTCCTCCGGAGGCTTTGCATACCCGTGACACAATGATATACAACATTGATAGCTCTCAGGTCCTAGATTAATAATCCTAAAGTCTCCCTCTTACTCCCTTACAACTATTGTCTGATGTCAGAGTCTAACTCGAGAGCACCAAGTCAAGACATAGATAGAGAATCTTGTAATGATAAATTTGAGTTTCTTAACTACATGTCAAAGAAAGTTAAGTATCACTTCCCGGCTTACTTCTATTTATAACTAAGTTGATGATAGAACAAAGCTATGCCTTAATGTTAGCAGCAAACACACAAATCCTACACTTGCATGAGTCCAAACTAAGACATTTGAAACTATTTGCTAGGTTCACAAGCTTAACTAATAAGTTCTTTATGGTGTTGACTACAAGTAACTAGCAACGACCATCATTCATTCTAGCCATGAATGCTGAGGTAGTACTCTAAGGGTGAAGTATTATTCGGCAAGTTCGTCGTGCCTTCCAAACACGATCAAACAATCAGCATCTATGCCCCTTTTTATTAGGTAATTCTGGCGGGTCTAGTCAATTGCCCTAACCGTTGTGAATGTCCAAGAATAGACAAGTGCGAGGCGACGGCAGGGTTCGCGATACCTTCAGAAATGCGGGTACCACTTATCATTTAATGAAAGTTTGTTTGCTACTTAGTGACTTTCTAGTGATTCCTGCTCACACCTGGTTGCCTATAAAATCTTTTTCTTCTTCTCGCATTTGCACTTCTTTCTGTTCTCTTTCAGCATCACGGGCCAAGATACCTGCCCTTCAACCATGGACTCCGTCACTTACTCGTGGGCTTCGGCTGCTTTAGCTTCTGCTGCCTTAGCGTCTGCTGCCTTAGAAAATATGCCTTCTGGCTCTACAGGTAAGTTCACCTCCTTGTTCAAACCGAATAACAGCACTGCCTGGTTTGCGATAACGCACGATTAAGCTGGCTTTTGTGGTGCCGTATAAAGCCCGATTATCGTCAAATCACCCCTCCGGATAAGCACCTCTTTAGCCTTCATGTTTTATTTCTCTCTATTAAGGCGGTCTTTCTAGTAGTATACTAACCTATAAATACAACAGCTGCCCCAGCTGCCACCATCACCACCACCAACACCTCTACCGCCGCCGCCAACACCGCCAACAACGCCAACACTGCCAGGTACACTAGCGCCGCCAACGCTGCTTCTCAACGAAGCCACCTCTGCGGCATGGACAATTGTCCTTTCACCAGCGCAACTGCGAAGGGTATTAAGGAACACCAGAAGAATAAGCATCTGGGAACAGAATGCTACTGGTTGCTCCCGGACAGGGAGTTATGCGGCCACACAACTGTCTCGCACAATGAATTTTACGGGCACTTCAACGGGGTGCACCTACGACCTGCCAGAGTCAGACAGAACGGGCCTCCATACCAATGCCCCTGGCCAGGCAGTCCAGGCATCCCCATCCCTGGCGGTCCGCCCGTCCTCCCTGAGGGTCGGTGCCAGCAAACATTCCAGAATTGGAGCAGCGCGGAGCGGCATGCCCGCGAACATCAGTATAAGATCTGGCGGGCCATAGACAGTGTCGTATGGCCTGTTCCTCAATGATAGAGGACTCTTAGGGAGAGAGGAGGAAGGGAATAGGGGGTTGAGTGTGATGATAGCACAATATGTGCATCCGCAGATATGAATTAATCATTCTGCTTCATGAAATAGTCATCTGAGCAGACCCCAGTAGCAATTCATACAACTGTCATACCATAAACTAAAAGAGTTTGCTTGATAACGCGAACTTGAGTGCCTTGGGATTGACGTTCTGTCGGAAGCAACAGAAAGGGCCCAAGGACCCCGAAGTCATCGACCCGAAGTACCTCGGTCGCCCAGTCGGAGAAGCAACAAAAGATGAGAAAACGCTAGAACTAGGGTCTTCGCCAGACAAATCACAACGGGCTAGATAGGCACAAACCTAGTTGAAACGGTTGAAAGCGCGAATAATATTCCGGATGCTCGAAACTATGCGTTCAAGCAGCTATGTAACTAATTCCTCGACGGTTCCTACAACATCGCCTTTTTTAGATACCTTCCTTAAAGCAAAGCTCGGATGTTTACAAGTGCTGTTTCAGATGCAGCACCCTCGTCATTATTGCCACTGTAAAAACGACTTCTCGCGAAAGTTGTTGCAAATCAATCTACAGGGATCTAAATTAGTAGGTGATACTGTAAAGAGGCACTAAGACAAGCGATTTGGGTCCATCTATAAATTAAAGATCTAGTGGCAAAGCAGCACAAGGAGTCTACATGAGAATCGAATAATCTGCGAATAAGGCTCAGGGTTTATTCAAAAAGAAAAAAATCAAATCAAGACATAAAAATGCTTATTGCATTCAAATAGTCATGTTAACTAGCCTTGTAGAGTTTATATTTAATAGTTCTTAAAACAACTATCGAAACCAGGCAGCTAGGATACAGCCAATCCACATGTATATATATTAGGTTTTTCTTTTCAGTCCACTTTCAGAGCTTAGACTTCTGGATAACCTCATAAGATTACCAAGAACTACCTTTGATGGATTGTTAGCGTCAAGTCTATGTGGAGGGGGGCACAGCTTCCGAGTTTCTATGATCATCTTCCACACAATCATAAAGCTTTCCAAGCACATTAAGACACTGACTTGGCTGTATGAAACTCCGCTAACGTGTCGTTTCATTATAATATACTCTGAAGTAAATCGAGCGGCGTGACCATAAAACACCTTTGTCCCTTATCCTCTTCGACATATAGCCTTGGAAAGGTAGCACTTCTTTGCAGTACTTAGAGCCTCGTAGACATCTTAGCCGGCCTTAAGTCGAAACGGTCAGAACAGCCACGATCTTTCCTCTCACACGTATCTCGTGTCTCAATTTTCTAACCTCGGCGGCCAAAAGGCGATAGCTATAGCAGCGCGTCTTCTATCCGTATGTTGTATGGTTGCCGTTCGCTGTGGGTGCTCCGCACCCGGATAATTTCCATACCGGATCTCTGTCTTGCCCCAAAACAACAACATGATCCGTCCATGCATACTTTGGTCTCCGTTCAGATTGCGTATCCGCTTTTGGGTTGAATAAACAGGAGGTAATATGATTGTATCTTTATTCAGATGTTATTCGAAAATGCTTCTGAAGCTATTATTCATACGTTATTCTGTGCGTAGTAGGTCAGTGCCTTGCCAGCATTATATCCATTGCAGCAAGATCGTAGCCCTCAAGATGGGAATTGAAACGGAGTCTTTCCAGCCGTTTGTTAGGCTCCGACCTTGATAGAGCCGTGATTGCATTGATGGCTGTATCCGTAGGTTGTCATGAGGTAACGGGTGAGTAGACTGCTTGAAGACGAAGAACTGATTCCTGTTGGGCGTTGGGTGTGTAACTTGGAGATAGCGAACCTATTGGCCACTCTGAATCACTTAGATAGTGACGAAGCGCAAGCTGGCAGGTACGAGATCGCCCGGGCGAACAGTCCCGTAGTGCTGCCGAATCTTATTCGCTGCCTTGACAGCGTATGCATAGATCTCGCATCTGTATGTTTGATTGCTTGGTGGTGTAGGGAGAAATAGAAACGGCTCGACTAGGCTGCTGAATCCGTTAACGCTACTTATCTAGGCCTCACTGCTAAAGAAGAAGAGTATTTGGGACTCCTGGATGTTGATGACGAGAATAGCAATGTTTAATCAGAATCATAGAACCTGAATAAGATGACACAAGGCATAGGGAAGTCCAAGAATAACGAGGGTAACCAGAAGCTTGAGAATACTGCCGTACCAGACTGGTGCAAATTTGCTGTTGCGACTGTAAACGAGGCCCATAACTGCCAGAATCCGATGTAGTCGATCAGCCATGACTGCACTCTCCTCTGTTCAGCGACGCCATTGATGAACCACTCCCGCGATAGGCTGGGCTACTTACGGCTGAGGTTCCAAGGATTGTCCGATGTCGAGTTACCCTAAAGATACGACGGCCCCCGTCGCTCTTCTTGGAGGGAGCTGGTCCTATAATTGTTAACCCTGGAGAAGCCCCAGAGAAAGAAGTTCCATATATAATAGTCAACTATGACGATACATATAAGAAAGGGTTCGCGGGCTCTTGGGGACGATGGCTCCTTGGGCCCACGGCCATACCTCTACGTGGCCAAGGTCCTCATCATGAACGGAATAAGCTGATCTCTGAAAGTGGTTGTCGATGGATGAAGTCGTATTCATGATTATTTTATGAAGGCTCTGGCTGGCATAGAGTAGTAAAGTCAGTCCGCAGTGCTGGTTCTCGCCTGCCGGTATGAAGTTTGTATGGTGCACCGGTGAAGAAGCTATCTTCTAGAGAGCGAAATCAGGTCCAGACTTGGGTCGTCCGGAGAGCCAACCCATCTCTCCTCCACCATAGCTTCCTTGACGTCGGCAGTTGTCGGGCGTTTATTGCTAATCCCTGACGATCGACAGAACAGTGCGGACCCAGCCACATAGGAAAAATGATAGCACTTAGGTACAGGCGTAGAGCAGGGCTGTATTAACAGAAGTCCTGTGGAAGCGGTCGCGGATTTCAGGACGGCCCTCCTCACCTACATATCAGCGCGAAGAGCGTTAGCGCCGCTCTTCGACAGTGAAGGATGTCAACGTTGGCACGTACGCGGCCCCTGACGATGTGGTGCGGATGTCAGTTCCTAATCTGCTGCTACATTCTTCGCAGACAAACAGGAAGTGCAGCCGTTCTGCAGCTTTGCAGACCTCACTATGCTTGTTGCGATCGTATGGATTGCAGAATTCCTTGTCGCAAACAGGAACAAGGCAATGGAACATGAACCGAGTCGGTGGATTGCGGCTATTGCCTTCTACCGCCCAACGGGGTACGCCCTTATCCCACCAGATCCACCGGTACACGTTGATAGTAGAGAAAAAAGTGACGAACTCATCTGGTCGAGCATCAAGGACACTTAGTTTCAGGGATTCTGTCTTAGTGAAGTCGGGGATGCTCGCTGAGATTGCTGGGACCATGGCATTAGTTTGATGATGTAGTACGGTGTCCCAGGTCAATTTGAGGTGGCCTTTGCGCGGAGCACTGCGACATTTCAAGGTTGAGGTTGGACAAAGCTGTTGGGTCAAGCTCGATAAGAGTATTGTAGCCGGTAAGATTTCCGGTATCAGGATGTGCTCAGAAACTATCGATGATGGTGTCAGTGGCACCGTGAGACATAGAAGATTGTGGGATGGCCATGTACAGAGCAGTAGATCGGGGGACGAACACTTCTAGTTGCTCATGTGCTCTTGCTGTTCCCATTCAAGGGCATTCTGTTTACTTGTGTCTTGTCGACTGCATAGCCGGGAAGGAAAGTTGCAACCGTCATAGGCATGGTTATCTCACAGATCGAGATCGGGCTGTTGCGGTAGACATGATGTTTATTGATGCTTGGGATGACTATAGATAAATAAGAGCATAAAGGGAGGTAAAGGATGATGATTTAAGATGTGTCCGCTTCAAAAAAAATGCCCAGACAACTATCCCCATGATATAAACAACTTATCTGTCATGAAAGTATAAATGATGGAAGTTAAAACCTCTTTAAGTTCATTGTGGGTAGTAACGCTGGTGAGTTCGTCCACGACGACTGCAATCGCAAAAACAAATTGAACAAGCTGAATCGCTGCTCCAGAATGGTGAGAATAGCAAGACCATTCTCAAAGTAGTCTCAACTGTGGTTAGTTTGCAGTCGCAGTACTCTCATGGAAGCTCTTTCACTCGGACCCTGTTCAATTGCTAGGTTTGCATAGTCGATCCGCACGAGCTACCAACATACTAATTCAACTATCCATATTTGAGTTGAAACTAGGAAGCTGTTACGTAGCTGTGCTAGTGAGTCTTCCCTTGTATCTTGGATTGGTTAATTGTTTACTAGAAAGCAATCGGACTAGAAGCGCGATCTTGCTGTCCCACCAAGGAGGTTCGCTCATCTTAGAAATAATCACAAGCTAGGTTTGGCACAATGCGTAATTGTTCACATTATTTCATTTTTAACATTGTAGACTACAGGAACTACTTATGTACCTAAGGTAGGAAGGACCTAACTTCTATAGGCGCGATCAGCGAGAATGCGAGGTGCGCCCAACACTTCGGGAGCAACTACCCCTACACTTAAGCAAAGCCAGTGTTGACGACAAAGCTGACATCATTGTTGAACGAGTTGGCATTGTCGAAGTCGTGCACGCCACCGTTGCTCGCGGCGTAGCCGAGGTTGTTGAAGTGGCGGAAGTAGCGGGTAGGGTATCCCCAGGCGCGGATGGAGTTGCCCTGGCCGTTGAGGCCGGCCTGGGTGCAGAAGGTGGCGTCCTCGTTGAACTGCTTGCTTCCGTCGCTGGGGTTGAGCTGCAGCACGAAGTTGAAGTGGCGGATGAAGCTGCCGGGGGTGTCCCGGGACTCGAAGGAGAAGCAGGCGCTGTTGCCGAGACCGGCCCGCACCGTCCAGCTGGCTTGCTGTTTTAGCGCCGTGGCGCTGGACGACGAGACGACCTGTGTGTTAACTGTGCTGCCGGTGTGCGCGAGGTAGCGCGTGTCGAAGTTGGGCGTAGTGACGCGCAGCGAGACCGACGATCCTACGTTGAGGGCCGGGCCGCTGGTTAGCGACGTGGTGGCGTATTTGGCGGCGACAATGTTGGCCTGCACCGAGTTCTCGGTGGCGTCGGAGGGGAAGCCTGAGGTCATGACACCCTCGTAGAACGTGCCCTGGGCGCCGACACTGTTGTCACCGCCGATTCCAAGGATGATGGCACCCTCCTTGCTCATGGGGTTGTAGCCCGCTGCGTTCGGGCGGCCACCGTTGTAGTAAGTCGATAGTCCGCCTGACGCGGAGTTACCACCACGGATGGCCCACTGGTTCGGCTGTCCCTTGATGACCGCAGTGATGAACCGGGAGGTGATCGACGGGTCGCCGGTGTTTTGCTTGGTGCTGCTGCCGGAGAAGAGACCGTTCTCGAGATCAGCCATAATCCAAGGCCCGTTGCCAGAGCCGCTACCCCAGACGGTGTTGTCACCGAAGTAGATGGCCTCCATGTGGCCGTTTCCGGTGTCACGGCTGCTGACCTCAGCATTGCCGTAGTCGAAGCAGCAGCCGCCGTTGTAGTGTGTGCCGTCAAGGACCGCGTACATACCCTCCGCGCCATCGCCTGTAGCTGTGCCGCTAACAGCGTTGTTACGGTAGCCGGTACCTGGTGAGATGAAGACACCGTACGCCTTCTGGCCGTTCAGGGTGACCGGTGCGCCGATTGCGCTCGCCAGGTTGTCGTAGCCATTAGCCTCCGGGCCGCTGAAACCTCCGGGTGGGGCCTGGGTGAGGTGGTTGTTACGGCCGGACTGGTCGTATAGGATGGTGATGAGACAGGTTGTGCCGGCGCAGAAGGTATCTTGGGCGCCGGCGTTGGCAACACCACCGGCCGACAACGGTAAGATGTTGGTCGCAGCACCGTCAGAGCCACGCTTTACTTGATACAGTGGGCCGCTGTAACTGTTGTACAGAGCACGAGTAGTGCTGTGTGCAGCAACGCAAGGCGTGCCACCGGAAGCGTAGATGTCGCAGGGCCCAGCGGCGACTGTGCCAACAAGGCCAAGGGCGACCGCATAGGCCTGTCCGAAGCTTGGTCGTGAGAACATGGCTGATCACTTCTAATCGGGGAACGTTGGGCCGTGGCACGTCTCTGAGCAATCTATGTCCGGCATCGTGCTTCAATTATTTATAGTCGGGTCCAAAGCTATTCGGGCGGCTGGACTTGCGTAAATGGCCACCTCAGCTAGCTGAACCATGTCGACGAGAACCAAGCTTCATTTCCGTCATGGGGCGATATCCATGCAACGAGAATGCCGTCCGATGTGACAATTCTAGCAAGTGTTTCGGGACTTGAATCGAAAACTCTTGCCAGACGTAGCTAGACCGTGGCCGTGCGATGGAATTCACGGCGGATAACCCCGTATCGCCGTCTCCTAACCCTGGGCTTGCCACAGCGCTGTGGGTCATGAAGCCGCAGTCTACCTTTGTGAAAGGCGCGCTTCCAGTGCGGGCGCCAGTGCGTGGCTGGCGGTGGTTGTAGGATGCAGGCTAGAATCCCAGATGTCAGTTTCGGATTGAATGGTTGGACGGACAATTTACGGGACATCAGGACCAAAATGGCAGGTCGGTATCCACTAAGCTTCGGTAGTGGTGCAATGCCAACGGTAATGCTACTTTCGTAGTAGTATTGCTGTCCGGTGCATGACGTTGGAGGTGTCTGGGCCATGGAAGGGAACGCATAGGGAATAGCATACCCGACTGTTATCTCCCATTGGCGCGCCAAACCTTTCAGGGTAGCGTCGACTTACTAGCAAGTAGTTCCTCACCTTTCTAGCTGTATATGGGTCCCCGCGATGTTCGTTGATGTAGTTCATGATAAAGGTAAAGCGATGTTTTGAGGACTGCGAAATCCCGCCTAGCGTCAGATCCTTTGACGATTCTAGATCCTCGTTTGAGATTGGCGGTGATCGCCTTATGGGGCTCAAAGCTTAGTCTAGAGGAAATCGTCTTGGCGAATTAGCCTTGCTTAGGCGTTTACTGACAGCACTTACAGCACCGACAGCAAGATGATCTCTCGGCGTTGGTTCGATGCCCCATGTCAGCTCGCCAAGTGCAGCACATCCGCCATTCCGGCCTGGAATTCCTCGTGAAAGAAGACCCCGGACTAGACTCCGGGCCTGAATCGTGATACCAGAAATGGCAACCCTGAAAATCACACTCGTGACCCAACAACCAGGTTCACTTGCGTACTAATCATAGTTCGAGCTATGACAGGCCGACGTTTGTCAGCCTGCAGCCTGTTCATCTTCGCCATTTCAAGTTAATCTGCCGGCCCGTCACGTGGCCTATGTCAATACACCGACGACATGCCTTCTTTTCGCGGGGAAGAAACCTGGTTAGAGGCAGCATACCGAGCAGATACCGAGGCAGGAGTGCATTGTATGTAAATTATTGGCGGGGCGCGAAGTACTAACCTGAGATAGATAAGCGCCGAAGCCAAGAAAAACGTTTATTCAGACCTTCCCAACCCACGCCATCCTAAGTTACACTCTTACTTCTTGCCAATGCTCATGGGAATCGATAGTTGCCTTCGTTCAAGTATGGAGTTCATTAGTGTCAAAAACCTGTCCTACGATATTGGAATTATCGCAACTTCGCCAACTCAGTTTTCTCACTACAAAATGTACCATTGCACAGTCTCAATTTGACAGGGTATTAGATAATGCTGTCCGATGCGATAATGATGCCGATGCTACCAGCACAAATCAATTGACAATCGGAGCATTGGCAAGTTCTCGAGAGTGGTCCACCCTCATCCAAGTGGCTGGTAATAGGCCTATTTAGTTGACATTGATCCAGCGTCTTCACGCCGGCAAATATCTGCCAAGGGCGACAGCAATGAACGACGCAAATAGCCAGGCGCTAGTAGGGCCCGGCAAGCCGTTCAATCACTCATCCCGATAGTGAATCTCGGGCCACTGCCTCTTGCAATCAGATAATGCTCCTATGGACGATCTAGAATCTTGTACCACTAACTTTATCGTGTTCCTCGTCGATTGTGCACCGAGAAAGGCTTGGGTGCAATTTGTTCCCGTTGGCGCTCCAATGAGCCGTCGGCAAGCTTCTGGAATCGGGAATTACGGAGCTGTGCGACATGCCATACAAATGGTCACCTGGTGATGCTACAGATTGGGAAGCATGTTCCTCGGCCCTGCTATGAGTTGGTGAAGTGTCCAGATCATGTCGAAGAGTCAAAATTAAAGTCTTCTGTCTGCAGGATGGATAAAAGCAAAACGCGGCACGAATTCCGTTGTCAAGTCATGGACGTTCTCTGTGAGTCTGATGTCTTGTTGTTTCAACTGGAGCTGAAATGCGAGTGAGCATGATGGCAGTCTCATGGCATGTTCTATGATATGACGCCGTTCGATGCCACAATTCAAACACGTGACGTGATGAAGACCATAAGTTCAAGAGATCCCCTACCTTCCTTATGATTAGGCCGACACTACCGAGCAGGACCTAGTTACTTTAAGTTCTTGATGTAAAGACCCGGCGTTCTGATCTCAACTTCTTATCTAGACAGTACCCCCCTGCAGAGCTCACTAGTCATTAGCGAGCCAAGGTATGCGAAATGATTCTGGCTAGTGCTTTCTAGTTTGCTGAAGGAAACCTCAAAACGAGGACCCTGGATTTGATACCACTGCGTGATCACATTCTCCAACCGTCGTAACCCTCGCACATAGCGTAACTAAGTCTTTAACTTTTACACTTCATTAGGGCTAAGCAAATCACGTTTATGCCCAATGTCATCTACGCGATGTGCTCAAGAAGCCACTCTCATATGGTAAAGAGAAGTCAATTCGCATGATGTGTGAGTCGAGTAGGTATTACACATCTGACAAGAAGCAATGGAGCAACCGAAAATAGCAGCCTAGGTCCAGCCGCCGGTGTCTCCCGATGAATCACTGCCTACCCACGTGCCACTCACAACGTCTGATACAAATCCACCCAGAAAGCATCGCATTTCCCTTCGATTGTCTCGGAGGATGACCAAGTATCCGCAAGCCTTTCGAAGTCTTCCTCCTTCAGGTACAGAAATCGACGCGTTCCTCAACATAAGACAGCTGCCTTCGCAAGAACAATTCTTTCGCCGTAGTTTTCTCCCTTTGAATTTCCGTACTTGAAGAGTATTGGGGAGATGATCGAATGAACATGTAGGCCGTCGTCTTCGTCACGAACGTTGTCCATGATGCTGTGATCAAACGGACGCACAAGACCTCGATCCATGCTCCTGATACGATATTTGCAGCGCGACTGAGTGAAGATGATAGCAAGATTAACGGCTATGTCGATAATTTTATCCAATTGACGAGAAACTTCTTCGGCATTATCGGGTGATGTAAATGGCCGTAGTTGCACCTCCAACTCATCTCTCAGATTGTTACAAACGGTCAGGTCGACATCCGTCGCATTCTTTATGATCTCTCCTGTATGGGCTCGGAAGGCATGGAAATCGCTGGCGGAAACTCTGTCTCTATCTGGGCCTAAGAAGTATTAGTGTCTAATATTAGCTGCATGAGTCTCATATCTCACAGCCTGCAATGATTGCGAAAAGTTTCTCAGTCGAATCGTAAACCTCCTGTCCCCACACAATGGTTGGCACGGACAAGATTCGGACGGTGATGAAATCCCAAATCAAAATCTGGCATAAATAGCTGTATTGATTCTCTATGAGAACCCTATAGGGCATTGGCATTAGCTGATGGTATCGTTTCAGGTCTTTGTCAGTAGCGACGCTGATGTTGGAAGTTGCTAGGCCGTGAAGGAACGATGTACTGAGATGTCTGATGCTGAACTGAAGCTGCTTCCACTTTGATGTCATTGTGTCATCATCAACTGTAAGAGACTTCTTGGATGACTTTGCTTCATCTAACTCCTGAAGAGCTTCTTGCCAAAGGGCCACGACTGAGTCATGCTCATTTGTCTTCTTGTTTATTTCTTTCTCCAGTGATTCAATCTTATTCTGGGCTTCTTGGGCACGTACTGCGAAACTGCGTGAAACGATCGTGTGTATCCGAGGATCGAAGTTATGGGGCTCATAGAGTTGATGTGATAATCTATAGTATCTCGCCTCAGCTGCTTCTAATGCTCTCTTGAGGGCTCGGATATCGCCTCTCGCCTGGTCTCTCTCGCGTTCTATGAAGTTAACACCCTGGTTCCACGTCGTCGCCTCATTGTCTGCTCTCTGTGACGATACTTGGGAGTCTGGATATGGAGCGTGGATGTTGGGACCGGTGGGAGTGCGATCTTGTATGGCATGACGACCGGTATATGGTCTGTTATCATCCTCGGGTCTCCAGGAGGAAGCCATGTCTGGATGAGCGTAACGAGTAGATGTTTGATGCTCAAAGCTCAGCTTGCTGTTGATTGCCTCAGCGGGCTCTCAGTGCTTGTATTCAGTGTAGAAATCCACGTTGAAAAACGAAAGTGAATGTGAAGAGTTAAGTAGAGAGCGCCTCGGTTAAGTAGATGACATAGAGTTCATGAGAGAGATGGTGTGGAGGCTGTGAGGTAGATGATGGGAAAGTCATGAGGCGGTCCAGAATATTGATCTCAAAAAGATTGCCGTGCTTTGGATTGGTGAGTTAGTCGAACTGTTAAGAAAAGGCGAACTGAGGGCTACTTTGAAGAAGCGGTAGATATTGAATAGGTACATACTTACCTATGCTGAGGTACCATATGTCGAGATCAGCTGGGTGCGCAGGAACTAGGTGAAGTCGATTGCTTTTCTATTTTTGAACCTACCACCAGAATGCAAATCATTAGAACTCAGATACTTCGATCTATCCAGGTACCTGCCACATAATGTTAATTAATATCAAGTTGATTATGATATCTTGGCCTTGATCTTTCATTTCAATTGGCGCTATTGCTGAACTCGAGGACTTACCAAGGCAGGCACCTACTGTAAATGGAAGGTATAAGCACATACAGTAGGAAAAATAAGGTACGTACCTGGATTAATACATAACTCAGATGCTTTCTCTTACAATACTAATTCGAATTATATCTATTGCTCAATTACAATACTTAGGTACTGATCCCTCATATTAACACCCTTCTTCTCTAGAAACTCCTCTTACCACTGCTTACAGAACCTTCCTCACACATCAAGTTGCGCTTTGAATCCTAATCTTTAATTCCCCTGGACAATTCTTCAACCTTTACGCTGACTACTGGCCCTCTCAGTCAAGCTTGAAATCAATACAAGCGACACACACCTTGAACCTACCTCTTCATTTACTTCCAGCAACGTAACGCATCTTCTAACACTTCATCCTATTCCTCACTCCAGAGCAATCGTGAGTCTCTTATCACTTCTAGGACCACTTACGTCACCCAACAAGGCTCAACCATTAACCATCCCTACCATATTGCTACATAAGTCAATGCTACGATGGCTTCTGCACGAGACAAGAGCGCACTGGTGATCGGCATCGATTTTGGTACTACGTGAGTCATACGATACCGGAAACCTGACTTATCTAGGTGCGAAATCCAGCTCGCATATGTATGACTGACAAGTCAGCAGCTACACCGGCGCGTCATGGCTTTTCTTCAAGGAGAAGATGCCTGCGAGAGATCCGGAGGTCGTGGCTCATTGGCTTTCCTCTCTTTCCAAGAATAACGACCGCACCAAAGTACCATCCAGGATTTATTACGACAAAGAAACCGGCGAAATCAAATGGGGTTACAACATTCCGACTAATGTGCAGCCTGTCGAATGGTTTAAGCTTTTATTGCTCGAAGAAGAGGACCTGCCCGTGCGACGAGACTGTCCTCATATTCAACGCGCCCGAGAGATGATGGAGGACATGGGCAAGACGGCCATTGAGCTTGTCGGCGACTATCTGAAACTTTTCTGGGAGCATGTCATTTCGGTGATCAAAGCAGAGCAAGGTCCTCGTCTCATTTTTCTAACGCGGTTTCACGTGGTTCTTTCTATCCCTGCTATCTGGAAAGACTACGCTCGAGATCGAATGCGTCAGGCCGCCGAGCGGGCCGGTATTTTTCGCTCCCGGTTCGCTGGCAAGACGACTCTTGATTTTGTATCGGAGCCTGAGGCTGCAGCTCTTGCAACTCTTCCCAGTCTCGACACTCGTGGTGACTTGACTATTGGTGACTCGTTTGTAGTCATGGATGCTGGTGGTGGAACGGTGTAAGTTGATCATGCAAGGTATGAAGAAGGAGATTCCTTATACTGAAACTTACTCTACTTGTAGGGACATTATCAGTTATAAAGTAGAGAGCTTGGGGCCTATAGTTGTGTCCGAATGCGTGGAGGGCGATGGTAGGTCTTGATACACGATGAGATTTTTTTCCCGGCTGACGAATAACCACTACTAGGTGCTCTATGCGGAGCTACCTTCGTTGATAATGCATTTGAAAGGCTTATAGAAAAGAGGGTTGGTCACCAGGCCTGGCGACACATGGATTCATCAGATATCAAGAAGATGATGAATAATGAGGTAGGTCATGCATACATCCTTTACTAGTTTTGTTCCTATCATTCTCATTTAAAGCGAATCATCATCTAATATAGAACAGTGGGAGCACAATATTAAGAAGGACTTCGATGGCAGCCAAGAATCGTATCGCATCGACATTCCGAAGAAAAGCAAGCGTGGATGGGTCGATATACAGGCGTGAGTTTTCTATCATCGTGTCGTTTGATTTCTGTTGGCTTCGAGGTATTGATAAAGAATCGAATAGAGCCGAGATTCGTCAAGTGTTCGAGCAATGTTTGTTGCAGATTTACTATCTGCTACGGAGTCAGCTCAGTGACATTAAATCCCGCACCAAAAAGCCCCCTAAGGTGAGTCGACTGCGTCTTATTGTTTCATACATGCTAATTTTTAGTTCGTGATTCTTGTGGGAGGTTTTGGGCGATGCCCATTCCTGTTCAATTCCCTACAAACCAAGTTCAAGAATCAAATGGAGATTCTTCAGGCTCGAGGCGAAAAACCGTAAGTCTTCCCAAAGTATTGTTGTCAGAAGATACTGACCGAGGATATCAGCTGGTCAGCAATCTGCCGGGGTGCGGCTCTTTCTGGCGCTGTGGGACGCAGTTTGACTGAGCCTGTTATAAAGGTGCATACGCGAGTTGCTCGTTTTAGTTATGGCTGGGATACCATGACGTTCTTCGATCCAGACATCCATGATGTGCGCGACAGGGTATGGCATGACGTCGTTGAAGCTTGGATGGCTACTAATCAAGTGGAATGGGTGATTAAAAGGGTAAGCCAAGCTTCAATCCCCTCTAGCGAAGCTGAGCTGATGAACCTCCAGGGACAAAACATTTCAACTATTGAACCTAAAACATACAACTATTGCCGTTGGTACAAGGTTCTCGAGGAGGGAATAAAAGATTGCACGATTAATTTTTACTTCTGCAGAAGTGCGAATCCACCTATTCGGGTTAACAACACGACACACGATCATTCGACTCTCGAGTATAAAACGTCTCGACCGGTCCAACTCATGGGAATCGAACGTGTTAACGGAAAATATGTGTATGTGTGGAATAACAGCATCGAGATGCAGATATCCGGTGCCACTTTAGACATCAGAATTACTTCTGAAGACGGTGAAGTCGCATCCAATTCACTCATTGTGAAGACAGACTAGAACGCGCAGAGGACATACAGCGTCCGGGTAGGCTCAGGCGAGATAACCTAGGAGTGATGATCACATATGCCTATCGAGGCTCGGATTTAAGTTACTAGCATATGGGGATTATGTGGATTATGTATTGACAGAGGTCTCAATCTTCAGGCAGTGTTGCCTAATCGCGTTGCGTTTATTTATTAGCAGTATTTAAGATTGCCAACAATTTCTTCAACCTCTTATATAGAGGGTTCATAATGCTAGAAATATCCTACAGACTGAGTTTGAGCTAATATAGTGATTAAGTATGCCACAAAGTTTTATCTGAAGCTAAAGATTAGAAATAAAAGAAGTGAATACAGTATTTTCAGAGTATCGCATAATTAAAAAAATCATATTATTAATCAGTAATTACTCAAGAAGAGTCTTATTGTCGTAGTAGTAATTAGTATCCTGAGCGGTCATCAATTGAAGATGATATCGCATTATGTACGAAATGGCCCAAGATATAAGTAAATCAGGGATACTATGTGTCGAGGTGACTTTGGTATAGTCATCCCGTCTAGCATGTAGGTGGATTCCAAGGTGCAGACTTCCGCTATTTACTACACCCTGGAAAGATATCGAGATAGAAACGTAAGTCCTCCGAGCGACATCCGGAGTCGCAGCCGCGTCCCACAACAACACACCTTCGGTTTTATCTTCTAGGGCCTAGTAGCGATCACATCACGGCTCTCTAGGCTTAGACATTAGATCTACTCCTCTTTTGTAGAGGCAGGGATCTCGCTGACATGAAGACCGTACTGGTCATAAGAGGCGGTTTAATATAAGCTTCGAATCAGGTACAATTTTGCCCTGTAATCAGGAAGTAATGACACAAGGTGGCAGGTTATATTACTTCATATTAGTAGTGTCGGGCTGCTTCGCTTTGAGGCTGCACTATTCCCCTACTTTACATTAAACAGCGGCTACTAATAGAATCTCTGCTGCATAATTACTAAATGCATGAGTAGGGGGCGATAGAGACGATGGTGCTTCAGACAGCATCCGCTGGATTCGACACGGCATAGAACAGTCCATCCTTGCATGGAACCACTTTCTCCTATCCATCGAATTCCACATACCCCTAGAGACAGGCCCACACCTATCCCGCAGTCAATTGATCCTGATGAGTCTTCGGTCGCTGCTGATCTGAGTGTCTTCTTCGCCTCTACTGTCGAATGTCTAAAGGGCCGAGGCACAAGAGTCGAGGTGCCGGAAGCATGGTTCCATAAATTCCTGCGAAGAGTGTTGGTCAACACTAATCCTATTTGATACCGGCCCTATAACTCGCTATATTAGCCCTGATGCGGATGCGGATATAAAGTCAATCTATCAAAGCTAGGAATTTGGTAAGTTCGCCGTTGACCAAGAAAGAAGACTATATCTCATGCCCGGTGCGACCAATTCCGATGCATTACCCCCTCGAAACTTTGCGGTGGATTCGGTTCACCGTGTCTTTGAGGTCGAGCCGAAGAACTAAAGAACGCCTTAAGACTATGAGTAACGCCTGTGGGAGATGAAACATATATGATAGGTTAATATGACGTTCATGACAAGTACACTTGATCGTCTCATATTCAATTTCATTTTTCATAAGGATTTGATACAACACAAACTTGTGGCGAGAGTAAATCAATAGCACACAAATGAAAGTTGTACTTAGCATAACTAGTAATATAAGTCTAGAGGAATTCACAAATTCAGGTTCGTAGACGAACATAACCTTCAAAAGTAATATTTCTATTTCGGGCGCTCCGATAACCTTTGTTTTTACTCAATTTCTTTAGTTTTTCCTTTTGTTTTTCTCGGTGTCTGTTTTCTTTTATTTTTAGGAAATGTACGATAATGAAAAAGACTACCTGAAGTTGATATTTTTGTTGGTTGCATATTTGTTGGGCCTTCTAGATCTTGCATTGCACTAACAATGGTTCGGTAAGACCTTCATCGTTGACAGAATAAGATGAGATCTGTAGAAACTTAGGGCCACTTTTCCGCTTGTGTTCTCAAAAGGCGTTTTGGGCCCTGCCTGCTTCCTATGGGTGCCGTCTCAACAACCCGTGCAGTATTTTCCAACCGACCCTGAATCTCTATCATTCGCTCACACTTGGCTCTTAGCCGGCTTATAGTGGCCAGTATGGCACGTGTTTGATCATCATCATGTTTCCAGGATTGCTTTAGTTTATTGTGTGTTCGAGACGCAAGAGTTTTTACCTCCTTGGAAGTCGCCTTGAGACTTCGTGAGCACCTATGAAGCTCCTCCCATGTTGACTTCTCCGAGTGCGGACAGACTATCGCGTAGCGAGTAAGAAAGGTATTTACCCGTGCCGAAAGAAGCAGTAGTTTGAAATCGATTACTTGAATATCATCTGTGACTGTCTTGTGGCTCAGAAACTGGATGTCATCTTTACTTTTGGCTTGGTAATTGTTGTCGGAACCGGTCTCATACCAAGGCTTCTCTTTGTCTGGCGGTTGGTCTCTATTAGTTTTGTCGTCAAAAATATTCGGCTTGTTATAGTTTTTGCAAATACTCTCGTATGCCTCTTGAACCCGAATGAAATTTTCGTGGGATTCTACAGTTTGGCCTACTCTGTCAGGGTGAGAGGAGAAACAGAGAGCGTGCCATGCGCGCTTTACGGTTGCCATATCGTCATCTTGGCTAACACCAAGGATCTGGTACGGGGTTTGTTGAGTCATTGTGAGGGAAGTTGATTGAAGGTTTTTGACTTAGATGAATACTACAAAGAGCAGCTCCTTACTTATAGAGGTAATATGAGACTATTTATAGAAACCAGAGGATCGGGGTGTTGACAATGACAACTCCTACTTTAAAACAGCACCTAAGAAACATCAAAGAGGGTGTTTCATCGTACAGTAATAAATAAACAAGTTGTTATGATGATTAGAGTATCATACTTCTAGCAGAAAAAAATAAGCAGGAAATTTGATCCGTTAATATTTCAACGGTAGTCTTGCAGGTTAGAATTCTAAATTGCAATGGTACGTAAATGGAGACTATCATATTTGATAAAACTGCGCCTTATCTCCCTTCACAGCATTTAAAGGAGTCCCAGATCTCTTATGTGAAGTTGTATGTGTTACATAACAACTAATCAATCTCCCGTACAAGATCATTTTCCGTGGTTTTGAAACGCATCCTAGCTTTTTGAGTTCCGGTTAACGACGCGTCTTCACATAAGGCTACATGTTCGCGAGTACTAGCGGAATGAATCATACTTAACGAACCTATAACTTGTCACTGCTTTACGCTCGCCGCGAATTTGCATTTATGACGCTCTCTCGAGTTCCTATTCTGAATCAGTTCAATGAAAAAACAGGGGAAATGTATTCCTCTTCGAGGGGTTAGTCAAGAGCTTTTGCGTACTTTATTTAAATGATATCTGCAACATTACCCACTTCCATTAACATATACGCCCCGCTAGCTAGCAAAAAACACAAGAGCCTATAAGAGAGTTTAGTTCACAATTCATAATAACCATAACAATCTGAGATCTAGGGCTCAGTGCCAAAGGCAGGAGAAACTATGATGAGAATGGTGGGGTACTGAATGCCCCTCACAAGATGAGGGGTAGGGAATTTGGAGTCTTGTTTGGACTGAAGGCTATTTTGCGGGGAAACCCCGCGTCTCTCTGCTATCAAATCCGGATTGCCTAAAAGGGTAGGTGAAATGCGTAATCGTTGCCTATTTAAGCTTAGTCTTTATGGTACGGCACCAACGCCGAAATATTGTGTTCTAGATCTCCAAGATCTATCTGGGTTACAATAAGCTGACTGTCCCAGAACGACAAGCATGCACAGATTCTTTACTGGAATGGATCTCTCGCGATGGCTTCTTCTACTTCCTGATAGGCATCATATCCGTACAGCCAAGGTTGGACATGAGGACAAGTCCACCTGCTAGGGAAGGGTTCCTTCAACTCTTTCCCGAGCAGAGAGAGAAAGAGTGCATCTCGAGCCTCTTGTTCGGGTCCGTTCTGCATGTGAAATGCATCTCTCTATATAAGCATAACATTAGACTACCGAAGATTTCCCCGACACTCTTGGATTAGTAGAACATACTTGTTTGAAAGTCTCTTTCACGATTGCGTCCCCACGAGCCTTGCGCAAATCTTGGTACATGCCAAGTGCTTTCGGTAGTTGATCGCGAGTTTGAATCGAGCCAAGGAGTAAACCCAACACCGCTCCATCTTCGATGGCAGAATTGGCCCCCTGAGCCAGATAAGGCAGCATAGGGTGGCACGAATCTCCCCTTCTATTGTTAACACACCATATGCGAATTATTACAGGTACTTGAACCTACACGAATACGCAGTTGGATTTGGCATTGACCCACGAGGGAAGTTCTCGACCTGGAAAGTCGGTAAGCCTTTGAAAAATAGAGGCTACAACAAGATATATCAAACTTACGATGCATCAACTTCCACTTATGAACCGACTTCACCAGTTTCAAGAATCGATTCAGTATAGGGTCCCACTCCTCGAATAATGCTCTCATTTCTGCGACGGACCCTGGCTGTCGCCTCACATCTTCGGGTAGATCATCGGGGACGAGCAGAACAATGTTGTACGTCGCACCACCGCGGACAGAGTAAGCCACGACATGAGATTTGGGACCAATCCAAAAATTGCATGATGGTTTCCGTACCATTTCTCGTAACTCAGGATCTTCAATCTCATCAGCCGTTAAGACGATTCGATACGCAAGATCACCGGTAGGCCGAGGGAAGTCCTTGATATCGAGGGTAAGGTTGCGACATGTCGACCAGATACCATCAGCAGCAACTATCAAGTCAGCTTTCGCCCTGACGCCAGCTTCCGTTTCTACCAAAGGGACAGCAAAGTCAATGCTGATCACTCTCTGGCCCAACTTCATCTTGACGCCCAGTTGCTTGGCTCTATCGGCTAGAGCCAAGTGTAAGTCCACTCGATGTACATCCATGTACGGCGACCCATACCGCGCACGCATCTTCTTATCAAAATCTTCTTCTAGCGCCAATAACTTTCCATCTGAATAGCGACGGACCGCAAGATACGAGGGCTCAGCAATGGTCCTCCACAGGTTATCGGGCAAGCCCCATCTACGTAATAAGCGCGAAGCATTTGGAGTTATCTGCAACCCCGCACCAAACTATGAAAGCAACCATATTAGTATGTAGGTCGAAGGTGAAGCTCTCGAGCTGGGCGATTGGTGTCAAACGAAGATACCTCCTGTAGCTCCTTAGCGGATTCGTATACGGTCACATTGTGACCAGATAGGGCGCTCGAGATGGCCGTCGCTAAGCCGCTGAGACCAGCACCAACAACAATGATGTCAAGAGTTACGGGAGATTTAACGTGAGACTAAGTGCTCGTCAATTATCAACCCCACATAGAACGTAGAGCGTTAGGCTAGTTACCATCTTCAAACGATTCAAGATCAAGCTAGCATCCCAAATAGTCGCATTCGCTTGTAGAGTGTGACGCTTGACTTTGTATGCTTACGGACAGATATAAACTCCAGCGAAAAGACTTCCCCACCGGATATAGCCGACATCAGTTACCGTGGATTGTCAGGGATCGTGGGGCGATGTGTAAGAACCGGACTTCCGTCACATCCACCGGTTAATGGCAGAAATAGCTGGTCGAGATGGAGGTTTGAAAAGCAGTGTTTAGTAGTTACACTAATGCCAATTGACGCGCATCTAATTAAAGCTGCCTAATACAGGTAAGTTTGGTAGTATTAGCCACCTGTCAAATACTTATTGCAACACAATGCATTTGGGCACTCTGCTTATTAATGACACTTGATGGTAGATGCAATATCACTTACCTTGACGCCCATGGAATATGATTACCGGCCCTTCTTCGTAGGACGTCCGGAATAAAATCCAATCGCCGAATCTCACCCATATCGTCTCACTTATGTATGTGCATCTAGCTGGGCACCTGAGATCGTGAGCTGTTTTGGGGGGGTTGATCCAAGCCCGCATTGCAATACCAACTGTCCCAAGCGAGTTCAACCTTTTGTGTTTTGTCGACTTCCTCTCTAAAAGTATCTTGAATGCAGCGTCAAAGGACGTCTTGACGCAGAATGGCTGAGCTCCCGCTGCGCCAGTTATTAAAGGATCCGCCTTTTCTTGAATTATCCATATCATTTATGATGGGTGCCTTGGAAGTGGTCTCAATATCGGTACTGCTATCGCGCGAGAAGGACAGCTCTAGGGTTCTCGTGATTCGCATCGTATTTCTAGTATTGAGTGTCAGACTCTCGCGAAGCCTCGCGATACCTACAGCTGCATACCGCCTCCCTAGAGTGACAGAACAAAGAGGGCATTTTGTATATAGATCTCTAGCTTGTAGATGTAGTTGTTGGAGCTCCTTGTGCAACAACAAGTATTCAAGACTTACCCCTACGTTGCCTTCAGTAACCAGAGGTCGTGACATTGAGCTCGATAGGGATAACCTGTAGTAACGGCGGATTTGTGGTAATAAAGGCTATCCCGGCCTCAGGCATGGTGTAGCAGAATGACTGAGTGGCGAGACCTACCACAAATCCCACGTATGAATCAGCAAAATCAACTCGAGCAGGTTCGTTATTAAAATTTACCAGAAGTTATAATTGAGCTCACGCTGATGGTCTGTGTAAAGGAAATAAGTTGAAACACGCGTCTCTATCATTATATACTGCACCATTCTTATTGTTGGTAAGCTGAAATGATACGCTGAAATTATTTGGAGGCGGCGCAGCGTCCTCAGTGTTATATGCGCCAAGCGGTTAGGCAACAATACGCCCAATACTCTTATCATTCGTCCTTTTCATGGCATTTCATCCCCTTCTCCTTTTTGTTCGCGACTTTCGAAGTTCTAAGTTTATTTCGTGCATTTTGTACCGCCCATGTTTGGCACCTACCTGACGTCCCATAACCGCAAACACACGTATTTGAACGTCTGCGCTGCAGACCAGCACCGCTAGTTTCGCAAAACATTAGAACTTATACTAGAAAAAGAGCATAATACTACTAGTTATATTGAGACTTCCCCTCAAGGAGACCCCTACCTCAAAATGTCGACAGAACCAGTTGATGCTGAATCTTTACCATCAAACCAACCTCAGACTGTTGTCCTTGGGTCAAGATCTACTCAACGAAATTTAAATCCTCTTAAAGTCGCTTGTTGTCTTGTGGCTATGGCGCTCTTAACCTTTGTGGTATTTTTAGTGATTATGGTGGTGCTGTTATTTGTGCCGAGGGGAGGACAACATCTATCAATCACTCATGATTTCGGTATTGGTTTTGACCTAAACCCCTCATATGCGTACGCTCCTTTATTGTACCCAGCCGCGCAGGATCTGACAAAATTTAGGACTGTCGCCGTCTCCTACCCCGACGGCTCGGTTCAACCGATTGCTAGAGTTGAAGGTGATGAAGCGTATCGAGAGATGATGCTCCGATTATCTCTCCCTTCCTCCAAACACATACAGTGTGTACTTTCTGCCCCTTTCCCACTCTTATAATTGCCTTTCTAATCACAAAGAAAGTCGACCCGCTCATAGCATTGGAGATGGATTCAGCGACATCCCTCGCCAAATGTGGCGGAGCTTCCTAAAGAAACTCTGGCTTCCATCCTCCAGAGACGTAGGCACACTCAGCAGAATGATCCGCGACCTGCGAGAACAAGCTGCGAACTTCGTCGGCGAGCCTGTCTCAGCAGCAACCATATCCATTCCCCATCTCGCTGCTCTATACGATGAAGACATTGAGGATGCTTTCGAACACCTATCCTTAGTCTACATAAATTTCGATCCCTCTCCATGTTACTTCAGACCTTTGCACACGGCCTTCGCAAGTTATGTAGGCAACAACCTGGGTATTTGTCGGGATTACAAGGACAATGTGGCGTGTAAGGAGGAAGAGAAGCATATGCAGCAGCATTACGTATTAGCTGTGGGGTATACAAATACCAGTTTAACAACGAGCCAAACGGGAATTGTAAATTGCCTTTTTCCGCGCGAAGAGCCGACATTGGAGAATTTACGCCTGGGATATGATGCGAGATATGAAGAGTTCTACTGGGAAATGGTACAATACATGCTACGATCTCCCGCGACAGATAGTCGATTCCAAAGGAATATATCCATGGTATTATTGTCTGGAGATGCGACTGGAAATCCAAAGTTTCGAGAAGTTCTGGGAGAAGTGATAAGTAATGTTCTTGGCGGACAGGTGGAGATTATTGATAACCAACCTGAATTCAGTGCGTCGAAAGGGGCGGCAGAGCTGGCCAAAAGGGCTATATTCAGACTCACGAAAGATTCAGACACAGTGTCTGAGTTGTAGACTTATCTGCTTTCCGTTGGTGGTGTCTTCAGAAAGAAAAATGAATTGATGTTGGCCAAGAGGGGTTGTGTCGTCGCAGGATTATGGGAGTTTCAAGTTACCAGGCATATATTATAAGAGCGGAGAAGTCTGTGAATTCAAGAAGGGCTAGAAATCTAGATTCTCAAGTTGCAATAATCTATTCGGGTGTTGAGAGGGTTATGCAAGTCTATTCCTATTTCCTAGCCCCGACGGCGATCTTGGTTCATGAATTTGAAACCTTCGTTCGCTTGATCTCAATCGTCTCGCTCTTGTATCTTCTGTTCTTACGATCAGGAAGACACGAACAGCCGAGGACTTTATCTGCCGCTCATAAGATTATTTACAGAGGCTCCGAACCGCGGTCTCGGGTATGCAATGCAGTCTCAGTGCCTTAGGTCAGCCCGTGTGACATAGACGGAGATGAACCAATAAAAACAAGGTAGTGTTGTGAACAAAGTTTATGCCGACATATGATACCCATGAGCCAACACCTCACTTCTTAACAACAATCATACACTTCCGACAAGCGCTCATCGAGCATTCCGGGCAGCGATACACGTAGGAGTCCATGAGACGACTACAAGCCTGGCATGCTCTCTCACCGAACTCCTTGTTCCACGGCACACGATGCCAGCAAGTAGAACCAGGAAGATTGCGGAAGATATTCTGGCGGGTTTTGCCCTTTCCTCTGCCCTTGCCCTTGCCCTTCGTCATACCCCGGACTCTCTCTTCCATGTTCTTCCGTGCACGGAGATCTTCCTCTTCAGCGCGGCGTAGGGAATCGGCATTCTCGCGGGCGCGACGCTCGTTGGTCGCTTTCTGCGCTTCACGCATGGCATCTCGCATGTTCGTGACCTTGGCTTGCTGGCCTTCGCGGTGCCACTGCTCTGAAGCCTGTTTGCGGTCGTTGGTACGCTGGGCGCGGGCTGAGTAGGGCTTGTAGTCTGTGTTGGAAGATCGGGGTCTCTGATTTCTGGTAAAAAACCACGTAAACCAGACATTAGGATCGTAGTTATTGGTTCTGGCTTCATTTGTTTCCGCGATGTTTGCTTCTTCGCGGGCAATGTCGTAGATTCGGCGCTTCACTGGATCTTTGAGTGTTTCGTATGCTTCACTGATCTAAATTTTTACGATTGAACTTAGCTGCCACGGTCGTCAAGATCAATTATAGTACGGACCTTTTGAAACCTAGCTGTCGCATTTGGATCATTGAGAACTTTGTCGGGGTGTGTCTGGAGGGAAAGCCTCATGAAGTTCTGTTTGATCTCATGATAGTTGGCGGTGTCAGGGTTCGCAATATCTAGAATGGCGTAGTAGTCCTTCATAGCTTCCTCGTGAAGATGAGCCATTATGTCTGAGGATGGAGTGTTTCTGGAATCAGAGCGGCGGCTCAAGGATAATTATGGTGTAAAGTATTTAGACATGCGTGGATATTGCTTAGAGCTTGTTCTCCCGTTTGTCGCCGTTTGACTGAAGGGTGCCCGCATGTTACCACTAAGTGTCAGTGACAACTGCGCAGCACATGGAGAAAGAATTTTCTTGGTCTCAAGTTATTTGATTGTTTCCTCGGTAGCACAACGCATCATTATGACTAAACTTCAAACCTGGGTATGCTGATTTCAAAGGGCAAAAACTAGGTTCAATTGTGTTTATAACAAAAAATGTCGTGGAGATGTGGAGCCCAATACATACCGTTAATACTCACGGAGTTATAACGGCGTCGTTTTACTCCGCAACAAAAAGCGTCTCAGTGTCAGTCATTTCTTTTGCAGTTGTTCTCATTGCTAACAGGCTAATTAACTAACTCAGTGCTAGCTGAATAACTTTAGGTACCTCAATGTCTCTTGGCGCTTCGAGTATTGGTGTATCATTCTGCCATTTAAACCTGATATAAACTTGAGCATGGGACCTTACCACAAAGAAACTTAGCATTCTAAACTATAATCTAAGACGAATTAAGTCGAATGATCTGCACCATAGAAGAAAATGAGACGTTTCAATATACTCATCTCTCCTAGAAATTAGCAGCTCTGTTCCAGAAAATCGGCGACAGCAACAAAGCCGTAAGCCATTTCAATATCACATTAACGGCAAAAGGCCGGTCGTGGCCTTAGGTTATAGGACACTGCTAGCCGAGCAATCCAGCCTTTTCATAACATCCAATTCAGTAAGGAGTGACGCTGAATGCTGCGGACTGGCAGATTGAGAATGATTTAGGAGCATTGTTTATTAGCATGTAGATCAGATAGCCAGCAACCGACCCACAAACAGCTTGTGCTGCAATTTATTGAAAACCATAAATCGAGAACCTTGTGTTGTCGCCACCGACTATTACATCTCTATTTGGGCTTACAAACTGCACCCACCCCATCTTGAAAGTAATCTCACTAAAATTCTTTATGTGTTTCTTCTCACTCCACTGCCATGCTGTCGGCAGCAACTTGAACATGTTACCATCGGCTAACAGCGCTATCACCGACGCTATACTCGTTGGGGGACGAGGTAGAATTGCGGTCTTGGGCATAATTGCCCAGGAACTGAGAGAGAACACCAGTATGGAGATGAGCAACGCCTGTAGTACGCGTGTAGAAGCTGCGTCTTGCACAACATGGATTCCCTCCATGGTTTCAGTGACTTTAGCGTTATATGTGACAGCGTCACTTTTGTCAGTCCCTCGAGAAAATGCATTCGTCTTCTCAGGCGGTGCCCGTCCGGCATCATTCATCTTTTGGGCTCGGATTATACCATGTTGGAAAATGATTGCGTCTTGCACGAGTTTCGATCTTGACGAGTCCTTGAGGTATTCAAGTGGGATCGCGTACGGCGAGGTTGTGAGCGTAGTGAAGAAGTTGTCAAGCATGGCATCGGGGCCCGCTTGGAGATCCACATACAACCAACCATCGTCGTAACCGAAAACTGCAGTCGTGTTATGCACTGTCGTCTCATCAGGAATCGGCAAATGACTAGGGTCGATTGTAAGGTCGGCGCCGATGAACGACGTGAAGACATCGACTGCCTCGATAGACTGATTGCAGACTAATGCTGAGACAGAGGAGAATGTCGGGTTGGGGTTCAACTCGATATTTGTCCAGAAGTATACCCAGGCATAACGCATATCGCTTGGATTATCCTGTTTACAGATGCCTTTCACCGCCCCAGCCATGACACCTGATTCCGAAATCTTACCCAGATCGATTCCTTGAATCGTGGATGAGGCGTCATCCACAGGGTACATTAGTTGTACCACATCTGTTGGAAAACAAAACTCGTCTGTAATATTCATCCTCAGCAGTTTGGCGTCACTAACATCTACGTCGATAGTCGAGCTATCGTGTAGACGGCAATCCAGTCTCGGCCGTAATGCGGGTATGGTTGCATTTAATATAACACCATTGTCCATGGTGCTGTTAAAGTCTAACGAGAGACTTGGGAAGATGAGGTTCTCGTAGGTGAACTTCGGGTAACTTAAGTTACTCTCAAGTATTAGGGGTCCCACTAACTTAGAAAGAACCGTTGATCCGTAATGCGTGGACGAATCATTGTTGATAGAGCTGGTGGCCCGTAATTGGGCTATATCTGTCGCCGGGACATTATTTAATACGAATAACGATGAAGATGCAGTGGCTAGCAGGGACGCTATAAACGCCGCCAGCGTCCCGCCAAATGCAGCAAAGCTTTTTGTACGTAATTCTCTCTGCAGCATCCGGGGAATACCGAGATCTGAAAGATCGAGATCCACAGAGAGCCTAGATTTGCTACCGCGGCTCAAATTAACATACGGCGTCAATCTTCTTATGTTCGAATCCATGGCTCCGTAGAACAGGCTTATGGCAGTTAATATTAGTGCTGGTACCGTGGTCCAGGTATAGTGTAGATATCGATTTTCCACTGGAACCACGCCCAGTCCATTATTTTGTTGAGACACGTGGAGAGTAGCTTCCAAAGTGCCAATTATAGCCAGCACAAGAATAGATATCGCCACCCTCGACCATGCCTGGAGAATGATAGGATTAATCGACGGGGAATTCTCGACATTTGCGTCAGCCCTTTCGGCTGAGATATCTGTTTCTGTGATCTCAAAATATCCCTGGTATGAAGCGTCGCCGTCTTGTACGCTAGTCATGTAGCTACAGTCCTTTAGTCTAGTAGCTATTTTGTTGGAGTCGCTTCGTCCTAGACCCCTTAAACGATTGATGACTGCATTGCTGTGGCTGGCAAGCTTCGCGACCCCAGATATATTTGAAGGCGAACACGCTAGTACGCTAGCATTTGGCGTTGTTATTATCAGGACCCCGAAGAGCAACACGGTGACCCCTAAAATGGCTGCCATGGTGTGTGCGGCGGTAGCGCTCACGAGAAGCCGGTTTTGGTATATAATAGCCTGGCCTGTTGTGTTGGTCCGCTCATCTTCTGTAAGTAAGTCATGTACGATGAAGGCGCCATAATTTCGATACCACGGGATCATCAAATCCTGCAAGAAAGATATGTCCAATAGTTCAGCAGACGAAGGTGGTGCCTTGGACCGTTGCCCCAAAACGAGGTACATATTAGGATCCACATCGACTGGCACATCTGACGTGTTAAAGGTTTGTGACTTTACAAACAAGCCATCATTGCGAACGTTGAACATTGTTAATGGGTTGTAAACAGAGTGGACAATGGCCCGTGCTATATCCCAAGCATGGATATTGCCTAGTCTTATCAGGCCCGGAGATGAGGATTGCTTGACACTTAGTACATCACTCCCATTCTTCACAACGTCGACTTTATCTACCGTGTAGGCTGGACGACACAATAGACTCGCCGAACTAGTGATGTTTATATCAATAGGTGAGCTAGGGAATGGGATCACGTCCCTTGACAACCCATACTTCAGACTCCCGAATGTGACAAAAATCCGTTGATCATCTGCATTGGACGAATTCTGACAGCCACCTACTCCGAATCGTGAATAGTAGGTTTCGTTTTCGCCGAGATATAAAGGGCCAAACCACCCGGACGTAATCTGACAGCTGTTCGAGGTCATGGTGAAGTTGAGATGCGGATATCCGGTATCGACCCATGTAGCCAGATACACATCATAAGACGCTTCCTCGCAGACTATACTGGAAGAGACCCCGTCTACAGTAACTTGGAGCTCAGCAGTAGGAGGGGTGGTGCGACTGGTGAATTTCTGATAAGCATATTCTTCAGAAAGACCATCTGAGAACGCTAGGTTTGCCTGCTGTAACCCAAGCATATTATAGTATGAGAGCGATCTTGCATTCTCAAGGGCGTTCGGGTCGGTTTTGAATCTGGTTGTCACGTCTACCAAGACAGTCGTTTGATGGCTGTTCGTGGGAGTTAAGTTAATAAGAGAGGCCGAGAATGTAATAACCAAACTCCAGAGAAGCGCGATAGTAGCAGCTGCTGCTACCCCAAAATCTCTGTATTTAATCGCCCGAACTACCGAGACAGGTGGTAGAGGATCAATATAATCCAGTAGCAACGTTTTCTCAGCGCCCGCCGGTCCCCGCGCTAATCGATTCCAAGGCGCTGTCATTTTTGCTTGATAATCGATCCTCGTCCAGATGGCGCCGATAACAGTTAAGATCGCTGTTGGGCCATATGTCCATAGATAGTGAATATGATTGTTACTCTCTGCGAGGCCATTGTTTTTTGCCGAATACCAAGACAATGTCTCAACCGCAACGATGAGTGAAACGCAGAGAAGACTGCAAGACAAGAGAACCAACCGTCGAAGATACAGCGGTCTCCACGCGTATTTTGCATGCTTCTGACGGAGTACATCCTCATTTTTCATGAGAGCTGTAGCAACCCTCTGAGATTGTTCGTCATCGTCGTCCGGGCTTGCTCTATCAAGCAATATTTGCGATGTGTGTGCACGTCGGGTATACTCCCAAGAGTTTGACTGGGAACTTGGCGCGCTATCCATCATGACTCGATCATGGTATCGAACAAATTATTTTAGCAAAACTCTAGAGATATGTCAATTGTTAAATCCAAATGGACAGAATAAGATCCAACCTTAAATGACGAAATGAGGCAGAAGATATGGTTGTATTATATGCACTGCCTCTGTGACACGGATCAGATCAGTACAGTCTTGCCAAGACCGCCAAGACCCTGTTGGTGGCTTGCACCTGCAACTAGAGACTAACAATAAGGCAGAGGAACCTAACGATACTAGACTAAACAGGTCGGGCGCTTAGGATTTAAGCATAACTAGAAAGAAAGACTATAGACCTTGAGAGATCCTACGGAATTATTAGTTGATTAGACCAAGCCTTGCCTCAATTGGTTCAACCTGATTATGTCCATTGTTAATCGTGAGGTAGTCAACCGTAGTCCTTACCTCCCTCCAACTTACCTGATTGGGGCAGGCAAGGCAGATCGGGTAAAGAGTTAAATAGGACTACACAGCTTACGGCCCTGATCATCATAGTACTTTATTTTTAACCACCTCGGGCGGTACGGCCGTAGCTTTGGCGGTTATCAAAGCGGGCTTGGGCCATTGGTAGCCAATTGAAAATACAAATAGGCAGTCTGTGGGGGCCGCAGAGTGGGTAAGGGTGGCATCGTGCATGGCAAGGCGATCTAAAGATAAACTGATATGGCAAATGCAGTGTGTAAAAAATATACTAGCTCTATCACCACTGCTTACTATCAAAATACTGACACTTTTCTTTTTCATATCTACTCCTAGTGTAAAGTAAGAATGTCGGTGTTATAGGTGATAAATGGTGGTGAGACTGGCATCTTTTTCTTTACATAACCATATTTGCTATATCAGTTCACCCCCAGATCGCCCCCAAATGCCCACCACACCTTACAACTTGAGGTGATATCCTCTATTGTTAAATATAATTCCAGGGTGTTGATAATTTAATGCTGCGATGAGATGAAAATTATTTTCACTCGTTGCTGCTTTTCTGACGCATCTGAGAGTGTCACGGAACGCTACGGAATATGCTCCCGGAGTCCGGGGTATAGGGCATGGGCCAAAGGCCTATGCGTATATATACTAGCCAGGAAATCTCTGCTATGTAGATAAAACTTCTCCTTGCGCAAGAACAATGAGCCAATACTGGAACCACCAGCTGTGTGAACCGTAACAGGAAGGATTATGTCAACATAAAAAGACTAGGAATACATGCAAGCATATGTCCCAATCACTTGATTAATGCTACTAACTTGGCGATGGTTGGGTTCGAGTAAACAACCTCGCTACGAATAAGTTCCACTGGCTGCTTAGATCTAACAATGAATGCATTGATCGCGTTGAGGAGGGAAGGAACTTGTAAACTATCGAGTCCAAACTTGAAGAGATCAGTATCATCGTCGATATTGTCTACTTCGAGGTTTTCGGCGAGTGTGTCGTAGATTATTTGACGCAGTCTTTCATCAGCTGGCTTCTTTGGATGGCCGTTCATTTTGATCACACGCTCATTCGCATGTGCAGTGTGATCGCTCTTGGCGTTTTGACGATCGGTAGAGTCATTGGCTATATTGTTAGCAACTGTGCAACTAAGCTGATCAGCAGCTGCTCGTATTGCAGATGTAAACATATCAAGAGCTTCTGAAAGCTTCCTTTCGACGATGGCCTCAATGGCGACAGCGATCTCATCAGTGAGAACCATTCCGTGATCTCTAGAATTGTGTTGAGACGTTTCAAAGGGGGCAGATGATTGCACTAATGATGTTTTTGAAGGATTAAACCCTGCTTGGCGCTCATAAAGAGATTTCCACTCTTCCTCGTACAGCTTGAAAACCGCATGTCGTTGCACTGTATCCTTGCTAGCGCGCGGTAGAGGCTTCGCAGGGTCCGTCAGCATCACGAAACCTTTCATGATTCTACCATGGGCTGGACAGTCGCGGTTGGCCTGAATGATACTTGGCCACACTTGATCAAAGAAAGATTGCTCTTCCGCAGCATTGTTGGGGTACTCTCGGGGTTCGAGAAGAAGGGATGCTTGGAATTGACCTTGGCCCCCGATGACCGCCGACTTGACAAGTGGATTCGCTTGTATGGTGCTCTCCATCGTGGAAGGATTTAGCTTTTCCGCCGTGGTGAAGGAGATAATGTCGTCTGCTCTCGTTCTGAAGCGCCACAAGTCGGGCTTGAAAGGATGAGGCTCAAACAAGTCACCCATAGCATGTTCATCCTTCTCAGGGAATGTGGAGAAAACGCCTTGGTGGAGTTCGTACTTCGTTTGTCTTACAATAGTCAAATTTCCCAGCCCGTCACGATCGTCTCGAAATGTGTGGCCGAGACATGGGCTCAAGGAAATATATTCCCAATCTTGAGGATCATCAAGCATCTGAATAGGAAGTAGAGCGGTCTCGCATGATCCCATCAGGGTCGTCAGTCTGATCCTTTGGCATAAAACATTCCCTATCTGTTCTGGGAGCATGCCGCCTACATATGCAACACACTTCAGATTTTGAAGCAGCCTCATACAATTGGTGTCATTGTTATAGCAATCGACGACAAGAGAGGGCGCCATAATTGCGCTGTGACTATGAGAATATTGTAGAATCTGACTGGCTAGGTCCGCAGTCAGTGGCGACGGAGGCGGTAATACACAAGTCACTCCGGCGAACAAAGCGAGACCTACAGTCCAGTTAAGACTCGCAGCGTGAAACATTGGGAGAGCCAAAAACAATCTTTTCCCTTGAACATAGTTCACAAATGTTGGTTTGTAACCGAGTGGTGGAATCAAAAGCTGCGAATCCATGCCTCCATACGATCCGTATGTGATAGGCACAGGCTTGGGAATACCCGTGGAACCAGAGGTATGAAGAATGCAGAACGGTTCATTCCTGACTTCTTCAAAAGTCATCTGAAATGGAATGACATGAACGGGATGTTCGTCCAGGAAGTAGTCCAAATCTGGAACTGAAATATGTTCCATCGGCCAAGCTTTCAGAATGGGGGAAACAATAGGCAAAGGCTCAGTTGGGAGAAGCAAAGCAGAACAGCCAGCTCGCTCGACTAAAGATATATGAGCCTCGAGACTATTCCGATGGGAGGTGAAAAAAGCCTTTTATCCATGTCAGTAGAAGATCAAACGCTGGTTGTTATAGCCTACAGTATGTCCTGCCTTTGGCGCGGCCAAGACGAGGATGATGTATCGTAGATCGATGGGCCCCAGATAACAAAAGACGCGAGGTTGATCAGTCCCGAGGGTTTGTTTAAGCCAGTGAGCGCACCGATTGACTGCATTTGCAACTGTCTTATAAGTGATGTCTTCAAAGCCATCTTCCATCTTTTCGGTCCTTGCAATCGAGTAGAGCACGCGCCCTGGATCTTTAGCCGCAATCTCATCTAGAAGTACAGGCGGCAAGCGTTTTCCGCATCCAGATGGCGGTGTTTGCCATTCCGGTTGTGAAGTCTCAGTTATCGACGGCATCTTCGTATTTGGGTTTATAGAAGTATATGATCATTGACAAAGTGCTGAGCACGGTGTTAAGAACGAAATTTCTTTCTGGTGTGATAATGAAAGCTTAGTGAAATCCTCAAAGAACTAATACTGATGATATTCAGTGCTCGAAATATATCATAGGAAACAGGGCAAAACAACTTGCGTTGCGTAAGTACCAGCTCTGAAACTTTTCATTTGACCTCTGCTTCTTTGCATAAGAACCTGTTTTAGACACTCGAGACGATTGCGCGACCTTATTTTGCAACCAAGGATCATGGTGAACCAACTGTGTAAGCTTGTTCCCGCAACGTCACAGCAAACGGGTTGACCTAGTTTGTCAGCTATCGTCCATTGATGCATCGGTATGAAAACTACCCGAACAGGGAACTTGTTGAGTATTATCGACAGAGATTTTGAAAGTTGGTTACATCCGAGAGATTTACTCTCGCAGGGTTGCAGTCTGCCAAAACACGTATCAGTCAACTATAGATGAAGACTACATCCTAGTGCGAACGAACGAATCGGATCCTATCAGGGTGTCTTTCGGACTGATTTTTTATCCGAGCTGATTTCTTTGTTTTGTAAAAGTGTGCCTGTTATTTGCATTATGTGGAGCATAGGAATAGGGGAGCAAGGATACGAAGTTTGCACATTTTCGTGAGTTAGAGGCCCTAGTATCATCGAATTCTAGAAGTAAGGTGTTTATGATGCATAAGACTTCCGGGAAAGATGAGAGTAGGATTTTGCGATGTTAGCCCACCTCTGAGGGGTAGCATTGCTCTTCAGCTATTGATTTATGCAGGATATATGTGCTTATATGCATCCTTCAGGAATGTACCGCTTGTCGTCTGAGTTGGTAGAACTTGCCTAATTAGGCCGCATCAAGGACCAGGAACCGTATGTTGGTAGTCATTTGCCCAGCGCCACAGTCTACGGTCTTTGCCGATGTACTGCACTTGGTATATGTACGCATACCAATAGCGGAGGTGGCATATAGATGCCTAACATTCAAAGTGACTATTAGGCGGTGTTGTATTATCGCGTTTTAATGTTGCAAGCCAGGTAACATACAATGGTAGCATGCAACTCTAAATCTCTTATTTCCAGTATCCGAGCGAAATCTACCTATAGGCCTGCATTATTTTGACCAATCCTGCAGTCCTACTTGTCGATTTTAATAGGCCATTTATTACTGGGTAGGCACATTGGTATCACGCCCCATGCAAAGGACTTTCTCCACCTAGCAAGTGCCGTTTCCCCGATCATAACAACATGAGGGATTGTATTTAATGTGAGGCTCTTTATAGGGGAAGAGGTAGGGATTTAGACAAGCGGCAGAACCCGCACCAGTAGATTCTGTGCATCCCCTCGCTTGGATTAAGGTATCTTCTAGCATCTACCCAGGCTGCGCTTTTTCAGTTTTCATAGATTCCTAAGCTTTTTCGAACACTACGTTCACCGTCTCAAATAGTAGTCTTTCTAAATCTATTCTTTCCTCTAGCTCAGTTATCTATCTGACACAAAATGCCTACCGTGACTCTTCCTTCTAAGCCGGGCACCCCTCTCGTGTACGAGATCTTCGAGGGAGACGCGGCAAGCAGTCTTTTACTTGTCTGTTTGAATGGCCTTGGACTGCCGCAGAGCTGTTGGAAACCGACTATTGAGCTCATACAACAGTCGAGTCTTTCCCCAAAGCCATGCATACTTACATATGATCGTTTCGGTCAAGGTGCTTCTCCAAGAGACCCGCGCGAAAACTTGCCTAACAAGGAGTCTGGCTACGCACACACTCTAGATGATGTCACTGACGATCTCCATGAGTTACTTCAGACTCTACTTCCAGGTCACTGCTCGCGTATCGTCTTTGTCAACAACAGCATAGGTGCACACGTCGCACGCAGATACGCCGACAGGTATCGAACAACTCATATCTTTTTATTAATACTATAACTAACAGTTTGCATGGGCCAGATACCCTACCATTGTCGAAGGAATTCTATTCCTCGACTCCAACCCCGGGAATGTTGAGTTTGCGGTGGATATCTGGCCAAATCCGAAGGATCCATCCTTTAACCTTGAGCAGATGGCTCCTCCTGGTGTCTCACTCGATGCGTATGAAGCAGCCTTCAACAAGTTGACCACAACATTTGGATCAACGGTGAAAAACAAAGAGGGATTCGACAGACGGAAAATCAGGGATATCTTGCCTGACCCGTCAAGACCCAAGCTTAGGGGGTCGAAGACTTCGGAGAAAGGCCCATGGATAACTGTTGTCGGCCACGAGCTCAAACAATTCTCGAAGGAGGAATGGGAGACTATGAAGATCCCTATAGGCTTGGCAGAAATGTATACTCAGCCGTAAGTGAACAATCATCTCTTCGCTAGGTATTTGGCTAATGGGATGTAGTATGTGGGAGAAGTACAATAAGGGACTCTGTGGCCTTACTGATCCGGATAGGGCGAAGGGACCACTTATCGCACCAAACTGTGGTCACTTCATTCAAAGGGACAATCCACCTTTTGTCGCTGAGCAATTGATTGATCTCATTCAGAAGGTTGAGAGCTCCTTCTAACCACATGAACGCCATGTGAACTTGTTATGAGGCTGTTATGAGGGTAACACAGTTTTATTATAGCTTACTCAATAAACTGGTTTTCCAGTAATACTCAGATCTTTAAGACATATTGCCTTGCAGGCAAAACACAGTTTTCTCCTCGAAGGTCAAGTCATATAGGCTATGATCGCCAGTTAACTCCGGGCCTCGTTACTTGTAAGTAACTTTGAACCAGAAGTAGCTAGGTATGCAGTGCTCGAGCCAAAAATCTGTCCTCCCCAGCACACGAATTGACTTCTGGGAGATTTGTTTCACGTGACAAGAATAGTTCAGTACATGTATCTTTTTGAAGAATTATTGTGTCTTATCGTATGTTAGTAGCATCTCGGCCCCCATTCGCTGTACTTGCCACATCTAGACGTTATCTCCTCGATCTACACGAGACGAATAACCGGCTAAGCTAAATTAGCTCTTGCATTATGTATAATGATAGTAACAATGGGTTACACTGCATGACCATGTATATGTCAATATTTATGGTGTGCATTACTCCGATACTACCAGGAAGTAGCATGTTGTCATAATCGCAAAGCGAAGCTTACCACCAAAATATTTTCCATCACGAAGGCCTTGTATCTTAGGTAAATATCTAAAAGGTTGCGCGCCGTCATTTGCTAAACATAAGAGCTCAGAGTTCTAGACGTATGTATTATACGATATTCCAGCCTGACAAGAGTTCTCTGTTCTGAGTTAATATCTTAACTCCCTTGCAGCTCGTCCTATCATGTCGGCCAAATCTCAGCCCCCTCCTGGAGGTGATATTGATATTGGTTGGAAGCTCGAAGTGGGAACAACCGTGACATTCTTGAGTGCCGCCATTGTAGTAGCGCTTAGATGCTTTACTCGATGGAAGTATTCTCAAAGAGGATGGGATGACTACTTGATGGTTTTTGCATTGGTGCGTGTTTTACCACTCGGTCGTAACATCAATATCTTCGTACTCATATACACCGCAGCTCCAGGCTCTTGTGGCCACTATCGTCGACTTTGTTGCGGTTAACAACGGCCTAGGTCGTCATACATACTACCTCAGTCCGCCTGAGGCAGTAAACCAGCAATATTACAGCCTTCTTGCGCAAGTGTTTTGCGTACATGGGTTGACCTTCGCCAAGATGTCAATTGTCGTATCGTACATTCGAGTGCTGCGTGACTCTGGGAGTCGTCTTCACCAAGTCTTCTTATGGGCTACGGGTGCCTTGGTTTTTATTGTCAACACCATCGTGATTATCACATTTTACGTTGCCTGCAGTCCTACTGAGAAATCATGGGATCGCTCGATTAGTGGTACCTGCTGGGCGCCAACAAAGAGGATTGCATTTTTAATTCTTCAAGGAGGTGCGTCATTTCGTTACTTAGAGCTGTCATACACATAGCTCTAACTATGGCTAGCTTTTTCTGGTTTTACCGATTTTTTCTTAGCATTCTATCCCTTTTTCTTCTTAAGAAAGTTGCGACTCAGGTGGAGAACCAAGGCTCTTGTGTTGCTCTTAATGGGTTTAGGCGCAGTGTAAGTGTTTTACGCAGCAACATGTAAATCACTTGGCTAAACCTCGACAGAACTGGCGCTTTCGCTATTATACGGACAGTTGAGACCAGCACTCAACTTCATGTTCCTCCCACCGCGATGCCAGACATGTCATTTGGCACTGTACTGGGCCTTACTTGGTCTGGAATGGAAAGGAACATCGCAATGCTTGTCGGCAGCATCCCAGCGCTGAATCCGCTAGTGGCACCAGCTACTAGACTACTCAGGCAAACTTTTAACTCATCTAAGTCAAAGCTTAGATCCGCGAAATCAGATTCGAATCAGCTGTCCGATATTCCTGAATCGCCTAAGCTGTCCAGTCAAGATGCCGAGAAGCAGAACTATGCCGCGGAGTAAAATCAGAAGACCGGGACACCATTTCTAGTGCAAGTGGGAACAGAATTTTCTGTAAAGACCGAGAAATCGCGTGATGGGATGTTAGATCAAGCCAACTAGCTACCCAATTACTTCGGGACCTTGCTGTGAACCTCATTCGGAGGAATTGATCGGAAACCGGGTGGAATCTGTATTATGTAATTTTGTGTGTATATCGAATCCTACGGTAATTATGAAGAGTATATTCATTTAGTGAAGATGTGTGTGGAAGAATCTACCTCTGTACTTCGAACTCATAACATTAATTGGTCCCCTGCTGCATTGGATATAGGAACTAATGCCAAGACCCCGGGGGTTCCAACGATAAACATTGGCAGGAACTGGGGTACTAGATGGTTTAAAAAGCCCCATGCATATAGCATGTACTGTGGCCCTTACTGACGTGAAGAAAAAAAAAAGATTAAAATAACAGATATTCTAGTTTACCTATCCGCTTGAAGCTATCACACTTTGCTAAAATCGTTCGACACTCCACATCATCTGTAATCCCAGCACGACTTACATGATCTGAGGCATCAAATGGCTCGCTCGGTGAGCGAGAAGCAAGTCGAGCGGAGTATTTCCGGTATCATACGAAGCGGTGGAGGTAACGTTAGTGCTGCAAGAGGTGCAGGCGCATGCGCAGCAGTGAAAGGCTGGTTCGCATCATCGAAATGTTCTAGGGTCGGTAGTGGTATATTTCTATTGCTTACCTAAGATTCCAGTGGTCAAACCCAAGCAAGTGGCTTATCATATAGCACTTCTTTAAGAGTATAATATTCCCTGTTCACTACTCACATAGCATCGCGGCCTGTAAAAAATCGGGCCGGCTTTCAATCTGGGGACTATTGTAGTAGCCGCTGATGTTACGTATCCATCGATGTGACGATTGTGTATAAAAATCGAACACTGGCGGCCACGCATCAAGAAAGCTGCGTCGCTTGGGAACTGCCTTCCTCTTCGGAGCCAATGAAACCTTATGATACATGCAGGATTGCAATACCTAAGTACTATGCATTGTTCTTCGGATGGCACCGTCGTATTATCGAATAGTACCTAGGGAGCCTCGATTTATTTAGTGATGCAAAGCAGTCAGAGTTCATTCATCTTTTCCCCTTCTAGTATCATGCGAACAGTATCCCCCTTCGCCCGACTACGACGTCAAAACATCTCCAGGAGGCGTTTGCACATGCCTGCTGATACGAGATGAAGAGGTTTTCTCCCTGTAGAATAGTCGTGTAATGCACATTGTCTGCTTTCCGAAACATGTGGTCAAACGCTACCATACATAATGTTTCTCCTACTCGTATATGAGTGCATCAACGGAATTAGCGACCTTGAGGCTTAGGTTGTTAAGCGTCACAATTCTTGCCGATAGCAAGGACGGGTCAGCCGATACATCTTTGCATCCTCAGCACACAAAGAACCCAGGCATCTCCGTAAAGCCAAATGGCCGAATTATCGAAGCGTGGTGCCCTCAATGTTGGGGGTTACATGGGGCACATTCCTGTATCGTTGACTGAGGTGGTAGATGACAGCAACTGGATCGATCTTTCCTTTGCCGAGAATTATACCATTCGGAAAGAAGTCCTCGATGTTTTCCGTGACGCTGTTGCAACTCTAATTACGGAGAAAGTGAGTAAAATTCACACAAAGACTGCTTTCCATATATCACACTGATGCTCCCGCCAGGATCTTAATTGGCCCCATGGGTTCTGGGGCGAAGAAGAACTGCTCACAGCTCTAGCTTCGCTATTTAATACTTACTTCTCCACCTTTGACCCCGTGACAGACAATAATGTGGTATTGACTGCTGGGGCAGCTGGCTCGCTGGACAGTCTGGCATGGAGTCTTTGCGATCCCGGGGAAGGCATACTCATTCCTTGCCCCTACCATTCAGGCATGGGGTTTCTTTTCTCCCTACCAATATTCTTTCTCGCCATATCAACCATACGAACATTTTACTAATAGTAACCTAGGAGCCTATGAGGTATTCCTTAACGTACATACTGGTGCGGTTCCAATTCCTGTGAGCGTCGGAAGCCTCGAAGATGTATTTGGCGAAGGCATGATCCCCACATTAGAAAAGGGGCTTCGGGATGCGCCTGTAGTTGTCAAAGCCGTAGTAGTGACGAATCCTCACAATCCTCTCGGTCGTTGCTACAGCAAAAAGAACTTAGTTGAGCTGATGCAGTTCTGTCAACGCCATAACCTTCATTTCATATCCGATGAGGTTTTTGCTTTAAGTGAGCATGGCCGTACAGACTTACGATTGCCCAGAAAATTCACTTCTGCCTTGGCAATCGATGCTACTGCGCACGGGTGCGACGTGAGCAGAATACATGTGATCTGGAGCATGAGCAAAGATCTTGGTGTCACTGGAGCACGCCTAGTAAGTTTATAGTCTGAGTTTGATCGTGGATACGGCTTAATGGGACCTCTTGGACGCTTGATGATGCTAATCACAGACATAGGGATGCGTCGTGACACGCAGCAAGGACGTGCGAGACTCGATAGCCCTTGTATCACATACCAGCATTTCGAGCCTTTCAACTCTGTTCGCACGAGCACTCCTCGCTTCCCCACAGCTTCACACGCTTATTCAGCTCAACTCGTCACGGCTCGCAGTCGCGTATGAGCGGATCAGAGTCTTCTTCGAAGAGAACTCGGTCGAGTATCTTCCATGCGAAGTTACGACGTTTGTGCTTGCTAGGCTTGCACCTTATAGCAAGACGAAAGAAGATGAAAAGGCGGCTGTAGCCTTCTATCAGAAGGCCGGCATTCTCTTCTTTTCTGCCGTCGACTATTGTATGCCCCCACCTTTCAAAGGCTGGATGCGTGTGTCTTTTGCTGTGGCTCCAGAGAGATTAGACGTTGCCATTGATCGGTTGAAAACGGCCTATGAGATATATATTGCCAGCGGATCGTCGAGGTAGAGGTTGATATAGTTGAAGAAATGTGATAACTAGAGAAAGAGGGTTCAAAAGCCGTACTATATCTCGCCAAGGTATCGCGGGTGTTTGATAGAACGCGAAAATATATTCGAGTTGGGAAAGGGTCTTGATACAGCAAACAGCTCAGAGAAGGAAATACGAGAACTTAAACAAGGTGGTTTATCACGCATTGTGGAATTAAAGCGACAACACAGTGTTTTCTCTTCATGTCGCATTCATGGAACCGAGTGCCAATATACTCCAGCATGAACTCTGAAGCTCTTAGTATTAGATATTAGAAAAGTAAGAGGCGCGTTCTCTTCCTCCTTACAATTGCTTTATACGGTGCCTAGGCGAGCTAGCCGAAGGTCACTAGGGGGTAACCTAACATATACGCGTTTAAGGCTAGTTAAAATGACTAAATTAACCAAATGAAAGTTGAAGTCATAGCGAAACTAGAATCATGTAGGTTGGTGGATTGTAAGTGGCTGAGTTGTCTGGTATTCAAGAGACACGAAGCAACAGCGTCATCGCGACTCTAGCAGCAAACGACGAACGAGATGGGTATAAAGCCACAGGGCCTGGCCACAATGTAACTTACCAATTCAATCTCGCAACTTGGAAATATCCGTACTATCTTCATTAATGGTTAAGAAATTGTGCAAGATTTATGGCTAGCTCCAAAGAAAAGGTAATCACAGCGAGTTTCATGTTAAGTAGATATTTCAAAATTCCTGATAGTAATCAGTTAATAATCTATACTATATCGCCGAAGTGCCGCTGATTCCCCGTAAGCGAATATATAGATAAACCCCCTAATCCCTCGGTTTAATAAAACTATTGTGAGGGCTGAGAATTTTAGTTCCATTAGTTCCATATGAACAACAACTGCTTAAGACATACCTCAAATCTTGTACCGATGAGGCACTCTGTCGTAAAATAGCCGTTTATGTATGTAGGTATGGTCCTCATAGTATTATTTCTTCCTTATCAAAGCGGAAGAAGAAGGGATATCAGGATTATGTTGCTATGTCTTGTAATAGCCAAGGGAAAAGACAAGCTATATCTTTTTGAGTTTAAATTATGATTGATGAAAAGTAGCAACAATATTAACAAGCAAACATTCACAGCGAGACATTACTACTAACAGATATATCTAAGCACTTGATACGCGTCATTCGCTAAATAAATCTTTGAATGCAATTAACTTCATATCCTTTACGAGTATACATCGTAAAGCATTCCTGTAATAACGTTATCGTATCTTCGCTCGCAACTTTTAGGTACAGTAGAGATAATTCGCAAGCTTGTCGGACATTCCAAGTAATCGTGTACTATTTGAACCCGCCTAGATTACTCCTCTTTGGTGGCATGCCGTTAGTCTGGGTCAGCCATCTGAGAAAGTGCCGAAACTAACACCTCAACCCAGGAATGGACAACCCTTCTTCAACTGCGTATATAACATAGAATGATATAATAAATAAGCAATGAAATGTCCCGGTTCTTGATTTGCTCCTTTGCTTATTGATCTCAAGTCAGGACATGTAACATGCAGATTAAACTTAAAGAGGCTAAGACTCCATTGATTCAAAGCAAGGGGATCCTAGTCTAGCCATTCCACCTAGACCAGTTACAGCTTCTTTTATGGGAATTCCAAGAAAACATGCATTTCTCGGTATCGAGACTGGTGAATGCCACGCAGTTTATACGATAGGAGGAAGAAATTTGGCCCGGCTTTAGTCTACTTCCCGGCAACAGGATATAGGTTTACCGATGGTGCTAAATAGGCAAGTTCAACCTCACATAAAACCCGGCTCTTGATTTGTCATTCATACTAAAGTCGATTAGATCGAAATCCGTACAACCTCGGCGATTTTTATTATCCTATGGAGACACTAAAGGATGAAACGAGTCGTATACGACACGTCATTCGCAACTCAAGGGTCTATAATGTTAATCAAGATACTGTAAGAGAAACGGAAATATATAAGGTAGGGAATCAGACAAAAGAAATTAATCGCCTAAGTAAGTACTTGGTTGTGATCAAAGGCATTTATGACTATCAACACATAGCTCTCTCAGGCCATCCCTTTTCATATTCTCGTCATCATGCGCTTCTCTATCATCACACTTGGTTTAATCACCGCCGTCCAAGGTGCCGTACTCCAAGCCCGTGATAGCGGATGCAGCGTGTCTCTTGAGCCCACAAAAAACCCGCCGTCAGCTGCCGGTGAGGTTATAGCTTACGGTGTGTCGTAGTACTCTTTTATATTTCTTCCTTCCAATTAAAGAAACTGACGATTACTTAGGTTCCATTAGGCGATGGAGCCAGGCGACAGGAGGCGGCAGCGCCACTTCGGTACACATCCATCCATCATGTTTGGATTCTGGTCATTACGTCTAGCTAACCGTGGCTCATAGGCCTGGGTCGACTATTCTGGCTCTCTCAAGGCTCCGTACTCGTTTAAATACAAAGCGAATACTATCCCAGGGTACGAGACGAACGCCAAGATCAAGGCCGTTCTGAGCAACGGGTGGGTTGGCACATATCTCACCGGAGGGGCCTCTCCTGTAAACAACGACTTCCTCATCACTGGTTTTTCTTGCAATTAAGTGCGGGACCAAGCTACGTTAAGAGTCACGGGAGGCGACGAAGGCACGTTTTTGATGATCAGCTACCCGTGTTTGCTCAATGCTGCGAAACGGCCCTGAATTACCGAGGCAAGTAAATGCGAACCAGTTCGTGTATATAGACCTAGGTTTGCCGTGAAGTCTCAAGGAGGAAGGAAGACCTGTACGACCTCCTTGATGCCCAAGAAGATTATTGCAATATTTAATACCCTTTTCAAGCCCTTGATACTAGCCCTTATGACAGGGAGTCATTCATGTCAAATACTATCAGAGACGGATTCATCGATACATGGAACTTCCAGCGTTACTTGCTTCCGCATCCTATGTTAACATTATAATAGTCTATGCCCAAACCACTTTATTGGTATTATAGTATCTATTAAGCATCAGTAGCAACTTATTCGTGAATCACAAACCTATTTAACTATAATCAGAAGATATATTTCAACATTGTTAACAACTAGTTTACGGACTTTGAACAACTAAAAAGTTGCCTACAGTATCATTCAACAGTCTCCCTTTTCCAAATTCAAGTTATAGTGTCAATGATAGATCCATATCTCTACTATGTTGGTTCACTAGCCTAACTACAGGTTTCCTATCCCATTGCGTAAGTGCTTTCTTGTTTTCCAAGGGATTACTTAGCCACTTCCCTTATCAACTTCTCAATATCCTCCTCGCTCATCTCCTTGATCCCTAGGAGCTCGTTGTCCAACTTATCGAATTTTGCGCCGTACCCCTCACCCCAGATGGCGAGCGTTATAAAATTTATCACGAAATTCGCCGGATTTGGCTGAGGCTTCTTCAATTCCTCCCAGCCTTTGTTGACAACATCATCAATTGGGGTATTCTCGACTTTCCAATCGTTTGAGCCAGTCGCTCTCTTTGCGATTTCCAGAAGCTGCTTCAACGACAACGCGGTATCCTGGACGTATACTGCGCGGTTCTTGGTCTCCTCTGGGTGCTTCAACACTCCGGCGACCGCTCGACCGATCGTAGCTAAGCTGGTTGTGCTGAACACACGGTCTCCGCCGTCCCAGAGTTTGATGCTCTTTCCCTTAACATCCGCCACGAGACCGACCTTGAGGCCCCAGTCGAAAAAGGGTCCAGTGAGTACGAGCGTGTAGGTCAAGTCACTTGTCTGACCCTCTTTCTTCAATGCAGTCTGCACCGCAATCTTGCCCTTAAAAGAAGGCAGCTGGGCGGTTTTGGGATGCATAGTGTTGGAGCCAAACTCCGATGGTATGAATCGCTTGACACCAGCCTTTGCGGCCGCCTCTACCAGCTTAAGCTGGCCGGCCATTGCGGGCCCGCCGAGGGTCGAGACGACCGCGTCGTGACCTTGCAACGCATTGGTGAGAGATTCCAACGACTCATAGTCTACCTCGGCCACCTTGGCAGATGAAGGAAAACTGTGAGACGATTGTTTGCGTGTAAGTACTGTCACATCGAACCCGGCTTCAAGTAGTTGTTGAAGAACAGCTGGGCCAAGATTTCCGGTGCCCTGAACAATAGGTTAGTATCCGGGTCCAAAGGAATTCAGATTCAAGGAGACTCACTCCGGCAACAGCCACTTTCTTGATGCTAGACATGGTGTTATGTGTTATACTATAGGTAATAGAAATAAGTTGTTTATTTTGTAATGGCTTGGAAGGAGACAGTTTCACAGAGTTAGCAAAATCTCACGTCCGTGATTCTCTACTAGTTATTATAGTACAAAATCAAAACTATCGTCTCATATGATAATGTTAGGAACATCTATATAGACTGTTTATTTGTCAGTTAGCGATCGGAAACCACCGTAATCGGATAATGATACACGATCGAGGAGAACTCAGATGTGCAGATTGATAATAGTTAGTCATCTTGTTGATCAAAGTATATCCCACATCACGCAATTCATTTATCCCACATGCCGCCGATGTCACAATCCATCCCACATTATGCATCCCACATGAGCCGCATCCGCATATCTGCTTATGTCGTTAATGGCCAAAGCCAGCTAGCAATGTGCGCTAGGCTCTCGACTATGGAATCAAAAGATATAAAAGAGGTTAACACATTAAGGTGTGGACTATGTATTATAAAGACCGTTTTGTAGGATGAGTAATTCATCTGCATGATAGCACACATTACAGCATCATCATCGTCTTTGTGTAAGGCCTTAAACAGGTCAAAATTTAGAATGTTAGTAACAGAACACTTCACTTTCGGATTTATATCCTGATTGTCGGAAATCCGTCGGTTATGCTCGTAGAGCTTTCTATATTTCCGAAGCTTTCCCTCTTCGTGTTATTGTTCTATCGAATGCAATGTTTCAGATGCAGCTGGGCACAGCTTAGTGATAGAGCAGAGGTGAACAAGAAACTACCAAATTAGGAGGTCAACATGAAGCTCGATCCGAAGATGTTTACAAGCCCAAATTAAAAATGAATGAAAATTATGAAGAAACGGAAGAAAACAGTGGTTCGGAATTGACGTCCTTCGTTGATAACATGAGCTTGGATAAATCCACGTATCCATCAATTATACATCTGGAACCCCGGGGGTGAGAATTGGATACACAAATTTGAGTATCTTATATTCAGCCTGGCAGACGAGAACTAAATTCATTGGTTGTGTAGGCGTTCACATGCATGGGCTTAAACTACTGTCTTCCGTAGAGTTCAGTCGCCGTATCGAGGTCCTAAACAACCAGCAGCCCATTGACCTTTTCTTTTGCTATTAACTTTAGCCTACGGCCTTCGGCCTAGTTGGTGATAATTCTTCCTTTGATAACCTTGTCACAAGGACGCAAGAGACTACGACTGCACCTGATACCCTCCAGACCAAGACTTCAAATATGTATATAATTATATCAGCGGCAAGACTTGTATGAAGCCGTAACCGCTTAGCTACTCCTATGTGCCTGGTTGAATGAGATAGGATATACTAAAATGAGGGAACGAGGGCGAAATTTTCACATATCTAGACTTTGGGTCGCTGTCTGGCTAAAGGGGAGACTAGGCCTTCATGACCCCCTTAAAGCCTGAGATGATTATTGCTACCCGAAGTCTCCTCCATGTCCTTGATCTCAAGCTCTGGTTGCGAACAGATACCGGCGTAATACTAGCAGCATTGTATTAAGTTCTATCTAGAGACGATGCGTAACTTCTACTCCTATTCCTGATCATAAACGAAATCTCTTATCTGTCACAGACAGCTGCCTTAAAGTCATTTGCGCAGCAAAAGTGTCTATTACCTAGCTCAAGTCTAGGCTCCGGTCCTGAGATTCCTATCACGGCGTCGTTATTTCGGCAATGCTTGGAAGTGTCGAAGCACATCCATCTTCCCTCATAATTTCCGCCGCCCTCACTTATGCGCTGATGACTGTTGTCTACATCCTAAGTTGTTTGTCGCCTTCCCTTACGTCATCTTAGATTCGGGGCTCATAATTGCGCAACATAGGCTGAACTACATAGTCCTTTCCCGCCGATCGCGGAATGCAGAAATGGAGTGAAGGTTTATGAAGAGATTGTTATTAACATCTTCTACTTGATGGTAGAGTTGGGGCCATTAGCTTAGAATTTAGCTCCCCGTGCGTTTGGTATAGTCTGGACATGACTTTGAATGATGAATGCGCACAGACTACAGTGGTACGATTGTTATAGCAATAAGAAGCCGAGAACAGCCCGAACTTGACTAAGTTAAGCCTTGTCGAAGCGAAGCGCTGATCTAGAGCGATACTGACTCTTGAGTGCTCAACACTATGAATCGGAATAGGCTGGCGCAATTTTGTTTGTAAGGCTATCAAAAGCGAATAGGTGGAACTTGCACGTGGAGTTGAGAAACGTGCTATGTTATCCTAGCTTTGAGCAGGGGGCCATCTTTGGCACGGACACAAAACACGAAAGGCTAGAATTTCTTTACGATTCACACTTGCATACTAACTATTGGTGCTGTGGCTTCAAGTTCGTTCAATACTTTCCGTCTTGTACTGCACTACACCCTAGCGGCCCCCATATTTCCGCCAACGGCCGATAGTTAGGCTGGGGCGGCCACGCGCCAAAACCAGTCTTTTCTCCGGTATTCGTTGGTTCAGGATAACTAATGGGGCTTACTTGGCCGCTACATGCTATAGCTGTGCTAGCATATTATCGAGATCGTATGACAAGAAAGCAGGCTGAGAAAATTTGATGAGAGGTGAGGTGGCGAGCATCGAAAGTTTTTCGATCGAGGCTTCATGACATTACATGGTGGAAGCCTGTGCATACGTATAGCTTTCGCGGTATATAGCCCGACCCCTCGAGGTTACAACGCTCGGGGTTTGTTGTGTCCCGATGCCACGATTCGCTAGAGGTTGCTGGACTATGGGGTAACGCCCACATTTGGGATACAGTGCGCAACATCGAGTGTGATGGGACCTTACCAGCCTTCGTGAGCCAGCCTAGCTGCCCCCATTTTTGAACCCATCAAGGAACAAACTGGCGTATAGGGGACGAATCAGCGATTAACCGGCGCCAACGCCAAAGCCAAAACGGTCTGTTATCAGCTTCCATTCAGGCCACGCTGAAGCAGGGGCCTCAAGCCCCCGGGCGCCCTGCCGATATTTAACTAAGGACATGGGTTAAGGTTATCCTAGAGCAGGCCCTTCGGAACAAAACTCCACACACGCAGCTGCCTATATTATAGTGGCTTATTCTTTAAAGTTAAGTAAAAGGTTTATTTGAAAAAGTATTAAAATAAAAACAAGACTATTAAAATACTTCTGCTTTACCTTTTATATAGTTCAACGTTTGTATTTTTCTGATTTTGTGGAAAAGAGTTATTAATGGTTGAAGTAACAGAGTTTTGGTGGTGCTTTGGTGATGTTTTGGTGGTGTGTGGAGTTTTGTTCCGAAGGGCCTGCTAGAGGGCCCCAAGTGCCAGTGCCTGACGATCCGATCTCTTTTCTTCTTTGTGGCTTGCATGCTAAAATGACGCGGTTAAATACTTACCTGGATGTTTTTGACGATGTTAGCAGTAAGCACAAGGGTCTAATTGCGTGCTGACGATACGTACATAATAGTAGGATAGATAACCACGTATCTAGGTACTTACCTTATCCTTCCTGCATTCAAGCGAGGCTTCTTAAAAGGTGGGCAAACTGCAAGTTCGTTGGAAAGGGCAGTTGATATCCGCCGGGCGAGCCAGCCACTGTCTTATCCCCTATTTAAGCTGAAAAGAAAACCGTCCAATTATGTTCTTGGCTGGACATAAGTATACCTATCGCAATAAGGTTCGATAGAATTGGGACCGGACTATTGCTCGGGTTGCTAGGGCGCTACGGTAAATTTATTGTACAGTATCAGTACTAATAAGTAGTCTATCGGCGGGATCAACTTCCGGGGCAAGTTATGAATGTCTAAGGTCTAAGTAACTATACGAAGCCGTTAGAGTGCACCTCACAGTATACAGAAAGATTGCTTACTGTCGCGTATTGGCATCTGGAAGATATACCACATCACAACACATACTGGTTGATTGCTACATTATGAGCACAATTGACATTTCGGTGCCGAAGGAAAGAAAAAAAGCGTACCTTACTGTAGTAAGGGCATAAGGAGGGATTCGTGCAGCAGAATACAGGCAGGACGAGACAGGACAGACCCAAGGCTTGAAGGGATGGGATCGCAAAAACACCCCACAGACACTAAGTGAGGTCTATTGAGGCTCGAGTCCACATCCCGATACCCACCTAGGCAGCTGGTTATTCGGTAGTGACCGGGGGGGCAGAGCGTTGGAATTGCCATGGGCGTTGGCAACTCGTTCGGCATGGCAAGGGAAGGGTGCTATGTCATGATGTTACGCTGTAAGTGGTTATAAGGGTTATAAGTGGTGAGGGATGCAAACGAGAGGGGAGGGCGTGTTCCTAAGGGTGTGGGATGACAAGCTGTCAGTCATACGCTATCAGCATTATCAGCAGCACCAGATATGCCGGTATGAAGGGATACAGTTAAGAGGCAGGCAAGTCGAGGCAGTTAAGGCAGTCGAAGGGTCGAAGGGGGTGTGACGACTGCTGTGCCGCCTCCAACTGCTTCTGCAAGTGCCCTGCAAACGCCCTGTGATGCCCTGTCGCTGACTTCATAGTGTTGAGTTCTTTTTCGGTTTTTACACCTATTTGATGTGATGACGTCCGTGCTTCCACTTCCATTTCGGTATATTGTCGGAATCCTTTGAAGGGCAAAATAGACCATGAATAGGAGGGCATCGTGCTGTGATGGCAATTACAACAATTACAACAACTACTTACTCATTTATTCCCTTTACCAATAACCCGTAGATCCATCCAGCAACAGCAAGCAAGCGGCCAATACAGTACAGACTTTACGGTACACAACAGGTACTATATCAATTAATTTACTGCTACACTACCTAGGTAGCTCTACAGTATCATTTCGGCAAGGGACTTTTTAGCCAAGTCTGCCCAGTAGTCTGGAATCCGGTACCCCGCCAAAGTCGCTCGTACATACCTACGGTAGGAGGTAGTTGGTAGGTTAGGTAGGCTCTGGAAGGGAACTCCACAGTCACATTGAATTCACGAGAGAGTGGCCATCCGCCCTCCGCCCTCCGCCATCTGCCCTGACATATATCCCACTTAACACACATGCATACATACACATATACATACATATATACTTACATGATCCTGACCAGATCCCGACCCATATCAACCCTCATCCTGGTTCGCGTCTCTCGTCTCTCGTCTTTTGTCTGACTCTCTGCCTGTCTGACGTTCTGCCAGATCTGCGTGGCTGATTCAAAAGGGGGATGCGCCTCTCTTCTTCTCTTCTCTGAGATAACATCCGCTGTCCATTGACTGTATTTCAAAGATCGAAGGGTTCGACCGGTTTCGAAGCCATCCACGACAGCTGTGTCGCCTTGTATACTTAACTTCTTCATCTCCCATATAAGCGGCTTTTGGTGGGACCCCAGTGACAGAGCTACATTACGCTACCATCCTTGGATCAGCACTACGGCGAGCCTTTCTACATACATACCCGCATACCACATTACCTAAGTTAGCTGCTTTTACACACCGACATCGAAACGCGCGAAGAAAGGAACCTGAAGAGCTAAAGAAGAGAGGGAAAGAAAAAAAAAACCGGTAGACCTCTGCGGGAAGCTCTTTCTCCTCTTTGTCCCCTGCTATCGTCTTTCTGGTCCGGCGCCCACCGACACTCGGTAGTTTGAGACAACCAACCTCACATACACCGCAAACCCTTCAAAACAAGCGGCAACGGTCCTTGCGCACGCCCAATTACGTGGCCAAAACTGATTCAACCAACCTGCAGTCCTTATTTTGTCTCTCCTCATCCTTGTTTCGTCCAATCCGTTGCCTCCGCGTCTCGTGTGCTCAGTCCGTTTGTCGGAGCTCAACTTTCATCGGTCGGAGGCGGCCAATGCAGCAACCAGTCAACTCCAGTGCGATAACCCAAAAATTAGGCCAGGCCAAGCCCAGCCCAAACAACCACTGCAACACGCATAACTAGGTTAGATAGGTAGCAGCAGAAGCAGAAACAGCAGCAGAGAGGAGTAAAGATGGGTCTGTTCTCCCGGAAACCCAAAACACCCAGGCCTCTCACCAAGGACTCGGCCAGCTTCGACTCGGACAACTCGCACAACATCAGCATCGGTCGGAGCAGTAATAACAAGAGCGTCCGCTCCAATACCCTCAACTTCAACACCAACAGCCGTACCTCTGCCAGCAGTCTTGGTGGCCTTCAGAGCCCCCTGACCCCCATGACGCCGTATCTGCCCAAGGTCAACCTCCCCAAGCCCCCGGACCCGTCACTCGATGCCGCCGGCTACTTGAGGAGCTTGGGGGCGGTGCGCGAGCGTTGCAAGGTTATCACCGAGAAGGCGCTGGCAAACCAGCTGAATCACTTCGATGTTGATCTCGACAAGTTCCCCGATGTTGTCCAATTCGTCTGTCGCATCATCAAGGTGCGTTGTCCATGGTCTATCTTATTATTGCCACTGTCATCGATTCTTTTGTGTTGTTGTGAATGTATTACTACGTGATGTTCCGTCCCATCCCGTTTTCTCTGCCCCCTTATACCTGCTTCCTATACGCCTCCCACACACCTATACCTACACCATACATATATAGACATATATATATTTAGATTATACCACTGCAGCAGCGCATGAAGGTCCATGCATATAGCGTGCGCCTGTGCCTGCTTCAGTCAATTAATCAATCAGCCATCATCCGTCCACATCTTGTGTCCCTTTCCAGGTTGTACCCTAGAAAGGACAAACCAAACCCCTCATCACCCCAACCCCACGCTCAGCATCCCCTTGCTATCATTGTCTTGGCATTTCCTTCCTATCCCCGTCCCCTCCAAATTCACCGCATATACATGGGAAAAACTCATGATATTGGACTGCACCAAGCGTAAATCGAATCCAATTGAATACAAAAACGCAATCAAATTGTCAATTCGAATACATCAAGACTAATTGTCAACTCAGCGCGACTACGATGCCCCCTTCCACTCGATTCCGGGCCATGGGCGGTACCAACACTTCTCCGTAGGCGGGCGCGATCGCATCGCGCACCTGATGTCAACTTTTGATGCAACCATCGACAACACCGAGAAGTGTCGCCGCCTGATCGACTTGTTCCTCGTCAGCGTTCTCCTCGATGCCGGCGCGGGCACCGGATGGTCCTTCAAGAGCGCCGACAGTGGCAAGGTCTACCGCCGTTCTGAGGGTTTGGCCATTGCTAGTTTGGAGATGTTCAAAGCGGTATGTTTCCCATCTCGTTATTCTTTTTTCATGGTCGTGAAGGGTTTGGCGATTCGGTAAAACATAAGCAGAAGGGTGGTATGTAGGGTGGAGAGGAAGAAAGCGAAGAGGAACTCGACTTACTATTCTGCTGTGGTGCACTGTTGATGCTGACTGTTTCACGACAGGGCATATTCTCCGGAGACCCAAACAACAGGTACCAAGTCGACAAGGATGGCCTGCGGAAGTTGACCGTCGAACAACTTGCCAAGGGACTCCAGTCGCGACCCGGGAACGAGGTTGCCGGTCTCGAGGGCCGCTCCCAGCTACTCCTCCGCCTCGGTGACGCTTTGGCTGAGAAGAAGGATTTCTTTGGCGAGACGGGACGACCTGGAAACATGATCGGTGCGTGCGCTCCTATACCTAAATCCGCTCTCCGTGCCCAGATGCCTTACTAACAAATCATAATTCAGACTACCTTTTAGCCCACCCTACAACACAAGCCTCCTCCAGCCCAATAATCGTGCTTCCCGTTCTATGGAACGTCCTAATGTCAGGATTAGCACCAATCTGGCCCTCATCACGAACCGCCATAAACGGCGTGTCTCTGGGCGACGCGTGGCCATGCGCCGCAATGCCGCAGGTACCGCAGCGGAATAGGACGACATCCTCAGGGTCTTCCCCACCGACATTCTCCCCCTTTCCTTCCACGACACATTCGCAAGCGGGAAGCGGGGCTACGGAACCCTGGGAGGCCATCCTCCCCTTCCACAAGCTGACACAATGGCTCACATACTCGCTGATGCAGCCCATGCAGTCGATCCTTAAAATTCAGTTCGCGGGAACCGAACTGCTGACGGGTCTACCCGAGTACCGAAACGGCGGCCTGTTCGTCGATCTAGGCGTGCTCACGCTTAAAGACCAGGATATGGAAAGGGGACTGAACCATTATAGGGAACATTGTGATCGTACCGGCACCAAGCGCGTAGAAGTCGCGCCCATGTTTGAGCCCGGTGATGATGTTATTGTGGAGTGGAGGGGTGTTACTGTGGGTTTCCTGGATAAGCTCTGCGCCGATGTCAATGTGGCCTTGAGAGAAGAGCTAGCTGGGGGTGAGCTTACTCTGGCGCAACTACTCGAGGCAGGAAGTTGGAAGGTGAGTCACCCCTATTTTTCTCTCAGCTTTTCTCTGGGGATCGTGCTAATTATATTGATGGCAGGGTGGTCGAGAAATCGCCGAAGTCAGCCGGCCAAATACGAAAGAGCCGCCTATCCTGATTGATTCGGATGGGACGGTGTTTTAAGCATGAAACAGAATTATTTGTATACCCTACTTACTTACCCAAGTATCAAGCAAGAGAAAAAAAAATAATTAATTAAAGATTGGACTATTAGTTCCAAGAAACGAAATTTGTTGTGCCTTGTCCTCTTGCTCTTCTCGCGTATTCCTGTTTGATAACACATACATCACTTGCTTATCAGGACACATCGCATTATGTCAGGAGCTATGGAAAGAGAGGGGATTCCAAGTCCATAACGATGATGTCTATGAGAAAGGATCGATGGAAGCTAGCGCAAGAACCACTTACTAACGGCTTATTCACCTACCGACCAATAGGAAATTGCGAGAGGAGGGTTCAGATATTAGCATAGGTACTTACCCATTCATTGTAAGGGGTAAGGACGACGAATCTAAACCACCCAGAGAGTGGGAAACTAAGGATCAACAAATGATGAGATAATCAAATAGATAATTGAGTCGAGAATCGAACAAACGGTGAATTGAACAGAAGAGTACATGTGTGATGAAATCAGTAACTACATGTAGAGAAGTAAATATGTGAAGAAAGAAAGGCTAAGAGGTAACGTAACTAACTATAATGAGGGATGATAGAAGCGAGATGCGAAGTCGCATATCGTGCGTAGCTTGCTTATATGGCTGGAGGACGTTGATTAGATGGATTCATCACGTTCACGCATACGGCTTATAACATACTGGATCCGCATACCTACTGGATTCTAGGTATGCACTGATTAATATCCATATTCGTGCATATCTACGTAATAGATGTATAATTGAGTTTATGGCTTTCCGATCTTAGTAGTACATTATTCTACGAGTAGTCTGACAAGTGTCGAAGAGAGAAAAGGTGAGCTGTGATCAGGAGAGAGGTGCGATTCTACTCTATGAGGTGGCGGTATGGTATGTAGTGGCAAGAATGTTGAATGATGTCGAATAGGTAGCTTTATGACATGTCCATTAGCCAAGCCAACCGATCATCAACTATTTATGTTAGATGATGAAATATGCAACGAAAATGCCTCCTTGCTCTAGTTATTTACGTTGTAAAACGTCAATCGTGAGATGATTAGACATAGTAGTGCCAACGAGCATGTCTCATCGGCTCAGACAGATCAGCCTTATCACAACCACAGTATGATTCTACACGGTAGTATGTACAGTAAGTCGGGCGGCCCCTGACTCTAAATGAGCAGAGTCTTCCATTGGCACGTGCCCACCAGTTCGATATTGTACAGATAGACAGATAGATGTCTCACAACCGTCCATGGATGACAAAGCGACGTCTTTCTTCAAGAATGCCGCTCAGCACGGCGCCGACGGACCTCATCCATCCGTCGCATGGCCTTCTGCCTCTCCTCCTCGGCGCGCTGGTCCTCGTACTCCTTGGCCTTCTTCCACCGGGCCTTCTCGTCCGTCGCGCCAGTGGCGTCCTTCAGGGACTTGGACGCGGCGTTCATGCCGTCTTCCAGCGAGTTGCGGAAGCTGCGCTTGGTAGGGCTCTGGTACTGGATGGCCTCCTGGGTGGCCGGGGCGGCATTACGGTCGGGAAGGGCCGGGAGATCAGCCCATGCCCTGACTGCGGGGTTGAGGGTCGCTTGTGTCTGCACGACGGTGCTCATCGATAGACAGAGGAAGAACCACTGGAGACCGGCTGGCAACCACGCCGTTCCCAGGAACATCAGAGGCGGCATTATGTACGTCATGCCCTTCATTATTGTCTCTTGCGCAGGGTTGGATGACAAGTTGGCACGTTGCATTTGCTGGGTGTGACAGTGTTAGTGAACGATACGGGGGTCTACGTAAGTAGTGTGCCACTATAGAACCAAGCCAACATACCTGGATGGAAAGAACTGCCAGACCGGTTGAGATAATAGGCAAGACGAAGAGGGGATCGTGGACGGTCAAGTCGGCGAACCAGGCCATGCCCCCCGTCTCCATGCCGGGCACGGGAATGCCAGCCATGCCGCGAATCAGGCGGAACATGCCGTAAGTGAAGGGGAACATGGCGAAACTGACGAACGGCTTTATGGTGGACACATCGGCCGCCTTATTCAGACGTCGCATCTCGGCCCGAGCGTACATCATAGCGCCCCGATCGTGGGTACGGAAAGCGGCCTCCTCGAACTCGGCCTTGACCTTCTTGAATTCCGGGGTGCCCTGGACCTTCTGCATCCTCGCGGAATGCTTGCTGCCGACCAGGGTGGGATAGAACATGACGCCACGGAAGAGGACGGCGACGGTGGCGATGGATGCCCACCAGGGCATGCCGCTGTAGACGTGGATGTGCTCTAACAGCCACTCACAGACGGCCGTGGGACCCCAGCCGTAATCGAGACCGAGGTCATGGAGGTAGCCGATGCGTTCGGGCATGTCGAGGAACGACTGCGAGTCGAATCCGCGTAGTAGGTCGTCGGGGAGCTGGCTGAGATCGGTCTCGCTGGCGGGGGGGACGGCGGCGTTGCTCGCAGGTTCGGCGGGAGGAGACAGACTTGACGTCTCGTATACGGGTGGCTGCGCCTCGGCGGGTGCCGACCATTCTGCGGGCGTCTCGGTGGCCTGTGGTGTTTGCGGGGTCTGCGGCTTCGACTGGAAAGGCCAGAGAGAGAGATTCCGAGTAGCACCAGATCGTTGGGCGAAGACGCTGGATGCTATGCCCACAGAGGTACCGTATCCGACGGCCGATATGGAGGGTGCTATCTGGCCATGCTGGGATATGTTGGCGCGAGAACTGCTGCGTCTCGACAATACAGAAGACTGTGACTGCGCCTGGGAAAATTGTCTGGTTGATAATGTCCTTGAGGGCTAAAGAGTGAAGGCGTAAGTATAATTTTTGTATGAGCATAAGTATGGGCAGGGTTCAATTGGCTTGGAAAGAGGAGGATATAGATCACACCTTTGTCCGACTAGATAATGAATACCTCAGCGCAGAAGCCGGGTTTCTAGTGAGCCCCCTACTTGGCAGCATCGTGTGTGGTAATGAGGTCGCTAACCATCGGCCAAAAGTTCAAGACGCCATGATGTAGAATTATTTTTGCGATAATAGATATGCACTCGACTGGAAGCCTACCTAATTGGTAAAGGTTCACCACTAACCCGTTCTAGTACATCAATCTCACTATCCGTTTAACTCCGATGGGTACGTACCTTGGTAAGCTATGGGGAAGCTCCGTCGATGATTTGAATGATATCAATCACCCCATGTAATTCAATATGTACACGCCAGGTAACAGCCAGAGTATGTATACACCTTACTTGATACTCGTAATAATCAAATTGGACACATATTCTTTCCCTCCGGAGACGTAATGCACTTGAACGTTTTCGATTTAGTCACCTCGCGGCTTATATGTACATGTAAGCGCATCCAAGCCAAGCTAGGTACATGAATGACCTCTAGAAGCTTAACACACAGGTTTCGCGTGAATTGGAAAGACAAGCCTAGCTAATCTGAACCGAGCTTGTATCCTAATAGAGTTCTCTAGAAGCAGAGTGGCGCGTTGACAACTTGTCTCTCTCTTTCTCTCTTATTCTGTTCCAAAGTTTTCTTTCTGCGCCAGCCCATCAGAGTCGACACGTCTCGAGTCAATATATGTACTCTGGTAATGTAACCGGTTGGTATCAAACATTCACAGCCCATTTCCGTCATTCCAAGCTCGTCAGGTCGTCTAGGCCGCCGGGCCGTACTCTCGGCTTCTCACGGATCTCGATACCGGGGCCTATGGGGTGCGCCCTTCGCCTCGACAGAGGGAAAACCTGCTCAGTTGCATCAGCACCACGTCAACCAACACCGCCAAGTACTTGTAGCATATGGGGCCAAAGCAAAGACATACTTTTGTGCCTCCCCATCCTAACCTGAAGGCGGCCTCGTGCGCAAACAGCTCGCCGAACCCCAGCATCATGCCGTTGATGAAGGGCAAGAGCAGGTTGATGGCGACACCTCGGATCAGGGACCACGTCGTCGGTGGCTTGTAGAGAATCATAGGCGGCGACGATGACGATTCATCGGGTGATGTGGAAATGTCCTCGCCGGCCGAGTACTGCTCGCTGTCCGAGTGTATCGTGACGCCCGACTCGGCTAGCGGGTTGTGCTCTTCGGAGGCCATGATATTGGTTGATATTCTGTCTTAAACCATGAATCTTGACTTCTGCTTTACTATCTAAAGTCTGGAGGCGGCGATAGGATAAAGGTGCGAGTCGAATCCGTTAAGCCAGAAATAGCGGTTTCGGAGAGGGCGTCTTGTCTCAGAGAATGCGGTGCTACATTAACATGCAGTTATGCAGTATCTAAGTAGGTAACGGATTTTTACCACAAGTGGCGCATGTCATATTACCTAATCACATCATTCTACTCCACTTATTTATTTACCTATATGCTTGGTTTCCTACCTTCGATGTTGATATGGATCTACAAATTACCTTCACTCGCGACAAACAGGTTTGGTGTAGTGGGATCGCATGCTTTAGGTTCTGACCTGCCGAATCTAAGCTTCAGCTGCAAAAATTTGGACTGCTCGAGCAGGATATATGAACCAAGTTCTCTTTCCTTCTGGCAAGTAGTCAACCGCTCAATGTCGGATGCATTCTTGCTGCAATTCGTCCGGATTATTATCAAGCTGCCATCTTCGCGTGTCACTATAGCGCCGTCTAAGTAGCAAACACAACAATGCGTCATCGTCAAGGAAATGCTATTCGATCGGACCACTCTAGCAATTGACATCCCATATAGTCTTCTCAGTAATCATACCCAGCTGACTACCTCCATCACGGCAGACCCCCTCTTCGAAAACTGTTATTGACGCTACATGTTCTACATTGTGAGCCCCAGCTGATATTCAACGCAGATGTTAACGCCGACGCAAGGGCTCTACTGGAGCGAATCCATGACTGAGCGTGTATTCTAGTTACTTGACTGACTACAGAGTACGAGAAGACCTATTTATATACACGGATATGTTCTATGCCTATGTCCAGCAGGTATAATGACTCTTTGGCCTAAAACAGTTTCGGCAACAAGTCCATAACATCAGCTCTATCGTGTCCACCATGTTTTCGCAAGGCCTGAAGCTCCTATGAAGGGTAGCTAGTATGCTACACTGTGACGGGGAGACTTAGCTCTTGCTGGCCAGTGATGATGGAATGGGGCGCCAGTGTTCATTGTTGGCGACGTTGGCTTCAACATGCCCTGGAAACTACTGAGGCCATTTGACCTGCAGCTCATGATGGTTCCTAAAAAGACCAGAGGTGTCAGCCGAAGCTGACATTGTGGGCAACGCCCTCATACGCCTGGACCTCTTCATCGCCGTAGCTCGGAAAAGTCGGAAGGCTAATCATTGGGGTCCTCACCTTTGCGTAGCTTATGATGAAAGCTAGTTCTCTATGAACAGTTGCAGGCCACCAGATGGCTGCATTAATAGCTCTGAGGCAGCGGAGTGTTCCTAAAAAGACCAGAGGTGTCAGCCGAAGCTGACATTGTGGGCAACGCCCTCATACGCCTGGACCTCTTCATCGCCGTAGCTCGGAAAAGTCGGAAGGCTAATCATTGGGGTCCTCACCTTTACGTAGCCTATGATGAAAGCTAGTTCTCTATGAACCGTTGCAAGCCACTAGATGGCTGCACCAATGGCTCTGAGGCTGTGGCAGTCGGTGAAGGGTAACAGATACTCGTGTCATTTGGATATAATTACGTATTACTGAAGAAGAGATCTGACTAAAGAAGATGCAAAGGAGGGCATCGCGGGTGGGTTGACAGATTAATGTCGGCATCTAGCTGCTTTGAGGCTACACCAGTACAGAGTGTTGACTTAGGACTCGCCGTCCGTGGATCAAGGGAAACGGGGAGTTGGTTGATTGGCTGTCTAACTCAAGATAACAGGTTCTGAGCCGGACAACGGCAGCAGTGAATATCGATACGACGATGTGGGATAGATAGAGTATGATGGTATGATGAGGAGAAGGCCGGTGATCCAGGTTCATGAAGAGAGGACAAGAGGAATTGGTTTGGGACGGGAGGAAAACTTGGTATTTATGTTCTGTTTATATGCTCTGGAGCTTCCTTTTACGTTTGGACAATAATGTAATGATTGCTCTTACGGTCTATGGACGAGTAGCTGATGCTTAGAAGGGACGGTCAACGGCTTCTCTAGAACGGGAAAAGAAAGAACAAAGTCCCCAGTGCCATAGCCAAGGACAATAGCAGATAGTTACTGTCCACGGAACTCATTCTAGCCCTCTATTTCATAAGCTCCAACCAATATGGCGTCTTCGACTTCCATATCTACGACTCAATCCTTTACTCGATGGCCATTACCTTTAGCACGCCGGCCGCACCTGATATTTTGTATGTTTGGGAAGACGGGGAAGCTAGGTTACAAGTGTCTGCTGAGATGTTCTTTCCTCTATATATACATCAAGCCATTTGTCATGACAGCAAATGGAAGAGTCGCGTTTCCTTGAGAATGCTATACTGACGTCAGTGCAATAGTTTACTAACACCCACGGCCATTGCGAGTCACCCTATGCTGGGCAGTGCAGGTATGGAGGGATGGCACTCGAGATACAGCGAAGCAGCACATGGGCGACCGGCTGCTTACCTCAAACTTACCTGGATTGATGGGCCCAAACCTCCCGGTAGCTCTAGACATATGTGTTGAGCCATGGCAGAAAGACCACCCACACAATGCAGTCTCCCTCTGACACGCGACTATTTGACTCGGACTATATAACGTAGTAGACAGGGTTTAAGTGCTGTCAGAAGCAGGGCTTGACCGGGGTCTAGCATTAGTATTTCGATCTTGGGGCAGCTTCTGCGTGGCACTATATATACTTTATCTTCAATGATCAAGGAATTTAGTTTCGACTGAAATGGGTGAGCAAGCGAAGTGCGGGCCGCGTTTGGATACCTAGATCACCGGGGAAGACATCCTGTCCGAAAGGGGCTGTTCTTTCTGGAGAAAACATGGGTCAGGATGAACGGACTTATCAAGAAAACTTGCTTAACGTTGGGCATAAGAGTTAATTATCTTGTTGAAGCTCTTTCTCAGCGTCGTCATTGAATTTGCCTAGTGATGAGATCAAAAACACTCTCTCCTATAAACGTGTTAATCACCTGCTCACGGTCGAATTTATAGTTTGCCCAGCTTGGGCTGGATCGGATACGGGATTGCAATTACTGCAGACAGACCACAAGGGTGGACACTGTAACTTTTCACACGATTGTATTCTTGTTGGCTACTTATAGAACTAAAATTCAAGGACTCCGAAGACGCCTGATGTAACACGGATGACAACCTAAGTTGGCTCACACTGGTCCTTTAGGCGAAGGGCACGACTAAAGAACGGTTCGATGGACCTAGGGCGTTGAGGAAAGGAAGTCAGTTCCATTTTCTTTGCTACGGTGTTTTAGTTTAGACATATACGATCAAAAATAGCCTGCAGAGTATTCGTATAATTAAATGGACGCTCTGGGGAGCTATCCCGCAAACAGTGTAATGTGTGGCCTTAGAGAGTTTGATATCTATCAGGCTGAGTACCTACTTACTTAGGTACCTCGGTACCTACAGGTACCCCATTTAAGGCTATAGCGGGGTCAATGACACAGCACCAACCCCACCATAGAGTACGCCGGAGAACGAAGGGAGAGCTTGATGTCGACAGCAAGAAGCTGCCTGGCCGTAACGTACCTGTAAAAGAACGGCCTTGGACATTAAACCTTCATCCACCAAACCAAAATACAGAACGCGCACCATTTTTTCTACCTCTCCAGTTTATACTCATCCAGCTCCCCATTCTATCAGTTTGCGTCAACACACGCACACAACACACCCCTCCATCCCCCAGCACATCCGTTAGCGGCCATCCATTCCGTTTGTCATCAACGACAACGAACGTTTATACCTTGCACCAGATCAAATCCGACGCCTGCTTGCTCGCGAAATCTCCCGTCAACGGCGTCATGGATAATCGTGAGGATCAAGATGCGCTCACGAGTCAATTCATAAGTATGACGGGCGTCGGCACCGAGCAGGTGAGCTTCCTTCCTCTTCCTCTTCCTCTTTCCTTCGTTCCCTCTCATTTCATTTTGTCTTCCCTCGTTCTTCGCCATTGACTTCGCCTAATATGAATTATTCTTACAGGCAACAAACTACCTGGCTGTCAGCAATTGGGATCTCGAGGCTGCCGTTCAGTCGTTCTACGCCGACGAGGATGAGAACGAGACCACAGCCGCCACCGCCGGTAGTGGTGCCGCCAGCTCTTCAGCTGCTCCTCCCGATTACACCGGCCCCCGTACTCTCGACGGCCGACCTGCACCCCAAGCCATTCCTACCACATCGAGCGCCGCCTCGAAACGACCTCAAAAGAAGAAGGGGTTGGCCACTTTGAGCTCGTTGGGAGGAGGCGGTGCGCACGACCATGACGACGACGATGATGACGAAGCTTCTGACGATGCCACCCGCCGCGACACATATGCCGGTGGCGAGAAGAGCGGTCTTGCGGTTCAAGATCCAAGCCAGGGTGTTGATCCGAAACGCCTAATCAACGATCTACTATCTAAGGCAAAGAGGTGAGCATCACATGCTTTCTACCCATCCTACTGATTTTGCTAATCCCTTCCCTGTAGTAATGCCCGGCGTCCTGAAGCGTCCTCTCCCGCCGGTCCTTCTAGCTCTTCCTCTTTCCGGGGTAGTGGTCAGACTTTAGGCGGAGAAGGTGCCGAGAGTCGGGTAATTCCCGACCCTCTCGGTCCTACGAGCCGCGCGCGTCCAACCGCTGAGCCTCAGACCCGAGTCTTGCACCTCTGGCAAGACGGCTTCAGTGTTGATGATGGAGACCTATGCAGATTTGATGACCCAAGATACGCGGAAGATTTACGCATGATACAGCAAGGCCGTGCACCTATTCACTTGATGAATGTGCGATACGACGAGCCGATAGATGTCAAGCTAGAAAAACACAACGAGAACTACCGGCCACTTCCTAAAAAGTACAAGCCGTTCAGTGGTGAGGGTAAACGTCTTGGTAGCCCTGTACCTGGTGAGGCGGCTGCTGCCAGCACAAGCCAACCTGCGGCGACTACATCAACTCGCGCAGCTGCATCATCTACTGGCCCAAGCAATTCTGTTGATGAATCGCAACCTACTGTCACGATCCGAATTCAGATGTTGGATGGCACAAGACTCCCCGCTCGATTCAACACATCACAGACGGTGAACGACATCTACGACTTCATCAGCCGTGCATCCCCCGAGTTGAGAACTGGCGGATGGGTGTTGGCCACCACATTCCCCAACAAGGATCATACCGACAAGTCCCTGGTGATAGGAGAGATGAACGAGTTCAAGAAGGGCGGCACTGCTGTTGTGAAGAGAAGTGCGTGAGCATGTTCGAGGATTCCTTACTGATAGATATGGAATTATTAGCTAGGATGCATATCGTCATTGCTTTCCTGATCTAATGCAACAGATGTACACATAGAGATGGGATAGAGCGGTGTTCAAGCTCGGACTCTTTCTCGTAACTTCCCAGTTCTGAAACATGAGCCAATGCTTCTCATGCGTTCGAAGGTAGAACAATAGCCAAACCAGAAATAACACATGGCAGAAGATGAATGCTACGAGGTATATGACTTGAAATCCCCGCGATGGAGTGGTATCATTGAAATAGGTTCAACTTTGTGCTAACACTTAAACCTCGCTTCGAAACTCATGAACAAGTAACCCAGGCCCGTCTTCCTCCCTCTCCCTCCTTTTCTCATTACCTCAAACCTCGCAGGGTATGTCTAACTCAGCACGTATCCAACATACTGCTCAAGGCGCTCTTCTCGGCCGACGTGATGGAAAGCACCCAGTAGGTCTTGACCTGGATCCAGGAGCGCGCGTAGACGCAGTAGAAGCTCGACAGCGGGGGTTTCCACTGGTCCGGGCTCTTGTCGCCCTTGGACTGGTTCACGTTGTCCGTCACGGCCCAGAGCTGGGGGCGGGTCACGTCGTTGGCGAATTGTTGGCGCTTGGCTGTCGTCCATTTGTTTGCGCCGGACTTTTTGTTTTTGGGGTTTTGTTAGTTTAGGTACTTATGTACTCAGGTATTAGGTAGGTTAGGGTGGGGAGGTTTGGGAGGGAGGGAGGGAGGGGGGGGGAACGTAAGAAACATACAATCCAGGCATTCTTCAACGGAACCATGTGATCGATATCGACGTCCGCAGGTGCCGTCCACTTTCCGCCGTCGTAAGGAGATGTCCAGGTCCCGCTTGTGGGGTAGCAGTCGGATCCTACGACTACGTTTGTTCCGTCGCGCTTTAGCACGTACTCGCGCGTGTTGCAGGTCCCTTCGATCGTGATCCATGTCGGGAACAGGTCCCGGTCGTATGCCCCGTCGTCCGGGTTCGTGGACACTGTTAGCGCTGCGAGTTGGGTGCGTGCGCTGGTGGCTGTTGGGATGCCGGGCTGGGGGGTTGTTAGCTTGGGGGTTCTGAAGGGAGGAGAAAAGAGGAGTTTAGGTTGGCATGGAATGGGATGTGGGCGCTGATTATCTGGTCTTGCTTTGTTGATGTTGGGAGATGCAGGGTGCCATCATAGTTGTTACTCCATCCTAGAAAAGAGCATCAAACGTACAGGAGTCGGCATGGGGGCCGGAGCAGCGAGCACCGCGGCTGCGGGCAGCAGGGCGGCGAGAGTGAGAGACCACTTCATGATGGGCGACTTGGAGTTGAGACTTGACCTCGATGTTCAATAAATCCTCAAGAAGATTTGAAGTCGGACCCTGATCTCCTATATATATGTGAAGTACGTAAGGTAATACTTTATATAAATGTATATATATATAGCAAGTTCTAGGACGGGACGGGACGGCGAACGATTTCGGCGAGAGCGAACCTTCGTGTGAGGAGGGAAGAAGGTAAGCTTTAGATATATACACTTTCTCACAACACTCAAAGCATCCGTTCACTCATCCGCGTAAGCGGATAGACTATAAAATAGAAGAACGGAGAATACCTACACCACGACAGGATACTACCCTAACAGAACAATACAACATGTATGTAGATGGGACCCCAGATTGACGGCTAAGGTAGGTAGGTCCCTGTTGATCCCCCTTCCAGCTTGCAAGGCTTCGGAAGAGATCGACGAACTAAGGCTGCAAAGCCGGTGAGCGATAAGCGACTCAGGACACCTACTTTGTCTTTCCCACCTCCTCACGTGTGTAGCGTCGTACTCGGTGTCACATATCTATATGGCTTGATCTACTGGACTTACTACTACCATACGCGGGGACGGAGGGGCAGGGCGGAATTGTATGCTGTCTATCGTTTCGCTGTGTTCCCGAGAAAGTTTGCTGGCGTGTTCGGGGCGGAATTTGGGTTATCACTTTGAAGTTTGACTATCTGATTACCGAGATAAGTAGGTAAAACGAACGATATGATTGATACCTTATTTGGTATTTCTTAGCACTATTCTTCAGTAACTAGGTACTTAATCTAACTTAGGTACCATCTGCTTTACGTTAGAATATAGACAAGTACAGCGATCAGAGTGTATGGAGTAAAGTGCAACACCAAGAAGCCAAGACCAAGTCCGGTCTTGGCATGGGAACGCTTGTCCACATAATTGCCTTGCTGGCGATGAGATCGCTGGTAGAGGACCTTGACCTGCCGCATTGATTTAAGCTTCGTGTGCTATTGATACACGGCGACGAGCATAGGGGTAGATAATGTGTTGTCGAGATGGAAATGTAGATGCACACATGTCGGCGGTCTCCGTCTTCATAGGTGTTCATGTGCCGATATTGCTTTCTTCGTGCTTCATCAATTCCTTCCTAGTAGCCCAGAGGTGGTCAGGTACAAATGCCCAGCCCCTCCTCCAACCGCTCATCATCCGTCTTTCCTTCACGTGTTGGGGCTGAACAAACACATGGTTTGATCCGCGCACTCGATTCGCGCAAGTCCAGACGTCTACGGCCAGGCGCCTGAAGAAAATTCCCTAGTTCACCGCAAAAGTTTGAAATATGAAGCGGAGGTCGCCAACATTATCCTATGCTCAGCCATCAACCTGTCCCGAATACCGAGAAACATATAGGGCAGAGAAGGTAAAATGCATTCAACCTGTGACGAGGATAGAGCTTCTCATTGGTTGACACCGCGTAAGTGTCATTGAATTAACCTTCCTAATCAGGGGTATGCCGATCTTTTGGAGATCGTCGTGTGGATAGTTGCAAGGGGACGGATATCAGATATGATAATGGGTAATCCGAATTCGGCATCCGGATGCGGGTTTCACGATAATTAAGAGAAGCGGATCCGATTGTAAATAGAGGTAGGCTTATCCTAACACCGATAAGCCTCGACTTGCCTGTAATTGTTTAATACAGAGAAACCGTATGTGGAGCTAAGTCAAAACGGACCAGACCTAAGATTATTGTCGAATCTACCATCATGACCATAAGGTGAGTAAACAAATTCAATTTGGTTCGAAAATAACGCTGGGTATTTTTGCGACTAAAGACAAATGGTATTCAGGCCGAGGCAACGACAAGTCATTCCTTCACGTTAGGTTCGTGGACCCGCGGCGGGGCCATCTAAGAATTTGAAGCTCTCTCTTGCAATCTGGCAGTTGAAACGCGCCGAATTGAAGCGAGCTTCTCCCGGTGGTAAAACCACCATAAGATATGTGTTGGTTGTGAATTTACAGACGAACATGGAGAACCTGACACCGGCCTTGTGCTCCTATTTGAGAAAGCATTAGCATGAACCCAGACTTGCAAATTTCCAATTTGGCGCTAGATGACGGAACTTCCGTCTGGGTAGGAAACCATAAGGGTCATGGGTTTCGGTCTTGAGTACAGCTTTGACTTACCATCAAAACGAACTGCTCGGTGTTACGGGGAGTTCCGGTGTAGCGACTGATGCTCTGCTTGAAATGCTTCATGATATTGGACATGCGTTCTTGGCGGTCTCCTGTAGGATTGTTCTGTCCTTCTTCGGATGTCCAACTTGAAACTACGAGGAAACTGGTTCTTTCGAACAAAAGCATCTCCTCGGCTTCTATGATAGTACCGAGCGCTCCCAGCTGGGACTCGATGACGGATAGATTAGGCACGAGGTCGTGGATGATGCTTGCCCATGCCTTGTATAGGGATTGATCCCATATCGACGTCGCGAAGGGGATCAGGTCCACTTCAGTCGTGATACCTGCCGCGTGTGTGAACTCGGCAGTCTTCTGCTGCACCAATCGTACGCGGTCGACGAAGACGGCCTCTCGCGCGTTCATGGTGATCAGATCCATCTTGTGAATGAGGACGTAGACCTTGGCAGTGGGAGAGTACTGCATCATGGCGGATATGATGGACACATAGGTGGCCATGTCTCGATCGACATCTCTTGATTCGATGTCGAAGACGTAGATCAAGACCCCCACATTAGAGAAGACGTGAACTCGCTGTTGGGACAAGTAATTTTCTGTGAATGCCTCCTGGCCACCACAGTCCCACAGATTGAGCGTGAGGTTGCCCAGAAATTTGACGTGGGAAAGATCGATGTCTATAGTGGCTCCTCTGCGATAACACGACAGATTAGTACGCATGTAATAAATTCGTGAAGAGGATGATGGAAAGGGAACAAACATACAGTCGTCGGGTGTCCCTGGCAATGTAGTTGGAGAATATTATACTCCGCATGCTCGACTTGCCAGAGCCACTCTTGCCCATGAGCAGGACCTTCTTCTTCTTAGGCTTCTTAACCTCGCTCCGAATATCGGGGGCCAGGCTCTGGCTCGTGGGCGCCTCGGCATCGGCCATGGTTGCTCGTGTTGTGCCCGACACACCACTCTAATGTTTACTTTAGGTGATTCCTCTCGTAGATTTTATAGGGGTAATTGTACGATTCCAAGGAACTCAATAAATGCTCGGTTGTTGACAATGTACGCCCGGTGTGCGAGTGTGCGAGCGTGGAAAGGTCAGTCAGCGTGATAGACTCATGGTCGGGTCGTGTCGGGCGAGAACGCGAATAACGATACAACTTGGTCAGTTAGGGCAATTGCCAGGTAGTTCGGGTTTTGGTGTGTCGGAGCGCGACTACGAGTGGATCGTAGGAGGGATTCGCAATTACTTGTGGTGGAAAAATGTCGGTTTGTCAAGTTCAAGCACGCGTGTGTAATTGCCCAGTTGTAATGCTGAAGCTGTCCGTCATACTTAGGTACTTACCTAAGGTAAGGCGACAGACAGCTGGAACCGCGGGGCTGGTTGACCTCCACCCACTAACCTAAGCAATTGGGGGCTAGAAAGTTTCAGCTTACCTACTTCAACCGTCTCGGCACGTGGCCATATTCCAAAATGCAAACGAATAGGTGACGTCAGCGACATATTTTTAATAGAATAATTTCAGATATATTTTATATCAGATCATCTTATTATCTACCTGTCACAGAGCTCAAATCATGGATTGCTTTGTGGCTCGTGATGCATTATAATGGTTAAGTCTATTGGATTTCTTCATTGCATTTCTCTCTGAATGATTTTTATTTGAAACAATTAATTATGCAAACAATACAGCTACTCATCGCAAAAACACTTATCTGTCACCTATGTTAGTATGCTAGTCTGTAATTCGCCCAGCAGCTTCGATCGTAACATCAGGATGCAACACCTATTTGAAGAAGCGACCGGACCTCAGCCCAAACAGTCTCCTCGAAGCCTCTCCGAACATCAGGCGGTAGTCTCGAGAAATCACTACCCTTCTGCTCTAAGTACTCTATCACAGGGTTGTTCTCGAGCCGCAACATCGAGTACACCCGATTTACAAGCATATCTAACTCATCCTCGGATTCTGTAGGAACTCCCCGCATACACCGGTTGATTTCACGCAGTGCGCTCCTGTTGCTTCGTATCGAGGGCTCTTTCCACGGTATGGGACGCGGTAAGGGGTCGTCGAAGAAGATCCTACCTAGCCGTTTTGCGGCCGTCCTACATGGTAGACATAGCACCGGGTAGCTCCTTGGGCGTTCAGATCGAAACGATTTGCTTCGTGGGAGGCCTTGGATAGTAAACCTTTTTCTGCCGGCTTTACCACTATACTTTTCAACGCACTTAAAGCACCACATCATCGTGTTCTGTCGGGGTTCTGGAGATGGCAAGGTAAGGGAGGTAAATACGTGAGCTAAGTAATAGGAAGTTACGAAGTAAAAACGAACTTATCGTAATACTTGCCTTTGATAAGATGCTTAGATGTGATAATTAGTGTCTGGTCTGTCCTGTGTGCTCTGAATCTTAGAGCCTTTGGGACTGGTTTGTTGGTGACAGGTAGGTTTCTGTAGAGGCATGGCGCGCCTTGGCATTATTTGTATACTTTGGGCTAACAGGACGGTTTAACATTGTCATTGTGTTCAAGTCTATTGCTTTGTTGTTCATGTCTGATTGTCGACAACGCTGTCCTTTGATGATAGGAGGACTTCAAACAAAGCTACGCAGAATAGGCACCCCTGTCAAATATGCGACGATCAACACTTTCGCAATATCGAGCACTCGGCACAGAGAAGTCTCTAGACTTTACATGACAGTGCATACCGTCACTGTCATTGCCACCCCTGACATTCTGCAAGTCTAGTACATGGAGGGAAACCCCCCTTAGTGTCTTAGTTTATTATAATGTCTATAGTTAGCAAAAAAGAAAAAAAGAAGAAGAAGAAGAAACGCCGGATACTACGTAAGAAAGGCGACGACTGAATGGTTGGATACTATATGTGCCGTATGTACTGTAGGCGTTACCCAATAATAGAAGCTGGAGTGTTTAAAGGTTGGGGTTAAGATTCATTGAAGTATAATTGACGGGATGTAAAAGGTCACTCATTGGAGTTATAATCTGAGTATCTGCCGTAGCTTGGAGAACCCAACTCATTCTAAGTGGCATACGCTCTGGCCGTATGTAGGCCAGAAATGACGACTAAAAGCCACCTCTCATAACAGATTCTATATCAATTACTTCGTCCCTTTTCTATCAGTTGGACTTAAACGTTTCCATTGTCTCTCATGTCCTCCCTCAATAGCATGAATCTGTCTACCAAGTTACCATGTTCTGATTCATGTTCTGATTCATGTTCTCATTCATGATCGAGCTATGTTGCATGTCCAAATCATTTTTCAATGCGAACGCTAGCCCACGATCAATCCATATACCAAGGAATGCATCTGCCCGGCTGTCTCCGGGGATGGTTATCGCCACGCAATGAGATGTTCTTATCATTCCCTTTTGTTCTTTATCTATCTTCCATTGAAGACTGTATTGTATAGCTTTGGAGAGGCGGGGGCCCAAGATTTCGTCGAGAGTGCTGTCGACTGCCTCGGAGTTCTAGACCGCGGGAGCTGGATCGGGTACTTAGTAACTTCACTAATCGGTTTCAAAGATGTCTATCACCAACCTGTCACGTCTGGTAAATTCTCGGCAGTCATCTGAACACCCAAATCTTGACCCGTGAAAGGTACTGGAACGTTTGAAGTTTGGCTCATGAAAGATTCGACAGATATTAAAGCGTTCGGATTTTGGCCCATGAAAGTGTCAGAAGTTATCGAAGCATCTAAATTTTGGCCCATAGAAGGCTCGACAGGTACTAGAGCATTTGAAGTTTGGCCCATGAAAGCATCAGGTACTTGGGCGTTTGAAGCATGACCCATGAAATCATCATATACTTGGGCGTTTGAAGTTTGGCCCATGAAAGCGTCGGCAGTCATCGAAACATCTAAATTTTGGCCCATGACAGGTTCGGCAGGTACTAGAACGTTTGAAGTTTGGCCCATGGAAGATTCGACAGATACTGGAACATTCGAAGTCTGGCTCATGGGATGCTCGGCAGGTACTGGTGCGTTTGGGGTTTGGTCGATGGAAGGTTGGGCAGGTGCTGGGACATCCGGCTTTTTGATAAGGGCATATAATCCCGCTAATGCTGCCTGTTTGGACGCTGCTGATGTTAAAATCTGCTTTCACTTTACGATTTTGAAGGGCTGTGCGAACTTACCATCGACGATTTCCAAGAGCCTGGTGCGATCGTCAGTCATTATGTCGTTGGTGCAGCCGATTACAGCCGCGGAAATCTTTATATCGCAGAGGTGAGGTGACATTCCGCGAACTTGGATGAAGATTGCAATATTCTTCAGGATCATGTTGAAACTTCCATTTACCATGGTTATGATCTCTTGGGGAGTAAACGCGAGTGCACAAAGTACCAGGGAAGAATAATCCAGTTGACGAAGAGACAGCTGACGATCCCGTTCATTTGGGTGACGATGCTTGTCACTGCCATCAAAAATGAACCTAATCATGGCCTGGATCCGCTGACTAAGATCTGTCCCATGAATTTTCTTTAGTGTCTTGAACCCTGTCAGTAGCTGGCACTGAATAAAGGTCTGGTGATTGAGTTTGTGAGAGGATTGATGAAACTGGTAAAGTTCTATTTCTGTGCCAATTTGCTCAAGAATGTAACACGCGATCTCGATTCCTTTCAAGAGATCTTTAAGGGTTGGCTTCCGCGGCTGCGGTGGCTGCGGCGGCTGCGGCGGCTGCGGTGACTGCGGCGAACTCATCATGGAGGAATACTGATTGAAGATAATCGGGGCAAAGCTTCAACAAATGGGATGATTCTAGTCAAGAAGAGATACGCCAATAATCTGTGTTGTCAAAATGATAGTTGAAAACATGTGTGTTTGGTCACCCCAAACCAGCAATCTGAGGTCGTGGAAGCCTTTGGTACGACCAAAAGTCGTACTTGACGTACAATCCATTTAAGCATTAGATGCGGGCGTCGAAACTTCCTCGAAAAATGGCAATTGCGTTGGCATGGACGTCACAGGTCGCGGCGACCCGACACTTGAAAACTCTATATATAAGAGTCTCCATCAGGGGCTTCTTACCTAAGTTGAGGCCAGCGTCAGCCTCTCATAGGGCTAGAAAGCATGCCTTTGGTTGGGTGTGGCCAGGCCCTAAGATCCTGTATATAGAATGCGTAGCGTTAAGAAAAATAACATGAGTGACAGAGAGCTAAGTAGTAAATTTATATATCGAGCGTTCCGTTGAGACAGATGTGTAAAAGCCATTTTGTATGTGGGTTCGGGAGTTTTCATAACAGGTGCCTATGGCCCATCTTTTTATAAGCCAGATAAATACTAATCAGCTGTGGTCGTGCTGATTCAGCGTTTCTGTTCTGAGAGTACACAATACGCAGGAGCTAATCGGTTGTGTAAGGCCCTGTGATACAATGCTTCCGCATCCTCGCTAATTTCATATAACATCAATAGACGGATCGACTACATTTCTGAATATGAGGAAAAACTGCTTTAGGACCACGGTATTTTGCTCGAACGTATAGCTACCTCGAGAATTGAGATCTATAGATGCGGCGAACTCATAAACTCTGGGATCCAGAGAAAACATAAACGAAGAGTCAAAGGCGTGGGGAGAACTATGAGATTGAACCCCTAATTCAGTGATACGAGTCTTCAGAACCTGTGCTGGGTCTCACGCCAACGAATATGCCTGTGTCCTGCTCCTCTACGGGGAAGGCCTGAAATGGGGAGATACTTTCAAGAATTGCCGGCCTCGCGCCTGACTTTCATTTCATGCTTGTTACCCGTGGAAAGCAGACAATAACATGACGTGCTTGCCACCGCTCGCACTTACTCTCGCCGACTTCTTTTTGTCTGCACTTCATTTGCGGAAGGAAGATCATCATCCTGGTTTATGAATATACGACAATACATCTCTGGCCTTACCTGACAACTGTCGAAGGGGCCGTACCTTAGGAAAACATATCAACTAGCCGTCCTACGACATCAACGTTATACAGCAGGCGCCTTCAAGATTTTGGAGAAGGCGTTTCTAAGCAGGTTTTCAGAACCAACTTGGGAAGCAACCTTACATACAATATGGATTGTAAGCAGGATATATTGGAACGATATGAGACGACGAGTTGCACGAGCAGGTTAAGTAAACAGTAGGCACATGTTCATCATTAATGTTGGCCTATCGCCGTATGTCGATGCTTACACCGAAAGGGTAAATGTTGATTGGCCAAATTGAGGTGTCGGATAAGATTTGACGTCGATGCTCCCGAAGCTGGCATGAAATGCATGCGAAGAGTTCCCTGTCCAAACGGTAAGGGCCGCCGACTTTGATACAAACTTCCTATCGTGTCTAGATAAAATCTTATAGATGACAGGCTAGAGAAATATCTGAATATTTGGCCGTAATTTACCTGATGTAACTCATGCGCAAAGACAATCTGTGGAGGTAGTAGTAGTATTTGCAGCGGGGAACTGTTTCTTCCAGGGTCTCGGCACTCCATTCTCGCGAGGTTCCGCGTCGGGGGAATTTCTCCAGACATGCCCTTCTATAGGACGGAAAAATCTACGAATGGGTTGCAAGGTGTGATCGATCTGATTGAAGGTGCTAAGCAGATGATCTTCAGTAAATGCCGGTATATATAAACACTGGTAAGAAAAGTACAAGGTACCCAGATAGAAGTGATAGCAAAGACAAGATCAGGTACTTGTAATAATATCAATTGACATACTCATTGAATCCACCTCACACATCCAAAATGAGACTTCTTCAAACCCTCCCCTTCCTCCTTCCCCACGCCGCTGCCGCTACACCAGCATTCGTCCTAGCCGGCGACAGCACAACAGCAGTGCAAGCGGCGAACGGCGGAGGCTGGGGCAACGGATTCCTCTCCTTCCTGATCTCTCCCGCGACGGGCGTAAACAAGGGACACAATGGGGCAACGACAAAGTCCTTCGTCGATGGTGGGGATTGGGGCGTCGTCAAGGGGCTTGTGAGTGATTACAAAGACGACGGAGACGACGTCTATGTCACGATTCAATTTGGTCACAATGATCAGAAGGATACCTCGGGTGTTACACTCGAGCAGTTTGAGAGTAACCTGGTTGCGTTGGCGGGAGATGTCAAAGCTTTGGGTGGGACACCGGTGAGTTTTTGCATTTCATGTTCAAGGCACTGGGTCGAGGTGAGATGAGATGAGATGAGTATGAGTGTGAGACTGTCGGCTGCTTGGAACCCTATGGCTTGAGTGACGAGAGAATTGTCAAATATTCCCCAAAAACAATACTAACCCACATCAAAAGCTCCTCATAACGCCCCTAACCCGCCGTTCCTTCACATCCAACAACACAGCATCCGACTCCCTCCACGACCAGCGCCTCGCCACCATCTCCGCCGCCTCGACCGCAGGCGCCACATACCTGGACTTAAACGCCGCCAGTCTAGCCTACGTCGATGCGATCGGCGAAGATGCCGCGCACGCGTATAATCTCAAAGAGGACGACAACACCCATCTGAATGCCTGGGGAAGCGTAGTCTTCGGCCGCATCGTGGCTGATTTGTTGCTTGAGAAGAAGCCCGAGTTGGGACAGTGGATTAAGGCGAATGAGACGATGAGTAAGCTTATACAGGAGGGGCTGCCTGCTTAAAAACGCTGTACGAGATGATATGACACATGGGATGACTGAAGAAGGGATGAGAAGAGTTGCGGGAGAAACTTTAGTATTCCCAGACAATCTAGCAGTCAAATTATATCGTTCAATTTTCAAAGAGTCTATGCCAGACGCAGATTAACAATCTGTTATGCTTATTGTGACATATGTATCAATAGATCCATATTGATCTATTCGGGCCTGAACAAAATCATGCCGCATGCATATAAGTACATCAGAACACACTCTCTCAGCTCCATACGCTCCCATGTAGATGAATGGAACAGATCCAGCAAGATCAAGTCTTCCGAAACGCCTTCCATGATCGCTCGCTCGCACTCTCATTTTTGTAAGCCAAGGTCCTTAGGATACAATGCCTCATGCAGCAGAAGAGAAGCGTAGGAGAAGAGCGGAAAAGGGAACGATTTTTCGACGACGCCGAGCTCCCAAAATAAATCCCTGTTTGTCCTGTGCCTTCCCTCTGATGGGTATAAGTAGTGTTTTCATGGGTAATTGCGAAAACATCGTAGTTGTTGCTGGCCAGGAAAAACAAACCAGGCCATCGGCATGCTCGGTTGCGCCGACAGCTATTGTCGAATAAGCGGGGATCGTAATGACGAAGGTGTCAAATCTATCCGGCCGTATTTCCCTCTCCCAACCTTGCCCTTTTATACAGATCTTCGTGTACTTTTCCGTTTTCCTCGTGAACGCCTCAGCCAGCCCTATTCATCACTTCCGCATCCTTTAACCCACCTTGGTATCGTTCAATATCGGATGGGACACGCCCATCAACTCTTCTCGTTGCTCCCGTTTTTGCCTACCCAAGCGTTCGCACCATTCTTCCGCACTCACAAGAGTGCCGTTCAGCACTCCGGAGACCTGCGACATCATATCCAAGCCCTCCTTGGCAAGGAGTAGTACCCGTCGGGCGCTCTCCCGCGTCTCCGTTTCTTCTCGTTGCTCTTGCCCTTGACGCCCTTCTTCTATACTAGCTTCTCTCTGCTGACTGGCTTCACGATCGCTGGCCATGCTGGCCAGATGGAACCGTTGCGGTAAACTAGTCAAATGCCGCCGAACAAGCTCTCTAGCATTCTCCGGGAGGGCGCCACCAGCGTACCGACTCACGGTATTGATAGCGTCCTGAAGAGTCTTGAGAACGTCTGAGCGCAAGACACCAATTTTGGCTGCGAGCTGGCTCCTATCTTCCGGCCCCTGCGCTGAAGAAGTACCTTGCATCGGGTGATCCCCGTTCGACTCGAGACTCCTCCGGTCGTAATTCTCCATGGTGATGTTGAGAGAATTGACGACATTCCCGATGTGAGCATTAGCCCATCGAAGCCAACCGAGGCAGTATTTCAAACTTCGGAGGCTCTCCTCGCTCATTGCAATGCTCAACCCCGAGGTCGACATGATCAAACGCGATTGCCATGCCGGGCCATTTGGATGACCGTCAGAGCCTGGCTGTTGTTCGGTATAGGGAGGCGACCGAAATTCGTCGTAAGCCGGTAATGTGTCGACAGTACTAGCCATGGACAATCTTCGATCATGCGAGTTCTCCAGGGATGCCCTCGGTGTTTGAGCACCAGAACCAGGCTCTGGGGTCATGTCCCTGTAGTCGCGGTCTCCGGAGCCCACTTTCCTCCGCTTGTTGGAACCTTGTCCTTCTAGGTCGTCGCCGCCATGGGGCTGAGAGCGTCGTAAGAACCACCGCACACCATTCTCGACTCCAGTTACTCGTCCGACAGATCCAACGGTGTTAGCGATGGGTATGACATAACCCTCGACATATTCAATGCTCGTCTTGATGCGCGGATAGTAGTTTTTAGAATTAGTATATGCCGACGTAGCGCTATCGATTGTCGTGGCAAGGAACGGGTGTGATGTGGTGAGTAATGATAGCAATGGCTCTGGCTGTTGCCCTCTGGTTAAGGATCGAGGTGACCTGGGAGGGGTTGACCTGCGTATTGGAGAAGATACGAAATCTACATGCCAATGATTGTTGTTAGTATCCCTATATAATTGAAGCTTCGTACGCTCGAAGAACGCCACTTAATGCCGGCAAGCATTGACATGATGAACTGACCTGCTCTAAGATCACCCAGGGCTTCGGCGGCCATGCGCACATCGGGATCATCGAGGCTCACGCTGCTGGCGCGTCCATTGTGGAAGCGATCCGGCGACGCAGCGCTCATGGTGCCGTTACTACTCGTATCCGTGTCCATTTGCAGAGGCGGTTCGGGGTCCTGAACATGGCTCGGAGTGTAATAAGCAGTCAAAGGGTTGAGACTTGGCCAATGGGTCAAGGGCGGGGGAGCAGGCGGTGAGTATACTGGTTCCGGCGGGCGCTGCGACGAAGACGCGAATTGCTGGGCTGATGGCGAAGATGACGATGAGGGAGAGGGAGATGCAGACGCTGTTATGGACGAAAGCGACGGCAGAGTTGGGTATCTATTATTGTTGTTACCGCCCCCGATGGGTCCGTGGTTCCCGGGCTCGAGCTTCATGTCGCTTGCCGATTTCATGGGCGCAAGTTCGGCGTTCTGAGAATCGGAAAAGGGCAAGGGCGTGTCGCGGGTTTGACTGTACGAAGGGGGAGGATATGATGGAAGTTTAAACTCTCGGTCCTGTCGGTCGAAGGCCGGGAGTGAGGATTGGGGCGACGGCAGCGCGTGTTTTCGCGACTCAGTGGGATGGCGAAGCAATTCATGCTTCTGATCGTACGTCTGCCGTGCCAATGGCGACATGTAGTTGTTCATATTGTCAGTCGGCCGCTCCATCGCGGGGACAAGACCATCGAGGCCGCAGATGTCTCTCTCCCTTATCCCTGTGCGAGGCACCGAAGATTGGCAGAAAGACGGTAAGCGAAGCGACAGGGCGCACTGGTGCTATTGGGTAATCATTTGCTTGGACGATTATCAGGTAATATTCAGATATGACAAAAAAAAAGAGGGAAAGTCAAAATTAAAAATAAAGTAGAGTGGTGGTGGTGTTCGGCGACAAGGCCGGCTCGAACGAAGAAGAGCAACAATCACGACAACGATATGATTAAAAGAGGACGATAGAGAACGAGGGAACGTCTGTCGCTAAAACCACGGGATCACGAGCAACTGGACCCCGAAACGAAACTGCAGAGGCAGCAGCTGCACAATGATGAGTTATCTACGCAGATGGGTCCTTGGGCGGCTCCGCTCAACTCCTCCTTGGGTCGGCTAAGCAGTCTTGGGAGTACAGGCTACTCGATGCGATGTGGGCTGTGTCATATGCTGTACGCTCTTATGATGGGTGTAAATGCCGAGTTCCAGTGGTGGTAACTGACGGTTGTGGGCTCAGAGTCTGTCTGACTGACTCGTGATAGTGCAAGTAATAGTAGCCAACTCTTAGCCGTCGGCCCTTTTGTTTCAGTCTATCGAACGATGGCGATAAAGAAGGCTGAAAGACGATGGATGATGCGAGTATATTGACTGTCTGTCTTAAAATTGAGGGAACAGCCAATTTTGAACCATATATGTATGTAAGGTATGTTTATGTATAATAAATGGGATGATAATGCGTAGTGAATAATAAAGTAATGCGGGTATGACGGATTGGGGATCGAAAAAAATTATTAAGAATCAATCTGGATCGTGAAGAAGAGGTGGGTTGGCAGTAGCACGATGAGAGATGAGAAGGCGGCAGAGGCCTGTGGGCGTGTCTGAGACCTCTGACAGGGCACGAGTGAGTTCAGCCTGCATCTCCAGTGACACGTGCGTGTACCTGTTACTGTACCGGGTCCCAGCGCTCACCTTGTCTTAGGTACCTGTAATAAGCTGTCAGTGCTGAACCGAACAGCGAATAGGTCCCCCGTTTCTCAACTGCCAATTGGTCTGTACCTATAACGCTGTGGGGATATCTAAGCTGCAGGGTCCCGAAGCAGTCTATGGAACCTACGGGGGCAATTCCGAAGCCTTCTGTGCGCGAATAGTGGGCCAGAAAGGATCCCTTTTAGAACTCGGTTCGGCAAGTAACTGGCCTATCAATCCTTCGCTCGTTGTTCCAATTCATCATCACTTTTGCTTGTGAAAACGCCTTCTGACTACGGCGTCGAACATGTTGACCTATATCCCTCTACTTACCTACCTCTACCAACATGACCCCCTTTATCATTCATCATTCTAGATCCCGTCAAGGTCCCTTTAAACAACGCATCCATCAAGGTGTTGCATAGTAGTAATCATCATTGACAAATCGCAACAACTGCCTCGAATCAGAAGATAAGTCAAAGTAAGTATGGGATCGGCGGTGTGTCGTAATGGCCATGATTAGGAGACAGCGTCCTTCGCCGCTCTATGGCGCGGACTAAGTATGCTGTACAGTGGGGTCCAGGAAGTCTCCGGACAGGCCACTCCAACCACCTTATTATTTCTATTTTCAATTACTCAACGAATACAATTCGTATTAATATACAAAAATTTGCGCTAAATAGCTATTTTAATACTTAATTAAGCCCTAGTTGTTTTTTTTAAGTAAAAGCAGCCGTTTTAGCATAGTTATAACCAACTTATAAAATACATAAAGCTTTATTTTATGTTATTTTGCTTTAATTACATACTTTATTTTTTTTGCTATATAAAGCCTGTGCTGTTTTTGTAAAATTTATACTTTTAATATATGTTAAATATTCTTTATTAGCAAAAAATCTAAGCTTTAGCTAGGTTATATAAAGCACTAAATATTTTACGCCTCTTTAAATAATTAAGCAGTTTTAAAATAATAATATTTAGCCTTATCCTTTTATAAAATAACTCCCGTGCTATATTTAGCCCTTATATAATTATAAAAAAAAAAAAAATAAAGTATTAAAACCTAGTTTATATATATATGCTTGTTTATATAAAAGCCAGAATTAAAAGTTATAATTAAGCCGCGTTTATAGCTTATAAAGCACGCTTACACGCTAACAAAAATCCGTCCACTTTTAAATAAAGGTTAAAAGCATTCTTTTTTAAATTTCTTGTTAATTTTACAAGTTATATAAATTATACGGCTATTATAGCTAACCTTAAAAGTAGCTTCGTTTAACTAGCACTAAAAAAGCTAACACACAAGCTTGTAAGCTTTATAAAACCTTCGGCATTACTTTTTATTATTTTTTAAAAAATAAGGTTTTTTCCATGCTTTATAGTATAATTTTTTATTACGTTTTAGTACGTAATAAACAGTATTACGGCTAAGCTAAATACCTAATTTGCTAAGCGTTCGTAAAACTTTTAAACAAGCCTTCCGTTCACATATTACTGCACGAATTAATCGTTTAACAACCTTAGGGGTAACCTTAAGTAATGCCTTAAACCTTGGCTTGCTTTTAAAAGTAACAGTTTAACCTTTAGCTTTAAATTTTTTGCAGCGGGCAACTATATCTACAATAATAGATTTTAAAACGTTCTCAAGCCGCTTAATCTCCGAATACGTTTTACCGCCGCGATACAGCCCCTAAATAACAGCTCTTTTAATCTTAAATAATTCGCGGCGTTTTATTTTAAGCTTAAAAAGCATTAAGGTCAAATAGGGTGGTGTATTAGACAATAATACAACAAAAAATAATAAGAATAGGTAGAAAATTATATACTAAAAAAATAGATTTGTGGGTGTGGGTCGTCCGGAGACTTCCTGGACCCCACTGTACAAGCACGTGTCAAACCCTTCCTCAATTGCCAAATAATAAAGTACCAGACAAAAGGTACCCATACCCCGGCCACATGATCACATGCAAGTCTCAACTGTGACACCATACATCTACTAGTAGAAACTAAATCCCAGCCAATTGGAATAAGGGAAAAAAACCCGGCACGTTAGCATCGCGACCATGCCTCTTCTTGGATGCCTTTACTCTCCAATTCAGGCATTCAATCTGTAAGTAACCACCCGTATATGCATTAGTAGGGGTTGTAGGTATGATGAATAGCTCATGACGAGACATCATTCGTCCTTCTAGATAATTTGGGTTGTGTTGCATTTTCAACGAATCTCTTTCTGTTCCCCTTCTGCAAGTAATGACAAAGCAGCTGAGAGAGCGTCAAACACATGCAAATAACATAGCATGTATGTACGCGGGTCAGAACGATGATCTAGTCTGACGACGATCCACTGATACTACGAACTACAGTACTACCTAATGGTAGCTTTTGATCCTATTTTAAGATGAGTTCTGGGACGAGGTTTACCGAAAGCACATGTCAAAGGTTTGATCGCCTATGATTTGCCAGTTGGGGTGCCGGATTAATATTTTCAGGTAAGGCGAAAAGATTTGGTAGCTTGCTTGGCTCTGCTTTCTCGCTTCCCCTGATGCATTCCTATCTCTGTACAATCTACCTAATGCATGTGTTTGGAAATTTACTCAGTTCAGAACCCTATAGCACTTTACACGATTTATCTATGGGATCATATCATCTCGCCATGTTATGATTGGCATACCTTTAGTACGAATAACCCGCGGATGTCCGGGTTATTGGGGCATTTTTAAGTTTGCTCAGTGCACGTCTTGTGCCTTTAATCCAACTTCTTGCATGGCTGGCCTAGTCGAATACTACTACTAAGGCGACGCATGGGTGACATCAGTGGCACAGTTCACGTCTAGACTAACTCTAATGCGACCTCTCTCCTCGTAATCGTAAAAGTCGGAGTTACCCCGACGCGGCCGGTTCGAGGCAAAGGAGATCGGCGAGTCGAGTCAAATGATGTTCGGTCCCTCTGACGCCGCCCAAGCAACAAGTCATCACCAAGACGGCGACGCAATGCACGGGCAGCTCTTATGGTACCATATCCAAATTGAATCCTTCTCCGCGCCTCGAAATCGCAAGCAACACTAACATCGACACGATCGGAAGACCAGCAGAATGCCAGATCCAGTTGTGTGTTTCCAGAAAGAATAATGAGCTGCACTGTCTAATGGACGCGTGAAGAAAAAAAGAAGAGAAGAAAGGGCTTCTTTGGAAAAATTGACGGCAGAAGAATATGGTGAACGGAGAGTGGGGTGTAAAAAGTGGTCCATGCGCAAAAGATCATGTGACTCGTCTAGATCAAAGCGAACTACGATTGTGGCTGGTACATAGGCTAGAAGGTCTGTGGCTCTTGCTCCCGCCGAAGCTCAGCCTCTGTGGCTTGGCAATTGTTCAGCTTCAAGGAGCAAGGCATGTTAATTAAGTAACATTCATCAAGCGACGTGGGGTTTAGCTTAGAAGGCTTCCAATATCAACACCAACACGTGCTATACCGCTACTCGACAAGACGACGAACAACTTTATGTGAAGAGATCATCACATTATACAGAATATCCCCTAACCATTCCAATCACATGAATACGTAGATATTCGAAGCCACGACTGGGCTGAGCGCCAGTTGGCATCCGCCTCCTTTTCCCTTAATCTTTTCATATCCGACGCCGGCAACGTACAACCATGGCATCGGCAGTATTCTTCCTCGACTTGAAGGGCAAGGTACGGGCACCACGATATTACGCCCATCCTTATATCTGCGTTGCGTACTAATTCGTCGCGATATAGACCCTGCTTGCTCGAAACTACCGGGGTGACATTCCCATGTCCGCCGTCGAAAAGTTCCCTGTCCTCCTCAGCGAAGCCGAAGAAGAGTCATCCGCCGTGCCACCATGTTTCTCGCACGAGGGAATCAATGTCTGTCAATCATTGCCGCCGAGATAGTCCATAGCCCATATCACTGACACGGCGTAGTACCTCTACATCCGACACAACAACCTCTACCTCCTCGCCCTGACGAAACGAAATACAAATGCCGCCGAGATTTTGCTATTCTTACATAAGATCGTCGAAGTATTTACAGAGTACTTTAAGGCCCTCGAGGAGGAGTCCATTCGCGACAACTTCGTCATCATTTACGAGTTACTCGACGAGATGATGGATTTCGGCTACCCCCAGACCACCGAGTCCAAGATACTACAGGAATACATCACCCAAGAATCCCACAAGCTAGAAGTACAGAGACCGCCTATTGCGCTCACTAATGCCGTGTCGTGGCGATCAGAAGGCATACGATACAGAAAGAACGAGGTGTTCCTAGACGTGGTAGAAAGCCTAAACCTACTCGTATCAGCGAATGGCAGCGTGCTGCGCTCCGAGATTCTAGGCGCCATCAAGATGAAATGCTACCTCTCCGGCATGCCGGAACTACGACTGGGCTTAAACGACAAGGTCATGTTCGAGACGACGGGGCGGACGACGCGAGGCAAGGCCATCGAGATGGAGGACGTCAAATTCCACCAGTGCGTCCGGTTATCGCGCTTCGAGAACGACCGCACCATCTCCTTCATCCCGCCCGACGGCGAGTTTGAGCTCATGAGCTACCGGCTGAACACGCAGGTCAAGCCGCTGGTCTGGGTGGAGTGCGTCGTGGAGAGCCACTCGGGCTCACGGATCGAGTACATGTTGAAGGCGAGGGCGCAGTTCAAGCGTAGGAGCACCGCGAACAACGTCGAGATCATCGTTCCCGTCCCCGACGATGCGGACTCACCCCGCTTCCGCACTAATATTGGGAGCGTCCACTATGCGCCTGAGCAGAGCGCCATCGTCTGGAAGATCAAGCAGTTTGGTGGCGGCAAGGAGTTCCTCATGCGCGCGGAGCTGGGGCTGCCGAGCGTCAGGGGAGATGATGAACATGGAGGCGGTATGACGGGTGGTTTTGGAGGTAGTATGGGTGGTGTCAATACTAAAGGTGCCAAGAGACCTATTCAGGTCAAGTTTGAGATCCCGTATTTTACTACGAGTGGTATACAGGTGCGGTACCTTAAGATTACAGAACCTAAGGTATGTCATTTTCTCTTTGTCATTTTACCCATGTAAAGTGTTTACGATCACTAACTTGGCTATAGCTGCAATACCCATCACTTCCTTGGGTAAGATACATAACACAGTCCGGCGATATCGCGGTGCGTTTGCCGGATGCTGTATAGATGGAGTGGGCAGTTGAGAGATAGGTTAATGAGAGCGTCCTTTAAAATTCATTTTCGGACTGATTGCTGCTTGTGATATATCGTATGATCGGCACCACGTAGATACTCACTTTGGCTACCTGTTAGAGGGAGACAAAGGAAGAAAGTTTTGGTGGGATATGATGACGTCTAAATCTGAATAGTTCCTAAGTGAGCTATGTTAGTTGCCGCCTTGAGCAAGGGTTTAGCAGGGGCCGAGCGGGAACTCTGCTTCCGTCGTTTGTTTCGCAAGGTTGAGTTGTCGGATGAGCTCGTCATAGGTAAGCGCCGACATTGGTTTAATTACCATCTTCTAGACACCTAACAAATCTGAGTTCACAAGGTGTATGCTTTTGATGACCGTAGTCGCGAGCCATCGTGCTAGCATCCTCTAGGACTTACATGGCTATGCGATAACACTCAGCTATCGCTCGTTCTTCTCATTTTCTAGATGGACTAGCTAAGCTGGCGATGTAATGGTCTGAACGAATGATACATGTTATCCGTCCATCTATCCATTCCACTTCATAATCGCGAGATCGATACGTCAGTTCGAGCTCGTCGAGCTGAGTCCTGAAGGGGACATGCCATTTCGACGAGGCAAGGTTATGGCTATTTCGATCTTATCCGTATCCTAGATTTCTCAGCTAAACTTCTTACGCCCTGAATTGACTGTTACGCCCGACCCGTCCCTACTTAGTAGAGTATGATGTGATGATTTTCTCTACAAACATTCTAGTTTCAGGGATCCATGGCCTTGCTTCTGTCTTTGTGAATTAAGTTCATACCGGGTGTCTAGCTTGGCAAAATGTTACGTTACTAGCCATGTCCTTGTATACACTCGCATGGTAATACTAGACTCTTGAATTTGCTATGTGGGAGAAATCTGAAAAGAGGCCTCTGTGACCTTGTTTGTGAAATTTGATAGTAGTCTGTGATTTTTCGGTATATTTCTAGTTGCCCCCTATCTCTCAAATTGATCGCACTTTTTTATCCGTTATTGACCCTTTTATGTCGTCCGGCTTTGCTAATATCGTATTTGGATTTGTCACTATATTGGCGGTTTTATTCCTACCATTGCAACTCGTATTGGGTTGCTAAAGATGTGAGAGTTGACGTCTGATTATCCCCAGCTATTACCAGATGGAGAACAGGGGGCTGTGTGACAGGTTATATGGGCTTATTTAAACATGGGTTGATTCATGTAGAATGAAGCCCTTGAATGATGAAGCCATTTCAACCCCCCCGGCTTGCTGCATATGTTTTGAACCTGTATCTTCACTCGAATTGCTATTCTATCTCATCTTGGCTCGTTGGATACCTCTCAGATTGATAATTGAATTTTGATATCGCCAGTATCACCACCGTCATCATCGCTGAACCCGCCATCACCATTCTCAACATGCGTCTGATCGACGTTGAAACCCTCGAGTTGAAAGAGTTCTTGAACAATATACCTCCCTACACCATCCTATCACACACATGGGGCGACGAGGAAGTGACCCTTCAAGAATACCTCGCCACCACGGGCCCCGACGCCAAGCGTCACGCTCATATCACACGAAAAGCCGGCTTCCACAAGATCATGGGCGCGTGTAGGCGCGCTCAGTCTGATGGACTGCAGTACCTCTGGTGTGATACCAACTGCATCGACAAGAGCAGCTCGACCGAGCTCTCTGAGGCAATCAATTCTATGTATATCTGGTACCGCGACTCTGCGATATGTTATGTGTATCTTGCAGATGTCGATGCTGATATACGGGTACAAGTTACCTATGATGGTGTAAGCCATGTCCCGTTTGAAAAGAGTCGTTGGTTTACTCGTGGTTGGACGCTTCAGGAACTCCTGGCGCCTAAGAAGGTCATTTTCTTTGATCGCACGTGGAAAGTTCTGGGTGATCGCAAGGGTCTTGCTAACGCGATTTCTAACGTTACGAGGATTCATGTTGGGGCGTTGCATGATCGGAATACCGTACCAGAATATTCGATTGCGCAAAGAATGTCCTGGGCTGCGGATCGGCAAACTTCGAGACAAGAAGACGTCGCGTATTGTTTATTGGGCATTTTTGATGTTAACATGCCTCTTCTTTATGGAGAGGGTTCAAAGTCTTTTTTTCGTCTACAGGAACACATCATACGAGGATCAAATGATCAGAGTATCCTTGCTTGGGATTCCAGAGGCATTGGTACGCATTGGACAAATATTATTGCTGAATCGCCTTCTCAGTTCCGGTTCTGTGAATCTATCGTCAAAGATCTACAGAGCCGTGAGACTCCCTACTCAATTACGAATATGGGAGTGTCGACACTTGCTCCTCTTATCAGAGCTTGTATCCCACGAGTTTGCCTAGTAGGACTGAACTGCGCTAAAGAAGTTCGACACCCATATCACACTGGTCATTCACCGCAGAACGTGAGGGCGAGAGGTAGACAGATTCAAGTTTGGTTGCCAATTTATCAAGTTGATGACCATATTTACGTGAGGTCGCATCAGCCAACCTCGAAAGTTTTCCTTGATGATTCGTACCCAATTATGAGCCGCACCCAGTCAACTCATATATACTTGCTCCTTGGTAAGCCGAAGCTAGGCCCAACACTTCCGCGTGTGCATCCTTTCTTATGCCCGTGGCCCATGAATCTAACTTCTACCTCTGGGTTTGTCATACTACTTGCATATGGAGCCACTCTGAAACGCAGTCCAATGCTTGGGACAGCATACCCTCTAGCTCCAATATCACTTGCTTCACTCAAGCCTCGAGGGAGATCAACTATATCTCATCACGTCGTATTAAGTGGAAGCTTCGCTGTCTTTTTGTCGGCGCTTTGGAATGAGAAAGCCTCGCCTCAGGCATGGGTATCTACGACAATATTTGCACCCACTTTTGAGGTGACTCGTGAGATGTCCTCTCAAGAAATCTGGAGTTGCCTTTTCAACGAGGAAACGCACTGCCGGAAACTTGTAACAAAAGCCACAATGGAAAGTATACATGAAAGATTGAGGAAAGCCTATGGCCATATCCCACATACGTATCTAAAGGAAGAATTGGTACCACTCGTCCGGATTAGTGACAACATAGTAGAGGATCTGCAGGGTCGGTTTGAGCTCATTGTAAATATTGTTTTCAGAGAGCCTTATGTTACAAGATCAACATAGCTGTACTACGTGACTGTCTACCTGGAAGTCGGCTTGCTTGGTCACCTGGTATCCAAAAATTCTGACAGCCACTAATTGAGTCCCTGATGGGAACTAAAGTCGTGTAACTGGAAGTTTCAAAAACATCAATCGAAAACCTGACCGCTTTTGCCAAGTGCCTGAAGCAGGTTTAAGATATGGTAGGCGTCGTTCCCTGCATTGTTCATATTTTCTGGACTAGACGCAATCCCAAGAATAGCTTCTAACACCTCCGATAAAGGAATCGGGTATAAGCGATTGTACTGATGTTGCCAAACTTTTTGCGTGTCTATAATTATGATATTAGGAGGAGCCCTCCAACGCGTTTGGAGTAATTGTAAAGCGTCTTGAATACTGTGCCCGACTAGTGCTATTTTATCGAACTGCGTTGAGAAAACTCGAAATATTTCTCGGAGCCTTGGCGCGATATCCTCTTCGTCTACGGTCTCCGTGTAACCGAATTGAAACGGTTCAGTTAAACTTAAGCCCTCGTCTATAAAGTTACTTCCCCTCCTAATTAGCCAGTAGTAAGATGCTATTCGGTAGCTAGTGATGTTGCACCAAGTTGATAATCCCACTTGCGAAATCACATCACCCTCAGCTGGACTGGCAAAAGCCGCGATCGCTACAAAAATAATCCTTGATGGGTTTGGGTCTCCCCAAAGTTGCTTCAAGGCGCTATTGCTTTCATGAAATATCTCGCTCGTTGCGGCGTAAGATGTTGTATATCTTCTGAAAATGCCGCTAGGGGTACTAACTAAAGGCTTGGCTTGGCTGATGATGTACCAGATCCAAGAGCAGAAGTAGGATCGCAACTGACTAATTAAGGTTGCTCTAGCTTGAGTGGAAGAATGTGATGAAGCGTTTATAGCATGCTGGCTTTCTGAATCCATATTATCGGGAGAATATTCCATAAAGTACTATGAAAGAAGTAGATAAACGACGATCGAGACTCAAAGAAACCTCAATAATATATATAATTGATAACAAAGCATTCTGGGTTGGCGCCATGTTCCTGTCTACCCGCGTTCGGTAACCGCCGGCGTGACTCATTGTAACCTCGAGGCGCTACATGCATCTTGTCTGAATACTAAAAAACCCTCAGCACGTAATGAGTTACTCGATATTGAAGAGGCCTGTGAGTTTCATGGTCAACCTAGGAGAGACTTCGAAGACAGTGGATTATAGTTTCTCGGGATTGGATATCCAATTTACCTTAATTGTTTTTCTTTATGAGGACGAGATAAACCCCCATATTTCCCCGGACTTGTCGTGCAGATGAACCCCCACGCTAGTCTCCACTCAGAACACCCCCGCGCGGGCGCGTTTATTGGGAATTCTCCTCGGTCGAGGCACTTGAAAACAACTCGGACCCCCATCGACTTGTCCGTACCTGGCCGCTTTAGCTTCGCTTTCAGCTTTCATCCCCCAACATACCTCACACAAAGCATTTCGGGGTCAACATACATGCCAAAAGCGGGTGACCTGGCCATGTCGCTGTTCAATGGCGTCTCAGCAGCAAGCAACAGGCCCGGGCTCCAGCCCTGCCCTGGGCTACAAGCGTGCCAGCCGTAAGGGAGCCCCCAAGAAGTTTGCGTGCGACTGGCCGACATGCGACAAGATCTACTCGCGTCACGAGCATCTCCAACGACATCAATTAAACCGTAAGGCTGATCACTTATTCCCGCCCATCCAGACCCTGCCCTGCAGTGTGTGGGTCTCGATGCCGTGTGCCGTATGCCGAGGGCTGACTGACGTTACCCAAAAGATGAGCCCAAGCAGATCTACAAATGCGATGTGCCCGACTGCAACCAGATGTTTGTCCGTCAGGACCTGTTGCTGCGACACAAGAAGCGCCACTCTACCTCGTATGTCCCGAGAAATCGGGCCAGTAGTTTCAGTATCACCGCCAAGGATTCCTCATCAGATGGGAATTCCGTGTCCTCCCCGGGTGTCGCCAGCAATGGCCAGGCTGCTTCAGTGCCGACCTTGACGCCCGTGCCGACATCACAGCTGAGTTCGGCATTACGGCCCATTTCTTTGCCACAACCTACGCCTCCGACACCGGCGTCAGTATTCCAGCGGCAGCCCGTTAGTATGCCTCGTAACGCTTCAGTGTTGTTGAGTCCGAACTCTACCATGAATTCTCAGCCAACTCCGACAAGTTCCTTGCCGCATACGCCCTCTTGGCCTCGGCCGGTAGAGGGAGTGAATATGCTGCCGCCTAAAGCTACTTACTATCCTCAGGGGCCAGCTATTCTGCATGACCACTCTACGTTCATGCCATATCCAGACCTACCTGTTCCCAACGATGTGGGAGACCTGTCGACTAACTTCGCTGTTTGGCTATTTGATAACGACCGCGCGTACAGCGATATGAACGTTGCTAATCTTTCATTCGTAGAAGCTGGCTTGGAGTCTCCTTTCAACAACAATATCCATTATGACCACGAGTCCCTGACTAGTAGGTCTCAGGTCGACCACACGCCGCCCCGGCATTCTGATTTGCCTGACGAGCTGATATCCGAGACTCGCCGCATTGAGATCGTGAACTACATAGGCATGTTCCGTCAAAAACGGAATGAATACGACTCAAAATTGGGCTATCTCTTACACGAGTCCGGTAATGACCTCCCAAATATACATTTGGATTTCTTACATGAGTGTGTTCGCCTTTACTGGGAGATCGTATCTCCTCGCCTGCCCATTGTCCACCAGCCCACCTTCTCAGCCACGAGGTGTCACATACATCTGCTTCTTGTCATGGTCGCACTGGGAGCTGCTCAGATTCATTGTCAATCTCCTACGGGCGAGCACGAAGAGTGCGAGGCTCTTGCCGACCTCATTATAACATCTGTCCGTCTCGAGATCCTCGACGTGGGTGCAGTGGCACCTGTCGATCTATGGGTTGCCCAAGCACTTTTGCTCGTAGAGTTTTACGAGAAGATGTGCTCGACACGAAAGCTACATGAAAGGGGCCACATGTACCATTCTGTCACTCTCAATCTACTTAGGCGAGGGAGCCCGCTCATTGGCAAAGCAGGCCTAGAATCGCCGCCAGATGAACAGAATGGTGTTGATCCGAGCACTGATGACCGAGTTTGGTGGGTCCGATGGGCAGAAACCGAAGCAATGCATAGAGTAGTCTTCGCGGCTTTCATGATGGATATCATTCACGCTGCCATGTTCGGTCATGCGGCCGATATGGCACCCCACGAGATTCGCCTACCACTTCCATGCGATGAGGCTTTGTGGTCAGCTCCAAACCACGAGAGTGTGCGCCAACGCGAGTCGAATCTCCGTATGTACGGCGTCGAACGTGTTTTCTTCCTTGAAGGCCTAAAACAAGCTCTGCACGGACGAGTGGTGAAAACACATTCATTTGGACGTATGATCATTATGTGCGGTCTCCTTAGCGTTGGATGGCACTTACGACATCGCGAGACACACCTCAAATGGCTGGATGATGCCCCCAACGCATCCGAAACAAGGGACAAATGGTGCCAAATGCTGCTGAAAGCATTCGATGATTGGAAGACGAGTTTCGACGACGCTATTGGCTCAACCGGTACCAATAACGCCGAGCCGAGTCTGTCAGAACAACAATCCACAGCAAACGGCTTGATCCAAAGCGCCGCAGTCCTGTACCACTTGGCTCACATCAGTCTCTACGTTGACATAATCGACTGTCAAGTTTATGCCGGTGCGAAACGTTTGATCGGCCGTAAGGTATCGTCTCGAGACCTTGCTAACGTAAATACACGAATGGCTTCATGGGCCGGGCAGCCGCTCACTAGACGCGCAATACTGCACGCCTTTAAACTCCTTCATCGAATCCTCGTTGACCCGCGTCAGAAGAAGATTGCATTGATTCAAGAACCCGGCGTTAACAGCGCAGGCCCCATTCAATATTCAACGCGCGCCGACCCTGACCCCCACCGACCGTGGATCATGTACTACGCTACTTTGAGCATTTGGACTTACGCACAAGCGCTCAAAGGGCAAGGTCAGATTACTCAACCTTATCATGCGAGCAGAATGCGGCGTGGCTTGAATCTCGTGCCTGAATACCTTTCAAGGATTGCCAAACTGCCTGAGCTAGATTCAGCCACGTCGGCTACCCTTTGTGGTGGACTACTGGAGCTCCTTGATGTGGTATATCCTCTCTTGGCCCAATCACATTCGGAGATACTACGAGAGGCTTGCAATCGACTTGAAAACTGCAAAGAGCTGATGTATAGCGGTGGCGCAACCTGAACAAAGACCTCGGATGTTTTCGTTGAACGGATTCGGGGGACCCACTCATATCCGTGTCTCACCCGGACTCGAGACTTGGGCCCTAAAAACCCTTTGAGTCAGGCCACCACGACACCCATTGGGGTTCGGCTGCGAAGCATCTGCACATAGCTAGGTAGGTAAGAAACTCACTCCTTCCTCGAAAACCGCGTCCAATCCTTCTGACTTCCATTAACAGCAGTGCCGTCTGCTAAAAAGACTTTGAGGATGCGCTACTTTCAGTTGTACGCACCGAAATGATGTTTAACCTCCGGCGTCACCGTGTTCTCTCGGCCAATGTATTGTGTGCTGTGGCTTCATACCACAATTCTCCTAATGAATATTGTAATCACCACGTACGAGTTTCGCGGCGGCTAATGAAATCCTAAAATCGGCTTATGGAGATACATCGAACGACGTTACGGTACCTCAGTATGTATTATGTGGATGTGATGATTTACGCGTAATGGTATCAAGTGCTATCATGAGCTCCTCGGAAAGGTGTAATGTGTCTGTTCGGGTCCCCCAGTCAGTAATGAAGATAATTTTGAAGACCTATGTATGCTTAGGAGATGACATGAGTCTGCGTTGAGCGACTGGGGATTCTGGGCTTCGACATTGATCAAGTATACTATATATGTGTACCATATTGTCTGTTCTCTAGTATAATGCCGCAGCAAAACCTCCCGAATGTTCTGTCTTTTCCCACCTTGCACCTTGTGCCAAATCGTCCCACCCGCGCTGTGGCTAGACGGTATAACTTGGAGTCCAGGTGAATGTAGTCGCTGGATCTTGTGCTTTGGTATGCAACACAAGGCATTGTTTCAGGCTTTGTCTGATGTACTGAGCGCTTTGATGAGCTTCTTGATGAATGAGCGAGGTTTATACATAGGGCGTGTTCGAAACTAACTTGAATGACGTGAAAAACAGCTCTCATTGTGTGTTGAACGTTGGCTATGTACCAATAGTGTGCTGCAGATGTCGTAAAGATATTGTAGGCTCTAACAGCACATGTGTTTTCACAACCCATTAGGTTATCAGTGACATAGAGCTTTGAGTGTTTACGTTCTCAACTAATCGCGAGAGATAACGTCTAGTTAAATATATAAAGCACGCCTACGGAGCTGGTGTTAACATCAAGAACAGCAAAGCAAACATCCATCAGCAACAATTCATCCTGACCAACTTGCCATTCTACAACTAGAATCAAAGATAAAACAACCTAAGCGATCCTATTCTAGCCTTACCAACAAATCTAGTCTCCACTCCTCCAATGAGAAAACGATATGATTTCTGGCAATGCGGCCATATCACAAGGATAGACAACGGGGAAACGGTAGCCGCGGACGGTGATCTATCCCTAATCCCTTCAGTCAATCGTGATGCGATACGTAAGAGTTTCGGTGATGCTTGTCCTCGGTGCTATACAGACCTAGTTTTACAACGGCTTCAGAGCATCAGACTGTTGCTCTTCGATTGCGGTTCTCAAAAACATGAGTCAGTCAAAAATGCCGAGAGGCGAGTTATGGCGTTGACAGAATACGTGAGCAAAGGTCCTGCAAGCGAAACGCTCCTGGGAGAAGGCACCCTTGTGAATTATCCGGCTGAATTCGGCGCCGTGATTCACCATGTCTTCCACTTGGGAATCGAAGTCCATACATCTGCTATTGACGATTTCATTGCCGCTGATCGGCGCCTGCGATTTAGAGCTTCAGATCAGTTCGTGGATCGCGTCAATGCCATCCGTGACAATGCCCAGCTATATTTTGCTACGGGCTGGACCCCCGTTGTAAGGGAGTGCATGGCAAGCATAGTGAGTGAGACTAGCGGCATAGTGAACCAGCTTTACGAGTATGAAAGGGAGGAGTTGGAGCTGCTGTCTGACCTTGATAATAAGACTGCTGCGTTAAAGGAGATGCTCAAAGGGTATCTTAACAAGTAACAGGCAGCATTCTGATGTGTTGAGTTACCCTAAGCTTCGAGGAACTTAACTAGTATGTATTAATTGGGACTTGACATGCGCTGATATGCCTTTTCTTTAAGCAGTTGACTGGGAATGGCCAAGAAGAATATTTTTTACTATAGTATTTCCTATTGTTAACAATTGTGAATAGAAAGAAGCGTCCTTTGTATCAAATAACGCAACGACTTCGAAAGCGATTAGAAAGAATATGTAGTGTATGCCTATCAAGGAGTATTGAATAAGTTATCGTACCTTCAAGAATTTGATACAAAAATCGAAGTTTCTTTACGCATGCTAGATATTTCCTCATTTCAATACAACCACAGAGTTCCCGAGCTGTTCTATTCGGCCGGGGATCGGCGGCTATGCAGGGGGGTAATTGACAACGGGAAGATATCATGTAAGCCCTCCAAGTGACAGGGGCGGGGGAACTCGGAGCTTCGTGAATGGAAGATCGAGTCCCTACTTGCTTTGAAAGATAAAATTCATTCTATCCGAGAGCTATCAATAGGTTTTTGGCTTATACCCGAATAAGCCGTGAGATAAGCTTTGAAGTTACCGTACATCATTTACTTCCTCTCTAAGCATGATGTCCATATTTTTTCGCATATCAGCGACCGGACTGCCTACTGTACAAGTCCACGCTCTGTCAGCAGGCCACTTCACATTACCAGAAGAACAGTTCGTTTATCCATCGTCGACGGGGGCGCGCAAGACCGTGCCGTCTCTTGCGTTCCTGATACAGCATAAAAACCGCACATCCGGAAAGACTACACGCATTGTCTTCGATTTGGGGCTGCGGAAAGTCGTCGAACGATACCCGGAACCTATACAGCGTCATCTGGCTACGCGACGGCCTCTTACTACTGATCCGGATGTGGTAAAGAGTTTGCGAGCTGGGGGGTTGACGCCCGAGGATATTGATTTCGTGTTTTATTCTCATGTGGGTTGCACTGTCTTTAAGCAGGGGAGGGATTAGAAAAGCATTACTTCAAATATGGTATACTTCGTACGACTCTACGCTCATGCTGATACGTGCTAGGTCCACTGGGATCATGTTGGAGAACCGCAAGATTTTCCTCATAGTACGTTCGTCGTTGGTTATGGGGCTTTAGACGTTCTCGCAGGGAAGTCTAAGAGCTTACGAGGTAGCCATTCATTCTTCGAATCAGATCTCCTCGACCCCGCGCGGACTATTGAACTTCCCGACCCTGCAGGGGGAGGTGAGGGAAATACTGCAACATCGCAGTTTTCTAATACGATCAATGTTCAAGGCCCATGGGTAGAGCTCGAAGGGCTCCCTGCTACACTTGACGTTTTTAGAGACGGGAGTCTATATGTCGTCGATGCACCTGGTCATCTTCCTGGTCACATCAATCTTCTTGCCAGAACAGTCAAGGAAGATAGTAGCATGGGATGGGTTTATCTTGCAGGGGACGCTTGTCATGATCGCAGGATTTTACGCGGAGAGAAAGCAATTAGTGAATGGCTTGATGTGCATGGTCACGTCTGTTGTATACATGCCGACCGCGCAAAGGCCGACGAGACTATTGCGCGGGTTCGCGATCTAGAAAGAAAGAGTGTCGAGGTCATTCTTGCTCATGATGTTGAGTGGGAAGAGAATGTTGCGAATGCGAAGAGGTTTTTTGGTGCTTAACATACAGACTATTAGCTTTGACAACGTCACTTGTAGGCTACATTTCTACCTTTAATATGATAATTAAGACGATGTCTTTAATAAGTCTGCGACTAGCTATCTTATACTAGAATTGAGGACGCAGCTCCCTTCGTTTCCAATCACCCGACTGAACATATTGATGAATGCTGGTTCCCCTCACTTGTACGATCGCTACCCCAAGGCGAACCACACGGTCGTAGGTATCTACATCGCTTCTTTGGTACTGAACCTGCGCAGTGGGCGGGGTACTCGGTAATAATCTTATGCAGCTTCGACGTGACAGGGGCCACTGAGGCACTTCGCGTTCAGCCTATATGCTACTTGTGGCTTTTGTATCCGGTGATAAGTGATTGCATGTTCTTCTATAGCAAAAGGTGAGGATTCGAATCTCTCGTACTACAATCTATAATCGTTCTAAACTGATGAAATAAATCACGCATAATAAACTTGCTGAAAGTGTTGACGGTATACATTGAGTGTATTCAGATTAAGGACTCCAACGCTCTCGCTTGATGACAATGGCCAAGGAAGAAGAACAAAAGAGACTCAAACAGGAGTTTGATGCCAAACTAGGAAGGGATGCCTTCCATACTGGATGGGAATCGCTCCTGGATGTTGACCCTGCCTTTTTCTCTGCCAGCGTGTCACTAGCAAGCGTACCGCGCAGTAAATCCCACCTCTCACGCAAGGAACAGGCTCTCATATCCCTTGCCGTTGATTGTGCTGCAACCCATCTCTACGCGCCAGGCATTCGTGAGCACGTCGCGTCTGCGGTGAGGGAGGGAGCCAGCAAGGACGAGATTCTAGAAGTCATCGAATTGTCGAGCACGTTGGGGATACACGCCTGTAATATCGGAGTTCCACTTCTTGTCGAAGTATTGAAGGAGGAAGAAAAATATCTTGACGAAATTACGAGACCGTTTGATGAGACGCAGCAAAATCTACAGAGGGAGTTTACGGCGAAGCGTGGGTATTGGCATACATTCTGGGAAGACTTTTTGAGACTCGATCCGGAGTTCTTTGCGGGATACCTGGAGTTCTCAAGCTTGCCGTGGGTCAAGAGTGTTGAGGGGGCCGTGGAACAGGGTAAAGGGGCACTTGAGCCTAAGGTATCATTCCCCAAGCAATTTTATTTCCGAAGGCACTTTGAGGAGTCTTGGAGTCACTACTAACCTACGCTTAGATGAAAGAACTTGTATACTGCGCTTTCGACGCAGCCTCAACCCATCTTTATGTACCTGGGTTGAAGCTCCATATGCGGAACGCTCTCGGCTATGGCGCTACCCCCCAAGAAATAGTAGAAGTGCTAGAGCTAGCGACGTTACTGAGTTTACACACAGCCCATGTGGCAGCACCTATCATAGAAGAGCTATGTAGAGCCGCGTGAGGCGGGCGGAGTCTGGATAGGAAGTCTGGCTTAGCACCGGAAATCTGGCCGAGTGCTTTTATTTAAATTATGATAATGCTTAAATCTGGTATTTAAAACTTGGCGCTCTGTCGGTAAAGCTCTCCTCAGCTATTGTAGTTCCTTCGGCTAACACCTTGTCCTTATGTATCTGGCGTTTCTTGTAAATCATCCGTATAACCCACCATCCAAACCACGCAAAACTTAAGGAGCCTAGAGACCATGCATGACCCAGAGTAAAAGCAGGTCCAGCACCAGACTGATAGATTTGACCCGAGATAACTCCCCCAATATTAGTCAAGGTCAATAATATCCCCAGACTAGCTGCGCGTTTCCCATCTGGTGCGCAGTTTGCGGAGATCCAAGCGCTTGGGGGCAAGCAGTTAGCATAAATACCAAATCAACTATAGCAACTAAGAAGAGAGTTGACTTACATATTGCCCCCAGTACATAGGAAACACGGAATGGCAATAAGGTAGGTGGCAAAGTAGCGTACTCCTGAAGACAGATCACAAAGTAGAATTGCATACCCGACAATGCCAAACGGAGCGCATATCACCATCGGCAAGAACCGAGCAGAATATTTATCGGAGAGTACTGCGCCAATACCGTATACGATCGCCCCCCAGATATTCACCGGAATGACAAGATACTGCGCCTGTACAGTTGAGAAGTGAAACCCATCCTTGATAATAATAGGTAGAAATGTGCCAAACCCTTAAAAAAGAAGTTAGAGGATTGAGGCTAGCAGGTACTTCTCACTCACTTACCATAAAGAATAGTCACGACGAATATCTGGACAATGCTGTGTGCCCAGCTTTTCACGTCTTTGGCGGCTTCTTTGATGTCTTTCTTACTATAACGCCCTGAACCACCGCTATAAGCATTCGTCTCTTCGGCACGCCGACTCATGAGGGCTTTCTGATCCTGATCCAGAAAATAGGCTGTCTTGTAGTCCCGAGGAATCAGTATGACACAGAGGCCAGCCCAGACGACAGTGATAAGGCCTTCAATGATGTACAACCTGTACTAAGATCAGACCCAGAAGCGTGACAGAACTATTCAAAAAACTGAAGTGCTTACCAGCGCCATCCAGCCATGTTTGAGACTCCATCGAGATGCAGAACGGCCCATGCTATTAGTCCGCCGAAAGCGCCTGAAAGCGCAGAGGCAACTATGATACCCAGTGAGATTTTATTCTGGGGTCCCATGCCATGTGATAAACCTTACTGAATAGAAAAGCAATCCGGACGCCTAGCTCCTCCCGCTTATACCAATTACACATAAATAATGTGATGGATGGGAATAAGCAACCTTCGAAAAAGCCAAGGAGGACACGAGTGACAATAAGAGGGCCAAAAGACTGGACAAAGCCGGTCGAGAGGCATACGAGGCCTGGAATAGGAGTGGTAGTCAGTGGTACTGTTTAGGCGAATGAGAGTATGCACGATGAGGAGATATAAAATATCGATTTACCCCAACATAACGTGATCGCCGGAATGACTCGGTCGAATTCAAGACGCTTAACCAAAATAGACGTAGGGAACTCGGCCAGGATGTAGAAGATATAGAAAACAGATACCGCGGTCTGAATCATCTAATGTTAGATTATAATTTTAGGAAGAGCATGAAAACAACTGAGGAGGAGGGCAGAAGCACAAAATGCGCACATTTAGTTGGGTGCCTCTCAAATGGATGTCTTGAACCATCCCCTGGGTTGCGGCAAATCCAATATTACCTCGATCTAGGTAGCTGATAAGCATAAGGAGCATCATCACGGGTGCGATGAAGTAGTCTAATCGGCGGACGAGGGCTTTTTCCTTGCGACGCTGCTCTTGAACCTCTTGGCTGCCATATTCATCTTGTACAAGCTCAATTTCGAGTTTAAAATTCGGATTATCTTGAGACATAATTCGAACTGGATATCGTATCCCAAGGAGAAGAGGGAAAGAGGGTAAAGGATTGCTGTCTCTGCCTCCGATTACAGACAATGAGAAACAGAATATTAATTGAGGGGTAGTATTACATCGTCTACAGTGACTCGAAAATAATAAGACATAATACAAGTATCTATACTATCAGATAAGATGAAGTACCCCTCATGGTATGTATTGGAGTGCTTACATGACGAAACAGCTTTCATAGCCATCCGTAAGCTCCCAATGCAGATATTCAGGGGAAAGAGAATCCGCGTAGCACGAGTATGCTTGTTCCAGTTAGCTCCAATAGATAGAATCTCACCCTCATCGCATCCTAGTTTTCTATCGAGAATGATTTGCACTTATCATTCAATAGTTTTCATGTTGGGTTCCGAAAGTTCGGTCTCCAAGATATACTCCAACGATGTATAGTAGCACTCATTGAACCTAAGGCCGAGGGCATGTGGGGAATCGGTAAAATATGATGCAACTACAGCATATTTATGGTTCGTCCCCTCACCCAGATTCCCTTGGCTTCTGACTATAAGAGGAAAGGGCAGAAAATACTCGTTGTTATTTCATCGAAGAATCGCCGACGTATAACTTTCATACCTAGCCATACTATCTCGTCGTCCAAACTCAAGTCCTACGCAGCACTCTATTTATTACCCCTCAATATGAGTACCGATCCGAAATTTGACGACCTACACAAGCAGCTGTTTGACGAAGGCCTCAAAGTGCGTCGCAGCGTCGTTGGTGACACTTATGTTGACCGCGCTCTCGCAAATGGCTCGAGCGACTTCTCCCGGCCCGGTCAGGAGCTCGTCACGGAATGGTGCTGGGGCTACGCCTGGACGCGCCCGGGACTCGAAAGGAAGCAGCGTAGTCTGTTAAACATCGGAATGCTCATGGCACTCAATCGTGCGCCAGAGCTAGCTGTGCATATCAGGGGAGCTAGAAATAATGGCCTTACCGAGCTTGAGATTAGGGAGGCCATTCTTCATTGCACAACGTATTGCGGCGTCCCTGCTGGTGTCGATGCTATGAAGGTAGCGGAGAAAGTGCTCAATGAAATGGCGGAGAAGGGCGAAATGGCCAGGGAGCTAGGAAGTAAGGCTACGTAGCTTGGTAAACGGTGTGGATGATTGGTGAACAGGGTCGAGTTCTGGGTGGGAGAACAATTAGAAGGTGGCATAATGTCTAAGCGGATATGTGTCATCTCTGTCAACTCGTAACAAATGACAACATTGATAGGGTTGACAATAATTCTGATTGAATGGATTGCTAGTCTGGCAAGGCCATGTCAATGACAAGTTTTCCACCTTCCCCCTGGTGATATGCTGTTACCAATTCGTTCAACTTCGATAATGCAAACGTCTTTATCACTGCCCTCACATTGTGCTCTGCAGCGAATTGTAACGTTTCTCTTAGTGTCTTGTTACTTCCCACCAGGCTGCCCACAATAGAAATATCCCGAAAGACAATATCACGAGCAGAGACATGGAACCCGCTCTCCGGGAAAGACACCACAACACACCTTCCATGATTCCTTAGGAGGCCGACGCCATAGTCGAAAGCCTTTTGGCTTTCTGGTAGAATGATAACAGAGTCAAGCCCCATGTCCCCCCTATCTTGCTTTGCATCCTCTTTTCCAAGTTCAATAACTACTTCATTCGCATCTTGAGACCGTGCATCAACTATTTTAGCCCCCGTTCCAAGGTTACGAGCCAACTGTAGCGGGGAATCCGCATTGTCGACCCCCAAGACCTTGAGACCCATTTTCGTAGCAAATTGTAGTCCTAGGTGACCAAGTCCGCCACCGCAGCCCACAATGCCGACACGCTGACCGGGCTTGAGGACGCATCGCTTCAGAGCACTGTAAATCGTGACACCAGCACACATGAGAACCGCCGTGTCGACCGCTGAAATGTTATCCGGAATGGGTGCGATCTGGCGGCTATCGGCAATAGCGTACTCTCTGAAGCCTCCAGGGCCATCTATGCCATTGTTCAGAGAGTGTGGGCAGTACACGGAGTACCCCGGCGGATCGGCGTCGGGAGTCTCTGGTGTTGATGCAGCCGCACATTCAGAGCAAGTACCGCATGGATGAAATGCGCGGCCAGGGATGCCAACTCGGTCCCCTATCTTTAAAGTTGACGAGGAATTATCCGGTAAAGCGACGATAGTTCCGGCGAACTCGTGACATCCTACATGTGGGAAGCTAGGTGGGTTGGGCTGCATCTGCCCTGCAGCGAGTACGGCATCTGTATGACAGTAGGAAGCTGCCTCGACCTTGATGAGTATATCATGGGGCGAGCTCAGGACAGGGAGGGGGACAGAACGAAGAGCATAGGGGGTATTGAAAGCGTCCAGAAACTGGGCTCTCATGGACTCAGGCAAACTAGAATTGCTAGTTATCGCCATCATTATTTCTCTATTCTCGCTATTTCGTCATCGAGAGGCTAGAACTTTTCATGACTTTTTGTAGCATTAAACTGATGGGCTCTATCACTATGGTTTTGATTGCAGCAAATTACTCTTCTCTCCATTTACTCGACGTCCTGTAGTGTTCAACTATGAGTGAGGGGGAGCCGCATGGTCATGCAAGGATCCCTACCATAGATTGATAATTATTACCGATGTATTGTGATGTCCCCTCATTATCAAGTGTCTTTTGCCGGTGCCATTGCAGCTTACGTGCATTAAATACCTTTTGCCATACTACCTTATACATCCTTATTGGTATTTTCTTCGTATAATCTCACCATTCTCATCCTCAGTGTTACATGATAGATGTGTAGGAAATCTTCCTAATCACTAAGCGGGCCTCTAAAATAGGCCTGGCTTTGAAATTAGCTACAGATGATATTGAGAGTGATGGCAGTAAGATTGATGATATGAAAGACCTGAGGCTCCTCTTGAACATCCGTCTTGTATTTTGGATTCATAGTCTATTCAGGCACTCAGTTAGCAGCGTCAAACGACTGCCATTATAGGAATATGACGGTTGCCAACGGAACTGAAGGCCCCGTCTATGTAACGGTTTCAGCTTTAGACGCCGGACACTGTATGTAATACTTGAGTTATTTCTTAATCCCGTCAAGCCGAGCGGACGAAAGTCGTGTTTCCCAAGGTTTTGCACTTCCTATACACGATAGATTATGAAAAAATTAACAATAGCTAATTCTCAGTCTTATAGTAACACTTCCTGATTATCTCTTCGTAGCTGGTGCTGATCGTGATACGCGCACCACCGTTCCGTCGCTGTCGTTTCTCATTCAGCATCCCTCCTCGCCTCTGTCTCGTAGCGGAAATGCGACGAATCTTGTCTTCGACCTAGGCATCAAGCGCGACCTTTCAGGTTATGCCACAGCGCAACAACCGCACATAGCTGAGCGACGACCAATTATTACTGATCCCGACTGCAGCACAAGTCTTCGTGAGGGTGCAAGCAATGATGAGGGTAGCAAAGAGCTTCTTGACCCAGGCAAAGACGTAGACTTCGTGATCCTTAGCCACGTGCACTGGGATCACATCGGTACGCCGTCAGACTTCTCTACCGCTACATTCGTTGTAGGATCTGGCACCCTGGAGCTTTTGAAAAACGGTGCTGGACCAAATTACCCAGCCGAACTGTTCAACGACGATGAACTTCCGGTATCTCGCACAGTCGAATTACCGCCAAGTCGTGGACATGATCACCATTTTCATGTATATTATGCGGGGCCGAATTATCCAGCGCATACGCCCACACCCGCCAACACACTGGCTAAATTACCATCCCTATCAGATAAGTGGTCATGGAAACCTTTCGGTGGTTTTCCCCGCACGATTGACTTCTTTGGGGATAAGAGTATTTACGTCATTGATAGCCCGGGGCACATATACGGACACGTGAATCTACTTGTTCGTACTGGAGAGAGGAGGTACGTTTACCTTGGCGGAGACTGCTGTCATGATACGAGGATCCTGAGCGGGGAACAAGGGATTGCCGAGTATGATGATGGTCGCGGTGGGATTAGAAGCGTACACGTACATACAGGTCTGGCGAAAAAGACATTGGTTGAGATTGACGTAGGGGTGACCCAGTTGAGGAAAGATATGGATGTGGAGGTCGTGCTAGCACACGACAAGGGGTGGATGGAACGCAATAGGCATCGATTCTGGCCGGGTAGGCTATAGGTGGGATCATTGATCAGTTGGGGAATTTGAGTCTGTAACCTCGAGATCTTGCATTTATATAGGTACCAACCTATAGAAGCCTACTTCCCAGGGGATGATTGGTAGTGATATCGTTACCTTTGGAGACAATGCATGTAGACAGTCACCACCCTTGCGCGGGGGCAACGCGGGTCTCCAAGTCACGGCAGTTCGGGCTTCAACGCTTGATAGAATTCGGTATCGCGACTTTCAGGATTACTAGCATTACAGAAATGAATTCGATTGCTTATAGAAACTTGCAGTGCCAAATGCTTGGTAGAAATATTGCATATTGGACGGGTAGTGAATACAATTTGCGCTCCCCGCTGTGTTGTCATACTCTCCAAATTAGCAAGATTTAGAGAACAAAGACATCAAATTTACTTGCACCTCTCATCAAACATGAAGCTTATACACATTTTTTAGCCCTCTATCCCTTGACATAGCGTGTCGAGTTTTATACCCTGGGCCAGTCATCCTCCATAATAAAAAGGGGTAAACAGGAGACTGTAGCAATCAACATGCCTTCTTCTTCCAAAAACACAGTGGCCTTTATTGGTAAGGAAATCCAAGTAATTGACGATAGTGCAAGTACTAAATGGTTGATTTCAGGGCTTGGGGTAATGGGCTATCCCATGGCGAAGAATCTGCTCTCTGGTTTAGGCGCCGAAAAAACATTGCTCATATGCGATGTGAGCACAGGCGTAATAGACCGGTTCTTAAATGAAACAAAAGGGCAGGCGACCGTTGAAATTGTCGCCAACGGGTTTGAAGCAACAAAGGTGGCCGTAAGCAACGTTCTCTTATGATTCAAAAGCACGAACAGGGTATAATACTTACTCTACAAGGATACTATTATCACGATGCTTCCTGGATCAGATGCGGTAAAATCCGTCTATCTGGACCCGGAAACGGGCATCCTCGCCGGTGCTGTTGCCGCAGCTGGGTCAGGGACGCTGGTACCTAAGCTTATCATGGAATGCGGGACAATAGAGACCGATACGATACTCGCTGTTGCCAAGGCCACTCGTGAAGTCAGTGACTCTAAGCTTGATGGAGCCCTCACATTCGTTGACGCGCCTGTTTCAGGAGGCCCTATGGGTGCCGAAGCAGGCACGTTGACCTTTATGGTCGGCTGCCCGCCGCATGTCTCCGATACGGTCTTTCCGATCGTAAAATCGTATCTAAAATATATGGGCAAAGAGAAGGAAATCTTCTTATGCGGTGATGTCGGTGCTGGCACGGCTTTTAAGGTTATCAATAATTATCTCAGCGCAATCACCTCTCTTGCTGCATCGGAAGCTCTGAACATAGGAACGAAGGCTGGACTCGATGTCAAGCTATTAACTGATGTCATCAATGCGAGTGGTGGACAATGCTGGGTTACGAGTAAGAGTAACCCTGTGCCTGGGGTGCAGGATAATGTCCCGAGTAGCAGAAATTATGACGGTGGATTCAGGATAGAGCTGTGCGCTAAAGTACTCGGCATGGGAAGTAAGTTGGCGAAGAGCGTAGGTGCTAGGACTATTCTTGATGGGCCAACGATAGAGGCTTTCCAGGAGGCCATGGCAGACGAAAGATATAGGGGCAAGGATGCGAGGGTAGTCTATAAGTGGCTGAATGAGAGCGAGAGATAGGATGCCAACTCATACTCATTTTAATTACATACCAGATGACATCTTTATACAACAAAGGCCGTGCATGTTGAGCAAGGAACTCATGCAACGAGGTTCACTGCCTTTCTATATTTCATGGATCAAAGACTGGAACATGAGTTCTACGGATTCTGTGAGTACAGGGAGAGATCCCCCTTTATAGTATAGCCTCTTGATGTTCAAAAGGGGGGATTCGCAGAGCAAGAGAAGCGTCACTAACGCTGTTAGGGTCGCTTTCGGAAGTTGGAGAGATGGAAACCGCGTATTCAAGTAATCTTGAAGATTAATATCTAGATCGAGGACGAGAAAATGTACAAGGATTCGTCACATTAGAAAGTATTCCAAAAGGTCATCTTTGATCCATCGCCCTACCTTTGATGAGCTACATATATCTACCTTAACGAATGTCTCTGACAGGAACGTACGCGTATTGTTAGTGACAAAATACTTGCATGGGGTCAAATTGAAACGACAAAGGAGTAACTAACTGGAAACTCCACTGAAAGCTTCCAAAGCAAAAAGCGTCACTTATCACACAAAACACTAAACAGAACGAAAGGAGAGTTTACTAAGAGATGTTTTTAATCTCGAACTTCAAGCACTATTGGGAATACGGCGCATTCGAGTCCATGGTGATACGTTGCAAGTATGAAACAGGAATAGTAGAATTAGCAAGCAGCTGATAAAGCTTTTGAGCCTCTTATGAGGTTGCAATAATGATTGCAAAACATCAAAACGATATTTCAGCGCGCCTCTCAGCAAGGGAAACGATGTGTGCATGGATAATAAACTCATCGGCTGCTCAGTACTTGTATGATAATTAAATTATTACCCTTGTGAGTTATTCCTAAAGATCTGGCTGCGGTCAACCATTGACTCATCGCCCACAATCTCCAGCCAGCACCATGTATCCTCCTTTCAGCTAGTCGATGCCACGAAGCCTGGTCGCCGTTGTTTAATCGCCTTGTGGCTTGTCGATCCCCACATACGTATCATTTCTACCGCCAATGATCCTCCTCAGCAGCAGGGTTGGTGGGTAGAATCGTTACTGGGACAATCTGCCGAGTCTCAGGAAGCATCGCTTGCAAAGCTTCCAGCAGAACTCGCTCAGTTGTTTAGAGAAAAGGGATTGATTGGAAAGGCGAAACTGAACCGTGCAATGGGGAAGTTACCTGTTAAGCTTATGGAGATATGGTGCGAAAGTATTTTGCTGAATTACCTGTGATGAGCGATGATGAGGCGAGAGCTCATCGATTGAAGCTGATGGATGAACGCACGAAGGTTAGAAAAGCGACGAACGATTCGTGGCATGCTTTAAGCTAGAACTTTTGTGAGTATTAGAGGAAAGAGGGATTGGATCGAAATCTCTATACTTGAGACAGTGTTTGGACATTTCGTAACGGGGGCTGGAGTACTCGGGGTTGGAAAGGGATTCAGTACTGCAATGATTTTTTGGGCGTTAAGGAGACCATACAGATCTAAGTTACCACCCTCGAGCTCTAACGGCGAATCTGAGTTTATAATATACGCGAATAGCTTCACTCTCGCTGGCCTGGGTGATTTAGGTCCGTATCGCTATCGTCGTGGACTTGAAAAAACACGATAATTGCGATCTTAATACATATAAATAGGCACGGGCAGCTGAATATATGAAGTACCGCCTCGCAGATTAATTATCTAATATCGTCGACCTGACCCTCGTTGATGGGTAGTTGCATTCCCATACCTAGGGGCCAGTCCGTGTGACACATTTCTGGCTATGTGATGGGCTGCGATGTGGAAAGCTCCTTGTATTGCAGTCTAAATCTAAAGCTACACATGCCATCGTCACGCTACCAAGTAAAATATATTCTTCTAAGTTGTTGCGTTCATTTCCCTTTAAGGGCAGTCCTTGAGCCACGAAGTGCCACCTTCCCCCCTCCCACCCAAATAGCTGCTGACACCTGACAGCCGTAGGTGACTTATCTCCCAAAAAATAGTTTTATGATTTCAAGGCTGAGCCCGTGTCCAGATTCGAACTGATCGGTCCTGTTTCCTCTTCCCATCACTGCGCTTAGGTTGCTGTCACCGAGCTGGCGTGTCATGTTCGAATCGCCCTCTGTGTTGCTTTGATTATGGCGACCCGCCTGGTGGGTTAGGTTATCGTCCCCGGCGACTATCGCGACGTTTCCCGTTCGGGACGGCATAGCCCCATTGATCCCCATTTTACTAATCGTGGCCCCGCCGGTTGAGGGCCGTCGACGATAAGAAGTAGCATCCTGAATCATCTCAAGAAGGTTGATCTCAACCTGCTTGTATATTGGGTCTTCGGCGCTCTCGAACTTGCACATGTGCCTGTGGTTAGCGTTCAGTGCTATTTGCTTCTCGTGCGAGCCGGGTAGGCCGAGAGTGGCTGAGTGTTTGTCGACGATCTGGTGCCAGTTAGGATAGCACCAACGAGAGGCGAGGAACGAACTTACAAGACCAAAATTACCGTACGGACGGGTCTCATAAAAGCTAATGATCTTGAAGTCTAAGAGCCGCTGACGGAAATCATCTGCCATACTATCTGCAAACAGTGAGTCACCCTTGAGCGCTTTTATGAAGGTGTTCTGCGGGTTGCTTAATATAAACCTGGCAACCCTAGCAGCCGTGTCTCCGTAGTTAACATTGTTGCCACCACGGTGAGGGGTGCTAAAGAAGGCGAGACCGCAAACAGAAGTCCGAATCTTCTCATACGTTTCATCGCTTCCTGCGTGGACGATTGCCTGGAATATGCTAATTAGACACGAATCTCTACCTTGCCGCAGCACGTAGTAATGCAGAGCTTACCCTCTTCACGACAAGCCCCCCTAGGCTGTGACATACAAATATCAGTGGACGATAGGGGTCCTGTGATTTATTAGCATCCGGTAACTCTCTTGCCGTCATTGGTACACACATCACGATGACTCGCCAAGAGATTGAGCAGGTTCTCTGCTACCTCCCTCACCCCGGCAGTGGCGGTGCTAAACGCCACGTTTGAGTTGTATCCAAAGAGTAACACTCTGATCCGAGGAGCCTTCTCAGGAAGGAAGTCTTGAAGCCATAATTTATCGCCAGCTGTCCAAGTGCTACTCGCCTGCCCTTCGAGGTTGACAGGGTTGAGGCCGTGAATGGCGACGATGCTTTTTTGTCAAATTAGCAGAAGATGACTTCGAAACTTTATAGCTAGCCAGGATAAGGTGCATACTCCACGTCGGCTTCCACTGGTTTGACTATGGTTGTAAGGGTCGTCTGTAAGTTACCCTAGTTGTAGCAGCCTTGTTAACTTCGCTCGGACCCTTATCCGGCTAGGAAATCGCGATCTTCCTTACAAGTTGAGAACTTCCTCTCGACGAGACTTGGAGGCCTTTCAGGATTCGAGTATAGAATGGCATTATTGTATCGATACGCAAAGATCCTTCCGTCCGTGTTCCGACGGACTGCAATATTAAAATACCAAATGGGGGGTCTGACCTCTATCATCCCCTTGCATCTGGAAAGTCGCGTGCATGAAAAGAGAATTAATCACCGGACATGGTCGCTTTACTAAGCAGCCAGCCTTGTTTTTTCGATAGTTGCCTGCTGACGTGGCAGGGCAGACGGCCATCCCGAACGAATTGGAATATCGTCAGATTTGCATATTATTTCTCATTTATCTCCCATAACACTGCCAGTCCGCCTTGCTCGGCGCTGGGTTGGCAGTATATATTCACCCTCTTTCCCCTACACCAGTCGGACTCGGCTAACCATCATTGTAACTGTTAACATCCGAGTCACCCAGCTACGAACTTGCTTCTGAAACAAAGCTTTCTAAGTCCGCACTTGGTGCATACGTATTTGGCAAAGGAATAGATAGCCACAATGAATGTATGAGCTCCTATGCTTCCTAGAGTGCCCCAAACAAGAATCTTATTCTGTCTGACAACGAATACTACCGCAGCATCTAACAGAGCCGCTGAAAGTCGACGACGCCGGTAGCGAGCGGCAGGCAAATGCAATGCCCCTAGTACCAATGCGTTCACCCGCGTCTGCCGATATGAGCCAAGAGCAATATCTTAGTCCTAACGACCCGGAGATTACATGGATGTTTAAGAACGAACCTCATTCGACAGATCCCCCAAGTGTCCTTATCGATGCGGGGGCCAAACAGCAGCCCCAGAGCAAGCCTCATCTGAGAGCTGCTTTTGAAGCGAGAGACAGCAATTACAACAAGGTGAATGGCGATAGCAATCAGGTGAAAATGACAGTGGAAGGTGGTATGATGCCTATCATGCTCGTCATCTTAGTGGCATTGATCATATTGCAGCAATTCTTCGCGAAATAACACCATCTGCAATAGTCGCGACGTAACAACTCGCAGGATTAGCCTAGCGGTCAGCGTAATGAGGTTATCAGCATGGTGTGCTGGCACTACCGTATGTAATTATATTCTAATAAAACTCAACGCTTGCAACTCGTACATTCCGCCTTACTGTATTCATCTGATATATGACATGCGATAGGCATTAAGGCATGGTTTTGACGATGTAGTAAAGAATGAATAAAAGGGCACACTCAGAGAGTTGATAATATAACATGATGCAGAAGCTTACAGGCGTAGAAAGAGACCTCCTGTATATAACCAAATAGCACCCACGAAGGTGTTTCAGAACCCTTCGCGTAGCAACAAGTGTCCATTGCCTGTAGGTACCTACTTCAGGTACGGAGTCCTAACACAATGTATAGAGGCGTATTGGGTTAATAGCTTTAGCCCCAAAATAAGCAACCATTTGATTGTATATAATTACCTGTCTAGTAATGAGCGTTTGGCTGAAGAGCTTGCTCGGCTGTATGAATAGTTCCGCCGGTTTATGGCGCCTGGAGGCTCCAGTAACCCGGCCCCTCCAATCACTAGCTCGACAACTAGGAAACTATGTCCCCCCATCAAGACACCCTAGTAGTGACTTTCTTGTTGAATACTTAGACGAGTCGGCCATCCTTCGTATATTGTGGCTTGTTGGATCAAAAAATTAGGCGATGCCATGAATCAACATAACGCCAATCCTCTGTACGCAGTAATGCTCACTGTTGCTCAGCCTTCACACTACCTAGGTAATTGCACATGGCTTTATTCTTATCTGAAGAGATTTTGCGGTTGTGCTTGGAACAATGATTGTGAGTTCGTTACTAGTCATATATTTTACTAGTTGGAGATACATAAGCAGTATTCCGTGGTTGCGAACAATAGAATGAGCTCATGGTTTCAGTTGGAGTCATAAAGGGCACTATAATGCAAGACTAGAGTACATCAACAAAAGAGTGAAATCGAACTCACAGACATAGTAATATTTTACCTAAGCCATTTTATAGACACGTTGACCATAATTAACCTGTCTTCACAGATACTAGCAATCAGGCTATCAAATACCCCAGAAAATTGTAACTTTCAGCGGTGAGATAGACGGCGTATCGCTCATAGTGGCATGTATCAAGCTTATCTAGTACTACTGTGTCGCCGCGTTTTAGTGGATCAGAAAATATTACCCTAGGGTTAAGACACGGTGAACATCCAGAATGTTATTTATAAATACCTCACGGGATGAAGGAGAAGGGAAATAATAAGGTAAAAGGAATCTATTAGCCTCAGCTCATTCTTTCGAGTTTAACGAGTCACAATTCACTTATTCCGTACCGGTATCGCCAAGCAAAGTGCCGCCATATGAAGCTTCAACTACTCTCCTATTCATAATGAAATAAGTAGTAAGTAACAACACTAGGTACAGTGGGGTTAGAAAATACCTCCATACTGCGGAGCGGGTGTATATAAATTGGAGTACCAAGCTATTGGTATTTGCCAACCAGCCTTCTACACTTCAGCGGAGGTTAGGGGTAATGTTACTCCATATAGTACTTGTATTGGAGGAGCGTGGGCTGTAAAGACAAGTCTCTAGTCTGCATACCGACGCCAGCGGATCGGCGAGCGGTTTCTTGGTCCGCCAACGCTTCGCAGGATGGCTGATACCTGCCTAACAAAGCAAAGTATCTAACTATATACTAGTGTAAAGGATATGGGCGGGGGAATCTTGAGTCAGAAACGCTACGTTTCGGCCTTGGTCCCTATAGGTCTATAGAATCACTTAACACCTTCATTGCAACAATCCACGACGAAAAGACCTGAGTTTGGGCTTTGGCTGCTACTCCTAGTGGATATCATATTATGATAGTTGTGTTTATGCGATATGTGGACGTGGACCGATCCCTTCTATTGAGCGGTCGGCCAGATCATAGCGCAGGTGATCCCCAGTCTAAGTAGCTTAACCTAAAATCGTTTGATTTGTACCTTAAATCTAATTTCTAGATCTTCTGTATATAGACGCAGACCCAGACCTTTGTAAGACGCTATCTCGGCTATACCCATTGATCAGGAGGCAATTGGGATCGTTAGTCGCAGCGTTCTCGTTTTGTAGTTGGGCACCCCAGTAATTTCCCTGGATATTTGACATATTGCCGGGCGCTAATGATATGTCGGGCTCTAATACCAGTTAGCCTAGTGAAGACCCAGAGGATTAAAGAACGTTACTGACCATTAGACACTAAATGATATAACGTGGTTACTTGCCCACGCCCCTCAGATATCTCACTGCTAACTATCCGCATAATCTCTGCCACGTGATTCAACCAGGCCCAGCGGCGCTCACGACGGTGATATAGATTGACAGCGTTGTTTGACCCAGTGACGTCATTGTAGTTCCCTGACCGAGAATCGCTGTTGACGTTGCTATGGAAGACATTGTTATCGCGTCCGTTAATGATCGATCTGTTTCCCAGCACACGGCCGAAATCAATGGCGTCCATGCTTTGCTTTTATCTAGCCTGCTGGAACGTACTAATGGAATAGACTTTTTCGTTTGCCAAGTGTCATAGGAACGGGCTTATATGAGTGGTTTGGAAGAGTGTTTGAAATGCAATAGCTTCAAGAATTCGTGAAGGTCCAATCCTCCCTTTTAGTTAGGCGGCGATGTGAGGCTTATATATCAGAAGCATCGGTTTCGCTTCCTCTCTCGCGCTCGCTCTTGTATAGCCTGTTTCATGAGATTAGGCATACACGAGTAGCTTAGCAGCCAAGGACTCGTACATGTCTTGACGTTCATATGATCTTAGGTATGGTATTACAATTCCAGTCCCTTGATCACATGTGTTACGATGTATTCAAGGCAGAGCATATCTTGAGAAGAGGTTATTAAACTTGAGAAAGCAACCAATCAACTGGCCATCGGGGTCCATAACGCCTACATCAGATCTGTTTGCCATGTCGTAATGCATACAAAATCAACCGGCGCACAACTGTGTGCCTCATCAAACAGCACTTCCCTTCATCCCGATTATTGCCCAATGGGCTACCTCACTTTCCTTCTCTTGATCTCTTAAGATCCTGCTTTTATCCTGACACCAAACTACCCACGTGATAGCATCTCTCAAACTCCCCAGGCTTTCCGCGTAGAAGTTCCGATCTAAGTAAGCGGCAGCCTGTTTTCTTAGCCTCTTCTCGTCTGCGCCATTTATATTTCCCAAACGACTCGGTCACCCGTGATTGTAATAGGAGGCTGGCTGGAAGGCGGTAACTACAGATAGAAAGGATAGCTTGCAGCCGGAAGCGAGCAAGAGGCCTCCCCACTTCGGTTTTGCTTCTTTGTTGTCGCATGATAGGCACCGGTATTGCACCTCGTTGAACGTCTAGGCTGGCCACCAGCAAACAAGTAACGTAGCAGAAGGATTTCTCGAGAGATGGAGGTAGTGGCTTGGAACGTCTACTAATATCTCCGAGTGTTTCTTTTGTGATTAGGTACAATGGGTTAATATACGTACGAGGGATAACTCAGGAGAACCGTGATAACGCCTAGCGAAAACTCAACCCAGCGCATGCACATGGCTATGTAGCTTTTATCCTCAACACTGACGGAAATGACTACTACCCCAGTCCATCTTTCGTAATGTGATGCTAATTCGCAAAATGCAGCATAGAAAATGGACAGTCTTCACCTTCTAGCTACTACCTAATTGCTTGATCAACCCGGTTATTGTTGCCGTTGACATAATTCACATTATTATAGACTCGCAAGCGTAGGACACTGATGCTGGTAGCAGACAGGATAACCAGAATGGAACCCGCATCGGGGAAATCAGAATGCTGAGGTTCCTTAAACGGTGCCGCCGTGCGGATGTTTGTCGATATAGGTACACTGCACTTCTGAAGGGCGGCTATGTATTGCATACAAGTATCCGATATCCTTGTAATCTCTTTGTCGGCGTTAAGGTTCCCGTTGGGGGCCATAATATGCCCAAGCTTACTTGCATTGTCATAATGGGTGTGGTGGGTATGGCTCGTTGGGTTGATCCAGTTCACTGCCAGGATTATAGTGATTGTTGTTATTAACATCACCAACGTAGTGATGCCACGAACCTTCCCAGAGTTAGCTGTTCTAGGTTCTGTTATATCTTCAAAGAAACCTGAAGAAAAGAGGAAGGCGATGTACTTTTAGAGTGTTTGTCTCTATGCTAGTAATTGGCACTAATTGCCTAAGACCCCCGGCACCAGGTTTCGAGGGTGGTAATGCGGATGTTATCACACCTGTTCGCTGTGACCTCAGAAAAGGAAGGTAGCCTCCAGTGGGGGGCAAGGCATTCTGGGAAATGATCGTCTCTATGGCACATGGAACATTAACGGCTTGGCATGCGGCTATTTTTGCCGATGCCATCGCAAGCACGATGGCTAACAATTGTCAGCGGTTAATTCTTTACGGTGGTCAAACGCCTATCTCACCTAGAGCTCTGACCTTGTTGAGATTTTTGGTGGTCCGCATAGCACTGAGGTTGACTTCCTGGTCCTTGCTAATCTGATCATATCGACAGCTGTTGAGATTTACCTTGGCTACAGACTCCGAGGTTGATGAATCAAATTCACTATACCGTGGCGGATTTACCTCGCTGGCGTCATTGCCTACAACAACGTAGTCCTCAAATATGATGGATTCTGGTTTCTCGCGTAGATATGCAAACAGACAGTCCCCATCTGAAATGTGAAGCTTGTCTAAGGTGTGATCGTATTGAAGACTTTTGCCCAGAGCGCTCGAGCTGAAAACCGTTTTGATTTCGAAGGAGTCTGAGATTGGGCTAGGTAATTGTTCTAGAACGTAGTTGAGCGTGTCTGAGGGCTCAACTTTAAGCGATTCCCTGCACAGTTCACTTAGATCAGAGCTTCTGCGAGCGAGCAAGGCTATCGCTCGTGTTAGTTTGACAATGCTTAATAGAAACAAGTTTGGCAAAAGAATAAACACACAGATTTCCATGATAAATAATTGATGTGTTATGCTGCCTCGAATATATTAGCTTGTATGCGTCTAGAATCAAAATTTATGCCCTTTAGATGATGACGAATAAGTGAGAACGGTGGTTCGTGTTGCTGAAAGTTAAGGTATATGAGCGTACTATTCAACTATGCTACCTGACTATGAGAGGCGAGGGAACCTACTTATATACACACAATGCCCCTGTGACCCTTGTACTGTATACGCAGTGACTCCTTGGCCTAGTGTACTTTCATATACCTAATAAAAATCTATAACCCTAAACACCGCCCCAAATAACGATGACATCATTCAAGGTATAAGGATAAGCTAGCCCAGCAAAAGCCCTCAACCCCCCTAAAGAACAAAGGAGTCGACTAATGATGAGCATCATTCATTAAAAATATTCACGATTGATAATTGTTGATATTCAACATCAAAAGATCGAAAGACGGGCTTCGGTACCAAAATCGAGTAAAAATGTGGTGATTATGGTTCTGGCGGCCTTGTTGACCGCATGTAGATAAAATTGCTGAACGAGCAAGGAAAGATTTCGATGTGGTACGGAAATTTTGTACATTGTAAACACAATCCAATAAGCGATCACGATCGCCATTCTCATACTACCTCGTGGTGTTGAGAATCGTGGGCAGCATCCATCGCTGCGGCTTTATCAAGATGACCAATTGCTTGAGGACCGTCAAATAGCACAGAGATCTCTTCCAAAGAATGGCCTTTGGTTTCCGGAAAGAGAAAGTAGGTTATAACAAGGAAGATAACTAGAAGTACGCTGAATAACAGGTAATACTTCCAACCAATGTTCTCCAGTCCAATTGGATTTACAAACGCTAACAGAGTCAGGGAGCCGCTACAATTATCAAGAGTCAGTATAATTCTGACTTTTTTAATTGAAAAGCATGAAAATATTCGCGGGAGAAGCAACAAAACCCTCGGGCGTTATATCTTAGGGGTATGTTGTAAAGGTGTAGTGAAAATTACTTACTATATGCCGAAAAGTTCGACTGCTATGCCCTTCGCGCGGATATTAAAGGGCAGGATTTCAGTAGGGTAGCCGAATAGGAGAGGCGTAAACGATATATCGTAGTGAAAGAAGAAAGTGAAGAGAGTGACAATCACGACAATACCCGCAGAATTGGAGCCTGATTGGTTCACCACGGCGGAGCACGCTGTCAGAATGATATATGAGATTAGCATGCCAATCCCAGCCCAGAGGAATAACGTCCTGCGACCAAGACGGTCGACAAGGAATGCTGCTGCTACGGCCGCTCCGAAGTTGAATACTTGTAGTAATCCATTTATGAGTGTCTGCGTATAAGTTTCCGTGATTCCAATCGTCTCGAGGACTAGAGTGAGATAGTATGAGACGACTGCTACTCCGTTCCACTGTGCCATAAAGCCAACTAAGAATGCGATAAGAGTACGCTTCTTATTACCGCTCGTTGATATGAGGGCACTCCATCCGGTACTGCTTGCTATTTTCTCTTGTTGTATGGTCTGCACTATTTGGTCAAGTTGATACCGCACTAAAGGTGACTCGCCAGAGCCTTGCTCGGGGGCGTGATACTGCGAAAGAATGCTGGTGGCTTCTGCTGTGCGATCCTTCGATACAAGCCAACGGGGAGACTCAGGAACCCAGTAGATAAAAAGTAACTGGACGATCGGAAAGCCGGCCTGTAAGATAGAAGGGGCACGCCATGACCAGTCATTCTGATAATCTTGACAGCCGAAAGTCGTCCATGAAGCAAGGATGGCGCCTGAGTGCTATATTAGTATTATAGTATCACCCTCCGAGTCACTGGGAACTGCATACCGAGGTAATACATGGTCCAGAAGGCTGATGTATATTTGCCTCTGTGTGTTGGGTAAGCTAACTCGGCAATGAGTAATGGGCTTGGGTGAACGGAAACTACGGATGACCGAAATAAGCCTTTATATTCTCATCAGAGTTTTATGTTTGACTTACACATCCCGCCAAATCCTACGATTGCGCGTGATATAATGAATTGTGGTAACTTGACTGATGTAGCCTGAACGATAGTAGCCACGATAACAGTCACAAGCCCTGCAATCAAGGATGGCTTACGACCATATTTATCTGTCAGAACGCCGACAAAAGGAAGAGCCAAGACAGATCCGATAGACTGTGCAGCGTTTACGAGGCCGAGAGTGGCGCCCCTTGGGTTTCCGAAGTATGTTTGCCATTGCTCAAGAGACTGCAAACCATTCATGAGAGACCCTAACATACAATATTAGCGTATCCTCCATATCAGGAAAAGTGCTATAATGAAAAGAGAGGTATTACCATCATAGCCAGCAACTGATGACGAAAGTAGGGGTATAAGGAGTAATAAATTCAGTTTTAGCAGGTGAGGTTGTTGAAACCAGTACTTATTCGTCTTTGGTAGTACTTGGGCGAGAGCCTCGCCTACAATTTGGGAGTCTTTCATGACTGGTCGCTATCTGAATAGGAGCCGCTACGCCGATTAGTAAGTATCTTAATAATAGCTTGATTTCCAAGTTGGCAAAATTGGTCTTTATATACGTTGCGGTAACCTGGGCTGCCAAGACAGTTGCCCGACTTCAACACCCGATTGTGTGGAAACGACTAACGTCCCAAAGGAAATATCCCCACGGGGGCCATGGCACTAATTTTGCTAGTGCATGCACAAGATGCGTTTGTGGGCTGTTGATCCCGGAGAATAACGGGGGCAGAACCGGGGTTGCTACAGGTATGGGAGCGGACTTCTGTCGCCCTGAGGACAACCCTACCCCATAACCGGACTCACAAGGTTGGTCCAGGGTCGCATGTTGAACTTATAGCAGAATTGAACTATTTTGACATGGAGTGCACTGTTAGAGAAATTACTATAACGCTATTAATCGAATTTAAGCAAAAATGAGTTCTGCGTGGATATTTGGAGTTGTTAAAATAACCTTATACTTTAGAACGAACTTCGCGGATGGTCACAAGCTTTCTCCCAGACGTATATTCTCGGGAATACTGTCAGTGTAGAAAAGTGAAAAATGTGCCTCATTAGATACTCAGTTTCTACTCGGTTTCGTTTGAATGGATCTTGATGTGAGAACACCTTCTTAATAGAAAGATCAGTGCCGTTTACATAGATCCTATAGTTCTTAATTATTACTAGCTTTACTAGCAAGTAAGGCATGAGAACATGCCGGGCGTGCATAGAGAACTGGGTAGCAGTTCTCCTGTCCCATCGACCTTACTATCACCATGCGGTTGCTAGCCTTACAGCGCGATATCATGCAATGTACATCACCACGACAACGACGGACACATTTAGTCGGACACGGTGACAATTTGCTAGGGTCGTGAGAGCGAATGCAGACTGAGAATTGAGAGATATAATGGAAAAGTCGTGTGGTTTCAAATGAACTCGTCCTAAACTTTCACTCCTTGTATCACGACCTTGAGTGTGTTTTCCTCTGCTTTTCTAACAATCTCGAACGCCTCCTCAGCCTGCTCAAACTTGAACCGGTGGGTAATGAGTCTCCGTGGATTCACCTTTCCAGACGCAACCAATTTGATAGCTTCTGGATAACAGCCCGACTGATATCTGATGCTACCTTTGACGGTGAGGGCCCTAATGCAAGCAGTGGTAATAGGAAAGACGACATTCTAAAACAATTTAGTACGCATTTAGTCTCATCAATCAAGTACTGGATTTTAGATTGACGTACCTCCTTTCCCATTCCAGCTTGAACGAATGTTCCTCCCTTTTTCGCTGCGAAAATTCCTGCTTGAATACAGCTCTCAACGCCTGTACACTCAAGCACGATATCGGCACCGTCCAGCCCAAAGGTCTTCAGAATCTTTTCGCCGAGAGCGCGTGCAGCCTCCACCGGATCTGTGGGTGCGCTATCGTCTCTCTTCGATATATACACATCATCGGCGGCGAATTCCTTTGCGAACTTAGCCCTAGCTTCAGATATATCGACACCGATCACCTTGCTGGCCCCATAAGCTTTAGCTACTGCCTGGCATAAAACCCCAATAGGGCCACAGCCAAATACAAGTACGGTCTGGCCGCCTTTGAGGTTAGCTACTTTGCAGATTTGAACGGCAACGGCAACGGGTTCGACAAGAGCACCGTCTTCCATAGACATATGATCTGGAATCGGGTAGGTATAGTCGCCTGCCACGATATAATATTTTTGTAAAGCTAAATGTGATAGCCGAGTTAGACAGATATAGTGGGAAGGGTGACGGTTGCTTACTTCCATCCCAAGGAGGAGTTGCTGCGAAGATTGTGTCCTCGCAGACGTTATACATGCCGGAGCGGCAGTAATCGCAATGCCTGCATGGAACTCCAGGTTCAATGGCAACCCTGTCTCCCACTTTTACGTTCTTGACTTTATTACCAACCTCCATGATGGTACCCGAGCTCTCATGGCCGAGTACGATGGGGCTTTTAAGTATGAAATCGCCAATACGTCCACGCTGCCAGTAGTGAACATCCGAGCCGCAGATGCCCGTCTGTTCAATGTGAACGCGAACATGATATTCGTCTCGCAATTGTGGTACTGGGCGGTTCTCAAAAGAGACCTTCTTTATCTCCTGTAGCACAAAAGCTGGGTTCTGTAGTTGAAATCATCAGCGGGGATGTATATTATTGAGGCTTCATGGATACGTACAATTTCCGACATGATGAGAGGTGATCCTACAATGACTTAGAGAATAAGCATGCACCATCAAAGCTCGCTGATGCCGGCTTTGCATTCAAACCCTTATGTGTACCGAATTATTACCATAGAGCTCTATTGACGGTCGGCACTCCCTGTTGGTGGGGCCAGTGAGAGCCCTGTATTCCGGTAAATGACAGGGCGACAGTCGCCCTACAAACAGTAAATTGCGGAAGTGGGGGTTCCGCATCTTTAGTGGTCTTATAGAATACATGATCAAAATGACTGTTTTGTAACGAACCTGGAACTGTCAGTTACGCATCGACTCCTCCTCGTATGATCAATGACGTAAAATAGAGAGGAAGCTTAGCAATGAAGCTAAGGCCTTTTGAAATCTGCTCCCTGACGAGACCGTGCTACCGATGACACGACTCATGCAAAATCGGAACTTGTGTCGGAGGGACACCGCCATAACGGGATATCATGAGCGAGATCGATTGCATCGGCCATATCGGTCATGTAAAATGGATGCACGGGTTTCGGTTGACGTATACTCCACAAGCCGTTACTATAGAACCCGGAAAGTTGGGCGACAGACACCCGTAATTAACCTGTGAACCCAGTCTAAATGTCGTTTGAAGTTAGCCGTTGGTCCTTGGGAATGAGAACACTTATGATATCTCCGTAACATGTAAAGCCGCAGGATGTCTACGATGCGAGAGTCACTCCTCTAATACTTTAACTTGCCAATGTAACTTAATCTCTTTCCATAACTCGATCAGCCTCACATCAGTCATTTTGCAAAGTCACAATACGCACGCACATCTAGACGCTCGACACTGTTAATTGCACACTTCAAATCTGCTTTCACAATGGCGGCCCGGCAAAGCATTCGTGCCCCAAACCCTCCCGTACAAGATAGCGTTTTCCAGCAATTTCGTCTAGACGGCCGAACAGTGATCATTACCGGCGGAGCTGGCGGCATCGGCTCCGAGATTGCTAAGGGGTTAGCCGAAGCTGGAGCAAATGTGTGATTCTTCGGTATGGTCGCTGTTGCCCGAGATAATACTAACATATTTCCAGATCGCCATTTGGTACAATAGTTCAAAAATAGCAGACGCCATTGCTGCAGAGATTACGGAGAAATTTCACGTCAAGACAAAGACATACAAGGTCGATGTCCGGAGTTACCAGGAAGTTGAGGCGGCAGTGGCCAAGACTGTTGAAGACTTCGGTCGTGTAGACGTCATGATCGCTAACGCTGGTGTGCCCAGCAAGGCGGGCGGTCTCGACGATAAAGTCGAGGATTGGGATCGTGTGCGTGCCGTTGATTTTGACGGCGTTTATTACTGTATGCGCGCCGCCGGCCGGGTCTTCAGGGAGCAGAAAAGCGGTGTTGGCATCATCACTGCTTCTATGAGCGGCCATGCCGCCAACGTGCCACAGGAGCAAAGTTGCTACAACGCCTGCAAGGCTGGTTGCGTAAGTTACTACTCAATCCTGACATACTTTTTATATAGAGAAATTATGTCTAACTGTTGGCAGATACACCTCGCGAAATCTCTCGCAGTGGAGTGGGCGAAATGGGGAGGCCGCATCAACTCCGTATCTCCTGGATACATCGATACAGCCATATCTGGTGACTGCCCATTTGAAATGAAGGAAGAGTGGTTCAATCTCACTCCTTTGAAGCGAGATGCCGACCCGAGAGAGCTGAAGGGCATTTACTTATACCTTGCTAGCGATGCTTCTTCTTACACAACTGGTGCTGACTTCGCCATTGATGGTGGGTATACTGCCAGGTAGACATGGTAGATTGAGACCAATTATATACGTATTACCTTATCATAGGAAGCCAAGAAAATCTGACAAGGTCAGTTTTACTGCCCCCAACTGCGTACATACCGTCTCATGCTCGCCGGTTTGGACTCTGGCGAATCAAATTCAATAATCATAATAGTGAGGCGAGAGGAGATGATAACGTAGTTGTGGGTCTCATATTCAGATCTTAGCCAATACCGACGTCGCCGTTTTCTGTGTCCTGAGTTGTTTATCTAGCACGGCCCTCGCCAGATGAACTTAACCACACGCTAGGGCATTGATTCATTCCCAGCTATCTGTTCTAAGTAATATCACACTTTCTTTGTTCCTCGCTGCATATCATTACTATGTCGTGCACTGCAACTAAAGCCGAGTGGGATGTCTTCAAGGATCAGATAGACATGCTATACATTAAGGAGAACCGCCAGCTCGAAGGCTGTGGGGGCGTAATCGAGGTAATGCAGAAGCGTTTTAGCTTTACCGCTACGTATGTTAACCCTCCATCTTTCTCTTGCCTAGCTAGTCTTATGCTTAGTTTTTGACGATGATGAACATCGTGCTTAGATCTGTCGCTGATTAGACGTAGGAAGGCCCAGTACGAATCCAGGTTGAAGAAATGGGGTTTGTGGAAATATGCTAAGGGAGTCCCGGACAAAGATTGGCAAATCATGCTCTATAAATTCGAATCAAGACGATCAAAGACAGGCAAAGAACCGCAGGTCTACCGCTTAGGGAAGCGCATCACCCCCCGAGTGATTAGAAGCCGAGGGTTTATGAAGTACACGGAGCGCAATGCTCTAGAACAAGGTGAGATACTTTAAGTTGTGACTGAAAGACCACTGAGTACTCAACTATGAGCTGTAGCTCCTTCTCCTCGAACTCCGCCAGAGTTTAGCATATACACCCCGTCCTTTTCTCGAACATCAGATCTCGATCAATATACAAGCTCCAGACCAGAGAATATAATAACTCCAGCGGCCCATATTTCCCCGCCGGGGAATATCAACTTCATGTCAGGGCAGGATTCACCGTCGGATATTTTGTTCACCAGCTTTAGCCACGAGATGGATGTCGATTACCCGACATCAATGGAAGGGAATCCGCTAGTCTCGATCGACTATCCTTCCCCGATGAGAAATATTAACATTACGTCAAGCGATGAATTTTCATCAGATACACTATTCGCTGGATTGAGCGACAGCGTGCATCTTGATTATGTGACATCACCTGGAGGAGGCATAATTCTCGATAATGGTTCATCCGAGTTAGATTTTACGGAATCAAGCCTTTTCACTAGAACAACACCAGGTCTTGAGATCTGCCGTTCCTTGTCGCCAGAATTTCAGGTACCATACTTCGGAAATCTCCCGTGGTCTCTCTTTCGTAAGTCTATAGAAAGAAACACCATTTCTCACTATATGACTCCTGGATTATCCCCCGGTTCTAGCAGCTTGTGGATAATAAATGGACAACAGAAAATCTCATTTGGACGGCTTCCGGAGTTACTCCTAGACGGGGTTTCCTCTCTCAGTCTCACAGCCATATTCGAAGGTTTAATACCCAAACGCTTAGACGGGGAACTTATCAATAATGTCCATCAGTTCCTCGATACCTCCTGTCCCCTCTATATATATCAACTCATAGAGTTATTTATGGCCTTGATTTCGAATAATGTCATAACTCGAAAGAGCATGCGAAGATTTCTTTACATGGTTGTGAAGCACACCCCAACGGACCTCTTGAGGGAACTATTCAGCATCAATACCCCCACTATCCAGGCGGTATTGACACGTATCTTAGAGACTATTGCTGAAGATGGAGAGGATGCAGCTTTAAGCCTTTTGCTTGATGCAGGGATCGATCAGGGTAACCTCGCCGGTGCTAGAGGCGGGCGACTGCTGCAACTGGCCACACACGCAGGGAGAACAGAAGTCTCTAAGGTTTTACTGCGATATGGAGCGGATGTTAATCCAATCCTTGCCGAAGACATTAGCTATGAACCGTTCAGCTTGCCGCCCTTGCATCACGCGATCCAAAAAGACAACACTGAGCTTGTGAACTGTCTTCTCAAGGCGGGTGCTAACGTGGAATGGCACGATGAGTTCGGGGAAACGGCGCTCTCCCACGCTATTGCCATGGATAGCCCGAAATCCGTCGAGTTATTACTCTCTGAAGGGGCAGTAGTAGATACGTGCAAGGTCTCAGATGGGCGTGAGATTGCCTTGTCAGGCTTCAGCGCCAATCTAGATGCTATAGACTACGCATATTTAAATAGTATCCGGACAATCTACGAACTGTTGTTACCTTATAGCCAGAAGGCGAGGGAACACATCACAACACATGGTGTGTTGCACGCTGCCAAGGAAGGATCTAAGGCCCTACAGACATATCTGGACAGTAGAACACGAATCGCGGGGAAGTCTCAGAAAGTGATGCTAGAAGAGGCTCTGGTCCTCACACTATATCACTCTGGTCCTGCTGAGGTTACCAGAACATTATTAGATTTTGGCGTCGATCCTAATGTTCCTACGCATGATACTACTTATAAAGACCATCCACTAATAAGCGCCATGAGAAACGATATTTCCGTTTTCAAATACCTTGTAGCCGCTGGCGCCAAGATTGACGATCAAAGGATAGTCAATGCTGCAGCCTCGGAAGAAAAATACATTCCAATCCTCGACTACATGATACAAAGCGGTGTTAACCTCGATAATTTTGGTGCTGACGCACTCGTTAGCGGAGCATACTATAAGAACTTGCCCGCTGTAAAGCTTTTGATTGGGTATGGAGTGGACCTGAATAAATGTAACAGGCACGGCATGTATCCGATTCAAGAAGCCGCACACTCCTCATCTTGCGAGATGGTGGAATACTTGCTTAGGCATAAAGCAGATCCGAACGCCCCACCCTGCCGCGAGGAAGAGCGTACCGCTCTACATTATGCAGTTAATAATAGGGACTTGGAGATGGCTCAGCTGCTGGTTGGGTTTGGTGCCAGAATCACGCCGCCAGAACCTCAAGCGAAGTTAACGATATTGGAAACTTTATGCACCCGCATCTCGGCGCCAATGACCCCTAAAGAGAGGCGGCTTTTCGAGTTTCTATTAGATGCGGGTGCAGATATTCACTACCCCAGGCCTGAAAACAGGCCCAACTGGTGTAGTCCAGTATTGGCTACGCTCATTAGGCAGTCGGCGGATTACGAGCTTATCCGTCGTGTGTTAGACGCTGGTGCCGACGTAAACGAAGCCGGGACTTCAGGCTACACTGCAATTCAAGCAGCAGCAGCAAGAGGCCATCTTGAGCTCCTGAAAGAGCTCCACAACAGAGGCGCTGATATCAATGCTCGAGCGGGTTATTCGTTCGGGAGAACTGCACTCCAGGCTGCCTGTAGTGGAGATGAAATCAATACAGAACTTGTAGTCTTCCTTTTGGACAATGGGGCCTATGTCAATGCTAAAGCTGGTATTAAATGGGGTTTGACTGCTCTGCAGGGAGCTGCCATCGAGGGGCACATCGGCCTTGCCAGTCTGCTCCAAGCGCACGGTGCTGATGTAAATGCCCCTCCAGCTATTTTTGGTGGAAGGACAGCACTAGAAGGTGCAGCGGAACACGGCCGTTTAGATATGGTACAACTTCTTCTCAACTTTGGAGGTAAGGACCAAAGAGGAGGTTATGATGGTGCCATAAAGCGCGCCGAAGAGAATGGGCATTGGGCGGTGGTGGACCTGCTGAATCATCATAGAGCCTCATGAACCAATTGGACCCCACGAAGTCCAAACTCTAAGTTTTGCCAATCTAGTCGGCGGAATTCAATATTCAGCTTATTGTGTATTTCCAGATTACGACGTGAGATAGTCTCGATCTTCATGTTAGAATGTAAGGGAATATACGACCAACCCGCTGCGGCGATTAGACTACTCATTACTTCAGCTTCAAGTTAACTTAACTTTCATGATTTAGCATTGCATATGAAGTACGGCATTACAATCTATCTCAACACCGATTACGATAAGAGAACGAAGACCACCGATCTCGGAATGTCCGCATGCACGACTAATCTCTCTAATACTTAAGTACGGGCGTTACATCATTTGCACGAGTGAGATTTACGATAATACTTACAATACGCTCACCGGGTGGCACTACAGACGGTAAGCGGGTAGCTACTCTAGGCAGCGTGGAAAGGGTGACAAATGTCCGGTGTCCACCCCTATGCAACAAGAATCGGACCACCCACGTTCACGGAGCGGGGCAGCGGGAATACAGTCCGGCTCCGTCAGTTCGGGGTGGCAAAGTGCAAAGTTGGGGGTGTATTCATTTTAATTATATACGCATGTTTTTGTTTGACTTACTTGTCTGTACTCCTTTGATTCGATTCCTCTATTTCGATCGCATTTACAAAAATGGTTCTCCCTGAACATTCCAACCCGGATGCCCCGGTGTTTTCCCATTTTAACCTTGCCGGGAAGACAGCTATCGTGACAGGAGGCACGCGAGGAATAGGGCTCGAAGCTGCACGAGGCCTGGCGGAGGCCGGTGCTAAGGTAGCTATCACGTATACTTCCACAGACCCCGCCGAAGCAGATAAAACTGCTGCAGCACTATCGAAATCTGGAAATGGCGTCCTAGTCAAAGCCTACAGGTGCGATGTAAAGTCTCAGGCCGATGTCGAGGTACTGGTTGAGACGGCTACGAAGGAAGTTGGAGACGGCAAGCTCGATATTGTTGTTGCGAATGCCGGCATTGCGGCTCATTACTCGGCCCTCAAATACGGAGAGAAGGAGTGGCGTGAGATGCTCGACGTGAACTTCCATGGCGCATTCTGGACTGCACAGGCTGCTGCCAGAGTATTTGAGCGACAGCTGCAGGCGGGAAGCGATGGTCGGGGATCTATAATCTTTACAGCGAGCGTTTCTGGAATCCTTGTCAATGTCCCTCAGCAGCAGTCCGCTTATAACGCAAGCAAGGCAGCTGTTATACATCTGGCTAAATCCCTGTCCGTTGAATGGGTTGATTTTGCAAGGGTGAATTGTATCTCTCCGGGTTTTATTGCTACGGACAGTGAGTTGAGCTTTCTCTGCCTCTGCTGCTATTTTCAGCGTGCAACAACAAATCATGCTGATATTTACAGTGCTCACGGTACACCCCGAAGAATGGAGAAAGAAATGGTTTTCAATGATACCTGCGAGCAGATTATGCCAAGCTTCCGAACTCAAAGGCGCCTACGTTTTCTTAGCGAGCGAAGCCTCAAGCTATATGACAGGTACAGACACTCTCGCTATCTTAAATCCTTGGATGCTGACTCGAAATATAGGAGGTAATATGGTTATTGATGGAGGATATACTCTGCCCTAAGACCATATCCAGATTTGCATTTTCTCATGCATTATACAACGGGCAATTCCCATACTGTTTACACGCTCGGATTGTATGGTAAACAGCGAGGGCTTTGTTCGAATACGTAGGCTTAATTGGCTATTGGCAATATTGATAGCCTGTTTCGTTATTACTTTGCCCTATCCGATGTGAAGGATTGGTGGATTACGATGTCCGATGATAACTTCGAATGCTATTAGCATTCAGCGACTTTTGCCTCTCAGCATACGCTACTTATAGCTATAAGAGTACCGTACGGACTACTAAACCACGATTCTAGTGACTACTTTGCAACCACCTTACGAGCCACTAGGCCACCATTCATCGGCAGTGCTCCTAAGGAGATTTGTCCAAGCTTCATCTCCCATGAACACGTCCGATGTACCGAGTGAAGAAGTGTCTGGCCATAATGGAGCAAACTGACCATCCGGTCGAGCTTGGGGGCCTTCACCAACTGGTTGCGGTGGTTCTGTCATAATGTGTTCCGCCGGAACAAACTCGGTGTTTTGCGATCTACGACGTGGACAGTGCGCGGATGGCCAAGCATCAGGCAGATGTAAGATAGGGGCATCCATAAACTGACCACACATGTCGACGATGGCTTGGCAACATCGTGCAGAGCTTGCATTCAGTGGTGCTAGAGCCCTGATCGATTTCAAAGTTGCCATAATCTGTTCTTTCCAGTCTCCAGCATTAGGAGAAGCTGAGTCATTGCGAAGACATATACAGGGGATTAGGGCGGCCTGGAAGAGGAAGTAGCTGCTGCTGATTTAGTATTATTCTGGAGAATAAGGGAGTTGCAGACCTACAGTGCATACCACGCTTCCAAACGGTTGCACTTTGTCTCAGCGATGTAGCCACTTATGTCGGTGATTGTCTCCTTAGCTTGATTTAGACATATGTCATACGCCCTTAGGTCATCGGGAGACTCATCGTAACGGTGATCACGAGCATTTAAAGCCTTACGGATTACAAATGGTCGGTACATGATGATTCGAAAGTTTCGTAATCTCCATTTCATGACTGAATGGGCATGACGATACTTTGAAGGAACTGTAACGGACTCGGTAAAATGACCAGGCAAGCTTCGTAGCCATGGTTCTATAAGCCTACTTTCCATGCTAAGCAACTCATTAGCGGACGGAGGGGGTTTGGAAATGACACGACAATAAATTGGCGTCGTGGCAGTATGGAAGCTAGCTTGTGTGATTAGAGCCGTGTAGGGCGTAATACTATCAACTTCTTTCGGATATGACTTCGATAGAGCAGTCAAAGACTAATGAAACTGTCAGCAGTGAACTTTTGAAGAGGCGTTGGCAATAGTAAGAACGGCTTACTCTATCATCAACATTTAAAGGCAATGACGTCTCAACGCCTTCATGCGGCCATGTATGAGGTCGACTAAACGTGATAGTTGATCCCACTTCAAATACACAGAGAGACCACCAAGTTCTTCGCCGGATTTCCATAGCCAGAGGCGAGATATTCCAACCTTTAAACTCTTTGTGTAGTCCCAAGCCCATTGCGACGCGTAAAGCTAAGCCGCTGTAGTTGTAACCGGAGTTTGGCTTGTTTCTCTTCTGTTCGTAATTGGAAATTAATGCCAAGGCTTGCACCAGCGTAATATTTCCGACCTCCAGAATATTGAACGATAATACCGATCGTGCTTGAGCGAAAAGTTCTCCGTCAAGGTTCTCAAGGGTTTTTGCTGTCGTCCAAACACCGATAGCCGCTACCATATACGCTAGAACTAGCCAGCAGTCACCGTGCGGGCGTGGTATGACTTCTGATAATTGAGCGCGGAAGGTTGCTTCATGAATGATGGGGTAGCTTAAATGATACTGGCCAAAGTATGCATCAATCATTGTATCCGCGATGAGGCGAGTCGGATCGGGCTGCGAAAGTAGGGAATGCCGCGTGTCGCGGATCTGACCCGAAGTTCGGGACGTAGTAGAATACGACCGTACTCTCGGTGCTGTCGCAAATAGCCGGAGCAAAGCGGCCCCAGAAGCGACACCCAAGTAACCAGATTCTCTTTCATTAACCGCCAAAGATGCCATTCCATCGGTGATGACTGATTCAGCTCCGTCTTCGGCGGCATTACATATCGCATCAGGCGATGCAGAATTACTGGTCAGGACCTCTTGCTCGTCCCATTCGAACTCATCCTTAGGGGATGCCTCAAGTATGTCATGAATATTATGCGAGTCACTCAATGACTCTCCGCCTTCGGTACTGTCTACCTGTGAGATATAACTGTTTGCAGACTGGGTTGGAGGCCGATTTGCATCGCTACGGTCCGGGCTCTCGTGACTGGTCGATCCTGTCAGACCATGACTGAACCCACCCGCAAGCGAGAAAGACGGCGGGAAAGGTTCTAGTCTGGGGGATTTAGGAGTAGAGCCTGTTTGACCATTCTGGGCCGGTAAGGATAGAGACGAGATAGATGCCTGCGCTCGGAGCTGAGCGATTACCAGTTTCGCGCGCTCAAGCTTCTCCTCCACTTCTGTGAGATGCCTGTAAAACATCAGTTCGTGCGCTCGGACCACATTGTCCTATAACACGTGATGGTACCTGCGCGTGAGCGGTGTTCGCGAGTGCTTCTCATAGAGACAGTGCCTGCGATATTTCACGCATGGATCACAAGCCCTAGATGCTGCGGGTTAGAATAATGGTGACACATATTCAGCATTGTACTCACGGGATTGATCGATTGCATTTGGATTTCCTCCGTCGGCATTCTTTGCAAGCTTCCCCAGAACTTGCGTTAGTGATAAGAAGCTAGAGAACCCAAGCTACATTACCTTGGTCGGCACTGATAGGAGACAAATCCGTGGCGGACTCCTGAGCCAAGAGATCACCCGGAGTTGACATTTCACTTTATCGCACAGGTTTTGAAATGTGCGACTATCGAGGGCGAAAACGTTGTCGATGACTGCTACTGGCGACACGCTGACAATGGAATCTACAGATAGGAGAACCAATAAATCAGATGTAACAGCCCGAAACGGGCCGCACGGTAGATAGATAGCTCCATCAATGACTCGGACAAGCTCCGACAAGCCTCTTTTCAGGCCATGCAGTTAATTAATGTTGAGCCAGAGCTCCGATCAACCTGTAGCAGTAAAGCGAATATGCTGTAGGCCGAAACCGGGGATATTTCTGTTTTTGATACCATGCTATGTATTTACACGATGAATACTCCCTTCCCCTGTATACACATCTTAATGAAGCCTTAATTAAAGTCTCTAATCCCAAGACGAAATGTGTATATGACAGCATTTGGAAACGATGAGTATCCATGAAGCATATGGACATAGAGCAACCTAGTACTGTGCTTCTGCTAGAAAAGAAAAATGAATTTAAACCAGAATTATTCAACAGTCAATTATTGTCACAATAGCCTCTCCTGGACCTCGCCAAGACCCGCGGGGTAGTGGGGTTAGTGGGGTTAGTATGGGGATTCGGATCACAGTCACCCTGTGGGGAAAATAAGACGGAGAAGTATATCCATCATTGTGATGGAAGGCGACGAAGGAGGCACAGGCCACTAGATCATCGATATAGAATATCTCACTCAACTTTACTCGACGTAGAACTGCACGTCCATTAGAGGCGTCACTTTGTTCAATCGCACGCTGCTTAAGGGTGACTTCGGAGAGGCACGCTAGAAAGTTATATCAAACGAATGAGTACTTGTTCGGCAAAGTGAATGAAAATTATGAAACTAGGACGGGGAAAGAGTCATGATGGGTTTGGTATGTGACGTTGATGAGATGCGTACAGCAAGTGACGTAGGGGTTTTCATATATAATAATGCTCGTGTCTTCCGCCGTATATGCCAAGCCATGTGCCCATCGCAGTATGAGTATCGATTTTGAGATATTCCGCAAGCACCAAATATTTAGATGCTGTGAAGATGAAGCAAGGTTATCGCTACAGGGGTATGAGTAAAAATCAGCTCATCACTTTCAATTGAAATAATACAGAAACACAGCATGGTAATCAGTCCATAATGAAAACAACGCAAATACGAAAGGCAGACGTTGAAGTGTCTCTCTTATTCCGAAGTCTTATTTACAATCTCAAAGCAGGTTTCTACAGAAATTTTTCATAGTTGTAGATTGAATTACCTAATCTGTACCTTCAATACTCATTACTACCTCTATCTCTCAATCGCCTCTGTCTCACCAGCTCCTCACAAGTACCTAAGTTATCGCTTTTTCCTATACCATTATCTTGGCAACTGGCCGCACTGTATCCAATGAATGGTACGTCGGCATCCCCATGACAACAATACAACTAATTCTTTGACGTGAGTTTCGTCCGTCGGCTGTCCAACATTGTTCAAAGAAGTGTAGATATCTTGGAAATGGTTGCCTTGGCCAAGCATGCGAGTGTTTGCAATGTTTTAAAAATAGCCTGAAACGCATAACTTTCTTCAGAAGACCGTGACCGCAGTAATACAGTTAGTTCATGGCGACAATCGTCGGCGATTGCAATCCCGGACGGAACAGCGCCGAGAGAATTTTTAATGAGGTTATAGTTGACCATGATTACTGACGGTATGTGTATGTCGATATTTTGAAATGATGGCAACGAGTACACTGTTTTCTTCAATGGGAATTATCAGTGTCATATAGATAAAAGCGATGAAGAAGAGAGAAAGAGATATTTACAAGTGTGGAGGATTTAAGACTCATATATAAATCAAGCAGCTCCATGATTAAGATCTTGAGATTCGATACAACTATGCCTCTAAGCTTGCTGATATTTCTGGCAGGCTCTTATGTTGCACATAGCCTATCACCTCCCATTATTTGCCTATGATTCTAACCGTTCTCACTTATGCATCACGGGTCCGAAAGAAAATGGACAAGGGCTCTGACAATGTAAAGCTCGAAACGAGGGGTACCTTTCATGCAAAGTTTTATTGTTAGAACCACGGGACGAGATACCTTCAGAGTAGGCTATTAACCCGTGTGCCAAGAATGCTTGACTAGGCCCTTCTAAGCCCTTACTAACCAACAACTTCGTCATTGCGACTAGGATATATTTTCATGTGAGATTGAAGAAGACCACAAAATGCGAGGAGTCTAGATCACCCCCTGAAGGCTCGAAAATAGTTTGGGGTATGAAGCTTGCATTGCATACATAGACTGAAACAGGCGAGAGAACAACCTTTTGATCTAATATGAAAACTAATTTCCTCTAACAGTCTAGACCATCGATGATCTTGTATAGCCCCAGGCTACACCCAATTCATGTCTATACAACAAGTCCTCGCATGCCACAATGTGAGCTTGCTGTAATGACTTCTCTAAGTTCTAAAGGCGCTAAAGGCACATAGCAGTCTATCGTGAGTAACAAATAACCGCAAATCAGGGGTAATCGTCGTTGCTCTCTGTGTGGCATGTAATGATGAGTTTCGCCAACTTTTCGTTGATATCCGGGTCGACAGGCATATGATGACCACCCTTGAAACGAATAAGTGATCGAGTCTGCTTGTCGTAATGGTCCATCAAAGCCTCATTCTCAGAGCGCCACGGATCATCATCGCCAATAACATGTATACTTCTTGTGATGATCGTAGGCTTGACCAGTTCAGCCCACTCTTCAGTGCCGATCGAAAGTCGGGATGGTACGGTACCCCCAAACAACCCCACGAAGTCGAGCTGTTGACCGCGCTGCTCGAGCCAACGGACAAGGTGCGTTGCCGCTTTAGCCCCTTGAGAAAATGCGATTATGCCAACGAAAGGCCCTTTGCGGTTAAACACCTCGACGAGCCGTTCCAGATCCGACCACGGCTTCTCTTCTGTCTCTCCATCCTTGTCCGCGAGCCATCGTTTATAGGGCTCCATTCCCTCAAAGAATGGAAGAACTCCGGGCCCGGGCCCTGTGTCCATGAAGCCATCAACATACACAAGCTCGAAGTGAGGCTGTAGAAGGCGGCCAAGCCTAATGGCTTGGATGCGGAAGATCGCGGCGCTCGTGCCGCTGCCATGCAGACATAGGATCTTAGGCAGCATAGTGATACGAAGTCACGAGTTTACGCCTGTATGGTCTGTGATGGTATGAGTGTATTTTCTGTGATTCAGTGCAGTGGTGTTCTTAGTTCGCAGCTGCGTTCGACGGTTGGGTTCCCACGATTGGCTGACGTAATATTAGGAACAGTAATATTGTTTTCCGCAAATGCAACGCTGGCGTACTGTCCCAATTTGGTTAGTTTCGTGCTTAACCTATTTTAGTATAGGTTTTCTAGCCCCTGTAGGAAAAGGTACTTCTGCGATTGATTAACTGAGTTTGAAGCTGATTTTGATGTTGATTTCGAGATTGATTGGAAGTGCTGATTTGAAGGACTTTAAATATAGCCCTTTACAATACATCCCTTTATGATACAACCCTTTATAATACAGCCCTTCGAACACCCCTTTTTTGCGCACCTTTGTACAGTCTTTAGCAATGCCGTACCTTGCAGACTAGGACAAGAGCTTTGTTTGTGTTATTTGTAGTGATACTGGCCTTACGGTCATGACATACGTACACTTGGATATATATAGAAACTGCATGTAAATCAAATATAAAGGAAGAATCCTCCAAGGCTGGGGAAAACTAGGAATTGAACACACTTGTATGACTGTTTGCATAACACGCGGGTCGACGTTCTTGCGAACATTTGACAGCGAGGTTGTGTAGGTTGTTTTGCTTTTATATTTCTGCATGATATCAGCAATATTAAAAAATATTTTGACTTGCTATGCAATCTGCAGGTGTTTTCATATTCATTTTGATCATGTGATTTTATCTAACGGAATTCTTTCTTCGAGGTCCAAAAACCTCTGCAATATTACCAGCTCATCTCGGTGCACTAATACCAAATGGTTCTTAGACACTATGTGCATCATTAAATCATTTCCTGTACGCCAAAATGGTGGTATAAAAAAGTGCCTCGAGTAGTGCTTCCCATCAGAGGAACTTCTTAGATTGTAAGAGCAGATCCAGCCACGGCGCGTGAGGAAGTAGATTTTGGACCCAAAAATGCCGATCAGGGTCCTAATCTCACACGGTAACGTGTGGATTGTCGCTTCCGGTCCCTCAACGGAACCTGGTAGTAATTTAGAGCTGTCAAATGTCGATAAGGCTGTTTTTACTTCAAACCCTCCTGAATTCAACGTTCGTACGAGGAGGCTAGTTCTAACTCGAGATGCCCACTGACTGATAGAGATATCAGTTAAAGTAGCATATGGCGGCGGTATCGTGGAAACTCTGGGCACTTTTTCAATTTCTTTCAAGGTTTTCCAGTGACACAGGCGGATCGTGTTCTCGGTGCTCAATAGTAATTTGCTCACGTCAGCGGGATGCAGCATCCAAATCGCATCGTTTGTAGGTATGGAAATCGAGGTGAATGTGCCGGATTCCCACACTATTTGTACCGACTCAGTGACTATCAGAACTGTCATTTCATCTTGATTGGCAAGAATCTGCGTTACCCTCTCATTCACTTTGTGGTCAAATAACCGGTCGAGCTTATCCCAATGTCCGACTCTTGAGATTGAAAAGCGAGTAGCAATGCATCGACTGGCTGTGTCCACGCTATAGAGGATCTTGAGCTTATGATTCCAGGCTAGATGTAATATGTGGGACTTGTGTTCTTTCATTTCCGTGACTACTTGTCCACTGTTTGAGTCGTGGATTGTAATAGATCCATCCTCACGACCACAGAATACGAAAGCGTCATCACCTGCTTGCGCTATGCAGGTGATAATTTTCTTTTGATTTGCCGTTCGTGTGACAACGGCCTCTGTTAGTTCGTGTTGTGTCTCATCAGCTTGAGTAGAGTCATCTTCCCCTTTATCATTCCTCAAAAGGCTAGGGGGTTCCCAGACGTTGCACGTGCGACCTCGAATATCGTAGAAGCAGAGGCCACTAGGTGCGAATGCGATACCCATGATAATACTATCATAGGTGATCCTATGGATTAGTTGCAGCGTGTCGAAGATGAACAAGGAGACGGCGCCACTATTTTCTCCAGCTGCAAGAGTCCGGCCATCTGGCGATGCGGCTAGGACTCGTGCAAATATATGGTAAACGTCGCGTTGGGTAGCGCGGTCGTAAAGATCAAGTTCTACAGTGACTAGATCCCCGTCCTGGTAGAGTACAGCCAATGATCTATACTCGGTTGCGGGGCAGAACGCCACATCCAATACTTGAGGGGGCAATGCGAGATCCTCTGAGCCTTCTTTGGCAAACCGACTGATCCTAGCCATTCTGTTGTGCTTGTAATCGATAGAGAATAATGTGAGATGAGTACTCCGGTACAACACAGCAGCGAGGCCCAGGAGTGGTGACATTTTGACTATTTCGGGGATATACTGAAACGGCCACGGGTAAATGCAAGTCCTGCAAGCCTTAGCTAAGGAGGAAATTTAAAAATTACGTATCTAAAGCTAGTAATTTTTAATAAAATTAATGGGGTATTAAATAATTATATAAAATAAAAGTTTTTTTAAATAATAAAATAAAAAAATTAATAATTAAATTAATTATTAAAAAATCTATAATATATAAAGTTTAAAAATTTAAATTTATTATAAATTTTATATAATAATTAATAAAAGTAGCATTTTTTATTTTTTAACTTTTTATATATATTTTAAGTTTTAATATTATAATTTTATATAAGTTATAATATTTATATTATTTTAATTATTTTTAATTAAGTATAAAAATATTTTTAAATTATTTTAATTTAATAAATAAAATAAAAATTTAATATAAAAAAACTATTAAAAAAAAAAATAATATAAATATAATATATGTTTTTATTTTAATATTTTTATAATTATTAGTTTTTTTATATATTATTTTTTTTTAAATAGTTATAGTTTAATTTTTTGTTTTTAATTATTTAATTTTATTAATTTATTTTTTTTTTTTTAAATTTTTTTTAATAGCAGCGTTTTTTTTATTATTTTAAAAAAAGCTATGCTTTTTTTAAATTAAGCTTAATTTTATTAATTATTTAAATATATTAGTAATAATTACTTTATTAAGTTAAGCTATTTGTTTTTTTTTTATTTATATAAAATTATTATGTTTTTTTTTATAAACTAAAAGATTTTTAAAGCTTTTATAAAAGCTTATAAGTATTAAAAAAGTAATATTATTTGTAGTATATTATTTTTAGTAAATATAATAGTTTTAAGTATATTTTTTTACTATTTATAATAAGATTTAAGTTATAGTTAAAATAAAAATAAAAAAAGAGGAAGCTATTTTTATATAAATATTTTTAAAAATAAATTTATTTTAAATGGAAGTATATTAAGTAGCTTTTATGCTAATAATACTTTTAGTTTTTTAAAAAGCTATTAAGGTTTATTATAATTACTAGGTTTTAAAGTAAGATTTTATATATTTAAAATATTAAATAGTTTATTTACGTGTTTTTATTTTTATTTTTATTTTTTAAAAAGTTTATTTTTATATTATTTTTATATATATATTAATAATAAAAGATTTTTAATTATTAGTTTTATATATTATTTAATATAAAATATTTATTAATTAATAATAGTTTTATTATTAAATATTTTATTTTTATAGCTTTTAAACTTTTGTTATAAAAATTTAAAATTATAAAAAATATAAAATATATTTATAATTAATAATAATTTATAATTATAATTATTTTATTATTAAATTATTAAAAATATAATTAATTTTATAAATATAAAAACTTAATTTTTAAACTTTAATTTTTAGCTTTTTTATAATTAATTAAAAGCTTTTTAAATAGTATTTATTTTTAAAATTAATATATTAATATAATAAGTTATAAAGTATTAAAAGTTTATAAAAAAAATTATTTAATAATTTATTTTTTTATGCTTATTTTTATATTTATTTTTTTTATAATAATTAAAAACTATAAATTTTAAGCTTTATAAATATTATTATAAAAGTTTTTTATTTTATATTTTATTTTAAAAATTTTTATTTATGTTTAGTTTAATAATTTATTTATATAAGCTTTTAATTATTATTTTTAAGTAATAAAAGCTAGCTTATAAATATAATTAAAAAAAAATTTTAAAAGCAGCTTTAGTTTTATTATTATTAATATATTATTTATTATAAAACTTATATATTATATTTATTAGTTTAAAAAAGAAATTATATTATTAAGTTTATAATTTTTTTATAGTAGTATTTTTATTTTTAAGTATATAAATATTTTAAAATAATTTAATAAATTTTTAGCTTGTTTTAAGGAATTTTTAAATGTTTTAAATAATTTTATAAGTATTATTATAAATAAAAGGTTTAATATGTTTTTAAGTATTTTTATTTATTTTATAAATATTATAAATAAGATTAAGCAAAGTAAGCTATTTTTTAAATTATATAAGGTTTTAAATAATTATAGCTATTTTAATTTTTATTTTTATTTTTAAAAGTTATTTTTATTTATTTAGTTATTATTTGCTTAAAAGCTTTTATTTAATAATTTGTTAGATTTTATTAATTATAAAAAGTATTAAGCTAATTAAATTATAAAAGCTGCTTTTATTTTTATATAGTTTTTTAATATAAGGAATATATTAGATTATATTAAAAAGGGCTATAATTATAAAGAATTTATAGCTTTAGTTATTTTTTTAATAATAAAGTTAGATAAAAAAAGATTTAGTTAGTTTAAGGATATTTGTTTTTTTATTAAAATTAATAAATATATTTTAATTATTTTATAAAGTGTTTAATATAATAATTTAATAATTATTATTAATTTTATAAAAGTTAAATAATTTAAAATAGTAAAAAATTATGTTTTTAATATTAAAAAGTATAATATTTTAATGATTTATATTTTTAGCAAGTTTTTTATAAATTTTAAAAACAGCGAACAAGATTTTACTTTTATTTTTAATAGTTTTATATATAGCTTTTAAAATAAGCCTTTATAGGTTTTTTTTTTTAAAAAATGTAATAAAAACTAGTTTAATTATAATAAGCTTTATATATTTTTTAAATATTATTATTATAAAAGCTGTTATTTTTTAGTTTATAAGCTATTATTTTGTTTTATATTTAATAAAAGTATTAATTAAAAATAAAAGTATATAGCTTAGTTATATTTTTTTTAAATTTAAGCTGTTAATTTATAAAAATATTTTATAAGTATATAATTTATTTTAATATTATATGTTTATATTAAGGATTTTTATTTTTATAAGTTTTATAATAATTTATTAATTTGTTTTAAAATTTATAATTTTTATTATTATAAGCTATTAAGGTTGTTTTAGTTTATGTTTATTTTAAGCTTTAATTTATTTAAGTAATTTAAAAAAATTTTTAGTAATAGCTTTATAATAATAATTAGTAGCGTAGTAGTTAAATATAATAATGTTAACTTTTTTAATTTTATTATTATAGTTAATATTAAAACTTTATGTATTAAATATAATAATAACGTAAGTATAAGTAATTAAAGGTTGTAATAATTAAAGATAATATTATTTAATATATAATTATATAAAGTTATATAGTTTGTGCTGGATTAAAAAATTTAAAGCGAAATAATTATTATAGTAAAAATATAAAAGTTTAAAAGTAAAAGTGTTAGGATTTTTTTATACCCCTGGGTATAAAGCGTTATATTATTTAAAACTTGTTGTTTTTTTTATTTTTTAATAAATTATTTATAAAAAATTGTTTTTTAGTTTTAATTTTATTTAATTAATTAATTTTTTAGCTTAAAAATTATTTTTTTAATAGTAGTTATAATAATTTAAAGGTTTAAAATTAAGTATAATTAATAAGTAAAGTAATTATAAAAAAAATAAGAGTAATTATTTTAAATTTAATTATATAAATTATTTATTTTTGTTTTTTTAATTTTTATTATTTTTATTAATAGTTTGGTAATTAAATTTATTATTAGCGTTTGGGCTTTTTATTTTATAATATTTAATAATTTTTAATTATTTAATTTTCTAGTTATTTAGGCCGTTATGGCTTTAGTTTTTTAAAAAGGTAGGCAATAATTTAATACTCCATAGTTAGCTTAAGTATTTAATTTAGTTTTTAATTTATGTTTTATTTAAATAGCTTTAAGATTTTATTAAATTTAATAATTTTTATTTTATTTTATTTTTAATATTATTTTATATATTTTTATTATATTTTTAATTATTATATTTAATTAAGCCTTTAAAGGTGTACTTATGTTTTATATTAATAAGTTAATTAATATAATGTTATTTTTATATATAATTAAAAAGCTTATTTAATTTATTTAATAATTTATTAATTATAATTAAATTAATTAAAGCTAGAATAATTTTATTATATATAAACCTATAAAATAAATAGTTTATAATATAATTTAAAAAGTAGTAAAAAGATTTATATAATTATTTATTTATTATTATATTTAATTTAATAAGTATTTAATTATATAATAATTAAGGTTTTAATAAGCAGAACATAAGGCTAATATATTTATTAGTAAATATTTTTTAATATTTTTAAAACAGTTAATGTAAATTAAAAACTTATTAATAAAGCTATAAATATTAATAAATAATTATATATTGTTTATTATTTTATTTATATTAAAGCTATATAGGGAGGCCTTTAAGGCAATTATTTTTAATAAATTATTTATAATTTTTATTAATTTTTTAGCTTTTTTATTTAGTTAGTTAATATATAAAACGTAGTATTTTATAAATATTATAAAGCTTGGCTTTTTAATTTAAATATAAATTAATATAAAAATATATAATTATTTTTTTTTTATTATTTAATTATTAATTATTTTATAAGTGCTTATAAAAATTATTATATAATTATATATATTAAAGCTTATTTATTTTATAATATTATTAAAAATATAAGGAGGTATTTTTAAGTTTTAAACTAAACTGTTTAAATTTTAAAGGATTTAAATAAAAATAATTTGCTAGGTATGTTTAAATTTATTTTAGAAAAATTTAACTAGGTTGTTTAAAAGCAAGCAAAAAAAAAAGCTTGGGTTAATAAAAAGTTTTATTAAAGTTATAAATAAAATAATATATAAAAGTTTAAAATTAAAAAAAATAAAATAAAAAAAATAGGGAATTTTATAATTATATTAAGAGTTATATTATTTTTTATTTTGTTAAAATTATAAAATTGTTATTTATGTTTGTGTTTATATTTATTTAATAGTGTTTATAATAATAATTTTTAAAAAAATTTTTTAAAAATAATAATATTATTTTTTATATTATTATAAAAAAAATAATAAAGTGAATATTTAAAATTTTATATTTTTATATATATTTTTTTATATAATTATAATATTTTTTAATATTATGTTTTGTTTAGTTTTAGTTATTTTTAAATAAATCCTAATTTTAAAAAAGCTTTAAGGGTAATATTCTTAGGCTTAAATATTGTTAAGCTATTTAAGTAAAGTTTTTTTAATATTTTAATTAAAGCTTTATATATTATTAAAATTATTATTATAATATAATATTATTTAATTTTTATTAATTTAAGCTGTTTATTTATTATAATTATATTTATTTTTTTGATTTTAAAATAAATAATAAAACTAAGAATAATATAAGCTTAAATTATAAATATAATATTAATATTAAGATATTTATATATAGTACTTTTTTTATTAATGTTAATATAATATAGGCCTTTTATTTTTTTGTTTTTTGTGATTTTAATTTTAAAGGATTGTTTTTTTTTTAGGACCTGGCTGCTAAATTTTATTGTGGTAATTATAGGTTTTATGCTTAAAATATAAAGCTTTAGAGTTTTTAAACTTTTAAGTAGCTTAAAAACTATGTTTTTTTTTATGTTTAAAAATAAGTTGGCTTATAATTATAGGGTTTTTTTAAGACTTAAGGAATTTAGAGGTGCTTGAAAAGGTTGGTTAAGAGAAGGAAAATGTGTTATTTTTAAGGAAGAGGTCCTGGCCTTTAAAGGTTTTAGCTAATAGTATAATATAATAAAAGACCTGCAGTTTAAAAAAAGATATATAAAGTAGAAAATATAAAGCTTAAGCGAGAACTATTTAATAAGTAAAGAAAAATAAAAGAATAGTTATTAGTTGTTTTTATAAGTAAAATAAAAAGAAATAAAGAGGAAAATTATTTATAATTTAAATAAAAAAATAGAAAACTTTTTAATTAATTAGTTTTAATTTTAATAAAATTTTTAATAATTTTATTTTTTTTAATAATTTATTAATTATTAGTTTTTTTTAGTATAGTTTGTTTTTTAAGGGTTATTTTTATATATAATATATTGTTTTTAATAAAGATTTAATTGTTTTAAGCTTTTTATAACAGCGTTATATTAGTTTTTAAGCATAGCTAATAAGTTGGAATATAATTTTAATTATTATAATTATAAGTTTTTTTATAAGCGTATATTTTTTTTTTTTTTAGATTAAAATTAAGGGCATTTATAAGTACTTTTATAGTTTAAGCGTTATTTTTAAGATTAGTTAGCTTTTAAAAGCTTTTATTATTTTTAATAAACGCTTGTAATTTTTTTATAAGGAACTTTTTTTTATATAATGTTTTATTAATATTTTTAAAAAAGTACTTTTTATAGTTTAAAGCTTAGTTAACTTTATATAGTTTAATTTATTAGTATTTTAATTTATGGTAATTAAATATATTAATAAATAAAGGGGTGTTATATAAAAGGATTAATGTTTTAAGCTTAAAGAGAGTTTAGGTTTTATAAGTATTTTAACGGCTTTAATATTGTGTTATAGTTTGTTATTTTTTAATAATTTTTTTTCTGGCAAGGGTGATATTTTAATTATAACGTTTAAGTTGTTTTATTTTTATTATTAGTATTTTTTTATAGGTTTTAATCTTGTTTTATTTAAAGATTTACTAAGTAGGTATAATGTTTTTTATAAGTAAAATTAAGAGTTTTTTATAGATTAACTTATATAAGCTGTGATTAAAATGCTTTATTAAAGTGCGATCGGCTTAAATAATTAGATCAAGATATTTAACCTAGTTTTTACTAGTGTTTTTAGTTGTTTTAATTAAGTTTTTTTTAATTAGTTTATAATTTTTTTTAATAAAGCCTTAGGTTTGCGGGTAATATGCTGGTCCGTAATCTAGTTAATAGTTAAGATTTTTAGCAGTTTTTAATACTTTGCTTTGAAATTTGGTTTTATTGTTATATTTGATTTAATATGGAGTGTTATGCTAATATAATATTTTTTTTTTGATGAACTGTAATATTATAGCAGAGTTAATCTGTTAAATTATAACAGCTTTAAGCTATGTTATTATTTTATATTAAGCTTTTATAATAACTATATAATTATTATAAAAGGGCATAATTTAAATATTAATAACCTATAAGGTTAAAGAATTAAGAAAATAATTAAAGTTATAAGCTTTAGCTTTTTTGTTATTTAAGGACTATTAATAATTAAGGCATGCTTTAATTGTTTTATTAATATTTTAATAAAAGCCTTTTTAGTAATATTTATAAGTAATTTGGTTGGTTGTTAAGTTTTTATTTCGGTAGGCGAATTTTTTATAGCATTTAATAATTATATGTTTTTATTTTTAAAGGTTATTAATTATTTTATATGGTTATTTATATTTATTATAATTATATTTTTATAAAAGATCTTTATTTATAAAATATTTAAAGGCTTTGTTTTTAAAGTGTTGTTTTTATTTTTGTGATTATAATTATTTTAGGCATTTTTTAATAATAAGGAATTATGCGATTTTATTATTTTCTTTTAATTAAACTATATTTAAGTTTAAGGGCTAAAGTAGATTTTGTAAAAAATTTTAACGTTTTATTTTAATAATATTTATTTTTTTTTATTATTTTAGCTTTTTATTATTTTTTGGTTAATAGTTTTTAGTATAAATATTAATTGTTATTATATATAGTTAAAGGTTAATAAAATTATTAATATTTTTTTTTATTTATTATTTAATTTATTTAATAGCGTTTTAAGTTTTTAGGATAATTTATTAATAATAATATATTTTTTATTAAAAATATAATAAATTTTAAAATTAAATAATTTAATATAAATAACTTAATATATTAGCTGCGTATTAAACAAAGCAAAAAACCTATTATTTAATTAAGTAATTAATATTTTAATATTAATCTATAAATAAAATTAAATATTATAAAAATAATTCTTTAATTTTTTTAAAAATTTAATAACTTTTAAGTATTTATATTTTATAGCATTATAATTTAATTCTATTTTTTATTAAATATTAAATTTATAACGGAATAGTTTAATTATATTATTAACTTTTTAATAAAGTATATATTTTTAATTTTAGCTAAAGGTATTAATTATAAGTTATATAGGTTTTTTTTTATAGTTAAAGGTAATAAAGATAGGTGTTATAATAAGAGCTTGCTAAAGTATTTTTATAACATTTTGCTGCGGCTTTAAAAATTAAAAAAGCTGTTCTTTTTTTATAAAAAAGTATAAGGGTAATATGATTATAGTATATTTTTTAATTTAAATTTTATAATATATAATTAAGCTAAAAAAAGCTTAAATTTTTTTTAGGTTTTTATATTTAGTTTATTTTAAAATTTTAAAAACCTTAGCATTAATAGGCTTTTTTTTATTTATATTATATATATATTTTATAATTTTAAACAATAGTTTATATTATTTAGTTTTAATAATATTAATAGTTATGCTAAAAAGTTTAAAATTTAATAAAATAATATTAAAGTTCTTAATATGTTTAAAAATAAATTAGCAAATTTTTAAAACTATTTTTTTATTATTATATTATAATATAAGGCTTTATATTATAATATTATTAAAAAAAGGCTTATATTTTATTAAAGAAATATTATAAAAAACTTAAAATATAACTTAAAAGAATTAAGCTATAAAATTTATAGCTTTTATTAATAATATTATTTATTATAAAGGCTTAATAAGTATAATAAAAGTAGTAAAAGTACGGCTAAAAATAAATAATAATATTTAATTATATTTTAAAAATAAGTTTATTATTATTAATATTTTATATATTATGTATTTTTTTATAAATTTATTATAGCTTTTAAGAATATTTATATTATATATTATTATTTTATTTATTTTAATAATTAAGTTAATTAATTAAACCTTTTTGTTTTTTTTTTTAATTAAGAATTAAACGTTATAATATAATAAATAGGCTTTTTTAAAAAAACCGTTTTTAAAACAAACTTTTAATACTTTAATAATAAGGTCTTTAAGTGGCGCAAGTATTAAAATATTTTTAACCTGTTATATTTTATAAGGAACTATTTTAATTTTATATAAAGAAGACATTTTTTTATAAATTTAATTAATTTTTAAAAATTCTTATAATAATATTATTTTTTTTTTTATTAGGATTTTAAAAAAAAGGAGTTTTTTTTAAGCGGTAAGTTTAATTATTTATAAAGTTTTAAAAATTTTACCTGCTTTTTTTTTTATAAACTAGGTGTTTTTTAAAATATTAATAAAACGTAAAAATATATTTTAATATATTTTATTTTGGACTAAAAATAAAAGGTTTTTTAATTTTATAAACGTTTTTTTTATTATTTTTAGCTTTTAGTTATAAAATTTTAAAAGAATAGTTTTATTTAAAAGTGTATTATTTACTAAATAAATCTTTTGCTATTTATTCTTATATATTATATTAATTAAAATTAGTTTATTTTATTTTATATTATTTATTTAATTAATTAAGCCAAATTATTTAGCTAAACTAATATGTTTGCTTTTTTAATGTTTTATTATTATATATTTATTTTTAACGTTAACTAGTCTTATATGCTTAATTTAATTAAATAATTTTTTAATTATAATAATAAATACCTTAATTAATTATTTATTTTTTAAAATAGTTTTTATAGTTTTATCTTTATTTAATTTAAGGTTATAAAAATTAAAATTAAAGGAGAAAAAGGTATAATTATTAAAATTACATGTTTTTGTTTTTTTTTATTATTATATATATTAATTTTTTTTTATAAAGTTTTTTTATTAAATATTTTTATAATTAAATTTATTTTTTTAATCATTTAAAGATTTATATAATTATATGTTTTTTTAATTGCCTAAAGTATTAAATTTTATTTAGGTTTATTATTTAATTTTTTTTAATAAGTATAAATAGTGGTTATTTTTTTAATTTAAATAATTGTTATATTTATTTTGTTTTATTTTTGTTTTTTGCTTCCTTTATTAACAAAAACATTAATATTATTATTTTATAGTTATTAATAATAAGATTTATTATTAAGTATTTTTTTTAAAAAAATAATAATATTTTGTTTTTTATAATAAAATTTATTTTTAAAAGTAAAAAAAACGTTATAATTTTAGGTTTAATAATATATAAATGTAGTATTATTAGTTTATTTATAATTTATAGCTTAGTTTTAATATTTTTTTAATATAATAAAAGCTTTTTTTTATTATTAAAGCTTTTTTATATTATTAAGGTTTTTTATATTATTAATCTTAAGCAGTTTATAAAAGATTTAATTATTATATTAAATTAAATATTAATATTAATAATTTTTATAATTATTTTTATTTTATTATTTATATTAAAAGTAATATTTATTTTAAGTAATAATATTAAATATTCTGGGTTATTATATTTATTTATTAATATAAAATATATTTTAATTGTTTTTAAGTTAAGAATTTTATTATTTTTAATTATAAGTAAAAGAACTTTATAATTATAGCTTATAAATTAATTATTAATAAGTGTTTTTATAAGATATTATTTTTTAAAGCTTTTAAAAAATCGTTTTATTTTTAATATTAGTATTAGTATTATTTTTTATATAACATAATTAAATAAAATATTTTTTTTATAAAGCTGTTTTAGTTTTATTTTTTAATAAACAATTTAATAAATATAATTAATTATTAATAAATATAACTTATTAAGCAGTTTAGTTTTTAAGTTATATAATATAAGCTATATAAAATATTTAGTTATATTTATAAAAAGGAATAAGTTATTAAACCTATAATAAAGTATTAAAATATTATTTAAAATTAAAACAATTTTTATAAACTTTTAATAATAGGTTATTAGTTATAACAAAGGGGATTAAATAATTATACTTTTTTTAAAGCTTTTTTTAAAGTTAAAAGTATTATTTTTTTTAGTTAATATAATATTAATATTTACTAATTAAGGCCTTTTTTTTTCTAAATTATTTAAAAAGCTTAAAAGGTTTTTTAAGAAGTATTTAATAATTTTACCTATATAAGCGGTTTATTTTAGTTTTATAATATTTTTAATTAAAATATTTATATAACTAAAGGTTTTAAGAATTAAGTCTTTTAATATAATATTAATTTTTTTATTTATAAATATATTAATTTTTTATGCTTATAGTTTTTTATGTTTAATTTATTATTTTTTAATTTTTGCTTTAATTTTTTAAAGATTTAAGTAATTATAAGTAGCAGGTATTTTTTTAATATTTATTAGTTTTAAAGTTTAAGTAGTTTCCTTAGTTTTTATTTTAAAGTTTAATTTTAAAGTTAATTAGCAGAAAAGTTAAGAAGATTTTTTTTTTATAACTATAGTTATGTTTAAAAATACGCGTTTTTATAAAAAACTTTATAATTATAAATTATAAGGTGTAAATTTAGCAAAGTTCTTTTTTTAATAAATAATATTTAATATGTTTATAATAAAGCTTAAGTTTTTAAATAAAAAGCTATATACTATAAGTATTTTATTAAAGCTATTAAGTATAGTTTAAAAAATATTATTTAGTTAGCTATTATTTATAAATTTATTTTTGCCCTGGGTTTTAAAAATAGTATTTTTATTATTAAAGCATGTTTTAATTATTTAAAGCGTTATAAAGATAATATTTGCCTTAGTTATAAAAGATTATTAAAAATTAAAATAATTATTACTTAAAAATTTTTAAGTTTTTTTTTAAATAGTTTTGTTTTTAATATAATCTGAGTATATATTTAAGTTGTTAAGCATTTAATTATGTTTTTTTAATTAATAATAAGCTTTATATTAAAAATGTTTATTATTTTTAAGGATAAAATTATAGATTTATTATAAAGCTAATTAAACTATTTTGCTTACTTTTTATTTATTTATAATTATTTTTAAAAGTAAAGTAAGGCAAGTAAATAATTTAAAGGATTAAGAGTTTTTTAAATATTATTTTTTGTTTTAATGTATTATTTTTTCGGCGTTAAATTTATAAGTATAATTATAATCTTGCAAGGTGTAATTATTATTTCTACACGTATAACAAGTAATAAAACAATTAAACTTTAAAAAACCTTGTAATTACCTACTTTTACTTTTTTAGCTAGAGATTATTTTGCTAACACTTTTTAAGTATTTTTATAAAATAATAAAGGTATTTATATTTATAGTTTTTTTTTAATTAAAGGTGTTTTTTTAAGTAATATATTTAAAAAGATTAATAAATTTGTTTTAAATTTTTTTAATTATTTTTTTTATTTTATTTTAAGTTATTATTATTTAAGCCTAGTTAATTTTAAATTAATTAAGTTTATTAGTTATATTATTTACTTTTAAAAAAGTTATTTGTTATATTATAAAATAGGATTTTTTATTAATATTAATTTATTTTTTTAATAATAAAGTGTTAATTATAATAATAAAAATTATTATTTTTATATTTAAATATAAAAGTTTATTTAAGTTTTAAATATATTAATAATTTAAATATTGCTAGATTTTTTAAGCATTAACATTATAATAATTATAGTTTTTTAGTTTTAATTGTTTATAAATTTAAAGATTTAGCTATTTAAGCAGTTTATTGTATTTTATTTTATATAATTTCTTATAGTTTTTTTTTAAATAAATTTAAATTTTATTTAAAGTTTAATTAGTAAGCTTTTTAAGTAGCCCGCAAGTAAAACTTTTTAAGTTATATGTTTTACTATTTTTTTTAATATTTTTAATTAATATTTTATAATAATTAAAATATATTTTAAAGCTATAAAGTTTTATTTTTTAAAGGCTTTTTTATAATTTAAAAAAATAGCTATAGCTAATTTATTTTGTTTTAAATTAATATATTTAAATTTTTTTTTAAATAATTTATAAGCTTTTTTTTAGTTTTTTATACTTTTTATAATAAGTTTTATTATTTGCTTAATATGTTATATTATATAATATAAAGCTAAATAATTAATTTTAATATTTTTAAAAAAAGATTAAAAAATAATATTTATTTTAAGGTTATTAAGCTATTTTATGACTTTTTTTTTAATAAAATAAAACTAAGGATTTAACCTAAGATTTAAAAAAAACAGCTAATTAAACCTAAGTTTAAAATAAGTTTTAATAATAATTATAGCTATAATAACTATTTTACAAAAAGTTATATAATCGTTTAATATAAAAAGGTTTAATATAATTTATAGGGGCAGGTTTTTATACTTAGTTGCTGCTAAATTAAATATTTTATAAAGTAAATAAAACTAATAAATAAACAAAGGCATTTATAAGCCTAAAAATTTCTAATAATATTAGGCTACGGATAGCTTATATATTTATAATTATATAAAACGTTTTTTATATTATATATTATTTAAATAATATAATAAAAACTTATAAATAAAGCTTTAATAATTTAATTTATATTTTAATTTATTTAAAATAAAAAGTTAATAATTAAGCATAGCCACATAAAGCAATTTTTTAAAAATATAAAAAATTAAAACTAAAGTTATTTTATTTAAGGATTTTTGCTTAAGGAATTTTATAATTATAATTTTTTAATTTAATAACGGCTGCTAACTAATATATAGCCTTTTAAGTTGTTTATTTTTTTTAATATTTTTTAGTTTAATTTTTAATTATTATATAATTTTTAAGCATAGTATTATTTTTAAGTTTTTAAAAAAGGTATGCTTTATTAAATATTAAATTTAGCTTTTAATTAATAGTTTATTTTTATTATTATTTTTTTAATTTTGTTATTATTACTTAGTTAATTTAAAAGCTTTAAGTAATTTTAAGCAAATTAAGCTGTTAATTTATTTAAGGAATTTTTTAGCTTTTTTAAATATTTAATATACTTAAAGCTTTTTTTTTATTTTTTTTTTATAAGGTAAACAAATAAGCAGTTTTAATTATATAATAATATTATTAATATTATTAGTTATAATAATATTTTATATAATTAAAACGTTTTATAATTTAATTTTTTTTTAATAAAATATTAAATATAGCTACTAACAGGCTTAGCATATTTATTTTTAGTTTTTATAAAAAGTTGTTTTAAAAATTAAAATAAATATAACATTAAATAATTTATTCCTATTAGCTTTAAGCTATTAAGTTAATATTATATTAATTTTATTGCTTAGTTTTATAATTAAAAGATTTTTTAAGTCTTAATAAAAATCCTTTATTAAAGTAAAAGAAAAAGGTTGTTATAAAGGAGGGTATAAGGTTTTTTTTTGTTTTTAGGGTTAAACAGATGCCCTTTTTAGATTTTTAAGTTTTTTAGCTTTTTTATATTGGCTAAAGCGTAAATAGTTTTATAAAACTATGATAATTTTTAGTTTTTATATAACAAAGCAATATAAAATAAGCTTTACTAAGAATACTAAATAAAACAGCTACGGGTAAATATAAGTCTTATAAGCTTTAGCTAAAAAAGAAATTTAAAAATTATATATTTAAAGCTAATAATCTTTAATAAAATTAATAAGGTATTAAGTGATTATATAAAATAAAAGCTTTTTTAAGTAATAAAGTAAAAAAATTAATAATTAAATTAATTATTAGAAAATCTACGATATATAAAGTCTAAAAATTTAAATCTATTGTAAATTTTGTATAATAATTAATAAAGGTGGCACCCCTTACCCCTTAACCCCTCACGTGTATTTCAAGCCCCGATATTGCAATTTTATATAAGCCACAACACTTACACCACTTCAATACCTAGCGTGGGATTTTGTGTTATCATCTGAGTCTGAATCGGCAGTGTCATGGTCGATCCGCATAAATCCTAGGGTTGCTCCATCCCGAGTTTCGAAAGCCATTATTAAATGATCAAGTTCTCCTTTAACTGTAGCGAAAATGGTCGAGTCGTCAGGGCTGAAACAGACAGAAAATAGAATACCCGTGATGGATGAGGTCCAGAGTTTCTTCCGTTCGGCTGACCAGACTGTAATGATTTTGGGACTACCAGATACGAGAAATCCTGAGACATTGCCGAAAGCCAGCTGTCTCACTGGCCCACCGTGGTGCAATTCGTCAACTAATTCCAACGTTGAGTGATCGTATACTCGGATTTGTCCTTTTACTAACCCCACGGCAATGTATTTGGAGCTGGTTGCTACAGATTTTGCATCGCTTCGAAATGGTATGCAAGAGGATCGTTCATCCCAGTTTTCGTTGGAAGAGCAAATAACCTTTTGCCTGACACGACTCGTATATGTTTTATGGAGAATTGATGAACTCGGGCATAAAGCGGGAACTGATATGTATATGGATGGCGGGGAATCAATAATATTGAGGCCGAAGTTCGTAACCAAGCGAGTAAGGTCATTTATCCAAGAGCTTAGTCCCTGGAAGCTGTTGTCAAGTGGATGATTGGCATCGAGCAGTCGAACCAGGTACTGTTTTAGACTTTTAATGACTCTAATCATTGGAGCTAGTTTTCCCCCCTCAGCGATCCGCTCAATCCATACCAGCGCTTTGGTATCCGTGAATCGTTGCAAAGCAGCGAAAGGGGGGCTCGATAGTGAACGGGAATGCTCCAAGTGATAAGCGAAGTGTAGTACGGCATAATTATCGAAAGCGATAGCATTATTATCGGTCGTTTGTACGCGTCGGATGTTCCGAGGCTGAAAATTGGGCCCGTTCAGATAAGTTAAACAAATAAGTGCAATATCTTCGTGCGCCTGACGTTTCGAAACATAGAAGTTGGAGTCCTTAGATGTCAAATAGGTTTTGACCGTTTGGTGCATTAGCTGAACTTGTGCATCACTATTGACTGTCACAAGATTTCGACAGATTTGGGATAATGCCGCCTCTGAACCAGCGGTAAGGAGAGTTCGTTTGATGTCTAATTTGACAGCCTCTCTCAATTCATAGATTGACAGTGGTTTTGGTGCGCTGATGATCCACTTCAAGATACACTTCGCGAGATCCGCATTGGTGGATTGCTCAATCTTCTCGACAATGTCGGCGTAAAAGTCATTCATCTCGCTTGGCACACCTTGAACAACTGACTCCATATCCTCTATGCTATAGCAATCGTCCAGTCGATCCATCATTAATGCCGCCCAAAGGAAGATACCGTCGGACTTCCTGAGAATCATGTCGACTAGTGGCTGACTGTCAACGTCCCCACGTAGTTTCGGCCTCGAACGAAGGTAAGCGCCAATATCTTGCAGCGAATTTTCCCGGCCTGTTTGGAACCCAATATATCGGATGTCTTCGTTTTCGAAAATCTGCTGAACCTTGCTTTCCGGTCGGCTGCTAAAGAATATCTTTAGGGGAGTATTTCGATCAACTCTTGCTAACATCTGAACTAGGCTGACGAGGGAGTCTCGTGGACACTCATCCAATGCGTCGATGACCCAATACTGAGGCTGGATGAACCGCGTCTTGAAGACGCATCCCAGAAACAGTGTATTCCATACCGTAGTATAGTCATAGCAATTGACAACACTTCCGCCGTTAATCATGGCAAGAAAACTCGACCGGATTTCAAGACTTGCCTCAGCCATCTGATAAGCCAAACTCAATAATAGCTGGGCCACCGTGGATTTTGACCCAGTCTTGAAAAAATAGTAGCTGACGTCAAAGTTATTTGATTCAAGATAATTGATTGTATGGCCTGCAGCAATAGATTTTCCAGACCCTGGTGGTCCGTAAAGCCAAAGGAAGCGGGAGTTTGAGGTACCCCGAGCAGTAGCTAGAGGATCAACCTCTTCATGATCTGGATCTGGACTTAGCCATCTCAAGAACTTTTCGTCCTCCGTAAGCCATTGGCAGGAGCCGTTGTGATACTTTGATGGAGCCTGGGTTGTATATAAATCGCCATGAGGCCGTTGCGCGTTATCAAGGGCGTTGGAGATGATGCCGAGTTGTGCACGATATTTTTCTCTGTATTGAGATTCATCTATACAGTCAGAACACAAACTAGGGACTTTGCACGCATCACTTACAATCCTTTAATACATCTTCGACAGTCGCTTTGAGTTTTCTCATCACAATAAGATAACCAGGGTCTTGGTCACTTTCGAACTTGCAGATATGGCGATGGTCTGCCGGTAGATATTGCTCCTCCTCGTTTGGTAACCCTTTTTAACAGTTAGCCAATCGAAATGAAGTCGCGGTGCTAACTCTACGGACCAATGACGGCAGATTGTTTCTCGACGATCATGATCCCGGCTGTGGGTTGACTTTCGAAGAAAGAAAACAGCTTCAGGTGCGCGCATGCATACCGAAATTCGTAATTGATATCCTGACTCCTGTTTCAGAGACTACCATTATGTTGCAATTGAGAACTAACTTACGTGAACAGTCTGGGAATCGGGCATAAGTTCTTTGACGAACGATTTCGCACCCGTTGGTAGAGGCAAGGACAAGTAAGCCTTCAAGTATGCGGCAGAGTCTGACCCCCTATGTGGTGTTCCGAGAAAATACATCGAATGTATCCGCGAGGAGATATCTTTGTAGGTTTCGTTCCTCGTAGCCAGTAAGTAAGCCTAAGGAATAATATTAGAAGAGTCTTGCCAAGCCAGGATGCCAGCAGTAACCTTTTTTATAACAAGCCCACCCATGCTGTGAGCGACAAACACGATTGGTGTCTATACATGTTGGCTTTGACTTCACGGCGCTATTCCAAAGATTCACTCACGTCTTCATTTCGCTTAAATGCTTGTGAATGTTTGATGTCTGCTAATAATGCCAATGCGAAATCATGAACCGTCAAACTACTGGCAGCTGTTCTCCTCCAATCTGAATCGTATCCAAAACTATGTATTCGGGCATGTCGGAATCCAGGTTCATGAGGCAGCCACTCACTCGGCCAATATGTCAAAGGGTCTGTAGGGTGCAGCGACCAAGTTTTCCTCGAACCACCCTGAAGCCCATGTACCTATGCTTCGAGTCAACTCCATACTAGTGCGTTCCTACGAGAGTGAACTTACGAAAATTATGTCCAATCTCGGCTCTGAAGGCTCAAATAGAAGATTCAACCCAAGTGAGCCTTTAGCAGTCTCGGCAGCAGTCCCAGTACTTGCGTTACTCACCGAACCGATTGAGGCGGCTCGGCGGAGACGCCATGAACGCAGAAGGTTAGGAGCACTATGCCGATGAGGGGGCATTAGCAGCCCAGCCGCTTGATCCCTAGGGTCCGGTAGCATAGCTGGAAGCCAGCAAGCAAGAGGTTCGGTTGCTTCAAGTCAGCCACCGATCTCCTCAACGACTTACGCATTCTTTGTTACAGATGAAAAAAGACGCTAAGTGGATACCGCGTAGGAACCATCACATCATCTGTATGTCTCTGCGTCTTGCATCAATCGGCCTCGGGAGTTAGGTGCAGCTCAACGAAGCGACCTTAAATTTTCCACGGCGTGACAGCTTAAGACTTTGCTGGGAACTTGTACCAACAGATATGCGGCCCCCAAAGCTACTCCACACACATTCATCTATGTGTACGTAACTTGCAAGCGCTGGATGACTATCAGCACACTAGTTTCAAGACCCTGACGGCAGCACGGGGTTCGTGGGCTTACTCTACCTGTACATGGGTATGGCCCGCGCAGATCCTTGAACTATCTAGGTCGGTTTTATACTGGTGGCGGGTCCCCCAAGATACCTTGTATACTACATAAGTATTTAAGTACGGTTTGACTGTATCAATTTTCCTCCCGCCAGGGGAGCGTAAGCTGCGAAGGCTAGTCTACCTGATGGTTGTTCTCGGTATAATACCAAAACTAATACCTAATCAATAGCACACAGATAACTTGCAGATTCAACCCAACATATTGTTATACAGTAGGTATTTCACCTAGCCCTGGACGGCCAATGCGTTTATAATAAATACGGATCGACCAAACCCTTTAGATATGGAAACAATAAGTGAAGGGCTATCAGTAATGGAAAAGAACAGTGTCTCTCAACCATGTTTGTCAGCTTGTCCCAGGATATGAGGGGGAATATTACTGCGCATGTAAAAGTGGATGAGGCGCGACATTTTGATCCGGATCGGGTAAAGCATATCAAACCATATGTGGAGATTAGGTTGCATCTGTTGGTGACATACATATGCGAGGCTCCGCGCTTGGTTTCCTTCGTTTAGCCCACCTACGTCTGCCACCCCTTTTGTCTGGGTCTGCCTACCACCTTTCACGCCGCTCGTAGATATCCCCTAAACATCATATAATTTATAGCTTCAAGTATACCTTAGTCATTGGTCAGGGCCTCAAGGGCGCTATTTTAAGAAGCTATATATCTGAGAAGAAGGGGGTCTATTGTAGATGCGGTCGTAACACTTAGAAAGAATGGTAGTAAAAAATAATTATAATTAGTCACAGTAGAGCTCCCCCGCTATGACAATATCGCAAACAGTGACCTTAGTCCTAAGTAACCTATAAGAGAGGAGGTAGAGTATATCTACCCGGGTTCAGTAGCATACGCAGACAAAAGGGGTGGCAGACGTAGGTAAGATATTTCTGCGCGGCCCCCACAATGCTGACAAGGAAGAGTTGAAAGAGGAAAATATAAGTGTGTCGACAGGCGACAGATAGCGAATTCTCAATACAATCCTCTTGATCCCTAAGGTCATCGTCTCTTCATCTATAGCCGTAGAAGGGTAATCATCAATTATCTAGGTGATATTAGTATAGTGACCGACGATATAATGACGTTAGACGAAGCAGTTCTTTCACGTAGGCTTTATTTTCAGTTTTTCCGTTCAAGTTATTGTGTTAATCTAGTATCCAGAACTACCACAAGGAGGCGAGGTCATAAGCATTACCCCTTTAGGTCTCAGTGAGAATTGCGATACAACACGAATTGAGGTTCGACTACCGGACGGTTCTACTGCAAGATTTTTCGAAAAGGTAATTCACCGGTAATCTAGTTTCCGAATCGTTTATAATAACTATATAATCTAGTCGTCCACAGGACAACACGGATTCGAGCTTATGCGAGCACACTATGAGTCAGAGAGCAGTCTCTATCGGTTTATTCCCGGAAACGTACCCCCTCCAATCGCGTTAGTCACCTACCAATCAGACCCGGACCGACATTCATTTCTCATGGAATTCGTCGACATGATAGATGATGAACTTCCCGGCCCAGAGCCGTTCATGGAGACTATTGCATGTCTTCACCGCGAAAGCGCCGGCAAATCGCCAACTGGGAAGTTCGGATTTCCCATCGATACCAAGTTTGCTCACCTAACAACGCCTAATTGCTGGGATGCATCTTGGGAATCCTGGTGGACGCAACATATGACGATGGTCTTCGAGCGTGAAGTTCAGGAGCGGGGAGCCAGAAGCCAAGAAGAAGACGATTTAGTGGACTTCTACATCAATAAAGCTATCCCTCGTTATATTCGGCCCCTTGAAAGTGCTGGTCGGTCAGTTCAGCCGACACTCCTGCATACAGATCTGTGGCCTGGCAATGTAAAATTCAAGCTCGACAATGAGACAGTCTGTATCTTCGACGCAAATGCGATGTGGGGGCATAACGAGAGTAAGTTTGATAACCTTTATACTTCTTTGGAAGAGGCAGGGCGCTTAACAAGACAGTGGAGCTTGGCTTGGTGGCCAACCCTCGATATCCGCTTGGTGAGGCATACATCGAGGAATACTGGAAACACATTCCAGTCTCAGAGCCCGAAGAGGACGCTGACAGCCGCGTCATAATGTACATGGTGCGACATCAAGCCTGTTTAGCAAGCGTCTATCCCGATGATTCGAAACTACGGGATGTGTAAGTTGTACGACCACGACAGGTGCCAGTCTTCAAGCTAATTGTTATCTTAGGTGGACTGAAAACGTCCGAATTCTTTTAGAGCGATATACTCTAGAAGAGCGAAGTAAAATTCATTAACTCGAATAGAGAAGAAAGAGAAGCATGACTTAAATTCAATTTTGGGAGCAGCAGCACCGCGTCGGAGTTGAATTTGTAGGTGGCAAAGTGAAAATGCCCTGTGGAGCCATGTGTACAAGATGAGAAATAGCTCTCAGTAGAATACCACACTGATGAAATACAAGTGCTTATCTGCAAGTATGATGTATATGCGTCACGATACCAGAGAGTTCTGATACCTAGATTATGCTACATATAAACGCCCCACCTGTTGACTGGTCTGCATACAGGTCCGAGGCCGGGGTTTCACGCAACCGACAAAATCGCCGATCTCTTTGCGCTTGCCCTTCGAATGTTCAACCCCAATACTATAATCTTTCCCAACTTCAAACTGTACGCATGACCCATATCCCATATTTACTCAGCATGGATATCGAGAACATTGGCAAGCCTTCTCTTCCCATGTGTTCGAACTCACCCTTTCATCAAGATGTCAAAGAACCCGAAAAATCCCCCTTAGGTGACGTCGACTCCGCAGTTTCTACCGAAGATATGATTTTGCCATATACTGTTTTTACATCGGGGCAGAAACGCTCGATCAACCTACAGTCGTCTTTTGCTGCTATGTTCTCCACGTTAAGCAGCTATATCTATTTCCCTGCCCTGGTACCTATTGCTAAGGACCTTCACGTGTCAGTGGCGCTGATCAACTTGACCGTAACGTCCTATTTGATCGTAGCAGCGATTGCTCCGGCGTTCATGGGTGACCTAGCGGACCAAGGCGGGCGGAGGCCCGTATACATACTCATGTTTCTACTCATGCTCGGGGCCAATATCGGTATGGCTGTTCAGACTAGCTATCCGGCTCTTTTAGTGTTAAGAACGATACAAAGCGCTGGGTCTTCCGGTAAGAATCACAACTGCCTTCTTGAGGACGTGTTCTAACGTTTCGTGTCTATAAGGTCTTATAGGCGCTGCCTATGGGATAGTAGCCGATATTACACAAAGAGAGGAACGCGGAGGTTTCGTTGGCGTGCTGCTTCTTCTGTACTTATGCCCCAACTTCGAAGTTGCATGGACTTTTACTGACCTTTCTAAGCACTGATATTGCCCCTAGCCTTGGCCCGGTGATTGGCGGCAGTCTCACACAAACACTAGGCTGGAGATGGATTTTCTGGTTCCTTGCAATCTTGCAAGGTATACATATGTTTGTTATTGTGCTTTTTTTACCCGAAACTCAACGCAAAATCGTTGGAAATGGCAGTGGAAGATGTCGTGGTATTTACTGGAGCATACCCTACATGCTACAGAGCCAGACAATCAAAAGGTCCAGAGTTGATATCAAGGGCCCGAAACGATATTATCCGAATCCCCTAGCATGCCTACCAATCTTGAGGAATAAAGATTCGTTTATGGTTGTAGTTATGTATGCAATCACCTACGCTACCAAATTGACCCTGCAGACCAGTCTTGGAGCGCAAGCTCTACAGGTATATCGATTAAATTACTTAGACGGCGGTTTAATCTATCTCCCGTCCGGTATAGCAGGGGGGATAGGGTCTTATATGACAGGTGAGTATCAATCATTCCTCTTGAAACTTTCATTTCACCAACCTAGTACCAGGACGTTTTCTGGATCTTAATTATCGGAAGGCGAAAAAGCAGTTCCCCAGCGATGCTGCGGGTAATCCACCCAATAAGAGCTTGATAAAGTTAAGACTTAAAGGCATTTACCTTTTGGTCATAGTTACCGCCGCCGGTACCGTGGGATATGGGTGGGCACTTGAAAGAGACGCGGTTTGTTTGACGTTCAATAACCTTGACGACATTATTCAGACTAACCTATAAAGCATATTTCGATTATGCTTATTCTACAGTTCCTAACAGGTGCAACGACAGCCAGCACTTTCACCGTATGCACCTTCATAGTATTCCCCCAAAAATAAATAAAACTAGTAAATGAGGGTCACTAACCAATGGCAGATGACATCTACTCTACTCACAGACATTAATGCCGATTGCTCAGCCACAGCTCAGGGTGCTTCTAGCATAATAAGATGCCTTCTTGCTGCCGCTGCGACGGCTGCTGTGGAGCCGCTGGCCGAGGCTGTTGGACTTGGATGGTGCTTCGTCGTATATGCTCTGATCGTATTGATTAATTTACCTTTAGCATGGGCGCTGCATCGCTTTGGGAACAGTAAATAGTTCAGGGATCCGTGGAATATGAGCTTAGTGTGTATGTCCAGCCCCCAAAAAGTATCGTGGGAGTTCTTCAGGTGGCATAAAGGTAGTCTTGTTTGCCCAAATCGTCATGACAAATAACAAAACACGATTACTCATTAATTATATATTTTGAACTGACTTGCTGTGTTTCATACTGAAGTCATTGTGTGGGCCTCACACATAATTCGATAGCAAGCGGTGAAACAACTTATCGATATGAATATTATGCCAAGCGACCTCTGATTCGACCGTGGCCAAGACATAATTCCTTAGAGAAACTCAGAAGACACATAAGACATCTGCCATAGACGCTAGATCCCATGGTACCATAGAATAAACTAATGGAGTAAGCTCGCGCTCTCAGTCATGGACAGAGCATCTGATGTCTTCTTTCTTCGCAGTGTCTTGTGTCTGGGGTCAAGAGGTGGGACTACCTTTGCGACGAAGATTATATATGACGCCGTTGCCATAACACACAACATCAGTGTCATTTTGCGTTATATTAGTTCCCAGACGAGAGCCTACCTCGGTAGGTACTTGTTCTTCTAGAGGATGCAATGACAATAATAGTTAGGGAATTGAAACATCAAAGCACGTTTGAAGACCCTGTGTCACACTCGTAGTCACATAAGGCACTTCGATTTTCTTTATGATCTTGGTCCCCTATCCTCCAGACAACTATATAAACGTGAGGCAGATAGGCAAAGCGAATTAGGCGAGTCGAATCATGCATTCCAATAATAGCAAGCAAACAAGATCTGGATATGTTCTTTCAACATAAGTACCCTTTCAAAACCCTGTCAAACTTTCATTCAAAATAGTTGACTAACCCGGAAACCCATATTGATAGTTTGCAACTAGCTTTTGTGACGCCGGGGATACAGCGCCGAAATATATCGAAGCCTCCCTCCACCATGAATACACGCTACCAGGGCATAAGAAATCTTGTTAGCAGTGTATCCTCCTGGTGACAGCGAGGTGTGCGCGTCAAATAATAAGTCGAATCCTATGACTTTGATATGTGTAATCTGAAACTTAGCTAGAATAGAGATATATACCCCTACCCAAGTAGATGGTAAGTAGATAACTCTAATATAAATATTATCGTTCTTATCAATAGTTTTCCTTCCATCGTCTTGTTACATACATTATCTAACTTTCTGGACAATATCCTTGCATGTTAAGAATAGCCATTTCAGCGCTAAGGCTCTACCATGAATTTCTCGTACTTTTCCATATCCACCGTATGAGCGTCACGCCACGCAATCACTCGATCAAATGCAATGCATTTGCGGTTAATGGACCTATTTAAGCGTAAGCTAAGCAATACAACCCTTCAACAGGGTCTGTTATCGGCAGCAAAAGAGCACATACATATCAGGTTGTGGATACCGCATGTTCTCAATCCATCCGGAAGTGATGAACCCAACGTTTCCAGAGCATTGGATCTCTTGCAGAAGAATATCGACACAATGGTTCACGTGTATAGCACTCAGTGAGCTGTCGTCGCTAGCATCAAGCTGAGTCATGTTATAATAATTGGCATAGGCGTATTGGCGCAGTGTGTTCAAGCAGTGCAGTTGGTGAAAGACGTCTAGGTCGCCTACATATGCGTCATCGCCAAATCCCCAGTCCTTGTCTTTGTATTGAGACACCTGGGACGGGTCCTTCCCCATCCGTATCAATTGAGACTTCGTGAGCCGTAGCGGGCGGACTCTCTCGTAGTCTTCCCACACGTTGTCCGCCATGGGGTTGGGCATCTGCCGCGCTATTGACGGCTTCTCTTGGGGGTACAGTGTGCCATTCACCCGTACTTCATGGAGGCCGAGGTCGATTAAGTCGTATACGGGACCTGAAAATCATTGAGTGAGACTGAGTAAGCGAGAAGTGTTTGATATACTCACTGTATATAGAAGTACGTCGGAGATCGGCATTTTTTATGTAAGAGCTTCGGTACCAAGTCGTTCCTAGCATCGAAACGGAGAGACCGAACAATATCATGTTCAGAATAGTCAAGGCGGTGATATTAATATTCCTTGCGGCCCATCGCGAGCTTTGGTGAATGTGGCCTTTTCCGTGAGCGTCATTTAGAAGCCCTATAGACTCATGATCCAGCGGATCACGTATCAGAGGATGATTCATAACAGCGATGATATGCTAACGACCTTCTTCCGCTTCTCAAAGAAAGAGATATGATGACAAGTATAAAGTTCACTATATCACGAAATGAAGTAGCTGTCGGACATCCAGAGTTCAGGCACTCGCAATATTTTCCCCAGGCCCTCAATGCCCGCAACCGAATCAGTTGTTCCCAATTCCAAATCTACGTGTTCGGATATTTCGCCGTACGGACTGTGATACAGCCTACTATTGTCTGAAGCTATGCAAAATCGGCAGGACGGACAGTATTCGGAGACTCGGTTAAGCATCATCGGTTGCTCGATGCCATGATTGGTGTGGCCTTGTTCTATCCAGACAGTTAAGAGAGTCGCGGGGCATCTTGCTTGGACTGCGATGGGCATTTGTTCGCCTACAAAGGTGTAGTCAAAGTCGCTTTCCGAGTCGTTTCGAGACCTACATGAACCCGCAGTCATTATAGAAGGGACGATACCACCTATTTGGGGTGGTAAGCTGAATGCAGACCTCATGCAAGCAGTCAAAGCCTCTTGTGGTTGGCCAGTGGCAATACTACTTCACAGTCATCCCACCTTTTAATAGTCCAGTCAATTGCCTTATGTGCTCAGCTCCTATGATGATGCAGGCATGCTGGTTGGTAAATTCAAGTTTAGCTAGCAAGTTTCGCTTATTTTGCCCGCAATCAACGACGAAGGCTCATTGATTGGTCGGCTTCGGAGCATCAGTCTTAAATCCGCGTAGTAAATCAGCATCTTTCAATACTATCCGCAGTTATAACGTGCGCATTGGAATGCAGCTTTCCACGGATTTTACTATATTTCAAATAGTATTAGAGTTATATTACTTATTAACGCATGGGGCTTTGGCCTTTTACTGAGCACACAAGAGAAGAGATAATATAAAGCGGATACTAAACTGATGAAACTCCTTACATAGACAAACATATTAACATAGGTTTGATTTCTGGTCGCTTTCTTTACAAATGAGCGATGATGACAAAATTGACCTTACCTTCTTATTGCAGGTACAACAGGTAGCTACCTGTTACATTCACAAGATAAGATTTTGAGTGATGTGATCAGGCCAATCAACACATGAGGTAGGAGACATTATGGTGCTTGTAGTACATCTCGGGTGCGGATTATATTGCCAAGGATAGGTAATTGGTAAATTCTAGATTGAATTCAAAATAGCATTGTGCATGATTGGTTAAATAGTGCCAAGAGCCGTGGGAGGGAATGCTAGGATATGCAAGCTTGACAAAATGGAAGGCTCGTATGTCGGCTAGGCGCAGCAGGGAAATGACAAACCGTATTGGTAAGAGTCCTTGCCGAAAGAGTTTTGGTCTCTGTATTCTAGTATCAACAGTATAAATACCCTCAAGTCTGTCTATCTCTAATGAAGTATGAACATCTCATTCTCTCACTCCAATCTTCATCAGAATTCTCGCCTCACACCCATCTTATAGCGGGCCCTATTCGTATACGTCTCACGATATCAAAATGCGCTTCGAAATCTTTCAGATTGCCTTTATATCCTTCTTCGGACTTGCCACTACTACTCCTGTTGGCTTGTCTGGAGAAATTTTGGATAAAAGACTGCTTCCCGCAAACCCATACCCCCTCGCAGACAGAAGGCCTGTCGGACCTTTTCCAAAACGAGAGCTCCCTCCTCCATATCAGGAACTCTACCGCTCTATTGCGAAAGAAGAGTAAAGCGCGATTACGACTATGCACAAGTCACCCTCCCCGAGGATTGACTGAACTTCCGTTCTCTGGATCCAAAACTTAGTTTGCAAGAATGAGGCAGCAAACAAATCAGATTGTGGTTGAAGATTCAGTTCTTGGGTGATATATGGGTGACTGAATGGCGGGAAGAAAAGGGACGCTGGCATCCTCCTTGCATGCCAGTAGTACAGCTTTACCAGTTACAGTTATGGACTTCTTGAGCTTGGCAATTTTTTCATCCGTTGCTATATTGTAAATGCTTACAACGTTGAGACTATACATACTGGAGTAGTGCGAGTCTAGATGCTGACCTAGTTGATGAAAAAAAAAATGGGGCTTGTCTAAAGTCGTTCTCTGATCAATTTGAAGACGTTTACTAGCCTTAGTTGCATACTCGCTTAATGGCCTCTTATTCCACGGCTCAGGGGCTCGCCAGTCACCCGAGATATTTTAATATCTATTTCATCGCGTAGAATTTTGGTCTTTATTCAGGATAGCTTGATTTAATCTATATACTCCGACGTAGTATAGCTACAAAGCCAGTGATCGCTTAATCTTGGTCATGCGCTTGACATCTGCCAGTTCCAGCTTTTGACCTCGTCAAGTGGCAAAATTCATGGGGGGCTCCTACAATCATTGTTTAACCGAGCTGAGCTGGTGTAAGCTTCTTCGCAGTCTTCAAAATCTCGCTCAGCGTGACATTTCTCTGCGCAGCCGTCCCAAAGGTACCGTTTGACACGACCCTAGCTCCTGATGGTGACGAGCTTTGGTAATTATCCGTCGGGTTACGGTACGCCTCACCCAGTCCTACGTCCTCTGGCCAGTAAGGCTCTTCGTTCGGACGATACTGATATGGCATGCATTGATGGAAGGCTACTTGAGGTATTGAAGCGAAGAAATTATCGAACTTCGGCTCTAGCGCTTGCTCTAGACATGTGATTGTCAAATTTGTCTGCACATCGACGGCGCGCCGATCAGGCTCCGGCTGTAGAAGCTGCCACGGATTGCGGCATGTGTCTACGGCGCAGGACTTTGCAGCAAGTAGCAGACCGTTGAGGCGCGAGATAAGACGGCTCGTCGTTGCATTTGGGTTGATCGCGAGATTCGTTAATTCGCCCGGGTCCGATGCCGTGTCGTACAGCTCCGCCTCGCCCGTGCACCATTTCGAGTACAGATACGTTCCGCCATCAGGGCGCACGATGCGCAGCGTCTTGTAACTGTTGTTAGGGTGCGCGATAACGCCCCAAGGGGTCTCTTCCTCGCCTTTGCCCCAGTACTCGACATTGATTACCTCGTGCCCGCCTCCATTAACAGGACACTGAGTAGGTTCCACTTCCGGGTTTTTCCAGTTGTCCAGCAGGCTGCGCCCATCGAGAAATGGTGGGTATGCCGCGTTGGCAGGGGTTAAACCCGCGATATCGAGGAATGTTGGTGCAAGATCGAGATGTGCCCCGGGTAGATTGGATGTTTTGTTTACTGGTACGCCTGGGCCTCGTACAATGAATGGCACGTTGGAGTCCTCTAGGTAATGAAGTGACTTGCCTGCTGAGACACGGTGGTTCCCAATGTGCCATCCGTTATCACTTGTATAAATCACGTATGTATTGTTGAGAATACCCTTCTCTTGAAGCTTAGCGATGACATCTTCAACAATATCGTCCACGCCGAGTAATGATTGTGCTCGCGCACGGTAGAGTCCGTCCAGCTTTGCGATGGTGCTATCGTTCAGAAGCGCTTGATTCTTGATCCACGAAACCTTCTGTTTCTGATAGGCGTCGTTTGGATTCCAGTTTACCGAACGGGGTGCTTTGAGATTGGGAAACTCATTCTGGTAGCGAACAGGAGGGACAGGCCACTTTCCAGGCCCTAGCTCTACGTGAGGAGTAGTGGGAGCTATTCCAAGGAAAAATGGATTGGCTTGGCCGGCCAAGTTTTCGATCCGGTCGACGCTTGCAATGATATCAGTCATTTATCGCATTCAGCATGGATTTCATGTGCTCCAACTTACGCCATAGCACGAATAACATCAGATTGATGGTATCCAGGATACGAAATGGGTGTCTGCCCATTGAGCGACATGACTACATTATTATACTCGTAGGTATAGCTGTCCACCTACGCTAGACTATTAGCAGGGGATGAGTGTACGGTATGAAATTAGGGTGACATACAGCGGTCTGTATGTGTGTCCAACCTCCCGGCCCTTTTTGGTAATTTGCTGTATTATAGCCATTCATTATCTTGCCAATATCTGGAGGCTGGAGTCAGTATAAGGTAAGTCAACCAAGAGATAGACTCGTACATTCGGTGTTGTATCCTGCGGCTGTCAGCCAGTGAGGGAGATAGTCTTCATTCTCTCCAGAAATTAACCATTTGTCATAGTTGCCGCTTGTACCTACTAGTCAGCTACTGTCCTGTTATCTTGTTTCCATAAACTTACCCAGGAGGGCCAACTTCGGTAATGTTCGTGTTATGGCCCGCTTGACCCCTCAACAACGAGGCTCTGCTAGGACAGCATTTCGCAACCGTTACATAGTGCTGCGAGAACGTAGTACCTTTCTCAGCTAATTCTTTCCTTACGACAGGTTGATAGTCAAGGGATCCGAGGTGAAGATCTTGATCATCAGTAATTATGAACACAATGTTTGGCCGTTGTGTTTGAAGGCCAAAACATATGGAGACAACGCCTCCTAGAGCGAAAAAAGCAAACTTCATAGTTCAGCGGCAAGATATATCTATCATGAAGCGCCCGGGACATCTCGAATCAGAGGGAAAGCCCTCGACCACGACTTATATAATTCATGCATAAATTCAACCTCTTGAGCTCCCATTTAGTTAAGTGACTAGCCGGTCCTTTAACCGTTACATCGTCCCCATGCAGGGGATAAGACGCAAGTAAAGCTGGTAGCACGTAATCCATCACAATACCTGGTTCTTGATTGACCACATCGGTACAATACAAGGCTTACCTGACGTCAATTCTCAGCACTAGAATAGATTGACAACAATATGGTGACCATGCTATTGTCAGCCGTATTCTGGCCGTGTTCAATTCAGCACAGTGTCGATAGTGTCACATTGTCCAAAATGGAACTTTGCTAGACCTCCGCCATCGATTGCAAGCACCTCACCTTAACCTAATTACTTAAATAGCTCCATGATCCCTCCAGAGAGGTCTTTTCTATTCGGCCAGATTATAATTGGTAGCTTCATGTACATGCAGTGTGGCCCATGAGAATAATCAAATGTCACTGTACAGTAGTATTTTACGCTCGAAATTAGAAACTATGATGGGTGTTTTCCAACTTCACCTGCAACCAAGTTTTTCACGCGTCCGCTTACCGGCACTAAATCTAAGTGGCCTAGAATATGTGGGTGTAAATGGCGTGATTCTCCAATCATTGCAATTGGAGACCGACTTCCACCCCAGCCCAACGGTAACCCCTCCATGCCCCGCAGCGGCCAACATTACGTCTCCATCCCACACCTCAAGTGCCGGTTGCTGAGATATCACTTTGCTGAGAGGTTCGGTAGAGCTGTAGTTTTCATTATCATCACTGGCTTGGAGTCTCAATTATCGTGGTACTTTAGATGAGCCTGCTGGTAATTGGATAAGTAGTTAAGGTTAGGTTCGAATCCCATCAGCGCTAGTCCTACAATCGTTTTGGAACGTAGTGTTCCCAACATTTCGTTTCGGAGGGCCTAAGAAAGTATAGTTAAGCGTGATATTTCGTTCCGGAAAACACGGCAGAACGCGACATTCCCATTCAAAACGACTGCACGTAGTATGTAGTTGGCCAGGAATTCCACTTCATACCGCACCATAGCAAATGGTCTACTATCGCTGCCACGAGGGGTCTAAAGCTATTGGAAAGTCTAGATCAAAGCGCACGAAACCATGTATCTTTCCTTTATCGCTTTTATTACATACATGCGCAGATTTGATCTTGAGACGAATTCAGTTCTGTTGGCCCAGATCACATCAAATCTCAGGATTATTTTCCGATTATCCTGTGCTGGTTTACATACCCAGCTCCCTCTGATCTTAGATAAGACTGAAGAGCTCGAACCCATGCAATAATAGAAATGCTATGGCATGAAACTATCCTAAGTCCAATATGATCAATATGACTCACTCTGATACAGGATGATTTGTTCGAGGAAAGGTCGACAGTACAAGAACAGAAACCGCAGGGACGGAAAACAGACTTCTGCTACACAGGCTATAAACCGTATTTACTTCACCAAGATGAAGGCTTCCAGCATAAAATCTTGCCCGCGCCCTCATCTGCTCATCATGGCTACACACGCCTTGCTATAGGATGCTACATTCTGTTTCTACTGTCGCTACGCTTGGCATCAAGGGATTATACTTAGTTCTGGTGGTTCCTTATCTGATGGAACTTAGAAGCGTAACCATATTATTAGTCTCCCCAAAATATTTCAAGGAGGCTTGCGTGTAAAAATGTGGAATCATCATGCTCGAATGGGTGCCCTAACCTTACAGTTTTGGTATCATAGAGAGGCTTCAGGTTCACCCTGCCACGTGCCGATTATTCGTTACGTGGATTCTGTTTGGAGCTGCTCAACTCCACCTACATAAGTCTCACGGTGACATTAATAATATTTTTAAGAAAAGATTTTCATTTTAAACTTGAGTAACTAGAACTGCGTCAAGTAGTCTTTTCTCCATTTCTTTCCGTTTTTTTGCTTAGAATGAAGAAGTAAATGGAACACCGAAAAAGGTATAAGGCAGGGGCGCTCACCTAGCTCGCGCAAATCCATTGTCTGTAGTTCTCATAGTCAACCCTTGAAAAGCTGTAATACGGAGGAGGCCGTTCAAAGAACTCAACTTCTCTTTCAAAAATCAGCATAGGTCGTGTAATGATGAGATACTCTTGGTAATAGTCCTTTGTGATTCCGTGATTGCAATACCAATCTGGAGACTTTGACCAGTCTTCCACCCAGACAATATTCCCTGGCTTTGCAGGGTTCCGATACATCTGGAAGGAAAGACATTCGTCCTCTCGAATCACGTTTTGGTAAAAGCGTTCAAAGGCCACGAAGAAACGATCGACGCTCTCGGGTGCGACGTGTATTGTAACGTGAACACTTGTACCGTAGGCGTAGGTATAGGCCATCTTGCGCTGTACGGTAAAAGTGTTATTAATTTCTAGGCGTTGTGTAATAGGCAGGATTCCTGAGGTTGGAGCTAATGATACCTCAGAGTGTAAGTTGAGGTAAATCGAGGAGTTGTGGATTGGTTGAGTGGACTTATATACAAAACTAAGTGATACTTCTTTGTGTCAGCTAAAGTAATAGAATCAGTATTCAATGTGTTGCATAAACAATTCATTGAGAAACACAATTGTATTATAAAAGATTTCCTTTTGCTGCAATTAAAAGGCTTGCGAAAAAAGAGAATCGCATTGGACAAAGCACTCTTGATGTAGATGTCCGTGCAAGTTAATGAGAGCCGTCGACGATTACTAAGCATAGATATCCTAGTTTCTGTGTTTGGTCCGGGGATTCTGACTTCACGATAGTCGCTATACTTTTCCAGTACAGGTACTAAATGATCTATATGGGGCAAGTTCTTCGTCCTCAACAATCGGTACGTTGTCTTCAAGATGTGCTCACGTCGGTATCCTTGAAGATCAATACTTGTGGATCGTAGGGAGACTTTTCTACATTGGGAAATATTACTAAGTCCTATTGTGCTCCATATAAAAGTCTCATCATCTTATCTTCAACAAGATTATGTCAGACAGGTGAACTTACTTGAGCTGCTTGACTAAAATATGCTTGCATTTCATAATTGGAGATCGGAATGCTAATGTTAATACCCATCAAATAGACGTGCCAAATTGAAGCATTGGATAGACCGTCTCTCGTCTGGGAAGCGAGAAAAAGGTTCATCATGGCGACTCATCGCCACCACAGAAACGAACACGATGAGCGTGACGACGCCATCACCACCGAGACAACACCGCTGCTCGCAGCATCGTCGTCTCCCGTAGTAACAGCGGGTGATCCAGAGGACGCAAAGGCGCTCATCACATCAACTTCCTCTACCTCCGCCTCATCCAGTACCAACCCAACATCTACTACTTCTCCCCCAGAACCGGCCTCGTTCCCCAAGGCGCAGGTCATCCTCCTCTGCTATGCGCGCCTAATCGAGCCCATAGCATTCTTCTCCATCTTCCCGTACATAAACGAGATGGTGCTGCGAAACGGACACGGGTCCATCGCCGAGACAGACATGGGCTTCTACTCCGGGCTCATCGAGTCCATGTTCTCGCTCACGCAAATGCTCGTCATGGTCCCCTGGGGCCACGCAGCCGACCGTCTGGGCCGGAAACCCGTGCTAGTCTTCTCCCTTCTCGGCGTCGCTGTCGCGTCGTCTCTTTTCGGCATGGCGAGGACGATCTGGCAGATGATCCTCTTCCGCTGCGCCGCGGGCGTGTTCGCAGGTAGCATCGTCACTATACGTACCATGATTTCCGAAAACGCTGGGCGCGAACACCAGGCGGTCGCCTTCTCGTGGTTCGCGGTCGCCGGGAACCTGGGGATTTTCGTCGGCCCTCTCCTCGGTGGCGCGTTGGCTGATCCTGCGAGGCTTTACCCTCGCGTCTTCAAGGGCGTCTGGTTCTTCGAGGAGTTTCCCTACGCCCTCTCTTCGCTCGTGATCGGGACCATCGGGCTTACGGCCGTGATTACTTCCGCGATCTTCGTGAAGGAGACGCTGCCTAGGGAGAAACCTCAGCCCGACGGCGAAGTCGGCGCGCAGGTCCCCCGCCATCGTGCTTCGACGCGGGACCTTCTGACGGCCCCAGGTGTCGGTATCGTGCTGTATAACTACGGGCATGCGATGCTTCTAGCTTACGCATACACGGCAGTGGTCCCTGTCTTCTGGGCAACAGCCGTCGATCTGGGCGGGCTGGGTTTCTCACCTTTGCAAATCTCCCTCTTCATGGGGTTAACTGGTCTTTCGCAAACCGTCTGGTTGCTCCTCGTCTTCCCGCCTCTGCAACGCCGGCTGGGCACGAACGGCGTCATGCGCCTCTGCGGAGGAGCGTACCCATTCTTTCTAGGACTCATGCCGCTCCTAACCTTCATACTGCGATTTCATACGTCCGCCGGCAACACGGCCTTCTGGATTCTCGCGCCTATACTCCTCTCCCTGGGTCCCGGGGTCAGCATGGCTTTCACAGGCGTCCAGCTGGCGCTGAACGATGTCTCGCCCTCGCATGAGACGTTAGGCATGTTGAATGCGCTAGCACTCACGCTGGTGAGTGGGCTACGCTCGTTCTCGCCTGCACTGTTCGCGAGCTTGTTCGCAGTCGGCGTGCGGAATCAATTTCTTTCTGGCTACTTTGTCTGGGTTATTTTGTTTATTCTTGCCGCGGGGTTCACCATCTCAACGAGGTTCCTGCCAGAGACCAGTGAGAAGCAGGATGAGACGGGAGATAGGCACGAAGATGGTGACTCCAGTGACCCAGTCATAGATTGAACAAAAGAACCCAATTAAAACTTCTGGGAAGTATTATGTCGACTCTTGAATTTATATACATAGTTAAATCAGCATATACTTATTATGAATAACATAGCGGATTGTCGCGATATTGTATAACGTCGTCGTCGCGCCTGCGTGTGAAAGGAGGTAGGAGCTTCGAATGGTGGCAAGTATGGATTATCAATTCGTCTTATATATTTGGCCTAAAGTATAGATCTAACCAGGATAAAATCCAAACGCCCATCCCAAAACGCCTTCCTATGCTACAATATTATGTACATCATAGTATATGACGTCAATCTCTACTGCGATTGCTAAGCCAACGCCTCATGAAAAACTCACGGATCTTGTAACGCTTTAACAGAGTTGACAGATCCGAGTTTTCCATAGGGGGTGGTACGTCAACATATACCATTACCATGGTCTTTAGAGCATGGCTCTGGACTCGGTTAATGGAATGCAGCCAATGCCACGACCTGTTCGGGGGCTGGTGGCCTTGGGATTTCCAGTAAGGGTCTGTGTACGCTGGGAGGACAATTACTGCAAATTCAGCATGTGAAAAGACAGGTCCCCCAATGTACAGGAGCCAGTCAACACCAAATTTGATCCCAGGCCGAGGAACCCAGCCCAGTGACCGGAAATGGTGATAAACCGCATACTGGACAATAAACGGGTCATCCGGACGAAATGCTGCAGTGCTGGAAGGAAAATATGACATCTGGCAGAACAAGCTGAATAGCTCCCCACTGGCCATGATTTTCCCAGTGGCAGGGTCTGTGACAGACAGAGCACCTAGCGCGAAGACGAGATATAAGGCTTCTTCCGGACTTAGTTGGAGATGCTCCCTGTCTACTAATTCTAACACGTTGGGTGTGTTTTCTGCGAGACTTGCAGTGGAGGAATCCTCTGTTGAAATTGAATCAACAGGATGTGGTAGGGATGGTAGGGAGAGAATTCCATTCGTCATATCGCCGTTCGGCGGCTTGCCGTTGGTTGATGATGAAAGATGGGGACTAGGGGGGTCACCAAGCTGGAAAGTTGTCGACTCTACTTTAGGAGAGAACCGTACGCTTTTTCTCCGCTTGGGAGTGGAGACAACGGTGTCCGGCGAAGACACAAATCGTTTTGTAACAGGTGTTGTAGGATTGTGACTGGAGTGACCACCGTTCAAAGAAGGAAAAGGGCTCTTATCATCCTCATCAACCACATCGCCGTTCATGCCCAGCTCAGGAGTAGGGGGGATAGGTATGCTTGTGGGTGGCATCACACTACTTGTGGAAGTGGGAAAAGGTTGTAATGTGACTGAATCGGTGAGACTGCTGGCAGTTACATGTCCATTGCTCAGTGATAAGTGTAGATCTAGAATGGAATTCGGCAAGGCGAGGAGCTCCTTGGGGCCAACCGGCGCTACCCAGGCTTCTTCGAGCCGGGTCCGCAGGATTGCTTCCTGTTCTTTTCTCGCACGGTCCCATTTCATCATCTTTCGCTCTTCGCGTCGCTGCACGGTGACCAACTCAGCAACCTTCTTGGGGCCCTCACCCTGCCGACTCTGCTCCCGCTTTAACCAATTAGGCTCACTACGACTGTAGCTGCCTTTACCGAAAAAGCCTTGCTCCCAGAGTGCCCTTATCGACTTTGGATCTCGAATATGTACAGACCGTGTCTCGGGCGACCAGTAACCCTGATGAATGACCGAGGGTTCTGCAGGAGGGGGAGAGAGGACCTGCCTCGCCCAGGCCCAAAGCACATGAAAAAGTGACAGTGGGTTGTTGGGATAGAAGCTCGGCAAGGGGAATGTACGAAGAGGGACAGGCAGAGCGTAGATCTGGTGAAGGGGGGTCTTCTGCGGTTTACTGGAAGACTTGTTCCGTGTTTTTCCAGCGTGAGGTTCTGGCTGGGCCTCAGGTTGGGGGGCGCCAGGCGCTGGTTTCTCTACCTCTGTCATGGCTAATATCACGCATTTCGATACCTTGAAAACCCGTTAGCCCAAAAACCGGTGCTTAGATGGACATGGAACACATGGACGAGTGGGTTGATTGATCGCTCAGATACCGTTGTAGTCTATATTTGGACACTCATCGAGAGTATTTCATCTCTAAGTTCCGAATAAAGTCTGTCATCACCGCGATCGAACAATCCCCCATGTATCATGATGTTGTCGCAAGAAAGCCGTAGCAACTGCGCGTGGACTCATGGCGTGGATAACTCACTGTTTATAAGTAGCAACGTGATGACTCTGTCACTGTGCGGTGCAATAGGAACAGAGGCGACGCCGCATTCCCAGTCAATGGCTTAAATAACCAAAAAAAAAAAGAATGTACGAATAACGGAGCCTGGTGGTAGCAGGCAAATAGCACAACGCTCACATTTTTTCAAAGTGAGAAATATAACATGTTGTGCTATGGCGAAGCAAGCTGGGAAAGGAAAAAGTTTGGTGGAGGTTGGTAGCCGAGATACAAGCTTTGCAGCTTATCAGCCTTTTTCTGGGTGGAGAATCTTCGGCGTTTCGGATTATCTAATACCTGAACCTGCAACTTGTCGAGGACTTAAATTGCCCATGTTCAACCGTTGCACTAAACTTGTATAGGTGTGTGGGTCAGTGACCGATTTTCGCCTGCGTATTCGTACAAGTTCAGTTTTGCGGCGCCAGTCGGTTGTTTGATTCGAGGTTGGAAAATGACGATGTGCTATTTTGAGCATCCTCGACGGTTTCATTGACCTGTCTTGCTTGGATAAGCTTTCTCTCGGTGTCTCATAAAAAGTCTATATATTTCACTAGAGCAGATGTCAATAATTTCTACCACTCCTATAATCTCAACCTGGATACCAAAACCTATCCGACAAACATCTTCTAAGATCTTAGGTACCTACAACTACACAATGCTTCTCTAATGCACACCATCATCTACCTGTTGGCCTGTGTAGGCCTGTTCTGGGGTTGTCTTGTCCTCGTCGTCCAAGGCTTGGGTACTTACAAGCTGTAAGTATCCATCCATCCATCAATCCATCCTTCCGCGCTTCTGCCCCCATCCATTCCTTGGCTCTCTCCCGCCGGCATTACATCTTTCTAACAAAATCTGCTGTCCAACGCCGATAGTTTTCAACACTACTCCTCAATACCCAAGAAGCCCGTGTCTCCCACTCTACCTAAACAGGACATTCCCCATGTCACCATTATCCGACCCGCCAAGGGCCTCGAGCCCGCTCTCTACGAGTGCCTCGCTTCCGTCTTCCACCAGACGTACCCGCGGGAGAAGCTGACCATCTACTTCTGCGTCGAGTCGAAACAAGACCCCGCCTACCCCGTTCTTCGCCAGCTGGTCGCCGACTTCCCCGACTTCGACGCCCGTGTCTTCGTCGAGGCCGAGGATCCGTACCTCACCGGCGAGCGCGGCGACGCCAATAACATTGGCCCAAACCCCAAGATCCGCAACGTGAGCAGGGCATACAGGGAGGCCAAGGGTGATATCGTGTGGCCCCTCGATTGCAACATCTGGATCGCCAAGGATGTCGCCGGCCGCATGGTTGACAAGCTCTGCGGCTTCCAATCCGACGGCAAACGCGCGAAACCCTACAAGTTCGTCCACCAGCTGCCCCTCGTCGTAGACACCGTGACGTCCATGAGCCATGTCGGCACCGAGGGCCAGGCCCTGCTCTCGAATGCCTCAGTAACGGGCGGCACGGGTGCTGGCGATGTGGGTGTCCCCTCGTCGGTTCTCTCGCGATGCTGGGCTCACGGCGGCGGGCGACTGGAGGAGATGTTCATGTCCACCACGCACGCCAAGTTCTATTGCGCCATCAACACCGTCGGTATCGCGCCCTGCATCGTCGGCAAGAGCAACATGTTCCGCAAGTCGCACCTCGACGCCGCTACCGATCCTGCCCGCAATCCCATCCTCGCCCGTGCTTCGCCCGCCCTGCCCACCGGCATCGACCACTTCTCCTCGTACATGTGCGAAGACCACGTCATTGGCGATTTGCTGTGGCGCACTGCCATTCCAGGCTACGCCAACCACGGCCTCGTATACGGCGACCTCGCCATCCAGCCTATGGCCGGCATGTCTGTCCGCGCTTACGTCGCGCGTAGGGTCCGGTGGTTGCGCGCCAGGAAATGGACCGTCCTATCGGCGACGCTCGTCGAACACGGAGTCGAAAGCCTCGTTTGCTGCTTCTATCTCTCCTTCGCCCTCACAACCGTCCCATGGATTCACGAGACGTTCGGCATCCCCCAGACCTGGGCTACCCTCTTCCGCCTCTGGGTCCTGGGCGTCACGCTCTGGATGCTTGTCGACCGGGCCGTGTCCAAGAGACTCCACGCCGGACTGAGCATCTCTGTCGACGAGAACACGCCCTCGTTCGCGCGGGGTGCGAGCCGCGGCGGCGCGGAAAAGCGGCCCTTCGGACAGTGGTTGCTCGCCTGGCTCGGCCGCGAGATCCTCGCCCTGCCCATATGGACTTGGGCAGTCTTCCTTGGCACCGGCGTCAACTGGCGCGGCAGACGGTTTCGCGTGCGCTCGGATATGACGGTCGTCGCCATGGATGAAGATACCACCAAGATTGAGAATGGGAGAAGCTCCGAGGACCAGGGTGGAAAGATCGATTGATAATGACTAATTGACTTGTGATACCCGCTTCTTTCACGTACATAGATGGATAGAAATATACACATTAGACAATCATTCTCTTGATACGGAGGCGGATGCCTTTTGTGAGTGCATTTATTCTCGAATTTCATATCCATAGCGTACGTAGGCAGGTGGGTATATACCTCGTATTCATCCCTTGTTCTAATTTCTTATTACGCAAGTACGTATAAGTATACGGTACAACACCCTGTCTGGTTCTGTCTGGCATTTGTGGTATTTGTAGTATTTGTGGGAAAAAATGGTAGTAATTATAAGCGCGGTTAAAGATCAAGCTATCAATCAATTCAATTCAGATGTGAAAGATAGGATAGAGTATGGTGAAAGGAACTAGCAGAAACTAGACGGTCGGACGGTGTCGAAGCACGTGAATAAGCCAGCAGCCGGTGTGTGTTTCTGTAGTCTGTGCGATGCTGGCAACGAATGTATTTCTCAGCAGCCTGTTTCAGGGGGGAGAGAAAACGAAGGCAATGGGCCAACTACATACCTAAGTGCGGTATGCCGATATGTGTTTTCTCAAACCTAAACACGAATTGCCTCATAATTCCGTGGTGCTAGTCTACTTAATGGCACCGGGTACTTTCAACCTGAAGCACTTGCCTGCCTGTGGTTTGTAAATCTGCAGAGATCCCATTAAGTAGTATGTTGAACAGCAATTACAACCACCAAATACTCGTAATACATACCTAAACCTATAGTCACACTTATCCAAGGCCTCAAGTTCTTAAAGAAAGCTCGGTAGGTCCAATAGGTAAGGTGGATGGGATGATACGCGGAAACGTTCATATCACCGAAAAGGAAGAACACAGTACTGAATCCCAGAATTACCATTCATTCAATTCGTCTGTACACGATCTAGCGTGTACAATCTCTATTTAGGCATATGTCACCCGCATATCCCCCGGCACATAATCCCAGCGTGTATCATTCCACATGAGTGCCATCTATGTGTGTATATATACCAGACCTTAAAACGTTTGAACGTCCATCTCTGGGTGGTAATCACCATTCTACGGTAGTAGCCCAACCTACCCGCACTTATACAAACCGGTACCCATGGAATAGGTACACGCAACGTATGTAATATGAGATAACGTAAATAAGCTGCCATAGGCAAAGTAAGCGAGCATAATAGGTAAGGTTATATAGGCAGGTAGGTAACGTAGACGTAGGTAATTACCTAGATGAAACAGGTAAATGACAAGAAAAGAACAAAAACCAATTACAATAACGGGAATGAAAACTATATAGGGGTATCTGGGGAAAACGAGCAATGATGAAATCGCCAAACAGGAATCCATATCATACCGCCATCCATATGAGGCTCCTATACCGTGTATCCTGTACCTTTGATATGCAAAACAAGTCCCAACAGGCGCATATGAATGGGCATCATGGACGAGCGGAGTTCGACGGCAGGGCCAATTTCATAATCATTACCCTGGACCCCACCATTCAAATTTCTCTGCTTTGCTTGATAAAATTCTTAGCGAGCTCATCACCACCCTTCTGTGCCATCTCCATCCAGTGGAAGGCGACACACATAAGTGCTGGGTCGCTTCGAACGTCGCTATTGATGCTGGGGTCCGAATTGCCGGCGAGACCTGGCATCGAGGAGCCTAGACCAGATCTGGAGCGATCACCCTGGTGTCGCGTGCTGCTCCCGGAGCGGATACTCTCCATGATGGACGGCTTAAAGACATCGCGTGGTTTGCATAGTGGCAGGGTAGGTCGAGCCACATGCTCGGGATTAGAGAGTTGAAGAAGACCAAGTTCACGTTGCGCCGTCGGGTCACCCTCCTTGGCCGCAATTGTCAACATCCTGGCAGCATCGTGCAATGAGCTCTTTGTAAACAGCGGGTCCGGCATGCTGCTCACGTTGTAATTATTGCTAGACTTGCGGGAGGCGGCTACTATGCCATCTGCCACTTCAACCATGGTGGAAACGATCTCACTTTTGAGCGACATGGCCGCCACTACCGTATCAAAATACGCATCATTTCGATCAAGATCGAGGACAGAAGAAGGCACAAACGCACTAATGAACTGTAAATCACGGAATAAAGTCTTGGGACGAATTTCCATATCCCGAAGTAGTGACTGGAGAACCGTGCGAAGTGCCTCTTGATGTCCTTTGTTGATGGGAGCATTCGATCGTGTTTCAACGTCCGACGTGCTCCGTATGGCTAGACCAGATGTCGAAGATCCATGATGGGCAGTAGACCGACGTTCTTTATCGGTTTGCTCTTGCTTGCTAGAGCCGCCCTGATCGTCGTTTGGAGTGGCTTGGTTTCGTGGCGTCAGGCGTGAGCGCCGACTACCCGGAGATAGAGAAGCACTGATGAGCTGCTCCAGCTCATACAAGATGTTGAGTTTAGTGTAGGGATTGGGGTGAATAGAAAACATTCTTAATAGCCGACGGTAGGCCTTTCTGTACGGGAATGTAGTGGTATCCTTTAGAGCCGATGAAGACGTATTTGTGGAGGCCTTTTCATTAATTACCACACTGCCATAATTTCGTGGGGACGGACTATCACGTCTTTGCAGGCCCTGGCTGATCTGAGAGTCTCCGGCTTCACGCAAATTGATTGAACTCTTCTTCTTTTCCAGCACCCGTTGTTTTGTGTGTCCAGTATTAGCATCTTGATTTGCCAAAGCCCGTTGCGCAACTTCATCATCTGCGGGGCGGAGATCTAAGCATTCTTGGCCCAAGTCGTTGAACCAGATGTCTGTCTCCGAACCATAAGCATAGAGGAAGTTTCCGAGGTCGGATATTAGAAGACTGAGGAGAGTCTGACGGAGATCGGATAAGAAGCGGTGCTTTTCTTCCGAAAGACGCTGTTGCTGAACAGTCTCGGTGGATGATGCGGTCGTGTCAGGCTGCGTCAGTGAGGCCGTCGAAGGTATCGATTGTTGGTACGGATGCGAAAACAAGCCTTGTAAGCCGCCCCGGCTGCCAGTGGGAGATTGAGCCCGAGACGTGGCTGAACTGCTGGCTGAAATTGTTGAATTGAAGGGAGAGAAGAAAGTAGTGGCCGAGTCAATGGATGGCGATGAACCATAATGATAATTACGGGCATCTGACAAGTCTAATGCGGCTGTGCTCGCTCGAGACCAACTATGACGGCCTGAGTCGATCGAGATCTGACTTCTGTTGTTCATGGACATGCCGCGTAATACTGAACTTGGGCGGTTGGTAGACGGTGTCCATCTTCGGTTGTATTCACTGCTGATGACACTCATAGCATCGTCAGCTTCGTAGTTGCTCTCGCGGTCCCGCCCGCGACGGGGAGGACCATCAAATATCTTCCGATCGCGCATGTACAATGCACTAGACCAGAGAACAGGATTTGCAGTGACACTATCGCCCACCAATCTGCCCACACAATTGTCGATTTCGCAACATAGGCGGTGGATTCGTTCCTCGCCTACACACACCTTTCTGATGTGTGATTGCTGCAACCACTTGTTTGTCTTCTCTATTTGGTCATCGGTGAGCTTGTTAGGACCACCTTGATCCTCCCGAGCAGCAAGAAGTCCGAGCATCTGCGACTCCGCTTTGTGTATAAAATTTAACGTAGGATTACGCGCCAGCTGGGCACGGCTCTCCTGGAATGAACCCGGCATTCGGGGTACGCCCATAATCTTCAAAGCACTACAGAGAGTGCGGGCGTGTACGTAGACTTCCGAGTTGCGGACCTCAGTCACGTACCACATCTTATCTCTGAGAGCCTTCAGGCGTGTCATCATGGTGTCGATCAGTCCTTCATGCCTCTCCTGACTTTGCTTGAGCCAAATAAGCCAGGCATCGTACCCTTCAATCGCCGATGCAGAGTGATGCAGTGAATCCCGGGGACCGCGTGAAAATATGTTGAGCAAAGACGCGAATCCATTTTTCCGAAGCGAAGGTGAGATCAGTGCATTTAGCTGCTGGAGAGTTCTCCAGTACATATGCGCAGATACAAAATCTGATTGGATTCGCGATTGCGACGACGCAGCCGTTAACATGGCAATCAACACCGAATGACTTCCCTGGGTGGCTGTATCGTCACGCTTACGATATGGGTTCCGGCTGTTCATACTTTTCTCTGGCGTAATGATCTTATTCTTAGACCGATATTTCTTTAGCCTGGAGGCTCGGTTACTGAACGTAGTAGGTGCGTTGTCGCCTTCCAGGCTGCGTGGGATTTCAAAGTCTTCCACAAGTCTTAAGATGGAATCGCGTAATTGGTGGTAGTCTTTGCTGAGTTCGGATTTCTCCTCTGGCTCCTCGTCTTCACTAGCTGCGGAAGAATCTTCGTCATCTTCATCATCAGGGTCATAGGTCATCTGCAAAGAGAGCCTCTCTCCATCTGCGGAGACAAATAAAACGGCCCACCTCTCGGCACATGGATGGCACGAGCCTGCTACAGCGTCGGCGCCAAGCACCTGGGTCATCTCACGCATAGCCACACGTAGCTTTTGCCCATCTTCTTCGTAGCTTTCCGGAGGTCGCGAGGGCGCATCTGAGAAAGGGGGGGAATAACGTTGAGGGGTACCCAAGGTTCGATCAATCAGGGGTTCGTATGATGTTGTTTCGCTGCGTACGGGTGAGACACTCATGCCAAATACAGACGTCGTATCCATGTCTCGCCTCGATGCTGCCACGGAAATGGGTTGGGAGATAGCTGAGAACCCTGAGATTGATGGTGCGGCAGATCGAGCGCCGCTTGAGTGAGCAGATTGAGGGCGCCGTTCTGGAAACAGGGCATTGACCAAAGTAAGAAGATCAGCTGGACTGACAACAAGGTAAGGGTGAACCTCGGCGGTCTCTCGCAAGGAGGTAATAGATCTAGCGGGGAGTAGCCTCGCCGTCTTCTGGGTCCTCGACGGCTTGAATCTACCTACGAGATTCTCGATGTGTTTTTTAATCTTCAACGGGGTGGACACAGGTTGGCCTAAGTGGTGAGGTACAAGCATATCATTGACCAAGTCCCGGGCCTTGAGAGCGACGTTCTTGAGTATTCTTTGGCAGCCATACTCAGTAATGTTGTATTCGGCCATCATACCGAAGTTCTCGGGGTGGATGAGGACAGCCGTCAACCAGTTGGAGAATATCCATTTGTATACAAACCAATGCCTCGTAGAGTCAACCTTGGAAGGAGCAATGTTCTGCAGATGGCGCAGGATTTCATTTCCTAGTTCCAGAACGCCTTCGGGAATACCCGTGCCATCCTCGTCGTCAAGGAGATCGAATAGATCATCCAACACCTGGTCATAGAACTCCTCCATCCTTATGGAATCTTTGGTAGTCCAATCTCCAATGTCGTGAAACCGGTTGCCCTGGGGATCATCGGCCCTGTCTAGGAGGAACGCACCGTCTTTCAAAACTTTCATGATGAACCATTCCATGCTGGAGCGTCCGGACCAGTCGCGCATGGCGGACCAAACGTTGACTATAGCTACAAGGACATTTTCATACTCCACAGGAGCGGCTTGGATTAGACGGGCGCAGGCGGTTGACCATACCTGTGTTCTTCTCCTATCCTCGGCACTGTCTGGACCGGCCGAATTGGCGAAACATGTGTATATAAGCGCAGATAAAGGATCGTGGCGCTGAAACGATAAGAGCCGCTCAACAGCACTAGCAGAGCTCTTGTTTGCGGTGCTGGTACTTCCGCGCCCGCTAGATTGCGTATTACCAAAGGGTAGGACGGATTCTATAGGGTCCAATCCAACATGAAATACAGTGAGAGCCTGGAGCTCGGCCACGCTTAGGGCACATAACCGAGAAGCTAGATAGTCGGGATTTGTCCGCAGCTGGGCTAAAAAGTGGAGGATCGTCTCTCTAGATGTGGCGTCGATATCAGCGAGGAAAGGAGTGACAGGGCTACCACTGATGCTCCCGGCGACACTGGGTGGATGATCCAAGGTCTCCGAAGAGGCCATACCGGCCGACTGGAGGGGTTCCATGTCTGGCTCCAAAAGGGCATAGCGACGGGTGGCATCGCAACTATTACGGACGTCCTGAACGGCATCATACACCTTGGCAAACATGTGGGTATCTCCAGATCGAAAAAGATCGGCCAGATTCCGTTGTGTAGTTTCGCCGCAACGGGTGAGGCGTGCAGACAAGGCGGTTGAGATCAGGCTCCTTTGGAGACGTATGCGCGTATTAGCGCGCTTGCGCTCTTGGTACTTGGAGAGTCGGACCAAATGGGCTAGCTCTTGAAGGGTGGTCCCTTCGTCCTCCACGGTTACGTAGTTGGCAGTATATTGGGATACGTCGGCCAAGAGAGGCTGCGGGAGTGTGCGAGAATGGCCATCATCATCATCATCATCTTGGCGAGTCTCCTTAAGAGTGTCCTTGAGCGCATCCTTGAGTGCCGAGTGTGGCGTACCTGACGAAGAAACAACCGCCCGGTCATGGGCTGGACTGGGTTGGGTTGAAGCCTGAGCCACAAGAGGCTTCAAGGGCACACTCGTGCCGGCATCCTGTTTTATCTCATCGTGAGAATTGTCGTCGTTTGAAACTGTGGTTGGCCCAGTGGGCTCGGGAGGCGGGGCAGAATGCACCGGGCTTCGTGATCGATGTCGGCGTGGTTGCGACGTAACGACGAGCGCATCGGGAGAGGGGCTTGGCGATCGGGATGGGTTCGACGCGGTCGGCGACACAGCTGGAGCGCAGCGCATAGACAAATCAGCAACCACGACCACGAGGCACAAGTATCCGTGCGTTGCGCGGGATCACTCACGAGGGGCTGGATGCACGCAGACCGGGGATGAGAGTGAACGCTGCATGGAGATCATCGTGAGTCCATATGAAAAATTGGGTAGCGGCGAGTAAGCGTCTATAGCAGCAACACCCGCAGGAGAGCTACTAGGCGCGAGCCAGCGTTGCGACCGCTCAGGGTCTTCGGTGTTGCTCGGTTCGTATATGTTGGGGGGGCCAGAGGGCTTTCCACCTCAGAAGAGAGTAGGAGGAAGCAGAGAGACACGGGTCTCGCTATTTATTAGTTCGAGACCAGTTGTTCTGACAGTCGAGGCTCGCGCGGGGTGGGGATAGCTTAAGCAGTCTAAGCTCATGAAGCTACCCTGGCAGGCCTGACTGGCTGGCTGTCAGAGGTGGTGTAGGCAGTGGATAATAGAATACGATATAGATAGGGCGGCCAGGACAAAGTCGAGGAAAGCCGGTCAAGGCGGGGTGGCTGTTTTAGCTCATTTCAGCGACGGCGGCGGACGTCGGGACTCGGGCAGAAATGCGTATAGAAAGGTAGGGTTTCTGGTAAGGTAGCAAGGTATCAAGGTATCGATTTGGGGACTGAGTGGTGTGTGTGTGTGTGTGGGTAGGATGGCAGAGATGGTGAGCGATCCCGTCACCTTTTCTTCAGTGCTGCTCTATGTTCGTCCGGCGTCCAGATGTGGCTCCTCCCCAACTTCGATCTTGAAGGGGTCCAAAGAGGATAGGAAACAGAAATATGGGAATCAGAAGAGAAAAGAGAGCAGCACGAACTAGTCTAGAAAAGAAGAAGAAGTAGAAGAAGTAGAAACAACAGAAGGACCAAACCAGATCAGTAATCGGCACTACTGACTTGCTGGCCAGCTGTACAATAGCTGATCCAGAGAATATCTAATAAGACAGATGGGTGTATAATGCTGTCGGTATGCTGTCTGTCTGTATCTAGCGTCATGTACCTGGACTGATGAGATGGACGGTGCTGCGGATAAGCCACCCCCCCTGTCGTGGCCAGCAGATGCGGCGACACCAATCAGCGACGGGCACACCGCAGACGACGGGGATGTTGTGTCGATATGGGTGGCCAGTGTTACAGGCATACAGGCGGTCGCACAGCTGGTGGATGTTGGGCGCCGGCGCCGTCGTTCGCTGTCGTTCGCTGTCGTTCGTGCGCTGGTGTGCTGCAGGCATGGAGCATGAAGCGTGGAGCGTGGAGCATTGGATACCTACTTACATGGGAGCAGGCACGCATGGGGCGCTAGGTTGGTTGGGCTGGGTTGTATCTCTACTACCACCAACATGTAGTGGACTTCTGGATTGTACCTCACTACCTATCTTGGATGCGAATGGGGTTCAATGAATGGGGTTCAAGGGGTTGGAGCGACAGAGAGACGAGAGATAGACAGGCAGAGAGAGGGGTTGGCGTGGACAGACACGAACCGAACCGACACGAATCAATCAATCGTCCGTCCGCGGTGCCGATCCACCACTCTTTCCTGCCTCGTACATTCTGTGTGAGCGAATGCCTTCTGTTTTGTGTGTGCCACTTCTCTGCTTTCTCGCGCCCTTTCCCGTGTTTTGTTTGTTTCTGTGTTCTTTCCCGGCTTCTCCCTCTGTATCGTGGGCTCTTTCTGCGAAGGAGGGTGGCGACTACTACTGGTAGGAAGTATCTGTGCATGTGCCTGTACATTGTGCCTGGTACATACATACAAGGGCGGCAAGTGCCACGAAATGCCGTGCTCAGTAGCTGCTAGCCATGTCTAATGCCAGACCCCCGCGGTACCGACCCCGTTCTCTCGGGGCGACCGCAATAGCCGCCGTCTACTTCTACAGTACCTGGGGCTACCTGCGACTACAACCTTGATGCCAGATGGGACCCCTCGACGGATCTGCCCATCCACCATCCACCATCGCCGTCCACATCCACGTCGACAACCACAACATGAAGCGGAGGGACATATTAACAGCAACATCTCCATTTCATCCCATCTCTCGATGTGAAACCAGCCTGTCCTCTTTGGCAATTTCTTCTCCCTATGTTGTTGATGTCTGTGCCTATCTACTAGCATAACGTGCTTACCGTACGCATTGGGATCATATTGCAAGTGACTAACTAGTTGGCTAACGAACTGAATAGCAGCGTATGTGCTTGTTTGCTTGTTTGTATGTGTGTATGCGCACGAGTGAGTGAGTGAGTGAGCGAATGAGTGATACGATGAGCTAGTCAACAGTGACGGAGGGGGTGTAAGTAAGTAGGTAAGTAACTGGCAACACAGCTTCCACCGCCTTTTTTCGCTGTCTAGGCATCGTCCTCCCTCCGCCTCACCATTGGCATCATCATCACTACTATACACATACGAAGCAGAGAGAAACAAGCTCCGTTTTCGTCTCCCTTCCCTTGCTTGGTTTGTCTGTCAACCGCCACCGCCAGATATCTTCTGACGAGGCGTGACAATTGCGAAGAGGCGGCGAGCAGCTTGCTGAGCTGGCCTTGCATCGTGCATATTACCATAGTATTACTATACCTATCTCTGTCTATCTGACTGTCTAGCCGTCCGTCTGTCTTGTTTTGGTCTCCTTCCGCCATTTCGCATAAACTTACAACTTGCAAAGACTCCTGAATGGGCGAATTAACGGACCAGATAACCGTAATAGCTAATTTTGTCTAGTCAGCAATAACGGTTGTCTATTATCATTATTATTATTGTCAAATGTCCCTTTTTGCTCTTTTGGCTGGCAAACGAGAGCCGACGTCGTGAAAAGAGGAGCCGGGCTCCGGACCAGCCATCCAATCCACCCGATCCACGTCGCCCACGCGCCAAACCCTCGAGAGCCAGCTCCTCTTTTTTCGTCCTTTTTTTTCTCTTCCCCCTTTGCCAACGCATCGAAATGGCCACCTGCAAAGCCTGTAAAACGCGCAAGGCCAGCCGCTGCAAGCTAGCCCGATCCACGTCCGCTTCTGCTCGCCTGCTCGCCTGCTCGTCCGCTCGTCTGCGGTTGGTCGGCAATTCAGGCGCCCTGTCGCGCATTTCCTGTACCTTTTCCCATCTGTCCCTGTCGATTGGGTTCGCCGCTGCAGTGGACGGCTTATGCGCCGACATGACGACGAGGGGATCGGACGAACAGCATGGCGTCGCAGAGGGTAAGGTGAAGGTCGACCGAACCCGCCATGGGGATTGGCGGCCCACTCGCCTGTCCCGAAAATCCTCGTGGCCGTTGTCCCATCCACTTCCGAATCTCTCTTTTCAGCCTTGTACCAATCTATCAACCCTGCACGTCACCTGTAAGTGTTCCAGCAAAAGCATCCCAGCAGGACGTCCCCAGCGTCATCGTCTCAGTCACCAGTGAGCGGTGGGGAGGTCTCCGTCTTGTCGGTTCTTCTAGTCCCAATTCCTGAGACCTACAAACATGTAACAGATTAACTATTCCGTCGTCTATCTATACGGAGTGGTCCTCTTGTTGCCTTGTAGGCAACTGCACCTTATGCAGTGCTGCTCTTGTCACATCAGGTCTACATCACTATAAATAATCAACAGATAAGACCTATTGGATATACGAGAACTACCAAGCATGCTCCTCAACCGGAATAGTCTCCGTCATCCCGCTGCGATATTTCTTGTGCAACTTGCTCCCCGCTCCTCGCTTACCGCCGTACTTTTTTATTCGACGATTCGGGCTTCATAGTCAAGCCTATGACTTTTACAATTCTAGGAATCTGCTCCCAATGACCGCTCAATGCTAACTGTCAATCAATTGGAATATGGTCTGGTTTATGTTCACGGGATCGCGACTCTACTCTACTCTTATCCTACACCAGAGTATCACAGCGACCTATCCTCCAATGGAGGCGCGGCCAGATCTGCACCAGGTTAATTTTGAGGTATGATCCCGACATCCAGATATCTTACCCATAGTTCGCGCGACAACCCCATCATCCACAACATTCGGTTGTCTCCCCCCTCCGTGACACCTAACCGATTTCATATGCCCTCGTCTATTCATCCATACCCTATGACAAGGGCATGTGTGACCGCCCCATAATCGCCGAGTGGGAATGGTGCTCTCGACAAGCTGAAAGTACTTACCTATTCCATCCTGCCTGATTCTATTTCCGTTCAATCCAAGCAGTATAGGTAGGATTTACTAATCCATAAGTCGACAACATGGCAAGAGGACAGCGCGGGTAGGGCGCAGCCGGGCCCGTGATTGACTGACACGTCGAGACGGCCACGCTTTATTAGGTTAGGGATAAATAGTAGAGATGAATGCGGAACGAATCCGGCATGGTAAACATCATCACATGGAATGCCAAACATGCAGAGTAAAGATGCATATTTCGAAACTTATGGATCGCATCGTCGCTAACCATCTCCTATCTGGTCGGTCGGTCTATGGATAGTTGTATTGGGTATAGTTACATGTAGTCGGTCGGTCGAGCCGCACGTACCTATGTAAATAAGGTATCTATGTATCTTACCTAACCTACATGTTCACTCAACCCCCGGATTATCAAGCCCAGAAGATGAGGCACCCAACTATCTTCTAGGTTAGTCGGTCTGATCATAGTCGCATTGGGTATAATTACGCGCGGTTGGTCGGTAAAGCCCTACGCTGATAAACTTCTCCCTCCTTACTCTACCACCTTGCATGCCCAACTATAGAATCCTAGATTACTATGTAGATGTGTAGTTACATACGTGGATGTAACTTACCTTACCTACCTGCCCAACCCCAGCAATTACAGGTATGTATGTAAGGTAAGGTACCCTTACCGAGCCAGCCCAATTAAGGCACCGACTCGCTTTGCTTGCGCAGGTACGACAGCTGTCTGTTCTGCTATTTCATGCGAGGTGTGGTGGTTCGCCTGGCTCTGGTTGCCTGCTTGCTTGGGGTTGTCCAGGACAAGGTTGCCGGGTTATGCGTCGCTTGCATGGCATAAATACTTTAGTAGGTATTTCATGCGGACTAAGTATACAAACTTACATGGGTACTTGGCATTTATGCTTCATGTTGCTTGTGGTTAATCTTTGAGTTCATGTCTGGACGGCTATCTATCTAGTATGAAGTTCATCGATCTTGGCTATGTGTGAGGAATTGGTGGTATGTAAGTTATGTAAGCATGGAAATAGAGATGAGACTGTGATGGGGCACAATCGGGGTGACAGTATATGGTGGTAGGATAAAGTAATGAAACACAGCATAGATTTGAGTGATGGAACAATGACTGGCAGGCAAAGATTGGCTATCCGAGAGCCAAATTCCAAATTTCTTCGTTTTTCATCTTTTCTGTCTAGCTTGACTATGTATCTTTACATTCATTACGCTAGCGATCGATAAGGTATCATTTATTTGTTCTTGCCCGTGGGAATGCAGAACAGCACAATCTTCCTCTCCTCGCCATCCCCATACGCCTTGTCGACCCGGTAATAACCCCGTCTCTCGAGCTGGATTATGTCGTCCTTCTTCAGATTCGCGACACCCTCGTCACACAAGGCTTCCTCCATTGTCGCTGTAGTGGGGTTCAGGAAGGCGTCCAAATCATCGTCTTCCTCGAGCTTGTCCTTCGTGATCAAATAGTCGAAGTCCCATAGCTCGGCGTCAATTAGCTTCTGCCCCTGCGTCGAGAGCCAGGTCACCTTCTTGCTAGTCGTGCGCACGTCGCCCTGCAGGTGCAGCTCGCAGGTGAGGCTCGTGATTGGGTCTTTACCGGCCACGTCCCGCACGTACGCGTTGCCCCACTGCATCAAGGTGATCTCCTCGCCGTCCTTGAAGCTCTGCGCGTCCTCCTGGTCGAGGATGACCTCCTTGCTAAAGGCCACCTTCTTGGTGCCCACGGCTGGGTTCTTGGGGTGCAGTGGCTTGTCTTCAGCCCGAGGCTCCGCAGGAGCGCCTTCTCCTGTGACGTTGATCTTGACGCTATTCTTCTTTAGGATAGCGGTGTGTCTAGGCGCGACGGGGTCGATTTCCTTCTTGTTGGCGGCCCAGAAGCTGGTCCAGTCCATCGTCACTACGTTGCGCGACGGGCCCTGCTTGAGGATGAAGTCACGCAGCGCGGGAATGGTCATGCCACGTCTCCTAACACCACGGATGGTGGGCATGCGAGGGTCGTCCCAACCCCAAACCTTACCGTTGTCAACCAGCTTGGCGAGTTTCCGCTTGGAGAGGAAGGTTCGGATGAAATTCATGCGGGAGAAGTCCCACATGTACACTTGGCGCAACTTAAGCGTGTCTATAAACCATTGGAACTGGGGATTGCGATCTGTGTACTCGGTCGACCTAAGGGCGTGAGTCACGCCCTCGAGGCTGTCGACGACAGGGCAGGCCAGATCGTAGGTTGGGTACATCTTCCACTTGGTACCGGTACGATGGTGTGGGTCGTTGGGGTTGCATCGATAGATGACAGGATCCCGCATGGCCTTGTTCGGGTTGTCGACGCTGATCTTGGCGCGAATACAGTTCTTTAGACCCTCCTCGGTACCGTTCTTCATCTGCTCGAAGATATCCAAGTTCTCGTCGACGGTCCGGTTCCTCCTCTTGGACTCGATTCCCTTTCCTCTCTCGTCGCGCATCGTCTCGACGTCGGTGTCGTCAGCGTACGCGTTGCCGGCCTTGATTAGTTTCAGGCATGTCTCATAGAGGTGGTCGAAGTAGTCGGAGGTGTAGGTGACGACGTCGGGCTTGACGCCCATCAGAGCGAGATCCTCGATTATAGCATCCTGAAATTCCTCCTTTTCCTTGCTCGGGTTTGTATCGTCGAGTCGCAGGCGCAGCTTGCCGTCGTACGCCTGGTGAGCGAAGTAGTCGCTCAGTAGTGCTGCTTTCGCGTGTCCAATGTGAAGGTAGCCCCTGGCACCCGATTAGCAGCCCGACTAAACGACATATGTGTGATCTTGGTGTTACTCACGATGGCTCGGGTAAGAACCGAGTGACGACGCCCTTGTCGGTCTCCTGAAGTGCCAAGTTGTAGCTGGCACCGGCACGACTAGCAGCCTGGACCTTGGCCTTGCGCTCGGAATCTGCAGCCTTGACCTCGGTCTGGATCTCGGGATGGAGTTGCTCGACGAAGATGAACCACCGTTGAAGATTGGCGTAGGAACCTTTGCGCACGAAGGACACAGCTACCCTGTTGCTCTTGATGGCGACCCAAATCTTGTGATCGAACTCACTCAACTTGTAGCCAGAGAGATATGTGCGAAGTGTCAAATGTTTCTCGAGGCGGATGAGATGAGGCTCGATGGACTTGAAGTCACCACCGAGAGACTCGGAGATGGCCACAAGCTCGTCGACCTTCATTTTTGATAGTAAAAGACCAGATTGAAATTGTATGAATGATTGAAACAACAGAAAGATCCGGGCTGAAACTGTAATTGTAATTTAACTTCGCTTGCCGTAGTTGAGCCCGACGTCGTCCTATTAGTGAGTCAACAACAAGTCATAACAGCCCACCGGTGATGTGTGGCGGGGTCAAAAAAAGCATTGGATCATGGCGGGGTGACTCTACCAACTTGACCAACAGGGGTGGAGAGCTTGTTGATAAGATAAGATATGGTTCATGTTGTGGCCTAAGATGTCAGGTATCCATAATCTTCTAAAAAAGTTCAATTGAAGTTCGCTCCACAAAGTCTCATCACGACCCTTGTCTGGTCTGGTTTAGCCTTAGCCCGTCAGTCTCTGAGCTTCTGACCCGACATATCAGAGCTTCACGAGCGGCGACGATAACACACACCACTCACCTATCACACACCGCATACTATGGCTACAACAAATCAGTGCATTGCCTCGATGGCAAGGCTCAATCTCTCATCTATAACCAGACCGACAGCCGCCGCTGCCACGATACCCAGATTATTAGCGCCCGCCGCATCAATAACCCAGCTGCGATGGAAAAGTGCCGGCACCAGGGCCATGCAGGCGCGCGAGCGTGAGAAAGAAAAGCTGAAAAAGAGGAGGAGGCAGCAGCGTTTTAAGGAGTACAAATACGCCACGCCCAGCAAGGAGGAGCAATATTCGTTGTGTGATGCCATGAGGTGAGTCTGTCCTGATACATACTGGTAAATGAGACGACCATCGGGTTGACAACCGATATAGATACCTTCGCGCAGCAGAAGTCGGCCGTCCTCCCTCGCAGGCGACATACGAGCTCGCGCTCAAGATCCGCACCATCAAGAACGGTCCTGTGCTGCGAGACCGTATCCGTCTACCATACCCCGTGAAAAACGACACGCGGGTCGCGGTGATCTGCAAAGAAGGGTCGGGCGCCATGCACGAGGCCCGGTCCGCCGGTGCTGTGGCCTTTGGCGAGGAGTCCCTGTTCGAGATGATCCGCAACAACTCGAACAAGCTGCCCTTTAACCGACTGATCTGCCACGTCGATTCAGAACCTGCCCTAAAGAAGGCCGCCCTGGGCCGTATACTTGGTCCCAAGGGCCTCATGCCCTCCCTCAAGACGAACACCATTACGAAGAGTATTATCACCATGATGCACGATATGGTGGGTGCCGAGAATTATAGGGAGAAGATTGGTGCGATCAGAATGCCCATCGGCAATATCCAGTTCACGCCCAAGATGCTCTCGGAAAATATCAAGACTTTGGTCGGTTCTGTTCAGGGGAACATCACCGTCATCGAGGACCGTGTCAAGAAGGATCTCATTGAGGTCGTGCTCACGTCTACAAATGGCCCTGGGTTCAGTCTGAATGGTGCTTTTGCCCCTACCGATGAGAAGATTACGCCCGCACATCTGAGTACCGCCATGTAAATGTACATAATTACCATTCCCATCATTGTAGATTGTTGTGGCTGTTGTATAGCTTGGGTCACAAGAACGGCACTGTACAAGAGTGTATCATACGAAAGCCAATTGTTTACAGTCATGCCCTTTTTCCTGGTCTAAGACCTGATTGATGATTCGTAATTATCTGGGTATCTTTCATTTGCAGGACTCTCAACATCGTCCCGACTATGACATATGCATGTGTGAGTATATGTATATACGACAAGCCAATGCAAAGCAACATAATGCATTGCCCTAGACGTTTCTTTGCTTCCAACTGTTCGTTATTCTCAGCTGCTCTTCAATGCCTTCACGGCCTCAGCCTGCGCGTCCAGCGTGGCATATACCCCCATAAGCCTAAGCAGCTTCGTCCGCCCTGGTACGCCCGCTTTCTTAGCCTCTTTCAAGGCAGCGTTGAGATCGAGGAGAAGCGTATTCCGACACCTCACCATCCTCTCCTCCATACGTCGCACCACCGGCGCATCCCTCCCAATCTCATCCGCGAGTTCTTCTACGGCCAGATAATCCTCCGCCAGCTGTGCCAGCTTCGCCGCGCTGCTCCCCACAACCTCCCCATCTTCATCTTCGTCATCCTCGTCATCCTCGCTGTCGTCGCTATCGGCACCAAGACTCCCGATCGCCAACCGCCCCTCGAGCGCAGCTATCCGGTCATCGAGCTCGAGCATCTTGCGCCCCGTCTCTATCTCCCCGCGCACGGCGCCCAACTCACTCGTCAGTCCGGCGACCTCGACACCACGCTCCCGCACGCGCGCCCGCACTTCTTCGACGGCGCGTCGGAACCCCAGCAAGCCCACGCGCACATCCTCTACGCGGTCCTCGCCTCCCTGCAGCTCGTCGCCCAGCCCCAGGAAGCTCGCGTAGTTGGCATTCACCAGCTCGAGGAGCTCCGAGCCGATGGCTGCGCTGCGCTCCCGCAGGTCAGAACGCAGATCCTCGAGTGTCTGGTGCCGGTGCGGTAATGATGATAGGTACGAGGCTGCGCTGAATGTGGGCGCGAGAAAGTCGGAACGCGGAAGCGCCGTGGGAAACGGCAGCGGCGTATCATCCTCTTCGGGCTCCGAGGCGGCTGAGGTCGATGGCGAGGAGGACAGCTCGAAGGTCCGCGAGCTGGTGAGGGGCCGGCTGGGTATTGGGGCTGTGAGATTCGCGGGGTGCGCCATTGTGGCTATGATTTGTGTGTGTGATGATAGACGACGACGACGGGAGGCCAATGACAGAATATCTCTGTGTGCAGCTGCGGCTGGGCGAGCCGACCGCTGGCCTGAGCTGTTATTGGTTTACCGCATACACCAAGCCGTCCTCCTCGTGGTCGATTACCGTGTTTGCTATCTTTGCCTCGGCCGTTCGTTTGTGGTTCGCGATGCCGTCATAAATGGCCGTCGTTCATTGCCTATTGCTCGCTAAACTTATGTGATGTTCTAATGCCAGGGTCCAGCTCTCATCTTAACAGTGGGGCTGGCAGCTGGCAGTGCTGGGTTCCACCGAAGCATCCGGTACCGGCGTGAGCTTCTCAACATGCCATTACCTAACGCTACTAGCGTCTTTCGGCTCTCCGACTAATACCGCATAGTTCCGACCCTATCCGAGCTATTTCATACATTACCTTACCTAGGTACTTGAACGCCCTCACACAGGGAACAAAATACAGATACTACATACACCTGAAATCAAAGAAACAGAGGAGAAAAGGCGAGGTTCTAACTGTGATCTTTCCAAACGGTTTAGGGATTCTGCAGGCAGGGAGCTCTCGCAGAATTCTCTCATCAGCCCACTCAAGCCAAGTCCGGACCGAGAACGTTGAACCACCAGAAGCAGCCGCCGGCGACGACAGGCGCCAATCATTGGCCACTGTTGGTTCATCGCGTCGCACTAGAATCCACCCAGTTACCTGGTTACAGTGGGTAATGGCGAGGGCGCCGGTATAATCTTATCAATCTGATCAGTGATTTTCAATCTGCATCTGCATCCTGATCACCCAATCCCCTCATATGCCGCTCTCTCAGGCCACTCGCACCGTTTCCCTCCGATCTCCTCCCCACTGCTAGAGTAGCCGCTATTAGGAGACTCGCCTCGCCCGGCTGAAACCTCACATTCGCACGACGGCCCCAAGAGAATTCTTCACCTTCACTGCGCACAAGACGACGTACAAATTGACCGCAACCAACGCTCGCACATTCAGCCACGCTTTTGCTCATCTCTTCTAATCAAAACACTTGATAATTCAACCAAAATCCTAACTGATACCAGAAATCCATTGTCATCTGTGCTCAAATCCTACCTTGCAAGGCCCCATCATTCGAGGGGCCGAACTTCGCCCGTCCGCGGATTCCTTCTTTTGGCTTGTTACCCCGTCTGCCTTTCATGCCTTTGGACTCTCCCTTGTAATCTGTCGATGGTTTATTATACTACGTGCAAGCCTTCGACGATTACATGAATCGTCAAGAAGGACCCTTTGGCTTGAACCTCCATCAAAGAGAGAATAAGCACCAAGGTGCCTACGACATAGTCGGTGATTCATCCCTAGACAGCTAATCAGACTCAAACGCATGGGCTTCTCACCATCGTTGTCGTTGCTCAACATTCAGCATGGCGTCCCCTGCTGTCCTAAATTCATCCTCCAAAGTTACTACGAGGCCACACCCGACTAAACTCGCCATCTCACCCCCAGCGGCCGCCTCCTCCCCTGGTTCGGATTTCTCTCCATCATCAAATGCATCTACGCCATCCTCTTCAACACCGCAGTTGGCTATCAAGCCTATGAGTGCAGGTTCCAACGTGGCTGTACTGCCTCCAAAAACTTCTATTACCAGCAAGGAATGGGTCATCCCTCCACGTCCGAAGCCTGGTAGGAAGCCCGCCACCGATACACCGCCTACCAAACGCAAGGCCCAGAACAGAGCTGCCCAGCGCGCGTTCCGTGAGCGGAGGGCAGCCCGTGTTGGCGAGTTGGAAGAGGAGCTAGACGAGCAGCGTGAGGAGAATGAACGTATCCAGCAACAACTGCATCATCAGATCGAGGGCCTGAATGCCGAGATTGAATCTTTGAGGAGCCAGAATGACTCTTTTAAGGCGACGCTGGAAAAAGAACGTGCCGCACAGGCAGCTCTCGCCAAAGAGCTGGAGTCTTTACGATGTCGCTGGCGAGACGAAAACTCCAGTGTCTCATCGAGAAATGGGAGTTTCATGTCACATCATGAACGAATGCAAAGCTTTTCTTCGCAACACCAAACGTCCAGGAGTAGCATTACCAATAACATCTCCAGTCAGCGTAATTCTACAACGGCATTCTCCATACCCCAGATGATATCCCCTCCGGATTCTTCGGCTTCATCCAGCCATCTGCAAGCATTACCAGATATCGCTGGCTGCGGAAACTGCAGTTCCACTGGGGCATGCGCTTGTGTTGATGATGTGCTCGCAGGCGCCACGGTTGAATGTGGTAAATGCAGCATCGGCACAAGGTGCGAATGTTTGGAAGCTGCACTAAACAGCTCTGCACCTGTCATCGAGACCGAGCTGAAACGAAAGCCCTCGTCTATTTCTGCTATGGCCCCTGAAGAAAAGAGACAGAAATCGGAATCGTATCCTAATGAGATCGATTTTACTGCCATGTTCTCCAAAAAGAAGGTGTCGATTGCAGCCCTTGCTCCAACAGAGCCTCTACTCCCGCCGCAGCCACCACTCCCACCGCCGCGAGAGCCGTGCGGCTTTTGCACAGAGAGTAGTTATTGCATGTGCGCCGAAGCCGCAGCCGCCCAGACCCTACCTCCCATGGGCCAGCAAGTTCAGACACCCCCTCCTTCAGAGGATGATGTGGGCCCTTCTCCCATGGAAGTCACCTCGACGGGGGCCATCAAGCTACCCAGTCTAAGCTCTCTTAATCGCAAGTCGTTCCAACCCGCACGCAAGCCCAATGGTTGCGGTGCGAATGGGCCCGGAACATGCTCCCAGTGCCTCAGAGACCCTAAGTCCGGGCTCTTCTGTAGAAGTCTCGCTGCCACTTTCGCCCGTGAATCTGGAAGTACGTCCGGTGGGTGTTGCGGTGGTTCGGGCGGCTCTGGATGCTGCAAATCTACCAATGCACCCGCTCAGACCTTCAATACGTCTGTGGGGGTCAGTCTGTCGTGTGCAGATGCTTATCAGACCTTATCAAGTCACCCGGGTTTTGAGCGGGCGACTGATGAACTTGACACATGGTTACCAAAACTGAAGGCTGTGCCTAAGCCGGCTAATACGCTTGGTCGGACAGCCCTAGACGTCGAGACGGCAAGCATCATGGGGGTATTAAAGGAATTTGACGTTCGATTTGGGAGAAACAAGTGAATGGCATCAGTGTTATGTCATTGAAAGAAATAAAACTAATGATTGATGAGCAATTTGCTGGCACCCGAGCATGCGAACTATGATACAGTATGCTACGATAAAAAGACCACCATCCATGCATGCCCTTACATCCAAAGAAGAAATGCCACTCAAACCGTACCATTCAAATTGTCAACCCCATATTAAGCCTACGACCCTTACTACTCAACTCCACTTTATATAAATTGAGTAACCGTGTGTGGTGACCAGTTAGCTATCGGTGTGCTGGATATTCCATCACGTGGAAAATCCTCGGGATGGCACTGTCTCGGCGACCCCAGAAGAAATATGCTCTCTTCTTGAACCCAAGTTTGTTTTCGTAGAACTGCACAGTCGTTCTGTGCTCCCTTGCTCTCAGTGCTGTCAACTCAACGGCGTCTATCTCCTCGGCTTCATCTGCCATCCATTGCTCCGCTGCATCGGACACGGAACCCTCAACAAGCACAATGATCTTCACGGCGAGTACGTCGGCGATCTCCACCATATGATGCATAAGTCTGGTTCCATTGCCTCTCTCCCGGACGTGGGGGTGAATGCAGATCTCAGACACGACTGCTCATAATGAGTTACATGACTTGCCAATTGCGGGACGGACTCACATAAGAATTCTTCTTCCAGCAATTCTGGATCAGCACGTGTGGCGGCCATCAGAATGCTATAAGCTGGTTTCTTGTCTGGTGGGCGGTTTGCTGGTAGCGCAATTCCCTCCCCCGTCTTAGAATCACGGTACTCTCTGAATGAACGGAGATAAGATTCGAATATGATGAATCCGTGAACCGCAGACTGCTCACAAAACCCCGAACTGGCCGCGAGAATTCTATAGCACGGGTACCCTCCCTCAAGCTCGCGTCGACGATAGTCCACTAAGTCGGTGGCATCGGGGTAGACCTGCGGGAAAGAAGTCGATTCGACCTCGACAATAGCTTCCGTGTCATTCTCGCACGCGGAACGGATCACGCTCTCAGTGTATTCATATTCAGACTGCGAGGTGGAGGTTGAGGTTGGCGATGGCGCCTCAGACGAACTGATATCATCATCGTTCATTGTGGTATTTCCGCAAAGCAGTCTCCCCGACAATGTCATAGCGTGCAGGAGTTGGAGTAGCGAACCCGCAGCCCAACGGGAGGTCCGTCTCATCCAATCCATCCAACCGGGACCGAGTCGTATATACCTTTTCTACCAAGCGAGACAAGTTAATAACCAATGCGGATATTCCCGTCAGCGCGCCGCCCACTGCCGGCATAGTGAAGCTGTATATGAACCCCCCCTTAACGCCGCCAAGGCGACATATGGCTGGCTGAAGCGTCCCCTTATCGACGCTCTGCCTCTTCCTTCTCCTCGGATGCAAGGCTGGGTTCGTGGACGGTCATGCCTACTTACCTTGGCTTCGGTTCAGCGGGTTCGCTGTACGGTTGACAACCCAATATATGAGACGCACTGTTGCGTTCGCTCCTGAGGCATACATGCCCTGCTTTAAGTACGCCGCGAAGTGCCGATCGTGGGGGTGTTGGGACGTTTTGGTTCGGCAGCTCATCATGTCACGAACCCCTCAAATCGAGACTTGTGATTGTTCTTGTTGGAGTAGCGCGTCTGAGGTCAGCACTGTACGCATTAGCGGCGACCTAGATTTTACCACGTGCCCGTCCGGCGGTATCGCGGGTTGTTCACCTTTGCCCCCACTTACAGGGTAAGGACGAACCGACACCGAGGTGTTCCCGTGCAATATCGTATGTTGCGAGGCAGTGGTATGATGCAGGGGGGTTCGTCCTGGTGTTGTGGTGTCGCCTTTGTGTAGGTGTGGCGATGTGATGACGGGTTGAACGATGTGTTGTTCACAGTTGCCCAAAGTTTCAGCCGACTCCTAACGAGATGAAGCTGTGCTTTGTTGTTAGCAAGAACTACTCCGTGTGTTATATTAATCTATTCTACGCACTTCTATACTACTTCTTAATGAAAATACAAATCTCAGCAGAGTCGCTATGCGTTGTCGTACATTCTACTCCACTTGAGATAATGTGTACCAGAATTTGTCCTTACAATTGGCGTCTCTCGCCTACCCTGCCTCCCAAATCATGGATGAAGCCAGCCAAACATCTTCCGAAACACGTTCTTTGTTCACATAGCTCATTCACCCGGATAGGAGAAGCGACACCCATCTGTTTCATCAACAATGACGCTGGTCTTGAACAATGGACCATGATAGTAGGAAATATAAGTATCCGAATCTTGGCTTTTTTTCGATTTTCCTTATTGTTTGCAATATAACGAAGCTCTTACACACGCAAAGAAATATACGCGCTACGGAAGAAAAATAACATTTATTACAGTAAGGAAGCCTCCTCGGACTCTAAGATCAACCAACCAACCAAACATGCACTATGAATCAAATCGTCCTTCTCCTCAGTCGGAATCAACACCTCATCGTCCGTCTGGTGATAGTATCGCGCTTTCCTCGTCTGCTTCTACTTCTACCACCGCCACTACTTCTGCTACTGCTCGGGGCACCCTCAGTCATACGGGTATGTCTGGTACTGATATCACTTCTCCTCATCCTACACCTTCCCCTACCCCCCCATCTACTGCCCCATCTACTTCCCCGGCTCCTTCTCTGATTACTACTCCTCTACCTGCCTCTGAGTCTCCCCCTGCAACTCCCCTACCTACTTACGAGTCCTTCCCTCTAACTCCGCCGCCTGATACTCCTCTTCCTTCTCCTCCTCCAGCTCCCCAGCCTCACCATGACACTACTGCCTACGCTCGAGCTTCGAACTCGATTGAGAGGGCTCTTGCTGCGTTAGAGTTGGCAAGAATTGAGTCGAAGAGGCATTGATGAGCGCAAAAGCTGTGAATTCTTCGTCCTTGTTTCAACTATGCATGATTTTCTACGTAGATAATTGTTCAAAGGGGAATTAGAGAAGTACATCTGAGACAAAATAAGAAAAAACAACTTACTTCGTGTACAAATCGATATATAAAATAATTACTTAATATGGCTACTTGCTCAGCCGGTATGTGAATGTGAATGCTCGTGTCGAAACACCTGGAGTACGAATTCGTAAGTGCTCGAGGAATATTATAAAAGCACCTATCTATAACCAGAATAATGGACTTCTCGTATCTCACTATTTATGCTACGCTCAGTTGATATTAAAGAAATGATTGTTATAACAGACCCAGCAGATCTCTGTCTGGATAGACGTTTTTTGATAACATGCTTGGCGAACTTTGGAAAGTTGCTGAATAAGAGCATTGAGGACCATTTTCCTAAAAGGGTAAGCTTCACAGTGTACAAACTTTAGAGAAACACAGACCTCACGGCTGTGTTGTGTAGTAGATCTACTGTGCGAATACTTTACTCTTTTACTGTACACGATCGCCCTTCTGCTGAATCATCACGCTCTCAGGTGTCTTCGATTTCTAATACTACCGGTGTAAACAACGAGTATAAAAGGAGGGCGCAGAAAAGCAGGATTTGCGGTTCATTAAGATGTTCAACAATATAGAATCAAAGTCTTGGTCTCATACGTCCTTTAGACAGTTCATTCCGTTCTAATCTACTTGGTCTTACGTGGTAGTACGACAACTCCAATGGCACCAGTCATCCGCGTAGCCCTCATCGGCCTCTCCGCCTCGGCAAAGGTCAATTGGGCCGAGCAAGGCCATCTGCCTTACCTTAACTCGGCACGGGGTAGATCGCATTATGAGCTTGTAGCACTGCTTAACTCCAGCGTGGCGGCCGCAGAAACCGCCCGGAAACACTTCAACTTACCACCTACCGTCAGAGCCTATGGTCGTCCTGAGGACCTGGCTGCGGATGAAGAAGTCGACCTCGTCGTGTGTAATACGCGCGTCGATACCCATGTCCTTACCACGGCGCCCTCGCTTGCCGCCGGCAAGGCTGTATACATCGAGTGGCCGCTTGCGGAGAACTACGATGCTGCGCTCTCCCTAACGGGTGGCCAACGCGTTGATAACAGCATCATCGGCCTTCAGGGCCGCGTCTCGCCCATCGCGCTTAAGCTTAAGGAAGTCCTGAGATCGGGCCGCATTGGGCGCGTGCTGAGCAGCGATGTCCGGGCCTTTGGTAACCTTGGCCGCAGAGATACCATCGCCGAGTCTGTGGCGTATTTCACTGATAGGAAAGTCGGAGGGAATCACATCACGATCGCGTACGCGCACACAGTCGACTACGTGCATGACGTGCTGGGTGAGTTCGACGGCTTCCAGAGTCGCATGCAGCTGCAGCGTCCGCTCCTCAAAATTAGGGATCAGAATAACGTGACCACGGAGAGGGAGGTCCGCTCCGACGTCCCGGATTTCTTGGCCGTGCACGGCAAGCTCGCGAGGGGACGGGCGGATATCGATATCGCGGACGATGCGACGCTGTCTTTCACCTTCCGCTCTGGTCAGCAGTTCAAGGATACCCCCGGATTCATCTGGACTATCAATGGTGAGAAGGGCGAGATCATGGTCACGGCCAACGGCGCCTATATCCACTCGGACTCATACAAGGACCCCGTCGAGATCAAGTTACACGACCATGCTACGGATCAAGTCGTGCTTATTGAGTGGGATTGGCAGGATTGGCAGAAGGAGCTGCCGCGGCGCGCCAGAATCGTTGCAGAGCTATATGAGCGCTTTGCGCATTGGTGGGAGAGCGGAAAGCCTGCGGGAGATCTCCCTGATGAGAGGGAGTGGCCGCATCTTCATGACGCTGTGGTTAGAATGGCCGAGTTTAAGGAGCTGTTTAGACAATATGATGAGCAAAGGGTTGCTTGAGGTGTTAGGTATTTGTGATGAAAACAAAACTACAGCTCTACTGATCTCCTTAGTAAAGCAGTATGTCGACAATTTGTCGGGTTATCATCAGGTAACGTCCCCTCTCAAGGGGGCTATATTAAATGTATTCATGTCTCGTATGTTCTTTCACGACGACATGCTTGTGACTGTCAAGACTGTATTCAAATTTCAACAACACATTTCTCCACGAGTACCCCCTGGATATGCCGTAAACACATCCGCATACCGGGTAGATACGGATGGCCGGGCTCTTGTAAGTAGACGCCGGCGTCTCGCCTTTCGTCGGCTGATAACGTTTTCCTCTGGTGGGGAGGCCTCTCGCGCAATGGCATGCACCGAGCGATTGGGTCCCTAATCCGGGACAATTCAGCGGCGCCCAGATAAACGGGCCTTCATGGAGACAAATTGGAGCAGGCGGACACGCGACGAGTGGAGGCGCCGAAGCCCTACTGTGAGATGGTGCGCCGATCGACGTCATCCCCCTTTCGCTAGCGGAGGGATCCCGTTGTTAAAAAGTTTTTGCGGGATTAAAAAGGTCCGCCATGAATCTCGGAAAACCAATGGAAGCAGTGGAAGCTAGGGGTTTCAGCAGGAGAAATTGCCGTACATGGAACCAGTTTCCCGGATCGACACTCAAGTTTAGAAAGTTGTCGTTATGCTTAAGAAGTACTGTAGGCAGTCCATGACAAGCAATACGTAACCTAGTGGGTTGACTGTTTAGACAGAGCTGCATATCACACGACCTATCTCTCTCTCGGAGCACTAGGAACATGTGTAATGAGCGCCTAGATCTTGGTTAGATTATTTTACCTGATACGTATTAAAAAGACCGTCGGTGTTTGGCTCCGTACCGAGCCGTCCCCATTCTATCCCAGCGCCTCCAATGACGTCCTTTCAATTACGACTAGCTCGCATCTACAGATTAGATTACAAGTAACTGCATGCAGTCGATCGCGTAGTGTACCATGGTACAGCGCGTGTGGAATCGATTTGCGGATGGCACAAACGTTTTAAACAATTGCAACACCGGTAATCCCGAATATTGTAACATATATTATGAATATCTACTTAAATGGAGGCCACAACCATGTGTCACTTTTACCTACATACGGTGCCTTGAATAGTTGGTAACTCCTGTTAAACAACGCTAGGCAATTCCTAGCGAAACTCACCGAACGAAAGGTCTTACATCCCTGCTGCCCCTCACTACACCCCTGTAACCTGGCTGAGGCCTGGCTCAAAGATCATGACTCTGATCAGATTCGGGCGACCCAATTTGTCGGGAGCTAGATAAGCCAACTCAATGACCGGCCCCAAGGACTCGGAAAGAGTGCCTGACTAACCTTAGTGTTGTGATAAGTCTGTGTATTATGTGCTGTAACCGTCTTTTCTTGAAATGGCCCCGAGAAGTTCACCATGGGCAAATTGCCATCGTCCTTATCTTGGACCCTGGTCGCTGGGATCCAGATCCTCGGCGATCCCTACCTCACTCTCTATTTCTCGTTTTGTTCATATACTCTGTTGGTCTTTAGCTTTAATTGACTTGTTTTTCCCGACCTCTACGTTCTCCTTTACTACTCTAAATATCCTGGACACACGACACCCTCATGGAGTTATAGTAGTAAGGGATCAACAGTCTAGTCTTCTCTTTAGAAACGCTTTCAGTAGCCCTTCTTGGTTTGGCCATCAGCTGCTGGTCCATTGAGCATACACAAGTCTATACCACGCTCACGCCGAGGCTGACTGCCGTCGAGTCGAGATGGGTACCAAATCCGACGCCATGGTCGCCGATGGCCACGAGACGGACGCGGGTTCGGCCGACCAGGTGCTGACCTCGCTTGGTTACAAGCCCGAACTGATGCGTACACGATCGACCTTCCAAGTCGCATTCATGTCCTTCGTCCTGGCTTCTGTCCCTTACGGTCTTGCTACTACCCTCTATTACCCACTGGTCTGTGGTGGTCCAGTCGACATCATCTGGGGCTGGGTCGCTGTGTCCCTCATTATCATCTGTGTCGCAGCATCTCTCGGAGAGATCACGAGTGTCTATCCAACCGCTGGTGGTGTCTACTTCCAGTCCTTTATGCTTGCGCCCGAGAGCTACCGTCGTCTTGCAGCTTGGATCACCGGTTGGTTGTATGCCGTTGGCAACATCACCATTACACTATCCGTCAATTTCGCTACTGCTCTGTTCCTTGTGGGTTGCGTCAATGTCTTTCAGACACCTGATGGCAAAAATGTGCTAGAGGGTAGTGCTTACCAGGTCTTCTTGATCTTCCTTGGTATCACGTTGCTTTGCAATCTCGTGTGCTCCCTGTGTAATAAGTGGCTGCCAATCCTAGATGTACGACTATCTCTCTCGCCTCCGCTTTCCCTCCTTAACTGTGTCGAATCTCCATGTGCTAACTAACTCCCTGTCATTGTAGACCTTTGCCATCTTTTGGACCTTCATAGGCGTAATTGCTATCTTGATTACTGTGCTAGTTGTTGCCAAGAATGGACGCCATAGTGGCGCCTATGTGTTTGGTCATTTCGAGGTCAACTCTGGTTGGGTGCCCGGCTGGTCATTTTTCGTTGGCCTGCTGCATGCTGCTTACGCCACCTCTTCGACTGGCATGATCATCTCGTAAGAATCTTCCACCCTCCTTCTCGCCAGGTCACACGACATAGAATTGGCCCGCATGATACTAATCTACGAACGCAGCATGTGCGAGGAAGTTCGAGCTCCGGCTACTCAGGTGCCTAAAGCCATGGTTCTGACCATCCTATTCAACCTTGCGGCTGGGCTTCTCACCCTCATTCCCCTCGTATTCGTCCTCCCCGATATCCAAGAGCTCATTTTGCTTGCGCAACCTGTCCCGGCCATCGTCCTAAGTGCTGTAGGCAACTCAGGAGGCGCGTTTGCTTTGTTGATTCCTCTGCTTGTCTTGGGTATCATCTGTGGCATTGGTTGCACCACAGCTACGTCACGCTGCATCTATGCATTTTCCCGCGACGGCGCTATTCCCGGCTCTAAATGGTGGAAAGTCGTTCATCCTAAGCTCGACGTGCCTTTGAACGGTATGATGCTTAGCATGGTGATTCAGATCGCACTCGGTCTCATTTACTTTGGCTCTAATGCGGCGTTCAACGCCTTCTCGGGCGTCGGAGTCATTGCGCTCACGGCCGCCTACTCAGCGCCCATCGTTGTCAGCATGATAGAAGGTCGTAGGACCGTGGCCACTGGCTCTTTCTTTCTCGGGAAACTTGGCTGGGCCTGCAACATTGTCTCCGTCGGTGCGTCATCCCCTCTCCTGGGCACTGCCCGTGTATCCCCTGTGCTAACACTAAGCTAGCTTGGACTTTGCTTGTCATACCTCTTTTCTCCATGCCAACTACTGTTCCAGTTACGGACCCTGGTTTAGCTAACTATGCCCCCGTGGTCTTCGTCGGTTTCACGCTGATCTCGTTAGCTTGGTACCTCGCTTGGGGTCGCAAGAATTACGTTGGACCTCCAACATAAGAGGTGCAAGTGCCCGTCTGGCCAGTGTCGCTTTTAACAAGTCCCGTCGCCCATGTGTTCCTGTGAAAGTTCCGCTGTCGCTACGATTGTTTGTGTATTTTGGTTCGATGATACCCCACAGTAATACAAGGATTACTTGTAATTCAGAGCGTAGGTAGCCTTAGCCTCACCAATACAAAAAATGTTAACAAACAGTCATGACCTTTTACGCCTGTAACATAGCGGTTACATCGAATCTTGATACATCGAGTAGATGAGCTAATTTATCTTGACACTTACTAACACAAAATTGTGCTATGCGGACGATGCTATCTACTACCGCGAATTCTCATACAGCTTTCTAGGTGCATTGAGAATAATAGTCGTTCAGGACATTACAAGTTCCAGACTAGAAATGTCGTTAGCAAAAACCCTGCCTGAGAGCCACATCTGCATGACTTACAGCACATTTCGTGCATCCCGTGAAACCGATGCCGCCACATTGCGCGTACAGGGCAGCAGTGCATCCCGTGGGGCTCGAACCTCCACCAGCCGTCGTCGTCTTCGAAGTGGACAGTGTTGTGGTCGGCCCGCTGCCGCCACTACCACTACCACTACCTGCCGTGCTCGTTGGACTGCTACCAACCGCGCAGGTCGACTCACAGCCTGCGCATGCAGCGCCGGCGCTCCTCGTCGCTCCGCCCGCGTACACTGTTCCGATATTAGTCAGCCAACTAAGTACCTTAACGACAACTTAAGTTTTGGTTTCGACCCACCGGTAGGGCCAGGTGCGGTGTATGCGCTCATGGGTGCATGGATGTTCACCAGGATGCCCGGGTCGCTCGCCGCATATGCGCCAGGCAACTTGACACCCGCCGGCTTGGCGGACCCGGATCCCGTCACCGTGAGCTGGTAGCACGTCATGTAGAACTGGGCCTGGCCGGAGCTGGACGCCGTATGGAGCGCAAGCGCCTCGGCGCGCAGCAGGTAGTCGCCCGGCGCGAGGTCCGTGGGGATTTTGACGTTCATCCTCCCACAGCACGTGTTCAAGTCCTTGGTGCCCCAGTAATCGGCGTCACCATCCCCTCCGGTCGAACTCTTGGCCCATGTGTCCGCGAAGATCTTGAACCATGACGCTGATGACCCGTCTGCGCTCGCTGCGTCCGACACTGACGCCATGTACACCTGCACTGGTCCGTGGTGGTCCCCGCCGATCGCCTCGTTCGCGCACGATCGGTCCTTGGGCTGCTGATGCATCTCTACCGTCACCGTGGCGCCCGCCGCGACGGAGCATTTTCCTGCTACCGGCGATGTCCCGGCGTTGCAGGCGATGTCTTTAGACGTCACATCCTGCACGGGTGAATTGGAGAGTGGGAGGCGGGCGCAGCTGGCTCCGTGCTGTGTATATCAGCATTTATATGTCTCACACTTGCTGAGCGAAGGGCGACTTATATAATCAACGCCGTTTATCCAGAGGTCCTGGAATGTGGCATGCGAAGCAACGTTGGTCGCGCCGAAAGCCACGACGGCGGCAGTGTATAGAGTCGGTTTCATGATGTTGTACGGTCCCGATTTGAGATTCGATGGTATATACCAGACGCGCTTCACCTGTTGATCGCAGAGACTGAGAAACAGTAGTCTGGGGACATCGCTACATATGTCTCTTTGTTAAAGCTCTTGAAGTAGACATTACACTATGTTCCGCCCGTCCCATATGGCCTGATACGGACCGTCAAGCAGGTCATTTTTCCTTTTCTGCCCTCCTCGTCCTGGTTCCGCCATCATCTTATTGCACGAATCTCTTCGTAGTAAATCCACTTTTGCGTAGTGTGAGCGGAGTCCAGAGCCGCGTTACCGGAAAATAGCAGTCTTCATGCCCAAGCGCCAGCCAGAAATAGTCGTCAGGCGATATCCTGATTTGACACGATGTGACGATGCTGCGGGTGGTGGAAATTCGAGAAATCGTAAACCCGGTATCGATCCTGCGCTAAGAGACCCATCGTACCCACGAGGTCGGTCGCGGAGCCCCGTGTCAGCTTCCTCGATTGGTGGGATCGGACACTCGGAATTGGAAACGGTATTCTATCTCCAGATTGCCTGATTAGGCGTAACGGTGATTCATACTGGCAGTCCCTTGTTCAAATGGCTTGATAACATACATAGCAAGTTACTATTCAAGCAACGAGGAAGTAAACTCTGAAGTGCGGTGTATTGCACTAAATTAGCACTATAAAGGCGACGCTCTCTAAGAGAATTATTGACGAGTAGAAGTCGTAAACTAATAGGCGTTAATTTCTTCATTTTCTGCTTTTCTCTCGTATTCTTAAATTCGTATTCTTAAATGTAAGTATCGATTGCTAACGATGTGATATTACAACGCTTATTCCCTAGTTAATACGAAGCCGACAGTGGTCACATTGGGTAAAGAATGCGAACGTAGGAAACAAATCCAAGGTAGTATCATAGATCGCAGTAGTTAGGTTTGGAGATGTCGGTGTGGTGTGTACTATAAGAGTAGTGGACTACTATGTAGCACATTTTAGAATTGAACAATGTCATTATGATACACCTCTTCTGTTGTAAGTCTAAAGGAGGAAGGTTTGCGAGTGCGTAAGCTGGTGTGAAATGATGCTAGAGAAGTTTACAAACGCTGTTGTATACACCCTCCCTATAAGCACTGGTCGACAGGCAATGGAGAACACTCTCAGTAGCGAGGAGGACTCGTTGCTGCCGTCGTCTTAGTCCCTCCTAATCATATTATAGAACTTAGTTTTGAAATGGCCGCGTAAACTTGCCCACTACCAGAGCCTTAGCGAAGGAAGTAATCTGGCATACACTGAAGCAGTATGGGTGGCCAGCTGTGGATATTAACTAGTGGGGTTCTAGTTTTCACGTATAAAGTGCAAAGAGATTTCGGGGGCGAGCTCTACCATGTACGCCACACCAGCTCTATACTCTCAGCTTTTCGTTGGTTTCTGAATACTTCACTCGAGCGATCTACGTCTCATTCTACCAAGCAGCTCTCATTCAGTTCAGTGATTTTATAAGCTTCTATAACAGGATATATTTTTCTGTGACTCTCCCTTTATCTCCTCCTGCGTTTTGACATGAGAACAAACCCTTATTGATTGCTTCTCGCGGCTGACTTCTCCTACCTTTTCAGCGACTGGTTCTTAGCAAGTAAGCTTTACAAATACGTGTAAAATGAAATAAAATAAAATAAACTAAAAACTTATATTAAGTACAATGCATTAAGCCTAGTTTTACATGTAACAGGTATCTGTAAAACATGAAAGAAAGTTGGCCATCGCATAGACCGTCGCCCTGCTACTTCCCTAATTTTTAGAACGGATCAAAGTTGGTTGTTCTTTTGTGCTCATTTCTCTTATTTGAAAAAAAGGGACGAGTTCAAGTCCTACACCGCGCAAAGTTCTGATTTTATGGCCTCAATTAAGCTTATATTGCTTTTTGTTAACCTCCCTAAAATATTTTCTATTCCTTCTAATAGGGTAGTAAGATGCCACCAGCTGAGATCTTTTAATACTTTGTGGGATTAAAATTTGTCGTGATGATAAATCTGGTCAACTAAATGCGCCTTGCGATCAGCCGCTACTCTCCTTTGCGTCAAGAGCCTTACCATCTCTGCGACTGCCCCTCGCCGGTTTCTCGCCTTCCGAAAGCCCGACAACGCCAAAGACAGGTTTCGGGGCGAACAGTGGACCGAAAGGCTTGATAGGCTATTCGTGATATAAGAGCCATCGATACACGAACTCTAGATGAGGCGCATAAGCTATTACCATCCTAGTAAATTCAAGGCTTGGGGTATTCCTAGCTGCTTCACCTTGAGCTTACAATCTATACTAATTCATTCGACCATTTCTTCGAAGCATCCTATGACTTCTCCTGCGGATAGTTTCCTTTTTGTGTTCATTAATTGTGTGTTTTAAGAATCACTGACGGGATCGTGTCGATCTCTTCTACGGTACACGGAGCCTCACCGTGTATTATATTGAGTAGTTACTGAGCTGCATTTACTTTAACTGAGTGTCTTGCATTCCCATTTGAAAAATTCGGCCGAAACCGGATGGCGTCAGCATTTATCGAAAAGTGATAAGCCAGTCATACTATGGTTCCATTATATTACATAGGTGCCAGGTGCTTGGCATTTTGCCTCAGTGGTGAACATAGCAGGTGGCAGTACGCGAATGACCACAGTTTAGTCTTAAGCACAAGCCTAATAGTTTACCTGATTTTGCGGTTTGGGATATTCGGACGAATGAGTTAGCATTATAGCATGAATACTCTTGTAGAATACGATCATGATGAATCTGATGCGGGATCATCCCGCACTCAGCACCCTATCTGGTTAAGCGTTGATCAACAATCACCACCCTAATGCAGGAGATTATTAAGCCACATCTGCAGCATCATCTTTCTGCCAACATTACCAATATCGAGGGATTCGACAGATAGGTACCCTTATTCGACAAAACAACACACTCAAAGGCGATCACCATGACACAATATACTTCGATTAATGTCACCCCTTTTACTGTGGTCTTTGGTGCTTTGTCTCCATATGTTTTCAGACCTGGGCAAGAAGAGATTTTGTTCATGCTAGTCCCGAAAGATGATGGTGTCTACCTTAGTACGACATATTTCGCCATTAGCCCGAAGATTGTAGTGTAGAAGCTCGAGACAGCGATCGGAAACCGATGCATACTTTGTAAGCTCCGTCACCATATCATTGATAAGCATTATCGATGACCTAGAATTACTTAGTACGACAGTATACCGTCGTCAGCGTCGAGACGAATCTGATTAATTTGACGCAGCTTTTGTTGTGGAGTCTATGCGGATCTACGGGTAGGAACGTCGGCAACAACCGTACCAAAGAAGCAGGGATCATTTCAAATGTCATTTAACGTTATTTATAAATGTTTTGATTGCCTCCTACACTCACTTTCTTGCTCGCTTATCGATCGCTTTCAATCTGAGATTTCTTTGTCGTAGGTTGAATATGAGTGAGACGACCGAAAAGTTCGACACGCCGGTATCGCCCCCGGAGGGCGACGGCGACAAGAGTATTACAGATGGGGAAGACATAGCACCGCAACGATCTAACGTAGAGTCGATTTGGCCCGTCGAGAATATTTCTGCGCCACGAGAGGTTCTCATGGTATTTGTCGCATGTATGGCACAATTTTGCACTCGTAAGCTAATTCCCTAGTTCCCTGCCCCTGCCTCGACTTCAGTAAAGACTGTACCAAGACTTCAAACTACATCTAATTGACACTGATCGCAGAGGCCTCATTTGCTTCGGTGTTGCTCCTTCTACACACCATTGGAGGGTCGTTTGACGTCACTAATCCGGGCCGACTCGCGTGGCTCGTCTCCGGCTTTTCTTTGACCGTCGGCACTTTCATCCTGTTCTTCGGCAGGCTCGGAGACGCTTTCGGATATAAGCGCATGTTATTGATTGGTTTCGGATGGTTCAGCTTATGGTCTATCGTCGTGGGCGTGAGTGTATATTCGAATTACACTCTAATCATCTTCGCCCGCGTGCTCCAAGGTATTGGTCCGGCCATCTGCCTGCCCAATGCCCTCGCTATCCTAGGCTCGGCCTATCCACCGGGGCATAAGAAAGCAATGGTCTTCGCCGTTTTCGGTGCTGTGGCGCCCGTGGGAGCTGTTATAGGAGCTGCCGTCGCAGCCGCGATATCTCTTTCCTGGTGGCCGTGGGCTTTCTGGGCGTTCAGTATCTGGCTTGCTGTACTCATTGTCCTTGGATATTTGGTTATACCCGACCCCCCACGGAAGGATGACGCTTTTGTCGACGGCTTTACGTGGCGGAAAATATATGAGGAGCTGGACCTACCCGGCGCTGTGACCGGAGTATTATCTCTGGTCCTCTTTAACTTCGCCTGGAATCAAGCCACCATAGTGGGTTGGGCTACGGCCGAGACTATCGTGCCTCTGGTCCTCAGCTTAGCCATTTTCGGCGTATTTGCCTGGGTTGAGATCAAGATTTCAGCAAAACCCTTGCTCCCATTCGACGCCATTAATGCCGATGTTGGCTTCGTCCTTGGGACTGTGGCGTGCGGCTGGGCAACCTTCGGCATCTGGATCTTGTACTTTATTCAGATTCTCCAAGAGATTCGACATCTGACTCCTCTACTGACCGTCGCGTGGATGGCGCCACTACCTGTTGTTGGCGTAGTCGCCGCTATCGTCACTGGTGCGCTTCTCGGCCCTTTCCAGGTCAAGCCCCCTGTTGTTATGACCTTGGCATTAGCGGCGTTCACGATTGGAGTCACACTCATCGCGACAGTTCCCCCAGATCAAATATACTGGGGCCAGACATTTGTCTGCACCATTGTCATACCATTTGGCATGGACATGAGTTTTCCAGCTGCGACTTTAATCCTCTCTAACGCCGTCAAGAGAGAGCACCAAGGAGTCGGTGCTAGCCTTGTTAACACCGTTGTCAATTACTCTATATCACTTGGAGTTGGGTTTGCCGGCATAGTGGAGTTGCACGTTAATCATGGTGATCAACTTGCCGGATATAGGGGTGGCTTGTACTTTGGTATAGGATTGGCGAGCTTAGGCCTCGGGATTTGCATAATTTTCTTAATTCGGGAGCGTTTTATACAGAGGAAAGCAAAGAACTCAGCCTAACTAATACTCGACGACCATAGAATTAAATAGACTTATAATAGAACGGCAACGCATTAATAACATTGGATACACATCGGTTTAGATTGGGATAGTAAATTGTCTAAAATCTGATTGCCGCCCAAGCTCAGCTTTAATGCGTATAGTCTTAATAAATGTTTTATCACGATAAATTTAAAAAGCATAAGAATGGAGCCTATTCAACAAACCTGATCTGAGTATGCGAACCCCAATAAAGAATCTTGGATATATGATATAGAGCTCTCTGCAATTTGACCTAAAGTATATACTGACTTTAAACTTTATTATAAGGCAGTACATGATAATATTTTGATGTCTGAAGAGGCAATCCTAAACACACTCTTTGATCGCCACCACATTCAATTCGTATTAATTAGATTGCCTTAGTAGTAATCTCGTTGCTAATAGTGTTACGGAACCAAACTGCAGCACTATACTACGACAGTACCAAAGGGAGATCTTAGCTGAGCTAGGCACTCGACCGTGGGTAGCTACTATATACATATTCTGACGCACATAGGCTAGTAGTTTCTGAACTTAGGGTCATATAGAGTTTAGAGAGTAATATACTTATTGCCTGGATTCCTCCCAAGCTAAATATAAAGTTAGGTACAAGTGATAACTCATAACAGCGCCACATTGCATTGGAAAGCAAATTAGGATATCTCTTTGAAAAAGGTATACGTGCTAGATACCATATTACGACTATAGTTATATGAGACCTTTATACCTCAGTCCTCTAGCGTTCTCCTGGTTACCCACAGCTCTCTAAGACAGATATGAAAAGATGAGACGACTTTACGGGACCGACGTGGGCAAAGAAAGTGAATTCTGACATACAAGCTATAGGTCATCCGCATAAACCGGAATGGGATTGTGACCTTAATGGGCCTATCAAATCCTATAATTGATTACTGGCAATGGAATTTCTTCGAAATCCTTATTCCGAAGCCCGGCTATAGATGGAGTTGTACACGCATGTCACTCAAGGATTGTTTGCGAGCTGCCTAAACAGTCAAGACGGGGTATGAAAGAAAAAGGTAAGTCCCAGATCACCGATTGGTGTTCTATACGCTAACATCTTCTGCACACAATAACGAAGCATTAGTCGCTGTTGATGGTAATGGTAGCATTTGAAAATGATAAGCTATTGTTATTTCATGACCCTTATATTCGCATCACTCCCATTACGTAGGTCCTGCCCCAACGACATCGGGATCTTGTTTAGTTAACTTCCGACAAAATTTGGAACGTTACTATCACTGAAGCACAGGTGTAGAAGGTATAGTCTATCTGTTTTTCTCTCGACGATTTAATCAGCGCCAATATGTATTCATTATATGTTATATTACAGTTGGTCTTGAGTGGCGGAAAATGTCCCAACTAAAATTTATGCCTTAATATCTTGTAGTAGAGACACCTTCTTTCAAGACTTAACTTCACGGTTATAGAAAGCTACAAACATGGTGACACAAAACCAGTACGATAGGTGTTTCCCGACAAGCTTACGCTCAGCCTGCTTCTAATCACATGTTAAGGAAACGGCCGATTGGGATGGGTGCCTTGTGATTGCCTTGCTTATAGTTTTGACAAGAATATGCGAGGTGCGCATGCTAACTACCTAGTTAAGCGACGCCCTTACATACTTGGCAATATTACTATCAATGGAATCAAGTCATTGCAAGTGGAAGCTCAAAGCAACCACTTCGGCATTGTCTCGGCCCGTCAGGTTATCTGGAAAAGTTTCTTACCAGAACCATGTGCAGCCTGAGATATCAATATTGGACGAGAATCAAATACTAAGCCATAATTACTATTTAATCATTCTACATATTTGAGATCAATAGAACAAATGCGACAGTCGTTTAGCCGCGCCAGGCTTTTTATACCATGTCTTCATTCGAGATGTCTGTTCATACTGGAACCCAGCGGTTATCAGCCAATTGAATGCATGACTCCGATCAACACCCCGGGATCGAGAGATCATATTGGCAACAGATCTGCCAAGCACCGGGAGCCGCGCCCGAAACGGTAAACAGACTGGCCAATCGAGATGGCATAGAACTACCAGGGGCAGGATCTGGCGGTCACATGTTATCCTCCTTCCTCAAATTACTATAGTACTAACTAAATGAGGGAGGCAGGGTTAGCAAGTCCTCTAATATGAATGGGCCCGGAATTCAAACGAAGCTATCGACTTAGGTTTCTTAAAGCCTGGCCACATTCACCGCCAAGCACCCCGGGTCCCTAGCAAAGCCGGCAGGTCAACGAACACCTTCTCGGCATACAGAGTATTCACCACGGTAAAATATACAACCTTGCGCCGTTATGCGCCTGGCCTATAGAGAGCCTTCCTGCTTCTGGCTCCGCTGTCCGGCACTAAACAATTCTACGCAGATGCTACCCCAGTTTCGCGCGATTCATGACGTACTACTTTAGACGACTCGAAGGATTCATTGCGCGATCCACCTAGCTTATGCTTTAAAACTCCTTCACTAACACCGAGTTTCTTGAACCGTCAATGCTTTAGGAAAGCGCTCACATCGACTACTGCACCAGCTCATTTTCGTGCATTTTGGCGTGCAGATGGCGCATATTAAGCACATAGCGAAAGGACTACGCCTTGCTTTCTGGTGTAGTATAGTACGGACACGTCAAATTAGGCAACTTTCCCGGGCTGCAATAAGCGAACAACGTGCGTGACACATGCAACCTGCTAGCTGCATGTTTGGTAACGTGGGATAGAGCAACGTGAAAGAAGGCAACCAGGACCGAAGGCATACAGTCGGGAAGCTCTGAATCTATCTCGATTGTAGCAACGAAACCCGCTACACAAACTGAAAACAACTATCAACAAGCCTAAAATAAATCATGTTAAGATTTCATAAAACGCTAGGATAGTACCTTGACCCTTCAATTTCATAACTACGTCTAGATGTGGCCCAGACCATCCTTACTGCCCCTTGGTATATGCGTACGTAAGATGACAGGGTCTATCGGCCTACCCCGGATCAGCGTGTGAACTAGCTTTGGATGGGTGTCAAATCAACGGTCCCCGCGGTTCCTGCATTGGTGGAGACGATCACTTGGGGACTGCAGGTAATGTTTAGAGTCTCTCCTAATCGAATTGGCCGACCATACGAACTAGCCAATCCACGCTCAAAAGTTTGATAATGTGGGTTAACTAAGACATATCCTGTGCGCGGATTGGGGGACTCGAGTGGACTTACAATCATATGTTGAACATACCTGCCTATAGGACTTTGATACTGCTGTATATCGACCTAAGACCCTGCTGAAACCAAATGGAGTGACGCCCGGATTGCTTCGGCGAAATAAAGGCCTTACCTGGTGGCATGACCGACATGAAAAATTGCTACAAAGCCATCTAGAGACTCTTTGAGTCCAGAAAGGGAAGGTTATATCGCCCTCTAGTGAATATGGCAACTGAGGCGATGGGACCCAGGGACCCGCAACGTTCCATCATCGTCGTCTATGTCGGCGAGACGGCTTTACTGTCTCCTCCGTCAATGAAAGAAGGCGGCTGGGTGTATAGGAGGATGAGTATATAAGAATCAGTAAGTCTTTCATTCCAAAGGCGTCTCTATCCAACGACAAGCTGCTTCCCCTCTTCACTTCTCCCCTACGCAGAGCGTACCTTGAGTCGTCAGTCGCTATCACCATCAGCGTCTCAGGCAAGCGACATCATGCGCGGTTTCATCGGTTTGGCTGCGGCCACCTTGGCCAGCTTCTTTACACAGGCGCTTGCTGATCCGACTGTCGCACGCCCAGGCGGTGTTGACGATATTGTCATCACTAAGGACAATATCCTCAACAGTACTACTTCCAGGGAATTCAAGACGGAGAGTGCGTTCAAGATAAATGCCGCCCAGGCCGGGGCGTTCCCCATCAATATCTTGAACAACTTCGGAACTGGCATGTACGTGTATATCAGCGGAAAGGATGCCTCGAATGTGCCAGTCCTTTTGGGTACCAATGGCCAATATGTGTATCCTCAAGCGGATAACACCGGCGTCCCAAAGCAAATCACTGCCAACGTTGCGTTTCAACTGAACGCCCAAGGCCAGAACACCCAGATCATCCTTCCTCAAGCCCTGATCTCCGCTAGAATCTGGTTTGCCCAAGGACAGTTGAAATTCTACACTGTCAAGGACGGCAACGGAGTTTCCGCCATCGTGGAACCCTCGGCAGCTAACCCAGCTGACCCTTCGGCCGGAATTCAATGGGGCTTTATCGAGTTTAACTATGATGGAACGACCATCTATGCCAACATCAGCTTCGTTGACTTCGTCGGTATCCCTCTCGGTATGGGTTTGACACTGGCCAACGGCCAGAGCCAGATCGTGCAGGGACTCCAGGCAGGAGCAGTCAACAACATCTGCAGCGGCGTCAAGAGCCAGGCCAGTGCTGACGGCCAAATCTGGGACCGGCTGTGTACCGTAAGCTCATCAGGCAAGGCCCTTCGTGTCCTGGCGCCGAACCTATACACTTCAGCGAACGCCGGCGCATTCAATGGTTATTACGATAACTACGTCAACCAGGTCTGGAGCAAGTACACGAGCCAGGATCTCACCATCAACACACAAGCAGCGGCCGGAAACGTCGCTTGCCGCGTGTCCAACAACCAACTCTCGTGTGCGGGCGACAACCGCGCTTACCCCAAGCCTACTACTGCGGATATCTGGGGTTGCAACTCGGGTCCTTTCGCGATCATCGGCAGCGATAACGACGTTCACCGTGCCGTCGTTCCTCGACTCTGCGCAGCCTTCACACGCACCACGCTGTTGCTTGCTGGTGGCAACGTTCAGCCCTCGCTGGGCCAGAGCAGCTACTACACCATGAACCCCACCAGCCACTACAGCCGTATCGTGCACAATTACGAGGTCGGCGGCCTTGGCTATGCATTCTCCTATGATGATGTCAACCCTAGTGGCCAGAACGCTGCAGGCGTGGTTGCGGGTGCCAACCCTACCAATCTGAAAATCACTGTGGGCGGTTGGTCCTAGAATTGAGGGCTCGTGGCTACGCAAGGTGAAGCCGTGACGATGCCTTTTTAGGCACATTATAACTGTACATATGATTATTCTTGCATTGTATATAGTTCAGCAGGAGAGTACATACGACCAAGCTTATGCATTGGTTCAATACGTATATATATCTTATAAGACATTTTCTTGAGACCCAAGCCACTATAAGTCACCGGAACTATTGTTGAATTACGATGTTTCTAGAGTATAGGTTCGGGTATTAAGTTTAAGTTGACTCAAGTTGTAGTCGCCGAGAGTTATAGGCACAACTGCCCGATTGAAGCAGCCAAACAATAGAGGAAGATGAAGTTGATAGTTTACTGGAAATTGATATGTCCGTTTTCGAATCCTAGTCCGCCCAACCCGCGACTTGTGAGCATGAACCCCAGCAGCAGAATCTTTAGCTCGCTCAAGTAGTCATGACGTGCAGATGCGCACGATTGTAATCAATTCACGTAATTTCCACGTAAATGGTAGGTAGGAATAAGCCTATAGAGATGAACGGTGGGGAAAGAGGGAGATATAAGATTACTATGTTTATTTACTAACTGGGTATCAGTTACGAGGGAGGAAGAGATGCGAAAATCTACGTCAAAAGTGAAAAAGCGCCCACACATGCTTTAGCCAAAAAAGTTGCGATGATCAACATGCCAATCCCAGCCGAGGCTCTAGTCAGTATAACAGACACACCCACAATTGCGACGAATCGTATAATTGGGAGAAGTCTTGATAACCGGGACCTGTATCTCTCTAGAGTATGCTTCTAGCAATCTCCGCCCCAGCCCAATTGGCGGTTTACTTCGTTCATGGCGTGGATACCGGCCCTGAAGAGTCCGAGAGCGCCATCCACGCTGGTATTGCCCGTGTTGAACGCCGGCTCGGCCTCTTGCGCTCGTCGTAGGTCTGATTGGTCGAGAAGTGCCTGCCTCTTCTCCAGCACTGCTCGACATATGGCTTGTGCCCACATGTTATACCACTGGTCCTCACTGATACTGACGTACTCTTTATTTCCGGATTCGTTGATGCGCGAGAATGGCCAATCTGCAACGACAACTCCCCATCTCTTGGTGCGGAAGAAGAGGTACGGCCACACGAAGATGATGGTGAGCGTCAAAATAAATATCCATTGGATCCAAGGAGTCAGGCGCCAGCGATTGGTCTTGGCCTCATTGTAGAATTGGATCTGGCCATCTTTCGTGATAAGATGGACGTTAAGATGGCCATGGTAGTTGGTCCTGCGCACTAGTTCCTCGAGACGGCGTTTCACGCCCTCCTCATCGAAGCCAACCATTCGTCGCTGGAAGGTGAAGCACTTGAGCCCGGCAGGACTGGCAGCGAAGCGGTGACACCATTCTTGAAGAGTGGGCTTTGCATCGGCTCCAACCTCGATGCTCTGATTCGACCCTTCCCCGCGCTTAGCAAGGATTGTTCCACGATGAACCTTCTCTGGACCATTCACGGTGCGCAACTCGCTCCATGATCTGCGATACTGGGCGTCGGCAAAGAGATAGGGCGTCAGCTCAACCGTGACGTCGAAGTCGGTGACGGTGTTCTTCTCAGTCTTCCCCTTGCTGTCCCTGGTTGTCTCGGTGTGTGTCCCGACGAGCTTCATGTATGGACGTGGCGGGATCTGGGCAAGCTGGCGGATGTATGTCTCGAGCCGACCCGGGTCTTCAACACTCCTGGCCACCCAAGCCTGCGCGCCGGTATTGCGATCTATAACTACCTTGGAGTCGAGGTCATGGGGTCGGATCGTATCACTCACGGCACTGTTGGTGGCGAGGATCGGGGCAGCCTCGGAGGACTCGACGGCATCGCTGTAGTTGGGTGGGAGGTCGTCGATGTTGATTTCGGGGGCATCATCGTCGACGTAGGGGGCGACCACGGAGCTTTCACCGGGGTTGCTGTGCAATGACACGGCGTCCGAGAATGGATCGCCCTGACTGTTGGGTTTGCCCATATTGAGTTTGACGCGATTTGGTGTAGCAATCGATCTTATTAGTACTTAGAGTTAGTCTTGATGTACTCACAAGAATGAAGAATGGCTTTCTAGGAGGCAGCTGAGGTGCCCTGCCACTTTGAAACTGATGCTGGTAACCTGCAGGCGGCAGCCAACAAGTCGTATGATAAAGGTACATACATGCAGGTACATTTAATCACCGTTTATATATATAGTTACCCTGGCTAAGTGGATTATCGTGTATCGATGTCATATGTATTTAAGCGATTCTTAAGCTTGTACCTATGCATGCATGTTCAAGTTGGGCTGACTCTTACACTCTTCATCTGCAATAGACATTTATTATTGTGCAAGGTCTATTTCGCGGTACTAATCTGGCTATCTTCAAAAGCCTCTTTGTTGTGTATGCCTTGTGATAGAACAGAAACGTCGTAATTCCCAGTGCAGGAACAGCCTGATTTCATAATGTCGACGAGCATGTCATCATGTAGGATAATAACACACTTTATCGAGAAGAAAGGAGCATGGTCCATAAGCTATCTACATTCTGGCATTCGATGGATTGTGTGCGGGCTATAGAGGAGTATAGTCCCTTCATCTAGAGTAATCTAAATTGTATATGCGCGTTGGGCTCTAAAACCTTTAAAGATTTCTAAGCAGTTGTCGTGAAACGAGTTGGTACAGAAGAGCTGACTTCGAGTTGTTCCTATAAGGCGTTGCATTGCAAATGGAATGCAATCTAGGGGCCTCGCGCTCCATGCAGATACGTCGTCACATAGCAAGTAAGCCTGGCAGTGTTTCCACTAAGAGCTTCTTCATATGATGCCGGAAGCTCCTTACATGGTACGCATCCGAACTGGACGAGAACCATGGAATGACCCTGGAGAGCGGCGAGAAACCGGAGACGAAGCGTCGAATTAACAAGACGAGGAAACGAGCCTGTCACAAGGGGCTCCTTAACAGGACAAATAGAGCATCGGCTCGAGCGAGGATGACGCCTTTCTCATCTTCGATCGTCCCTTGGGTGAAGTATTTCCGACCCTCGACTTTGGTAAAACGTGCTCGCGTAAGGATAGTCGCGGGCGTCGGCACGGGCTTCACAAAGGTCGTGTTGAGGTACGCTGTCATGCACATCCCGGCAGGAATCCGTTTGCGGTCCTGGTTGATGGGAACTAGCATGCCGATTACTTCGTCTAGTATTGTCGTGACAAGGCCCCCGTGACAAACGTTGGGCCAACCGTTCAGCCCGCTACCCAGCGTAAGCAATGCCTTCACCTCGCCAACTCGCTCTGTTGATGAGAGGGGCTCTTCATACACCCGGAGCATTCGAGCGATGCCATTCTCAGAGTTTAATGTTTCTGCGAAAAGAGCATCCTCGCTGGTTGACTTTATGATCCTGCTCGGTGCCGTCTCGGCGATAACCCGGTTACCCTTGAGGTGAGGGGCACACCAGGGAATAGCCGCGAAATGCGCATGATCCAAAGAGTCCATGTCCTGTCTATTTTGTTGTCAAGGTCGTAGTTTAAGACTAGACAAACATTGATAGTTATAGAAAGCTTGGAAATATAATATGCTTAGTGGACAGAGAGCCTGACTCTACACGCTAAGTCCCGGAACAGGAACGTGCAAGGGGAGCTATTTTTTACCTCGGCTACTAACTAATACCTGTACTATGTATGGGCTTAAAGCGATTGGATCCCCTGCCAAGGCATTAGCCAGGGGCATATTTGGGGGTTTTACTGCGCAATAGCTAAATAAGTGTCTTGATCATGTCCGTATGTACTGAGGAATTAGCCACAGCGAGTTAGGAATAAGATACGGTATTTGTTTTAAAAAGCATACTCTTTGACAAAATCTAGTGAGTAACACGCTAAACCTTGAGATTTGATATGGGTTGGCGCCGCTTGGCGTTCTGCATTGGAAACAAGGGCTCATTTAAGAAAATTTGGCATGACACAAGCATTCATTTTTCTCATCTTTCTTAATCGATATCGAAGAGACATTTGTTTTGAACGGCAGAGGACTGAAGCAATCGGATCGACTTCACGGCTAATTCAGCGAAGAGGATGGCTGGCATCGTCCCAAGCTTGATGGATGCGACGTGCAACACGCACAATGCTCTCAGGAATATCACTGGCTACGCCTGTGGTGTGACGTTCTCATTCAAAGACTCGGACAACCCGCCAGATATGCACTATGGCGTAGTGTCGCTCCAGAGATGTTGCGACAAAGTCAATGCGCCCGTTATGCGCATCCCCGGCAACACAGGCTGCGAGATCCAATACTGCTTAGCGGACCCGGTCACGTCTTCGTACACCCAGACGGTGCAATACGCTTACGCGACAGGGACTGGAACGGCTGCCCAGACACCCGCCCCCTATGTGACGGAAGACGCGACAATTGGCCCCCCGGCCGAGGTCGAGAACTGTATGAAATTTGTATATGAGGGAGATTTGCCAGATGATGTATCTGATCAGATTCGGGACGCGTCGAGTTGGTCTGTTATTCGATTCTACGATGATGAGCTACCGCCTGAGGAAGTGAGCGCTGCAGTCTTGGCCAGCCCGGCGCCGGCCAGCTGGACGTCTGCTGCTGCCAATCCGTGGGACAAGCCGCTCTCGAGTAGTGGTGCGACCACCACACCCACGTCTATATCTTCATCTCAAGCCAAACCATCATCATCAGCGCACCGGGTAGGTGGCTCCTCAATCCAACACGACCGGATAGGCCTCCAAGTGTGGGTTGTCGCCGCCATTGCGATGATAGGACTTGCCGTTGCTCTTTGATCTAGAGATGTTCTAGCCCCCGGCCTCCGCTTGGATCATGAGGTCACTGTTTTGAGAAGTGCCCTGAATGATTGCTGTTTATTACCATTCTAGGTAAAGCTAAGAAGACATCTTGCCTCGATCTACAACTGCTCTGTTTCAAAAAGCGATATAGAGAAAAGAGCTTGATTGGATTCTTCAACCCTTTGGAGAGGAAATACCGGCCCATCTCCCATCTTGATTCGACAGTCATTTGTCCCGATGTCCCAACCGATGGCCAGGGGCTCAACTGTATGCACTAAATCTGGCTGTAAAGGTCAGTCCTCGCCTCTTTATCATCCTTGTTTATCGCAGGGTCAGAATCAGCGTTGCTCAATAGCGACCATAGGCCGGCCGGGATATCGCGCACCCCGGCGGTATTTTAGAAGGACCCGAAGCTCATCGATAAATCCGAGACTATCCTAAACATCGTCATTTGAAACGAGAGACACCTAGGACCCTAGACACACGCCGGACATCAGGGCTATGCCATTCTGGTGCATTGTTCGACTTCATCTCAATGTCTGTGTCGGGAGATCTCAAAATATCTTGATATAGATAATATCCCATTGAATGGATTGTTCCCCAGTGTCATAAAGCACACTTGAAACCGTGTGAGAAAGATCATTCTGTATATAGCCTAGATTAGCGAATGAATATGCGTTAGAGAAGTTTGTACAACAACGAGTTCCTATGATTTACGAAACACTGATTAAGATACAGCATGCACCATACTACGCGGCGTATGTACTTATCTCTGGCAGCTTCCCTCGGCTCTGACTCGAATGGTTGATTTACTTGTAACAGCGGGGGCTTGTCACCTAGCTAGAAATAACGTCATAAACTCAACTTCATTGGATATACCTAGAACTAAAGATCGCCCCGCTGTCAAGATTAATCCACTATTTGATTCGCGGAGCCGTGGAAGCCCTCAACGCAAGACGAATATAACAGTGGCTTGGCGATCAGCGGATTTAACGGAGCGAAGAACTTATCATTCTTTGAGCACCGCTTTTCAGCAATACGCGTATTCAGACATACTGAGTTTGCTAAAGAATTATATGCTTCAACCTCGAATTCTCCACCCCTACACGGTGATAGTATTGTCCTATATCCGACTGCGCGACAATCCAGAAGATGTTCGAATGGCGCGCTCAACGGAATATAAATTCAGGTGGTTGTCCTACCAAAGCTGTCCTATTTGCCTGGCCGTCACCCATAATTCTCGAACAGCAGTCAATCAATTGCACAGCAAACAAATAACGCTTGTTAAATAGGACCCAAATATACTCTCCAACATGGCAACAGACAAGATAGTTATTCTCGTTACAGGTAAGTTGCTCATGTATGTCTAGATATTGGTGACTGGTAGCTGATTATCTTGACGTAAAGGCGCCAACAGTGGCATTGGCCTCGAGACGGTGAAGGCCCTTGCCGCCACCTCCTCCGATTTTCATGTCCTGCTTGGCTCTCGATCAGCTGAGAAGGGAAACCATGCCCTCAGCGAGATACGTACTGCACTAGGAAACTCCATAAAGGGTGCCATCTCCGTCATGCAAATTGATGTTTGCGACCAGAATTCGATAGTGGCCGCCAAGGAGCAGATTGAGCGTCAATTCGGTAAATTGGACATCCTGATCAACAACGCTGGTATCATTGTTCACGAACAAGTCGACGTCATGACCTCACTGCGTCGGACTTTTGAGACCAACGTATTTGGACAGCTGGCAATCACAGAGACGTTGGAAGAGTTGCTTCAAAAATCGGCCAAGCCATATGTCATTTACGTCTCGTCCGAACAAGGCTCAATAACCAGCAGATTGGATGCCGAATACAAGTTCCGCCAGATCCGTGGAGATCACTATCGGATGAGTAAGGCTGCATTGAATATGTTGGCCGCCTGCCATCGCCACAACTTTTCAGAATGGGGGTGTAAAGTCCTGGCTTTTAACCCGGGCTGGTGCGTCTCTAACCTCACAGGAGAAAAGGGCCGCGAGATGCGGGTGAAGGGAGGAGCAAGAGATCCTAAGGATCCGGCGATTGCTCTTGTTGATATTGTGTTAGGAAAGCGGGACGCAGACATTAAGAAAAATGGCATGGTAGATCTGGATGGTGGATTATTGCCATGGTAAGGCTAGGTATCTCTCAAACGCTGCCTACATTGGTGAAGGACTTCTTTGAATAGGAGACATGATATTGAGACGAGGATTACTTTGAATGCGCTTCGCATATTATGTTGGGCGCTTCTGTCTTTCATATGAATACTACATGTGAAATACTTGGCTTATTCACAGAAAACAGTGTGGCTACTAGTCTAAGACTCATCACACTATTTGGCTAGCTCTAGACAAGACCAAGTAAAGTGACTGGGGAACTGACTTTCTCTGGATCTTGCTGTTTGTTTGGGCTATCGAAATCATTGAATATCCTTGCTCTCAACAATAGTACCAAAAGCATCGGCAATTTCGCTGAGCGCCACACGAACCAACTCCGCGGCATCTACGCCAGGGATGTGGCGGTCGCCCACCGCATCTTTAGCAATGATTACATCCCAGCCTTTCTCAGCAGCCTGGCGAGCGGTTGTAGAGACGCAAACATGAGCCTGTGGAATAGGGGAACAAGACACCGCGTTAGGTACAATGGATTCCTTCCAATTGATGTGGCGTAGGGTAACTCACCATATACCCAGTCAGAACGACCTTTTTGCGGCCTGTATTCTCCAAAATCTCTTGCAGCTGGGTTCCGGTAAAGGACCCGGGCGCCTGCTTAACTACGATGGTCTCGCCGTCTTTGGGCTGGAGCTCATCGAACTCGTCGGCGAGCGGGGTGCCGGGCGTAAAGACGGGAGCACCGTCGGGGGTCTTATGCACTACATGCACGATCGGTGCGCTGGCAGCACGGTACTTGTCGAGTAGGGCAGCATTAGCTGCCCGAGTGTCTCCAATGTTTTCCGTTTTGAGGAGACCGGTGGCGTACTCGTTCTGGGCGTCGATGATAACCAGAGTACTATCGCTAGTGGAGGCTGTTGAAGGCGATACGCCAACGGTCTGACGAAAGCTCTTAGCTGTTTCTGCCATTATATTTTTTGCTTTTGCCCGTATAATTTTAGCTCGTGATTGGGAAATGCTGTTTGCGGTTGCTTGTTGACGATGGGTTGTAGCGCTTTTATGATACCCCCACACTTATACCCCTCAGAGCATGGTAAGCCAAGTCTATACTAAGCAATAAGTCTTGCACAATGGCCATACATTGACTACCGAATTTCACCATTGGTCTTTAAAATGACATATAAATTTCAATGATATGAATAATCTGGGAGCGTCGATTCATAATCACTCTGCGTCAGGGCATAAGAGAGCCCGGCGAGGGGCATTTGCTGCTATACCCGAAATAGAAGCCAAGCTCTTATTTAGAGAGTGCAAGTGACATATGATGGATCTTAGGTCAAAGGATAAGTAAATCGATATTGATAATGCTACGCCTGCCTCCCAGTCAATGTGTAATAGCGACCCATTCTCTTGGCTGTCCAGACCTGTTGTCTCGAAACATGTTCAACCGCACAGCCTTCCACCCATTCATCTCGCAATTGGCCCCTACAATTACACAATCAGAGATATAGGACTAGAATGCTGGTGGTCTTGACGGGGCTACCAAAAAGCATACTAAAAACGTCAAATACGGTAGTCCGAGAAAGTTCATAGTGTTTTACAATGCGGACCTGACTAGCAAGCCATGGGTCCCAGCTCATAGTGTGAACTGAGAGTATCTTCAGTGCTGGCTATTGCGCGAAAACTGATGTGTGTCTATCCTATTTAGTAAGTTTAGTGAGACATATTCCTAGGTGAAGGATTTCCTAGAACTTGCTGCTGTGAACTTGCTTCTCCCCGTGTATACATCCTGTATCATTATACTGGTAATTCATTTTATTAACCTTCCCGGATTTTTGTCGTGTAACTGTTAGGTCTTAACACCAACCTGACTACTATTATCGAACAGCACTACCATGATTCCAATGGCTTATCAACACTCAGACCCATATAAACCGTCTGACCACTGTTATAAAGATTAAATGTAGTTGAGGCAGTATACAGTGTGGCCTCGTACATGGACTGGGATAAACTTGAATCGGATTCATATTTGTTGATATGATTTGGTTGTTGCATTCTTGTTGTTTCTCGGTCTTATTCATTTACTCTTGTTAATACAGCGACAGCAGTAACTGCATTTGTTAGATTGAATTCCCACCTTAATTTGTTATTGCTAAATTCCTCGCTAGAAATGTTTTTTAACCCCGGAAAGACTTGACCTCGTTGATGATGGCCTCACCCAGAGATCGGGTTGATCCCTTGCCTCCCATATCTGCAGTTAATACTTCTGGCTCAGAACGACCAAGAACGTTTTCTACAGCTCTCAAAAGAGCCTCGGCGGCCTCGGTGTGACCGAAATGTTGGAGGAGCATCTGACCGGCCCAAATCATACCAACCGGGTTGGCGACACCCTTGCCAGCAATGTCCGGCGCGCTACCGTGGACAGGCTCGAATAGACTAGGAAATTTGCCGTCAGGATTGATGTTGGCTGAGGGAGCGATGCCGATGGTGCCCGTACAAGCGGGGCCGAGGTCGGAGAGTATGTCTCCAAAGAGGTTGCTACCAACCACGACATCAAAAATGTCAGGCTTTTGGACAAAGTGAGCAGTGAGAATGTCAATATGGTATTTGTCGACGTTGACATCAGGATAATTCTTGGCCATCTCACGCACACGGGCGTCCCACCACGGCATAGTGGTGCTGATGCCGTTACTCTTTGTCGCGCTTGTGAGTCGTTTGCGGGGTCGGCTCTGAGCTAGATCGAAGGCGTATTTGAGGATTCTGTCGACACCGAACCGCGTCATGACGGTCTCTTGCATTACAATCTCACGATCAGTGCCCTCAAATATCTTGCCGCCGATGCTGCTGTATTCGCCTTCGGTGTTCTCGCGTACGATCCAGAAATCAATATCGCCAGGTTTACGGCCTGCTAAGGGCGATTCGACGCCCTGGATCAGGCGACAGGGCCGGAGGTTGACATATTGATCGAACTCGCGACGAAATTTGAGGAGGCTGCCCCAGAGAGTCACCTCATCGGGAACTTCATCCGGCATACCAACGGCGCCGAAATAAATTGCGTCGAATTGGGATAGGGTGGCCTTCCAATCCTTGGGCAACATATCCCCGTGCTTTTTATAGTAGGGGACGCTAGCAAAGTCGAACTCTTCGAATTGTAATGGGATATTGTAAATCTCGCCGATTGTCTGTAAGCATTGCACGCCATATGGCGTGACCTCGACGCCAATGCCATCGCCGGGGACGACGGCAATCTTTAAGGTCTTCTGAGCCATGATGAGTTGTGTCTAGGTATAATTAAGCGCTCAAAAGAAGAATTTAAGTGGCCAAAGTCCGGTTGCGATGATATGTGACCTGGAGCTATCAAGCTACAAGTGCAAGTTGATTGTTCACATGGCGGGCGACGGCGATGCGCGTGCCCCGCAATGTATGGAGGGGCAAGTTGGGCCAATACGGGCAAATACCTAAATATCTAAGACATCACGCCGATATCGTGCTTATCAATTGAAAAATTGACAAACTGACCAAACATTCTCTAATGAGGGAACGGGTTAACTATAGCCCAAGTGATCTCTAGTATAAGTAGCACGCTTGTCATTCTTTTTTTTTTGTAACTAGCACTTAATCTTTAAATCATCTGAGTACACTACTGGTGATCTCATCTGGAGAGTGCGTTGGTTCATTTCCTTTATATGATCGCATATGCCCGCAAGAGGATATGATTATAACTAGTCGATTGCGTGAGCACGCTCAACACCGTGCCCTTGCTCCAGCTTATGTGGCTTGCTAATGGTTCGGCGTTGTTCGCCATGGCGCAATGGTGGCTATCAAGAAGCTGGCAATAACCCCTTAGGATAAACCGCAGCGCCCATTATGCCAGAGGTAGCGGAAAGCAGGACACATCAAGAAGTTGGAGGGGTAATCAATTCCGCTCCAAGCTCGACCCCACTCGACGACATTATCATAGAGTGTCGAGCTACCCCTGCCTGACATGGTATAATTTATGCCATATGAAACTCTTTCAGGGTACTCGAGACAGAAAGGCTAAGTTGTATTTGAAACCCTAGAGCTAGGTTGAGGAAATTGTTATATACTTGTATACCCGCTTCTTGTTATTGGCGCTGTAAGATCCCTTTTGTTAATGTCAACTTCTTTTCAACTACTAGTGATATAAGAAGCTTCGCCTTATTAGCATACTTATATGTCGTCCACCATTAAAGAACATGTATCTACATGTACCGAACTGTTTCAAGTTCAGGGTCATTGCCCTGAGCGACCTTACGTGGAGCTAATGGTTCCTAGCGATGTTCGAAAGATCTTATCCGTTACCTTCACGACCGTATCGCGAGATCAAGGTAATCGCTCCAAATTATCAACAAGGGCCGCATTTTTCTGTTTCTCACATCTGTCGTATATCCGAAAACAAGAGAGAGAAGCTTACTGTAGTATGTGTACGCTTAGGTTGGGCTGATGAATCCGGATTTTCATATTCATGGTTCGACACTATTGTCCAGAGGCGGACATTAGGCCTCACCGATTTACCTTCATACACTATCTGTGCAAACCGCACGGGGAATCCCGAGTTTTTCGAACAGGAGACGTGCTGGGATTATCAATCAAAGCCGCATATACGCTCCTGGATTGAAGCGTTACAGATTGGCGATATCATCAGTGTCTTGCCGCGCGCTTTTTTCCCGGCACGCGTTAATATCATCCGCAAGGCAAGCATTAGGATTCGGTACGAGGCGTATGAAGAGAGGCGAAATGAGACGCCTACCATAGAAGATGAAGAGGGAACATTCTATAATAGACCACTAAAGACGAATAATCACGAGATACGGATCCTTGTTGTCGAACCAGGCTCATATGATGAGCCTATCCATTGTAGGTTCGATTACACTACGCTCGAGCCATATGGTTCGGATGTCTCGTTGCCTAATTTCGATGCCCTATCTTATTGCTGGGACAACTCCTCTGGCAATTCCTATATTTTGCTTGATCCTAATTTTCGTACTGGGACGAGTGAACCTTGGGAAGGACATCAATTTCCTATTGGACGAAATGTTGAAACCGGCTTACGTCGACTGCGACAAGAGGAGAAAGCGATACGAATATGGATAGATGCCATCTGTATTAACCAAACGGATTTTGAGGAGAGGGCGCAGCAGGTGAGCATAATGGGCTTGATATATTCCTGCGCTACAACAGTTCATATCTGGCTCGGAGAAGGCAATCTCGTTATTGATACTGCTCTGTGCGTTGTGCACGAGCTAGTCAACCTTGCATATGGTAACTGTCCTGGCGCCGACCTGTGTCGCTGTTCGGATGGCGTTTCGAAACATAACATTAGTATACGAGATATTGAGGCTGCGCCGCCTGATGGACCCCGATCATTGTCGGCCCATCACATCAATCAGTTTTGGCATCTTATCAAGTGTGCTCTTAGTCGACAGTTGGGCGGGATCGATGATGATTGGTACAGTGGTGAAGTAGCGGCGATAATTGGCGCTCTCTACCAGCATGCCTGGTTCACTCGGGTTTGGGTTCTACAAGAAGCTATACTCGCACGTCGAGCTTTCATCCATTCAAGCGCCGAAAAGATCCCATTTGAAGAGGTCATCTCTACAAATGATCTGATTCATAAAATCAGACATGAACAGGGCTGGGTACCACATATTCGATGGCGAGCGGCTTTAGCTTCGATCTGGGTTCGGCTAGAAAAATGGACGTCGACCTTTAGTCAAGAGGGCAAGTCCCAAGTAAATGCGGGAGTTGATACTGATGAGATAGAATTACCTGGTTTGGTGGGCTTAAGGCCCGTTGGCATCTTGGATGTCTTCACAGACGCACTAGTCATGAGAGCTACCGATCCTCGAGATAAACTCTTCGCGCTTCTTCCATTCGCCTACGAAGTAAGCAACGCACCAAAGATGCAGGATGATCATCCCAGACTCGAACATCTGATTAGGCCTAACTACTCGAAATCAATCGAGGTCGTGTTTGCAGATTTTACAAGGTGGTGGATTCACACCCACCAGTCTCTTGACATCTTGTCGTATATCCACGCAGACCCGGCTCGTTCTTGGCGGAGAATGACAAGTAACCAACGGTATACAGAGCCCTCTTCAGATTTTGAACGACTACAGTGGCCGACATGGAGTGTTAGTACTAAAGGGCGGGCTTCATGGGCTCGCGCTACGCTCAATTCACAGTTCTCATTTCATGCGACTGGAAACACAGCACCATGCCTTAGCCCGCACTACGGCGATACCGACTTCAGCAACGACATGAAACGTTTGGTCTTAGGAGTCGAGGGGTTATATATTGCTGATATTGTGGAAATCGGCCACTTCCCTGTCGAAAAGCTTTTCCCCTATGGAAGCAAAGATGCCATGAATGGCGACGACGAGATAATCGACGGCCAGATGAAGAGCATACGAGCCGTTTTCCATAGGATATTCGATCCCTGCGGCCTCTATCAGTTTTGGACTCTTGAATCCGACCCAGGCGAAGACCCTAATGGCGATCTTGCGAAGGCGCGGAACTGCTATGCGGACCATCTACGCACGCACTGGGCGTACTGCCCGCGTGAAAAATTGCTTGCGTTAACACCGCCATCTGCGGATGATGATGACGAAGAGGGTATAAAGCTGTACAAGACAGCAAATCTCCCGACGTGTCTCGACCCATGTTTCTTCACGGCAACGCGTGGCTATTACGGTTTGTGCCCCGGGGCTGCGCAGAAGGGTGATATGGTCGTGTTGCTGTACGGCGGGAATGTTCCGTACCTTCTGCGGCCTGCAAATAAGGGAATGAATATGAAAGAGAGTAGCGTTGATACCGTGGACATGTTCAAACTCGTCGGCGAATGTTACGTCCAGGGGATTATGCACGGGGAACTTCTCAAGGGACAAGAAAGTGAAAATGGCCGGGTGGGAACAAGAACATTTACTTTGGTTTAACTTCATGGGATACTTGATGGCGTTTTTTTGGTGCTCGCTGTTCGCACAAGTATGTACTCAATCGGAGTCTGTTATCGGTCGAGATAGTCAATCAACCAGGGTAAATAAACACTATCGCGAATTCTCGAAGACTAAAGGCGCCAATAATTGACCGAAGTTGATCGAGCGTGTATACAAAGGAGGCGAGAAAATTTTATTTTATACAAGAAGGTGCGTCGTCTGGATTTATATACATATGCTACATTTATCGTCTTGGCCTATAGTTTGAACATCTAAAGAACCGTGAGTTCGTTATCTCCGTAGCCCAAAGCTCTTCAGTCGATCGCCCCGACCGAAACTGGTATGTTCATCATCCGTATCCTGTATCCATTGGTTTTGATCATTATGTCTCAATTTTGCCAACGGCGCTGACTCATGTCGTGCCTTCCAACAACTCATACACATCATTATAACACCTTGTCGCGTGTATTCCCTTTCATTTTCCGCACACCGTATCGATGGGCTTTGGCTTGGCATACTCAGCAGAACTGTTTCATCAAATCCCAGCATTCGCTCCTCGACGCGATTAGAACCACCAGAAACCTTGGCTATGGCCTCCCCGGCTACGATGGCCGCGACCGGAAGGCCTCGCAGAATAAAGGGTAAGCCAGCTTGGATGTTGGATCTTTTGGCGAGTTTGGAGAGTTCGCTTTTAAGGGTGCTATCGAAAGACATGGCCACACTAGTTAAGTGGTTCGTGTATGATGATGTTTGATGCAGCTAGTCGAGGGAGAGATGACAGACTGGCGATTAGAATTGACGTCGGAACCAATCACTGCTGTAAATACCAAAAGTGGAGAGGGGATAAATCAGTAACTGTATTGGTCGACCAGCGAGTGCCTAAATCTAGCTAATTGAATATGTAGATAGAGAAGTGAGCGTGTGGCCTATGGCCACCAGCTGCATTCCTTTACACCCTTGCGTTTACTCAGCCACTTTCACTTCATGCGCCACAACGTACACCCAAGTTTCCACTTTCACATACAGAGAGATTAGTGTTTTTATACAGTGTCTAGCAAGCGATCGGCTATGAATTCTCGTATCTCACTTTTACCATGATTATTGTGTTGTCAGGTGTCTGTTAGAGACGCTGATCCAGCCCGTGGCCAGTGTTCAGATGGAATCGCACCGTCTCGTCGTGATATGGTTGTTCACGTAGAAGCGTCGAGTGTGGCAGATCGACTAACTCATTTATACATTTCACCCAGACAGTGATCGCAACAGTACTTGTTTGGAAGGTCTTTTACAGACTTGAGTCTCAAGAGGCAACTCCCTTGATGTGTTACAGTGCTGAAGGCACACAGAGTTTTATCGTCCAACTGTATCACGCATTTGATGGCCACGAGAGGATATAAAGTCCCGACGGCCTACCGATGATGGGCGATGATTAAATCTTGAATTTAAGCCCAGGCACCTTTAATATGGTTCAAGTTATTGTATTGCAGCTACGAGAATTATATATTTCTTGAAAAACGAAATGTATCAGTTCAATATAGGGGCTTTTCCTAGTATACCCGCCTTGATGAGCTCGTCGGGTCCTTTAGATGGGCGGTTCAAGAAGGCCCTCTTTTTCTATGTTATAATATTACTTAACTTACGAGGTCAAATTTTCGTGGCTATACGGGATGAGCAGATTGTGAACATAGCGCTGGTTCTGTATTTTAATTGATTTCTATATAGTTCTAGGCAGACGGGACGCTGTCCGAGACTTGGAAAAGCCATTGAATAAAACATTACACTATTTCTATTAAGTATGTCTATCATATGTCGCATCAGTAAGAAGTTGTATTAGTCTTTGTTAACCCACTGTCCCTTGGCATAGCGCAATCTATTATTAACTTATAAGAATCTGCAGCACACTTCAGGGCAGAATAGGTAGTAATATAGTGCGTATATTAGGGGAGCGTGAGCGGCAAAGGCCAGTCCGCGCACCTAAGCCGGTGGATCGGCGAGGTGTTTTCGGCGTTTGGACGTATCGCGGACAAGCCAATACCTGCCCAAAGCTTAAAACAAAACAAAAACAAACAAAAACACAAGCTATCTAACTATCTACTCCTTTATCTAGTGCTAAAAAGGCGGGTGAGTAAATCTCGAGACGAAACTACGCATTTTCTGCCTAACGAAGGTATAATATAGATGGTTAAGTTGTACGGTAGATCCCTGTAGGCCTGTAAAACTACTTAAAAGATAACTTTTCAAGATATTAAGCATTAAATGCGATATATATTTGGCTACTCAAGTTGAACTGTGCTAACCATTTGTCCTTTAAAGAAATTTATGTGATCTTCCAAACTTAAATCAGTAGTTGAAGAGTGCATTAGTTGAGGTGTTTCCTGAACTCGTCTTGTATCAATATGAAATAGCCCAAGACGCTTGAACCGAGGCGGATCTTTGTCACACAATACATCAGCAGGCTCAAGGACAAGTCCAACGGGCCCACGCTTTTTGAGGCCAACACAATTCCCTATCTCAAGAAGCCAAACCGGTACCTGGAGCTCGCGATGTTTAGACGACCCGTCGAGAGAGCCAAATGTATCCGCGTAGACAGTTGCGAGTTGTACTTTTCTTCTGGTGCAGCCTGCGTTTCGAAGTTCCCTTGCTACATGATTCTCATCAAGGTCAACGTGTAATGTTCCGCCTGCTACACTCCAAAAAGACTGCTTCATTCGCCCCTTCAATGTCAAGATTGCACTAGTCACAAAGCCGCATTTTGCACTGGCGTTTGCGAGCCTGATGTCAGCATCCAGCAACACTGCCAGGCAATCACGATCGCATGCTCGGCCGAAAATAAACTCAACATGGGAGTTGACGCTCGTCCATGACCACGACGGACCTTGGTAAGCCTTGGAGATCTGCAATCTCCCCTTTACTCCTACTGCACTGTCCTGTGGATCTGAGTTCTCTGGCCTTGAACGTTTAACACCCCTGGCAACAACTGTGTGCCAGCATAGCATACTGGGCAAAGATGACTTCCAAATGCCAGCCAAGTATTCTTCAGTCTCATCCTGCCCCTCGTTTCTCAAATGTGATAGAAATATCTCTGCAACTCCCGAGATACCTAGAATGCGGTCTGTCGGCACGGACAAAAGCCGTGGGGTGTATTCACTTAATACCGTCTGCCATCGGCTGTGAAGCCACTCGCGCACCCAAGCAGCACTAGAGCGGTGTGTGGCGAAGTATACTAGGTCGGCGAGAAGATCAGTATGGAGGTACATCATCTGTGAATCGTGGCCCTCAGAACCTTGGTTCCATTTCCAGCCGTTCGCATAGCTGTCACTCGAGTCGGCGACGGTACGATTGGAAGGAGAAGTAGTGGAGGAAGACGTTGCGCATGTCCAGTGCGTCTGCAAACTGCCGAACTCAAGCACTCTTTTTGAAAGGTAGCGTTCTTGAAGAGTCCATGCTCGAGAATCGATAGGCTCGCCGCGATCTCTGCTACCTTCGATACAAGTCAGATATGCTGCCCCTACCGTTTGTTCCTGACCCGGACATCGAAACGGAAGTTGCACTGCTAGTCGTGTCTGCGCTGTTAGATTAATTTCTCCTAAAAATCCATCTACAGCTCGGCTAGCTCGCGACGCAATAATGGTGATGGTGGCCTGACTATAGACGCGCGCCATGTCGGCGATTTGCAGTGTCTTATCCTCTTCATCATCTTGGACTATGCATAGCGAATCCGCCCACTGGAATACTCAGAGTTAGCAGTCGTTCCTTTTTAATCTGATTTCTAAGCCTCTTAAAAACTTTCTAATCACACCCTTAGCCTAAGGTGCGGTTATAATATTCCATATTTGACAAAGCAAGAGGAGATTAAATCCGAGGACTACTCACGAGGTACTGAAGGCCAACAGCGGAGGTTATCTTTATAGCGTCTTGAAGAGATTTTGGAAGTTTACACCATTCAAGGGTTACGTTCCCAGACTCCATCCGTGCCTTGGTCGTCTTGTAGGGCTGATCGCCACCCCAGCAATAGCTGAGTGCGGCATATGGCTCAATTGCCTCGCCCTTAGTCTTGGTCTCAATCGTGATGCAGAAATCGCACGAATTGGAACCGCTAGAGATATGCAAAACACGCAGGGGCATGTACATCTGCGCGACTTCCTTACATTTCACATGCGAGTCTTGACACTTCCGCAGCCATTGCCTAGCAAGTCCGAGGTTTTCGACTGACCCTGGAAAACGGTTGATGGGCCGGTTATGGATTAGATGGCTAGCAGCATCATCTAGTATGCGATGCGTCAGTCACCTTACGAGACATGTGCTAACAGAGAGTCATGCATACCTCGCGTCGTGAAAACATCGACTGCGCATTTCGCAAATACCCGGCACTTGCCCCAGTGTGGATGCAATACAGCATCTTCTTCCCAAAGCCCAAAGAATGCAATCTCGTCGACAGGGCAGCGGTCGACTAACGACGTAGAATACGTCTCAGCGCATACTAATATGCTTGACGCATTTGTGCTTGCTTTTAGGACGCCATATCGTTCTTGATTGGAAGATGAATCTCCTTCCCATAGCGAATCCAGCCATGAACAAAGCTGGCACCTTTCCGTAAGCCCCTTTAGTACATCTTCTAGGGTGGCATTGAAAAAGAAAATGTCAGACGGTATACCCTTCTGATCACTGTTTGGATTGAGGAACGATTGATTTTGCTCGATGTCAATCGCGAACTTTCTACAATTGTGACAAGAATGGAAGTCTTCTGGCGGGATCATTATTCCTCGTGTGCACGCGATTTAGTTAGAGGTTCTGATACGCATCCAACTGGAGCGGAGGTCGATGGTTGCTTTCCTAGGGGCCCCGAAAGAGGCAACCCCATTGGTTCCTTTAGTGATCGCGACATCTGTCCACCGTAATGTTGGTACTTGTTCTCAACGCACCCTACAGACCCCGCTACTGGACATATGCACTCCAGTAGATCCCATATTTAATACGCGATCAATACCTCGAATCTTTTCACAACACATGAATGCGACGAGCAATTCATTTATGTTGATTACCAAGTTCTTATTATATTCCTTACACTAGGTTAGATATGAGGAAGAAAATCCGTCCAGCTTACAGCGGTGTATACGCTGGCTGGCAAATTTCGTAAACTAATGATCGCCTCAATTATGATGTAAGAACGAGCAGCAACAAGGCTGAGGATACATAATCCTAAGAATATGTCCCAAAATTTTGGTAATTTTCTATTTCGTGGTTCTTCCCGCTGGACATTGATCCATACCCAAGCTAGGTTGAATCTGCCTCGGTACCCAAGAGTAGCAAGAATACGTACCATCCCAACGCTCACGGCAGAGACGGAGGCAAGGATTACCGCTGATATTCGCCACAATAGCTGTTCGATGCTTGACGGATAGGCGAAATTCCAACCAAGCAAATGTATACCTGAGTGAATTAAAGAGGGTATGACTAACATAGCGAGGACGTTAGGTGGCAACCTCGTTGGCAGGATAGCATCATCCGGGATGCGCTGCAAGCGAGTCTTGTTGTAGCTGTTGGTCTCCACTTGCCGCTCCAAGTCATATTCTTTGAAGCATGATCTCCTCTCCCAGACTCTGCTCGAGTCCTGGATAAAGTCTAGTGGCGAATCGATGTATGGCGCATCTGGAGGTATCCCACAATCGGTTAGAATTTTGACAATTGGGAACATGCAATGCAGAATTGTGGGCGTTTCGACATGCTGTGGTTTGTTCCACCAGAAGAAATAAGACATTGCGGTTGACGCAACGAATGCGAGTGTGAAGAGCTCGAGCGGGGAGACTGAAAGGCCATCGATAACCCGTGCTACAGATTGTATGATAATCCATCCGATCTGTAGGAGGGCAAATCCTTTAGCGAACAAATCTGATTTGCTCTTATCCCATATCTCGTTGCGAGTGATCGTCGGAACTGGTATATAGCCGCGCGATGCTAAAAAATGAATGCATTCCGCATTGATTGGAAATGATGATTCACCCGGCAGCTGAAGAAGGAATCCTAAAAAATGTTATAAGTCGAGTGATGTCGAATCAATTTTAGATCGGACGTACCGCCACTATTCCCATAGAACGCATGAACCATTGTCCAAGAGTCGAGACTATTCAAATCTTTCATCTGCTCGACCGATCTACGAGCACTGAGCCACTGACTGGCCGCCACCATGGTCAGTAAATCAGGAGCGAATATTGCTAATACGCCCCAGCGAACCCTTCTGAACAGAACCTGCATAATACTGTCCGCCTTTCCAGGAACATTGAGATGGAGGATAGTCCAAATTGCCGTAATGATAACAGTGGCGCAGCTGTAAATAATTCCAACCGTTCCACGAACATCCGGAGTAGACACCCAGCCAGCAAACCCGTCCTCTGCCATAGCTTAATATCAATCTGCCAACTTCTATTAGCTAGCAAGTATTAAGGGTTGTTGTCTATATAAACACGCTGTACGAAGCGTCGGCTCCGTAATAAGATCAGTGTGACGGCCTTTAGAAAAAAAAGGAAGCAACCCCTTCTTAAGAGCCTCGGCCATGTAATGAGATCAGCAACGTAGCATCACTACCATGTTTTTTCTACTCTCAAGGCTATTTTGGGTGTTTTCCCCGAAACTAGCTTATTCTACATAGCATCCGTGTCGATCACAGCGCTTGATAATGCATTAGGGGGGGATGTTATCCTATAAAATCATCGGTAGGGTTTCACAACGCTAGACATACAGATTCTATTAATAGGCCCAAAGGGGAAGAATAGCAAGATAAGGATATATAATAGCTTTTGGGACGATGTATCATCAAGTTGTATGATGTATAGCTCAAATCTACGCTTTGTACGGACAGCATATTAAGAATCTTGGGTGCCACTACTATTGCGGTGATGGACCTGAGAGATTTACTACCTACTTAGTTTCTCATGAACAATAGGCTAGCGAAAGCCGCTATAATGGAAGACTCTAATTAACCGGGGCGTTTCAAGGGTACTGTAATAAATAAAGAAAGTTTGATATAAAATTAAGACTGTTAATAATTTATAACTACTAAGACATAGACAGACATATTTTTAAACGAAGCGCCTACTATGTTTACTTTTTTGTTCTTTATAAAGCAGTCATCATGATAAAAACTCCTCGAGCAGTACGTAGGTAAGTAGTAAGTCCTATGGCTGACCTCCTAAAGTTTGCATTAGTCTATGCGATGATGGGGATAATAGCCTACCTAGCTCGCACTCACACCTAATGAGTTAAGCCTCGGTACTCCAACCTCGCACTTACTGTGGACTTCGGATGCCGTGACGCCATTAGCGGCAAGGAATCCTCAGCTTCCAACATTGATACCGATCAAGCTAACCCCAGCTATAGAAGGCGGCAGCTGTAGGTGGGGGCTAGTTCGGCAGAACCCCACCGCTGGAAAGAGGGGCATATTACGGTCCGTCTCACTATAAGTTATGAACGGAACTACCCGGCGTGAAAATACTAGTCAACTAATAATAAGCTTCACACTCGTCGAATGACGCAAATACGCCAGAGGGGACCAAGTAAGCTGAAAATAAAACCTCGTACTAAGTTTTGCGCTTATAGGAACTGCTTACCTGAGGTATTTCAAGTACGTGTAATGGTACATCCGGCTACTAACACTACCTACATGGAGATGTCCTGGCAACAACGGTAATAATCGACTTGATTGTGCCCACAACCCTTCACATGTTCAAGGCTTGATATAAACCAGAGTCCCCGGACCCGCCATCTCAACAGCTTTATCAATCGCTGCAAGGAAGTCATCCAAGCTATACTCCCCATGAACCACATGTCCAGCCCTCTTACCTAACTTCATCAATCCCGCCTCGGCAAGGCGGATAACACCTTCGAGATCCTCCCGTGAATACATATAAGATCCCTTGATCGTCCAATTGCTTACCATTGCTTTAAGGTAAGGAATCGGCAACGTCTCATCCTCACGTCCGCCTACAAGCGTCACACGCCCCTTTTCCCGTAACACCGATAATGCGGCCGCGAAATTCGTTGCGCCGGTCGCCGCAGGTGGCGACACATCAACCACGGCATCGATGGGCCCGAATGCTCCGAGCGCAATACCATCCGTCTTGATGTCCCCAGTCAGCTGCACCGTCTCTACGGCGTCCGGGTACGTCTCCTTCAACCTGGCGAGGCCAGCCGCGCTGCGACTCGCGGCAATAACGCGCGCTCCTAGCGCCACGGCCACGTCCACGGCGGCCGTACTGTAGTGCCCTGTGGCCGGTGTGATGATGACGCGCTCACCGGGCTGTAGAGCAATATTACGCATGCTGGCGTACACTATAGCATTGGCACTGAGGACAACAAGTTCTCCAGCTGTGTAGCCGAGACCGCCAACTTGGGGACTCCCCAAGAGGCGCGCTTCATCGAGACGGTAGATGTTCTCGAGCGGGGCTGGCACGTACTCGGCGAAAAACCCGCTGCGCGCGAGCGTCTTGTAAAGATGCTGCGACTCGGGCGTGAAGCCGGCAAATACGCCTCTGATGACGTTGACGGAGGGGTCGTCACGGGCGCGGATCAACGATGAGACCATCACGAGCTGACCCTCTTGTAGCGTCGTTGCGTCCGGCCCAAGGGCTGCGATGCGACCTATGCCGAAAGAGCCTGGGATAATGGGGTAGGGGAGTTGGAACATGCTGTGATCGGCTTTGAAAATATGTGCTACATTCGAGTGCACCAGGGATGTGTCGAGCTTTACAAGGGCAGAGCCGTGCTCTACCTTGGGCATGGGCACGGATTCCACAGTTGCTTTACCTGGGCCGGTTTGCACCACGGCGCGCATCGTGTTAGGGAGGGAGGAGACCATTTTGGTTGTATGCTGATTCTAGGGATAGGATGGAAACTATATCGTTGAGTATTCGCTTTCATGTTGTCTGGAAAGCGACTGCTTCAGTCTCTTATATACACAATTCTATATGTTCACTAGTTTAATTAAGCGTCCGATATCTTGCTGTTCTCAAAGCTTTGTTGCGAATAGCATCGTAAGAAATACGAAACCAGGTTAGCTCCATATTCATCCTTACTGCACGGATCGAACTTGAAACCGGAGTCCGTGCTAAGGACTTCTGAAAGCACATTCTATGAACTATGCTTAACACCTGTTACTATCTTATAATATCAGTGCGTATTATCGGGCAACATATGTAAATAGCCTTGGTAGAATACGAAACAAGGTTAGCGTGATCTGGAATACGAAACAAGGTTAGTCATTGTGGATAGAACATAACCATGTTTCGTGGACTAAACCAATCGGAATGATTATCCCCAATTTGTCAGCCCATTGATCCCGTCGAAGGCAGCTTGATGATATATGCCTGTTGTAGTGAGCTAAGCAGAGCCAATATTTTCCTAAATAGCATGATGAAGCTTTGCTCCCGGCTTCCAACGCCAAAATGCAATGCGGCTATTCCGGCGCAGCTGAACTCAAAGCATCAGCTGTAAACGATTACCGAGACTTCTCCTATTGGACCGTGGTCTAATCAACAACGAAGACTTTTCTCTCTTGGATCTTGGCGACCATTAAGACAGGATGCCGGCGGACAAAGAAGGAAATCCTATTCGAAAGCGCAAAGCTCATAAGAAATCCCGCCATGGGTGTGCAAATTGTAAGCTAAGAAGTGTTAAGGTAAGATGATTTTGTTACCTATCCCGAATGTGTGGATGTGACATATTAGTGACCCTTAGTTTCCATGTTCGATATTTCTTGCATTTCACTGACAATGAACATCACGAGTGGCCTATGCTGAGACTGTGTAGTGCGATGAGACAAAACCGTTCTGTAGGAGATGCGAATCCTTTAATGTTGTCTGCTGCTACGGCCCCAAGTTCTCGTCAGAAGGCCTGGTGGCCAAACCGAGCTTTCAAGTTCGTATCGATACCATATCCCCAAAAGTCGTGCGATCTCCACCGGCCCCCCTACCCATCTCAGGGTCTCAGTATAGCTCAGAGGTATACCAGCTTGTTGCAGAAGACATCCCTTTGATCGAGAAGTTCCAGAGACGCACTGTATGGACGTTGGGGACAGGGGCAACGCATCATGTCTACGCTGCGAAAACCCTGCCTTTAGCTTTCACGGTACGAAGATTGCTTAATCGTCCATGCCTTCTGTAGACACGACCACGGACCCCGACGAACTGACTTGTTCCTATGCAGAACCCGCTGCTGATGCATGCCGTACTAGCTATGGCCGAAATCCATGATCTAGCCATTGGCCCCTTTGAAAGCAGGAGTACATCCTTGCTCACGTACCACTGGTATAACGCCATCTCTTCCATGCGGCGATATATTAACAAACCCATAATACCATGCGAACGCGACATGCTTTGGGTATCAGCAAGCTTGATAGGCATCGGCGCTCTGGCATACGTAGAGGCTCGATCGCCGGAGGAAGCTTGGCCGCTCCGCCCGCCATCACCTGCTGATCTCTCATGGTTCACATTGTGCGATGGGCAGATGCTTGTTGCAGAACTAACTGACCCGATGAGAGCGGATTCTGCGTTCTTTCTACCCGCGAAGGAGATGCGTGATTTATGTTCCTGGGTGATAGGGCTAGCTATGACGGGTCTGGAGTCGAAAGAACGTTGGGCTAAGGGGCTTCCTAGAGGATTTGAACGATTCTTTGGTCTTTCGTCATCACGCCCTACCTCTCTTTCTTCGATTTCAAACGGCGGCAATACTTATGCTGATAGCCTTAACTGCACTCGGGAGAACAATATCAGTGAAGAGCTGAGAGAGGAGGCTAATAATATAGATAACAACCCTTATTACGTAACCGCTAAATCGGCTGCGGAGTTATTCATGCTCGATCTGGACCAGGAAAACTTTCTAGCGCATATCTGCTTCGTCAGAACCCTTGATGTGCCGTTCCGGAACCTGTTGATTCACAAGGATGAAAAGGCGATGCTGCTGCTTCTGTACTGGTATGCGAAGATCTGTGACAGGAGGCTTTGGTGGTTGTGGAAACAGTCTTGCACTGAGGGGCTTGCGATATATAGGTATTTGGAGAGAGTATGGACTGTGTCTGGGGATGAGGATGGGTTGGCATTGCTTGAGCTGCCGAGGATGCGGTTAATGGCTGCTATAGGAACGACATCGTAGTCATGATTAGACACGCCTTCATTTGACGCGTTGCTTAAATGTCTATAAAGCTGGATTTATGAGTGGATGATGCGCATTCATGTCAGGAATCTTGTAATTAAGGTAGGTAGTAGAAGTTTGTTGGCGCATGGAGTGCTTTAAAACACCTCTGTGGTCGTTGTCTAAATACATACATTGACAACATAGACTGAGTTATTTGCTTTGTGTGAGCCCAGGAAGCTTAATCTCCACGCCGTTCAATACCTCTGACATATGAACTTGACATCCCAACCGACTACTCTCGGTGATGTTGTAAGCAAGATCTAGCATATCTTCTTCGCGCTCAGTAGGAGGCTCTATTGATTGATACGCCTTTTGGTCCAATAGGATCATGTGACAGGTGGAACATGCGCAGTCACCCTGACAAGCACCTAATCCTCGTGAAACACTGAAGTCAGTCTCGACGCAAGCCCTCAGAGCACATGAATAGCTCACCTTCAACTTCTAGGGAATGAGTCTTGGCCACATCAAGCAAGCTTTCCCCATCGACTGCCTGGCATGTGTGCCTAAGGCCCATAATATCCACGAAGGTGATTGTTAGACTGCGTGAGGACGGTCAATCAAAGGTAAGGTCATTGATCTTAGGCTAGGAGGAGATTGGATGAATGTGTAACAAACATTTTCTTGTTGGTTCCGGTACTGGGTAACGTCGATACTTGAGCTCGATTACACGATTTAGTCGTGATTCCTCTTCCGCACTCAGGCTGACGTAAACGGCTTTTAGCTACGAACGTATTTCCGAAGAATAGAGAAGTCCTATTAACCTGGACAAAAGAGATTAAACGACCGTGGTGCTGAATAAGGGATTTCATTGCTTTCAAAAAGAAGAGTATTTGAAAGGAGTTGACGAGAAAAACAAAAAGGTGTCTGCTGTTGGGTAGTGATATTACTAGATAAATGCGGCTTATTTAAAGGCATCACGAGCACCTGCGAGTTGCGAATCTTACATTGATATTACGAGATATAAGGGCCGTAAGACCCCGAGGGAACAGGTCCGAAAAGGCCTCAATAGCCGGTATCGGGTAATAATTTATGTCAGGCTGGCGTGCATCTCGTCTCGCAGTCCAGCTGCCATCGCCGCCAGCTGCCGGTATATATAGGGATCCCTTAGCCTTACCAAAATACGATCAAGTAAACTTTTGACAAACAAGTTTCATTATATTTGATGCCCGTATTCTTTGTCCGCTGTTAAATCTAGTGACTTTTGACTCACTAATCTATACGCCCACCATGGATCATATGTTGCGTCTTGCGGTCTCCCCAGATGAACCACGAAACTCATCTATTATCTCCAAGATCTACCATACATGGATCCCGTGTATTGTAGGATTTCTGGTCTGTTTTGCATCTACTACCACGATACCCGCGCAACTGCAACTTCAGAAAGCGTTTGGGGTTTCAGAAAAAGTGGCCATGCTGCCGTTTACGGTCTTCATTCTAGGTCTTGGGTATGACTCCCAACAGAAATAGAGCGTTAAGAAGAAAACCGATTATTAAACACCACATAGCTTAGGTCCTGTAATTGGCGCCCCTATCAGCGAGAACTTTGGTCGGCGTCCGGTATACTGGCTTAGCGTGCCGGCTTTTTGCTTGCTTATCCTTGGCTCCGGGCTTTCGGCATCTTTTGCTTCTTTGTTGATATGCCGATTCCTAGCAGGGGCGTTCGGTGGCTCGGCGCTGGTCGTTGGGTTCGGATTGCTCACAGATATCTGGGCACCGCATCAATTGCCTATTGCGCTATCGGTGTTTAATACGATACCATTCATGGGGCCTAGCGCAGGGTTCGTCAAGTCCACGAGCTTTTTCGTGCTGTTCATACTCACTAACAGTTCTCTCTGAAGCCAGCTCTCCAGTGCCTTCATCGTGGAACACTTTAATTGGCGATGGACACAATGGGTAACTCTGATGCTGGGTCTTCTTACTTGTCTAACAATTCTGCCTATGAGCGAAGTGTACTTGCCTGTGATTCTGAGGAAGAAGAATAACTCAAGGCGAACCGAGACCAGTACTTCCTTACGCTCAAAGGTGATGCAAATTCTCTCCTCCATTCCATTTGTCCGACCATTGCAGATGCTCGTAACCGAGCCCATTGCCGGTCTCCTTGCACTCTGTGAGTTTTGACCTATTAATCGACTACGACAATGCAATCCCCATTCTCTGATAACCTGACTTTAGATGTGGCATTTAACTTTGCCGCCGTATATTGTTTCTCGTCAATCATCCCTTTCGCCTTTAAAGAGGTATACAATTTCAGCTTAACCGAGCAAGCAATGGTGTTTCTTAGCTTAATAGCAGGGTAGGGCTTTAGATCTTCCCGGTACCTGCTTCGTACGTAGACTGATCATTGATTATAGATATCTTCTCGCGGCCCCAGCAATGATCATACCATTCTATTATCAGATGCGGAAGAAATCCCCTCAAAAATTGTTAGGCGAAGCAGCGGCCAGTGAAGAGAAACCTCTGATGCCTGAGAGTCTGCTATGGCCAGCACAGCTCGGAAGTCTGGCCATGCCGATTAGCTTCTTCTGGTTTGGGTGGAGTGCAAATCCCGAGACGCCCTGGATCGTTCCGGCAGTGGGACTGGGGTTGTTCGCATGGGGTAATGACCTACTTTACGTGAGTGAAAAAAAATTCTTCATGCAGTCAGAAGAACTGATAGAGCCAATGCCAAGAACTCGTCCCAATTGTACCTTTTGGAAACATATGGCTCCAAATACGGCGCGAGTGCGACAGCCGCCAACAACTTGCTGCGGTACTGCCTAGCCTCTACACTCCCACTTTTCATCACGCAGTGTAAGTTCTACGTGCGTGGTGCGGATCAATCTCCCACTAACCAAGATCCTGTAGTATATAGTAACTTGGGTATCAACTGGGGAGCCAGTCTGCTTGGGTTCATTTTGATCGTATTTTTACCTATCCCTTGGGCATTTAAACAATACGGTCCAAGTTTAAGGTCGTGCAGTCAGTATATCAAGTGATTAACTTACAATTAAATAAATAATACTCGAGTTATACATAAATTTCAGTTAAGAGCTACTGGTAATCAAGTGCGAACTTTATTCAACCCTGCAAATCATCCTTGGCTAGGTCGATCGGAGGCCTCGACCCAAGACTTTAATAAATTGCATCTCAAGTCAAATTTATATGCCATGTCTCCAACTATTAAGTTTAGTTCCAAGAGGCACGTTGCGCTGTGTTTAATACACGGGGTGCTATTTCCCGACGAGCCTTACCACGTGTAATAGCCTACTTTAAGTGGTAGGCTGTCAGAGTGATAGCCTACAACTTAGAGCAATAACCTGCCATTAAAACACCTAGACAAGGCAAATAAAGGATTCAAAAGGCTTGGAAAGCTAGAAGATCCCCAAAAAGTTATCTGAGTGTGTACCAAGTAAAATAAAAAGGGGGTTGAGCACACGTGGTCACGTGACACTTGTACCGCAAGTTAAAGTTGGCAGAAAGCAAGAAAAGAAACGGCGTAATGAACGTTCGCACCTTGTCAGCCCTGCGGGTAGTTTCTACTAAGCTTATATCCTATGCAGAACTTACGCATGACTAGCAAAGGTAAAGGTGGTGTTATAAGTACAAGGAACATAAGCAAGTAGAATTCATATCATCACTCGAAATAACATAATCAAGCAAATATGATATATTATTGGCAATATCTCTTCTATTTATATGGCTTGTAACTAAAAGATTACCTAGTAGCTTGTACTCGTACAAGAATCATTCGCACCAGAAACTTTACCTTTTACAGTACTGACAATACAGATCCATGTTGGAATAATGGCATCTTTATTCAGGAAGAAGTCCTATGAGATGTATACAAAAAGTGCCATACCACAGATATTTCGGAAGTATGCCCCTTATCTAGACACAGATTCCTATGTGGCTGCCGCAAATGTCTTTCCTATGAGAGTTAACAACCATGTGGCGGAAGACCTTATCGACTGGTAAGTTCTCTCTGCATCTTTAGTTTAGAATATGGAAGCTCACATTTTGCTAGGAGTAATGTTCCGGATGATCCTATGTTTCAACTAGCGTTTCCTCAACCGGCGATGCTTTCCCAATCCGATTTAGAAAAGATCAAGTCGTCCGTGCGCATGGGTCAGCCCAAGCCGGTCATACAGCAGCTGGCGGAGGAGATCCGGAGGGTGATGAATCCGCACCCAGCTAACCAGAAGACTGAGAATGTGCCACGCCTAAACGGCGTTGAGATTCCAGGAATGCAGCACAAGTACCGGGAGACGGTGCTCTTCTTCCCGGCCGAAGGTCAGTTCTGCCACTCCTTCTGCACCTACTGTTTCCGCTGGGCACAGTTCACATCAGTGGGCTCCTCGCAAACCTTCAAGTCGAGCGACGGCACGCAGCTGCGTGACTATATCTCGCAGACGCCCCAGATTCGCGACGTGCTTTTCACCGGCGGTGACCCTATGGTCATGCCCCCCGACATTCTGGCATCCTACATCAAACCGTTGATAGCTAGCGATGGGTCAGCTCCCGCGAACCTCGACACCATTCGCATCGGATCGAAGTCTCTGGCCTGGTGGCCTTACAAGTACACGAGCGATCCGGATGCTAAAGACACTCTGAAGCTGTTTGAGAGTGTGGTCCGCTCCGGGCGGCAGCTCGCCTTTCAGGCACACTTTAGCCACCCACGCGAGCTTGAGCACCCGGCGGCTCAGGATGCCATTCGTCAGATCCGAATGACGGGCGCACAGATCCGTGGGCAAGCCCCCCTCATCCGCCATGTGAATGATGATCCAATGCTGTGGCGGCGCATGTGGAACCTACAGGCAAAGCTAGGCATCATCCCATACTACATGTAAGTTCACCCTAAAACCTCCACCCACTACAGCAGCAAGAGGGTACGTTGATGGATGGTTTGGTTGGGTCACTAATCAGTTGGGAAACACCTAGGTTCGTTGAGCGGGATACAGGCGCCTCGCATTACTGGAACGTGCCATTAGGCCGAGCCCATAGCATCTTCAGCGAGGCGTACTCGGGCATAGCTGGGACGGCGCGGACGGTCAGAGGCCCATCCATGTCTGCATCTCCAGGAAAGGTCGGCGTCTTGGGTATTGAGAATATCGGCGGCGAAGACGTCTTTGTACTCAAATTTTGGCAAGCACGTGACCCTGCGTGGATTAATCGCGTGTTCTTTGCCAAATACAACCCCGAAGCCACATGGTTGAGCGACTTATCGCCGGCATTTGGAGAGAAAGAGTTTTTCTATGAGCAAAGATACAGAGAGTTAGTAGAGAAAGCCGGAAATGGTGCTTCGGGACAATTACTAGACTGATCTTCACCTGCTATAAAACCCCAATTCAAACTATGATACCTACCTAAACATACAAGCATCACATATTTCTATAGCCACAACTGCAATGAATGTTTAGGCTGTCGCATGGGCACTGCCATATTTAAGCGGCACACCATTTGCAGAGTTATCTATTCCCTTACCTCGTCATTTTCCGGGCTATCAACAGTAAACATGTTCTTTGCATCATCCTTTTTGTTTTTATCATAGCTAGCCTGGGATACCTACTGCTACCATTTCTCTAATCCCTACCTAGATCAGCAGCGGCTAGATCCGCATCCAGATCACCAATACCCCTGTCACTTGATTATGAAGTTCTCGGACCCAGCAAACAGCGCCTCGTTTTCGGACAGTCATGATCCATGGAGCACTGTTTCTTAGGTACCACAACGTGGTTGTATAAACCCACTTAGAGTCCCCCCGAGTACATACAATCCAAGCTCGGCCACGATCATGCCAAAGAAAACTCCCCTGGCAAGCCAAGCTAGTGGTCTATCTAACCAATTTTGGCACTTTCTCCCTAGTGTCGCGTGGTGAACTATTGTTGCGCCACTCGTAAAAGGAACAGCGCGTCCATTGGATTATGAAAAACTATATCGCACATTGTAGTGTGCATAGGTATGCTGGTCTTAGTTTTATTCATGTAAGCTATTGAATTCAGCTTTTGTTTATACAGCTTAAAGCTATAAACTTAAGGATGTATTTCTATTATGACTAGTGCATCATTATACATGATCAAGAAGCCTATAGAATCACCACATAATTTTCCAAGTATATTTAACAAAATAATTATTAATATTAATTGATCTATTTCGTTATCCCTCCGACCATGCGGCCGGCTGGCCAGGGCCAGGCTGACGGCGGGCACGGTGAAGCATCGCGAGCGGGTAACCCAACAAGGGGAACGCGCCGAGCTGATGCGGATGAGGCTGAGGTGTCATCCAAGCGAGTAGAACATGGGAAAGCAATAAACAAGAAGCCAGGTAAAACTATAGCATATAAATTGGGCACAACGTCTGTTATAGCATCATTTGATTCTGATATGCCCTTGATCAGGTCCTACCGCTTATCATTCGACTTCGCGCCGCGAGTGTCCAGTGCCCCAGTCTGATTTTGAAGGTAAGGTCTTGTGCCTTTGGGGGGTTTTGCTTCGAGGTGCTGAATACCGATTACAGAAACCGACCGAGGGATTGAGCTTATGCGAAGGATTGGGCTTCTGCCCCCTTTGGCGAGTCCGAGGCCGAGAACACTCGATTCCCAGACAATAAATGACAAGACGGCACAGCGCAAGGCACAGGACAAGACATTAAACAAGGCACAACGCAAAGTACAGGCAGAGGCCAGGCCGTCAGTCAAGGCGCCAGTGAAGGCACCAGTCAAGTCTCAGAGCGATGTATCAGACAAGACAAACCGAGCAGTAATTTCGGCTACACCCACGACCGGTAACGGCAGCTCATCTACTTTCAAATTGAAGACAACCCCGCTACGTCTTACGGCAGCCCAGAAGAGAACGCTACAAGCAGAGCGAGTCGAACGACGGAAAGTAAATCTCCGCTCTATCTTCTCAAGCAGTAATCCCGACGACTACATATTCTTTTGCGATCCAGAGGAGAAGTACGGCTGGCTCGGGCCTCAGAGCGAATCCACCTTCTCGATGGAGGTGAAAAAGGACGAGCACATCTACTTCAAGACAGCAACGCACTATATCCTCTACCGAAAGTGTTGCTTGTTCCGGGGCAACAAAGAGCTCTCAAGGCAGATACTGAACCTTACGGTTAAACGTGCGATAGAATGGGGAAGGGGGCGCATCGAGAACTTCGACGAGTATAAGTGGAAGAGTAATAGGATGGCGATTCTTGGCGATAGTATGATACGTAAGTTCACCTCGTCGAACTGGGACCGTTACAAGCTGGCGCTGTTGGCTACCGGGAATAAGACGATCGTGGCGGCTATCGAGGACGACGAGGTTTGGGGTATTGGCGTCTCCGAAAAGGAAGCCCGAGGAAACATGGAAGGGCGAAGGGATTGGGGAGAGAATCTTCTTGGCGTCTCATTGATGCTGCTTCGCGACGAGCTGAGAAAGATGCTTGACACGAGACAGGAGCAGAAGACAAAGGAGAAGAATGCAGGGGCGAAGAAACTTTGGGAAAAGACGGCGGGCGTTTCTGGAAGCAAGCAGTCTAGCTAATTAGGAAGCCCTTCGCTACATGTATTGAGTTGACATTAGAGTTTGCTTGCCTGGGGAATAGCCTAGGCACACCTACATACAGACATATATATACCTAGGTAGATATCAATACCGATTCGAATGTATTACTGAAATCATTACCTTTAGTCTTAATCCTTACTCCTGCTTGTGCCTCCTTGTGCCTCCCTTTGTCTTTATTAATATTATGTAAGTAGTATTAACGCTTTAATTTAACAATGAATTATAACACACCTAGGCTAAAATATCAAGAAATTCTTGTTTTAATTTATATATTCTTGATTTTTTATATGTTAAACTTATTATTAAATAAAATTATAATATTAATTAAAATATAAAATTATTAAAAAATAAAATATTATTAAATTAAATAACTTTATTATTTTTTATTTAAATAAGTAAATAAATTATAATTAAATAATTAAGCCGTAATTTTAATAATAAATAATTTAATAAATAATAAATAGCTTTATTTAAAAAGTAAGCCTTAATTATTTATTTTTAAAATAAATAAAAACTTATTTTATAATTAATTATTTATAATTATATATTTATAATTATATATTTATAATTAAATTTATTATATATATTATTTTTAATAAGTTATTATTATTTTATTAAATATAATATAATTATAAACAAGTTATTAATTATATTAATAATTAATAATAATTAATATAATATATATATTTTTAATAAATTTAATAAAATAAAACATTTATTTTTAATTTATATTTTTATAAAAAAAGTAATTTTAACATAAAAATTAATTAATAAAACAAAATAAAAGTATAATAAACCAGTAAAAAAACCTATATAATTTATTAAAGTGTTTATAAGTAATTTAATATTATTTTTTAAGTTTTATTTAAGTTAAATAATTTTTTAAAATTAATTTAAATAAGCCGAAAGCTTAAAAACTAAGTTTATTTGTTTTAAGTAAGTTTTATACTCGTTTTAATTTTTTAAGTGCTTTTAATATTTATTAAATCTTTAAACACTTAACTTTGTGCTTTTTTTTATAATATACTTTTTATTTTCTTTAAATTTATATAATATTTAAAAAAAAATGTTTAATAAATTAATTTAATTATTTATTAGTTTTTAATATTATATAAAAAAAATATATATATAATTTAAAAACTATTATTTAATATTTATTTTAATTTTTAATAAATATGTTAATTTAATAAATATAATTATATTAATTAAAAAATAAAACGTTTTTATTTATAAAAAAATACGATTTTTTTAATTATAAACGTTTTTATTTATAATTTTTAAACTATAAATTATTAATTAATATAAAAAGTTAAAAAAATAAATATAAATAAATATAATAATTATAGTTAAATATTTTTAATATAATTAAATGTTATAATTATTATATTAATATATTTAAATATATTGCGATTATTTTATTATTAATAAATTATATACGGTTATTTATAATTATAATAAAGCTTTATTTAAGTAATAATAAGTGCTGTAATTATTTATAGCTATAAGTATAATTATTTATTTAATTTAAAAATAAGCAAGTAATTAATAAAGTTATTAAATAATATATAATTATTTTATATTACTTATATTAATTACTTAAATATAAATAACTTTTTTTATTTTTTTTTTGTGTTTTTTTTTTTTTTTTTTTTTTTAGTTTTTTATAATTAACGCTTTAATAAGTTTAAAATATTTTTTATAATATTTTTATATTTAATAACTAATTATAATAATTAATTATTATTATTAATATAATTTTTATTTTTTATTATAAGTAAATAATTATATATATATTTTTAAAATTATTAAAATAATATAATTAATATATAAATAACTTTTTATAATTATTATACCTTTATTAACCCTTGTTAATATTTTGCGGCCTTTTTATTATAATATAACGTTTTTTAAAAAATAACCTTAATTTATAAAATTAATTAATTAATATATAAGCTAATTATTTATATAAAATAAAAATAAAAAAAAACAAAAACGTGGTTTAAATTTTATTATATATAAAAAACGTAAATAATAAAAACATATTATTAAAGCTGTTATAATTGCTTATAAAGTTAAAAAATAAAAAAAAGTTAAAGCTAAGGTTATTATGTTAATATATTATATAAACTTATATTAAAAAGTGTTTAATAAGTATAAGTTTTTTATATAATTATTTGTTAATAATAATAATAATAATAATAATTATAATAATTATTATAACTTTTTAAATAATTAATAAAGTTTTATAATTTTTAATAATATTTTAACATTATTTATAAATAATAATAAAGCTTTAAGCTTTTTATTTTTATAGTTATTATTTTTTTAAAATTATTTTAAGTTTTTATTATTTTTATTAATAGCTTAATTAGCTTAATATATTTTTTTAAAAATGTTAACATTTAAAAAAATGGCTTATTTTATTAATTTTAAAAAATAAAGCTTAAATATAGTTATTTATGCTTTTTATTAATATAAAACTAAAAATAATATTATTATTAAATAATAAAATTTATTAAATAATATTAATAATAATTATATATTTTTATTAAATAATAATAATAATATTATATTTAAAAAAGCTTTATTAACTGTTTAATTTTTATTAAAACGTGTTAAAAAAATTATATATAATATTTTATATAATATATATATTTGTTTTATTTTAGTTAATTAAATAAATATATTAAATAATCGCTTTAATAGTTTATATTATAATATATTTAATAATAAAAACAATTATTATTAATAATATATATTTAATTATTTTTATAAGCCTTTATAAATTATTAATTAATTTTTAATTATATATATATATTAATTATAATTTTAAAAATATATATATAATTTTTTTTATGTTTTAATTTTTTAATTTATTAGTTTAAAATAATTTAAATTAAATAAACTTTTTATATTATATATTAATTATTATAAGCTTTAGCTTATTTATAATCACTTAATAATTTATATTTTATATAATTTAATAATATAATTAAATGGTTTATTATTAATTAATTATTTAACCTGTTAAGCTCCCCGTTAAGCTGTAATTATTAATAACGCCTTTAACGCTTTTTTTTTCCTTTATAAGTTTATAAATCTTTAACCCTTATAATAATAACTAAAACGTTAAAAATAGCTTCTTTTTTTATATAATAACAACGTTTTTTAATTTATGTTTTTTAATTCACGTTTTTTAATTTATGCTTTTTAATTAAGCCTTTTAATTAAGCCTTTTAATTAAGCTTTAAGCAGCGAACCGTTAATGCTTATAATTAATAATAGCTATAAAAACGCCTTTGTTATGCTTTTATTTTAAGCTGTAGCTATTAAGCTATTTAACTTGTTGTTATATAATAAGTTAATTAATTTTTTTATTTATTAATTTTTTAAAATATTTTAATAAAGATTATTTTTTTAATATTATTAATTTTATTTTTAAAAATATTTATTTTTTTTTTTATTTAATAATTTTTTATAGCTTTATTAATAATTTTTAAATATTAAAAATTATTAAGATATATAAAGTTATATATAATAATAAATTAAATTTTATTAATAATAAATAATATATAATTTATATAAATATTTTATATTTTAATTTTTTTAATTATTATTAATAATTTAAAAATAACCTTATTTAAGGCTATGTTTTTAAGGCTTGTTATAATATATTAAATGTAATAATAATAGGTTTTTTTTTTTAAGCCGAAATAATATTTAAAAAGATTATTAAAAGGGATTTTTTTATTAATTATAATAAAGGATATAATAATAATAAAAATAATAGTTATAATAATAATAATAAAAGGTTAAAAAAATAACTACTTTATAAAGCTTTTGCTTATTTTTTATTTTTATAATATTTTATTTAAATTTAAGTATATATGTTATATTTAATAAAGTTTAATTAATAAGTTTAAAACAACTATTTTTTTTATTAAAGTTTAACTTTTAAACATTAATAAGTAATAAAAAAAAATTTAGTTTAATATATATATTAAGTTCGTTTTTATATTAATTTTAATATTTTAATATAATAAACTTACTTATATAATAATTAAAAATTTAAAGCTGTGCTTTTAAGTTATTATAACTAGTTATATAAAATAATTTTAATAATATTATAAATAATAATTATTAAATAATTATATAATTATTATTAACTTTATTATATATATATAACTAAATATAAAAAAAAAGCAAGCGTTATATATTTATAAAACATTTTAATAAAAATTAAATTATTATATATTAATTATTATATTTAATTAATTATATTTAAAAAATTATTAAAGCTTATATAATTATTTAAATAATATTATTAATTATATAAAATATATTTTATAAAAATTTAAGTTTTATATTATTTTTTAATATTTTATAATTATAATTAAACTTTATATATATTAATAATTAGCTGGGTTTTTAATTATAATTATTAATTATATTTTATTTTAAGTTTTTATATAAAATTAAAAACTATTTTTTTAAAATTAAAAAAAAAAACTTTAAAAATTTAAAAGCTTTTAAATTAAATTAAAACTAAGTTTTATTTATTAAAATAATTAATTTTTATAATTATATTTTATATAATTTTATAAAATTATTATAATTATTAAATATTTAAAAATAATATTAAATTTTAAAAAAAAAAAATTAATAATTTATATATTATTATTATTATTATTTTTATTTTTTAATTATATAATTAATATTTTATAAATTAATAAACGTTTTAAAATATTTAAATTATATTTTTAATAATATTTTAATTAATTTATTAATTAATATTTAATTAATTATTAAATATATTATTTTAAACGTTTTTTATTATATTTTTATTTAAGCTATATATTTTAAATATTTATATAATAAAGCTATATATTTATTTTTTTATTTTTTTTAATTATTAATTTAATAATTTATATATTATTTAAAAAAATAATTTATAGTTTTTTTAAATTAAGTTAAATATTTTTAAAAAATTTTTATAATATTATAATTTTTTTATTAATAATATTAAATATATTAAGCTTTATTTTAATTATTAAAATTAATATTATGTTTTATTTATTTATTTTTTAAATAATTATATTTTTAAATAATAAAATAATATATTTATAAGAAAATTTTTTAGTTTTAATATTATTTATAAATAAAACGTTTTTAATAATAAATAAAGCTTAAGTTTTTATATTTTATTTATTATATATAATTTTAAAATATTTTATTATATTAAAATATTTAATTATTTAATTAATTATTTTTAAATATTATAAATTAAAATTAATTAAATATTTAAAAAATTATAAGGTTATATATATAATATTTAATTAAATTATTATTATAATATATAAAATAAAACTTATATACTTTTAAAATATTTTAATTTTTATTTTAATTATTTTTTTAAAATATTTTTTAAATTTTTAAAATAATAATAAAATAATAAATATTTAACTTTTATTATTAAAGTTATAATATATTATTATTTTTTTAATATATTAATTATAAAATAAAATAATTATATATTTTTTATAATTTTTAATTATTTTTATATTTAAAAATTAGTTAATATTATTTTATTTTTTAAAATTATATATTTTTTTAATTTTATTTATAATTAATTAAGCTTGTTTTTTATATTTTTTATAATAAAATATTAAAAAATTATTAATATAAAATATAATAAAAACTTTATAATTTTTTATATAAAATAAATAAGGTTTTTTTAATAATAAAATTATATTATTAAGCTTAAATATTTATAAAAACTTATAATATTATAATAATAATAAGTTTTTTAATTTATAAAATATATAATTAAGCAATATTATTTTATTAATAATTTTAAACTTATTTAAAAGTTAATATATTATAAGCTTTTTATTACTTTTTAATATATTTAAAAATATATTAATTATATTAAATTATTTAATTTTTATATTAAAATATATAATTATTATTATTATTAATTTAAATAATTTTATAATTAAAATAATTATATAAATAAATTAAAAAATATTTTTTATTTAAAAAATATTTTAAATTATTAATTATAATTTATAAATATTTAAATATTTATTTTTATTAAATTTATAAATAAATATTTATTTTATAAATAATAGTTTATATTTTATTTTATTAAATAAAATAATTAATAACGTTTTTAATTTTTTAAGCTTAATAATTTTTTTAAATATATTATTATAAAATTAATTATTTATTAAGTAATTATTTAAATTTTTTTAAGTTTTAAATATTAATTTAAATAAATTTTTTTTATAAATTTATAGCTTTTTTAATACTGTTTTTAAATATTTAATATTTTATTAATTAATTATTATTATAAATATAATATATAATATTTTATATTTTTAATTATTATTATATAAAGCTTTAAGTTAATTAAATATAAAAGTTTTTAAAAAAATATTTTAATTATAATTATAAAATAAATAAATTTTATTTTTTATATATATTATTATAATAAAAATTATATTGTTTTTTTTATTATTTTTAATTAAATTTTTAGGTTATTTTTTTTATTTTTTATAATTTAAGTAATAAGTTAATAAATAAACCTTTTTATTATATTATTATTTAATTATAATTAATTAATTATTTATTTAATAATTTTTTTTATAATTATTTATTAATAAATAATTATTATTATATTTATTATATTATAAGCTTAATTTAAGCTTTTTTTTTTAAAAAATATATTATTTTTAAAAAGTTTTTAAATTATTATTTTTTATATTTTTATTAAATTAAATCCTTATATTATTAAATATTTTTTTTATAATTAATATTTTTTAAAAAGTTATAAGTTTATATAATTAATTTTTATAAATATTATTTTAATTTTTAATTTATTTATTTAATATTTTTATTTTTAATTTTTATTTTTTTAATTAAATATTAATAAGCTTATTAAATAAATTAATAGCTTTTTTTAAAATTATTAAAAATATTAATATTTTAATTTATTTTTATTACTTTTAATTTTAATTAAAAAACGTTTTTAAAAATATTTTTTAAAACTAGTTTTATTGTTTTAATTTTTTTAATTATAGTTTATTTTATTTTAATTATAAATCTTTTTTATTTTTTATTATAAAATAATTTTTTATTAAAATATATATTTTTAATTATAATTATTTTATTTAATTAAAAAATTTATATTTAATATAAATTAAAAGTTTTATAATTAATTAAATAATTAATATAAATTTTTAATTTTATTTTAAAAGCTTGTTATTTTTATTTAATTAATTTATTTTTTTTTATTAAATATGTTTTATATTTATAAATATATATATTTATTTAATTTAACCTTAAATTCTTTATTAATTTTTTTATAGTTTTAAATATATATTAATAAAAATATTATTTAAATTATAATTTAAACATTTTATAAAATATATAAAAATTATATGTTTTAAAAAAGGTTATATTATATAAATATATAATTATTTAAATAACTTTTAATTAAAGGTTTTTTAAAAGCTTTATTTTTAATAATATTTTAATTTTTTTTTTAATTAATTTTTTTTTTGTTTTTTTTTTATTTTTTATAAGTTTTTTATTATAATTTAATAATAGCTTAAAATTAATCTTTTTATTAAATATTTATTTTTTATATTAAATATTTTTTTTAATTATAATTATTATTTTTTTATTATTATTATATAATTTATAAATTTTAAAGTTATATTATTATATTATTTAATATTTAAACTTATATATATATTTAAATATTTAATTAATAAATTTATTAATTAATAAAAACATTTATATAATATTATTATATTTATTTTTAAATATAAATAATTATTATAAGTTATTATATATTATTAAATAATTAAAAAAATTTTAATATATTTTTTAAAATAAATAAAAAGCTTAATATTTTAAAAACTTTTTAAAAATTATTTATAAAATATATATTTTTATATATAACTTATATTTAATATATAAAGTTTTTATAATTTTTATATTTTTTATTTTATATATTAAAGCTTTTAAAACTTTAAAACTTAAATATTTAAATTTTAAATATTATAAATTTTTTAAATTAATTTATAGTTTTAAAAAATTATAAAATAATTATTATAAATATTTTATTATAATTTTAATAATTTTATTTATAATAATAATAAATTTAATAATATTTATAAAAATTTTATATAATATATAAATTATATTTATTATAAAAAATCTGCTTAAATAAATAAAAATAAATTTATATTTAAAAAATATTAAATTATATTTTTAAATTAAATTTTTTATAATAATATTATTTATTATAGTTTTATATTTAAATAAATAATTTAATTTATAATATTAAATTTTTTTATTTTAAAGTTATATTTTTAAAATAATATTAATATAAAATCTTTTTATAAAAATTATTTTATTAAATATAAAATTTTTTATATTAAATTTTTATATTATTAAAATTATATTTTTAATTATTTATATTTTTTTTTTTAATATTAAAAATTATAATATTTTAATATTAATTATTTTTTTTTAATATATAATATAAAGCTTTTTTTAATAAAATAATTTTTATTATTAATTAAATATAATATTTTATAATTATTAATTAATATATTTTTTAAAAATATATATTAATTAAATTTTAAGTTATAAATTTTAAGATTTTTATTAATTTATAAAAATATATTTAAGTTAATAATAAAATATTAAATATTTATATTAAGTTATTTTAAAATATTATTAATATTTTTAATATATAATATTAATTTTAATTTAAAATTAAAATATAGTTTAATTTATTAATTATTTTAAAAAATTTTTTTTTTTAGTTTTTTTTATTTAATATATAATTATTAAGTTATAATAATTTTAAATTTTTTTAATATAAAAAATTAATTATAATTAAAAGTTTTTTTATTTTTATTTATAATAATAAATTAAAAAATATTATATATTTTAAAAAATTATAAATAAATTTAGCTGTTTTTTTTAAAATAAAAACATTTATAATTTTTATAATAAAAATCTTTATTAATATAAATGTTTTTTTTAATATTTAATTTATTTAACCTTTTATTTTTTTTATTTTTTTAATTAAATAGTTTATTATTAAATATAATAATAAATATAATAAAAATTTTTAAATAATTATATTAATTTAATAAATTATTTTTATATATAAAAATATTAAAAATCTTTTTATATTAATTAATAATAATTAATTTATATTTTAATTATTTATTTTAAAATAATTTTATAAGTTTATATTTTATTTAATTTAAAATTAATTAAAATTATATAATTTTAAAAAAATCTTTAATTATAAAAACTTTTTAAATATTTAAAAGCTTATATATTTTTATTTAAAAATATATATTTTTTTATTTTATAAATTATTTTTTAAATTTTATATTATTATATTAAATTTAAAAAAATATTAAATAATACTTTTTTTAAATTATAATTTTTTTAATTAATTTAATTAAAAAAAAATAATTTTTTAAAATTTAAATAAATATTTAAAGTATAACTTTTTTTTTATAAATAAAAAAAGTTTATATTATTTTTAAATATTTTTTTAAAATTATTTTATTAATTTAATTATAAATTATTATATATTAATTTAAGCTTAATATTTATAAAATAAAAATTATTAAAAATTTTTTATATTATATTTTTAATATAATTTTAATATTTTTTTTTAAAAGATTTTTTTAAATTATTTAAAGTTTATTTTTTTATTTTTTAAAATTTTATTTTAATTAAGCTTTATAAAGTTTTATAAATATTATTTTATATTTATTTTAAATTTTTTTTTTTATAAATTTTAAGTTTAAAGTTTATATAATATAATTTAAAAGGTTTTTTATATTAAAAAAATTAAAATTAATTAAATTTTATATTTTATATAATTTAAAATAAAAATATAATTAATTAAATTATATAAGTTAATTATATTTATTAATAAATTTAATATTTTAAAAAACTTTAAAATTAAATAATATAATAATTTATAAAATTATTAATAATAATTATTTTATAATTATTAATATTAATAAAAACTTTATAAATAAAAATAAAATAAATATAATTATAATATTATATTTTAAAAAAGCTTATAAATTTTATATATTATATTAATTTTTAATAATAAATTAAGCTTATAATTTTAATATAAAAATTAATTAATAAAATAAAATAAAAATATAATAAATTAATAAAAAAGCTTATATAATTTATTAAAATATTTATAAATAATTTAATATTATTTTTTAAATTTTATTTAAGTTAAATAATTTTTTAAAATTAATTTAAATAAATTAAAAGCTTAAAAATTAAATTTATTTATTTTAAATAAGCTTTATGTTTATTTTAATTTTTTAAATACTTTTAATATTTATTAAATTTTTAAGCATTTAATTTTATACCTTTTTTTATAATAATAATAATAATTATAATAAAATAACCTTTATAAATAAAAAAAAAAATAATTAAAAAGGTTTTTATTATATTATAGTTTTTTATTTAAAATAATTTATAATAATAATAAAAATTAAAATTAAATTAATTAAAAAATATTTTTATATAAATTAATTATATTTTATTAATAATATTAATAATATAATAATTTTAAATAATTTAAATTATTTTTTATAATTAAAATATAAATTATTAATTATAATTTTAATTATTTTAAATTATTAATAAATTTTTTAATAAAAAAAAATATATATTTAATAAAAATAAAAATTAATTAAATTATTTAAAGGATTATATTTATAACTAGCTTAATATAAATTTTAATTAATAATTTTATATAAAATATAAAATATAATTATTTTAATATTTAATTAAAAAATTTAATATTAATATTATTATTTTAATTAATATAAAATGTTTTAAAAAATTATAAGTTTTTTTTTTTTTTTTTTTTTTTTAATAATTAATTTTATATTTATTTTATAAGTTTATTTTATTATTTTAATATTTTAATTTAATAAAAAATAAAAAGTTTTAAGTTTTTTAAAAATATATATATTTAATTATATTTATTGATTTAATTAAAAATATATATAATATTATTAATAATAAAATTATTTTATTATTTTTAAATAATAATATTATAATTTAATTTATTTTTTAATTAATTAAAATTTTAAATAAAATTTTTTTTTTTTATATAAAAATGTTTAAGCTTGTTTTAATAATAAAAAGTAAAATTTTTTTTTAAAAAAAAAAATAAAACTTTTTTTTTAAAAAAAAAATAAAATTTTTTTAATTAATTTTAATAATAAATAATATATTAATATAAAAAAACCTAATAATTATATATAAAAATAATATAATTTTAATAATATTATTTATAAATAATTATAATTATAAAAAAGCTTTTATTATTATTATTAAAATTAAAAAGTTTAATTATTTTAATAAAAATATTAAATTAAAGCTTATATAAAATTTTATTATTTTTTTATTTTTATTTTAATAAAATTTTATTTTTTATTTTTTAATAATTATTAAATAATAATTTTATATTTTTTTTTTTTTTATTTTATATAATATAAAATAAATATATAATAATTTAAAAAATTAATAAATAAAAATATATTTTATTTTTAAAAAATAAGTAAAATTTTTTTTTATAATTAAAAAATAAAATTTTTATAATAATATATTATTTTTTTATATTAATAATAAATTATTAAATATAAAATTATTATAATTTTTTTTATTATAATTATTTATTTATTATTTTAAAAATAATTTTAATAAATATTAATTTTTTAAAATTTATTTATAATAATTTTTATTTTTAATATATAAATATTAAAAATATAAAAAATTATTTTATTTATTATTAAATAATTAAAATAATTTAA